>OY282558.1:66538119-67753952 GCA_958295665.1 Tipula vernalis
GTGGATTATCGTACCTTAAATAATATCACTGTCCGAGACAACCATATCCTCTGCCTCTTATGGATGATTGCGTGGAGTATTCGAGTAATAAGAAAGTGTTCAGTCTATTGGATTTGAAGAGTGGATTTCATCAGGTTAGAGTTTCTGAGGAATCAATTAAGTACACTTCATTTGTGACACCTGAGGGACAGTTTGAATATCTGCTTATGCCTTTCGGCCTTAAGAATGCTCCTTCTGTCTTTCAGCGATTTATTAATAAGATACTTAAGGAGTTTATTGACAGTGGGAGAATAGTTGTTTATCTTGATGATATTTTGATAGCTATAGTGAATCTATTGGTGATCGTTTGAAATTGTTAGGACAGGTGTTAAGATGTATTGCTGTACATTTATTGGAGTTGCAATTAAGCAAGTGTAAATTTGCTTATAGTACTATTGAGTATTTGGGATTTGTTGTGTCTGTTAGTGGAATCAGTCCGGGTGCTAATAAACTGAATTCAGTTCGTCAGTACCCAGTGCCACCAATGTTCGTGAGTTATATTCATTTATTGGATTATGTTCTTTCTTCCGCCGATTCATTGCTGGATTCGCTCGTATTGCTACCCCAATGTATCGCCTCCTTCAGAAAGCTGCTGTATTTAACTTCAGTGATGAGTGTCTTCAGGCGTTTGAAAATCTTAAGCAATCTCTTACTTCCGCTCCGGTATTGGCTGTGTATGACTCAACGCGGGAAACTGAGTTGCACACAGATGCTAGTAAGATTGGTTTTGGTGCTGATCTCATGCAGAAACAGGATGATTCGAAATTTCATCCAGTGGCCTATTTCTCTAAGACTATTGGTAAACATGAAGTTAATTATCATAGTTACGAATTGGAGACGTTGGCTATTGTTTACGCTTTCGTCCGCTTCCGAGTTTATCTTGAAGGAATTCCATTTACTATTGTGACTGATTGTAATTCATTGGTGCTTACGTTTAATAAAAGAGATGTTAACCCGAGGATTGATTGATGGGTATGGGAATTTGAAAAATATAATTATACAATTAAATATCGACATGGTACCCAGATGGGTCATGTCGATGCCCTCAGTCGAAGTTCTATAGTTGCTTTTGTTGATACTTCCGATATTGTTTTTCAGTTACGACTTACGCAAAACCGTGACCCAGTGATTGTGAATCTCAAAGAATTGTTAGAGACTAGTGAATCTTCTGTTTACGAAATGCATGACGGTATTGTTAAAAAAAAATAATAAAAACGATCGATTGTTATTTTATGTTCCACGAGAAATGGAACATCAACTTATAAGTCAAGTGCATGAAAGAATTGGTCATTAAGGAAATACGAAGGATAAGATTGATAGCTTTGTCAAAAATTGTATTAACTGTATTATGCATTCTGCACCTTCCCGTTCGACCGAGCGAACATTATATAGTATATCTAAGAAACCTATACCGTTTGATACAATTCATCTTGATCATTTAGGTCCTTTACCTTCAGTTGCTTCTAAACGAAAACATTTGTTAGTTATTGTTGACTCGTTTACAAAATATGTTCGATTGTATCCAGTTAATTCTACGAGTATTAAAGAAGTGTGTTGTTCGCTTGATAAATATTTTGATTATTACAGTAGGTCTGTTCGTATAATTACCGACAGAGGTACGTGTTTTACGTATTCCAAATTTGCCATTTATGTGGAAAAACATAATATTCAGCATGTTAAGATGGCGTAGCATCTCCTCAGGCTTATGGGCAGGTGGAACGTGCCAATCGTGCCCTTAAGAACATGTTAGAAAAATTAACTGAACCATTGCAACATTCCGATTGGACTAAGAAACTTAAGCATGTTGAATACGCATTGAATAATACAGTGCAAAGTTCCGTGGGGACTACGCCCAGTCGATTATTGTTTGGTGTGGATCAGAAAGGTTCAGAAATTGATTATCTTAGTGAATATTTATCTGATAAGGAATTGAATATTGTCAATCGTGATCTTAGTGCTATTACGGATATTGCTTCTACGAGTATAAAGAAAAGTCAGAAGTATAACCAGAAATGGTTTGATGAACATTGTAAGCTTGCACAGAGATACGAACCAGGTTTTTTGTAGTAATTCGTCATGTGGATACCACTCCTGGTGCTAATAAGAAATTCATTCCCCTTTTCCGTGGTCCCTATATCGTTCATAAGAATTTACCTAATGATCGTTATGTAATAAGGGATATTGAAGATTGTCAGATTACACAGTTGCCATACGATGGGATTGTGGAAGCCAGACATATGAAATTGTGGAGAGATGGCGTCACTGCTTCTATACCAAATGGAATACTTTCCGAAACTTAGAATAAGTGTATAAATAATATTTTATTAATAATTCAGCCGATAGAGGCATCGGCTAATGTCAGATTGGTCGAGTTGTACAATAAAATTGTATTGTTAGAGAGTTGAACTCGTTTCGAAATAGAATGAACCTCTTCTGAAGGAAGTAGAAAAGAGATTGATTCTATCTGGTGGAAGAGAATGGAGAAAAAAACACATGTAATTTAATAAATTAAGAAAATATAGATCGTTAGAGATTATTGAAATCTGATTGTTTTATAACTCCGACACTTTTTTGACGTTTGATCTAATCCAGATTAGACAATGTTTCGTGAAACGACAAAGAAATGTTTAGTTTGATTTGAACCGGATCACTTGTGATTGTGAGTACCTACATTCAGTGTAAATTGAATGAATTTAGTCAATTTCGAAATACACATTGGTTTAATTAACCCAATAAAATCAATGGCTGGTCCAATGCTCTTCGGAGTGAGTCCAGAGTGAGTCATATTGGATAATCTAAAAAATATGGAAAAGTTTAGCTTCTTAATAAATGTCATTATTGCTCTATTTATTATTGGTTAATAACTTAAAAGTTAGAGGTTCCAACAACAAAACGCTTTCAATTTAATTCCACAAACAATATTGAGACTGTAAGCAGTGGAATACTCTCTAAAATTATTTTATAAACGAAAATTGTAGTTAATAAGTGTAGCGAGTCGAAATTTTCTTATCTTCAGCCTTGAGGAGAGTAATTGCATTTATCTATTAATATCACAAAGAGTAAACACGATAAGATAATGCATTTGTCTAAAAAAAACTAAAAATCCATCATATACAAACTCTAATCACACATTTTATTCATCCAGATTTCCCGGCCGTGTCTCTATCCATTTTTTAATATTTGGAATAGCCCGAATTTTAGCATTCAAAGCCACAAGCTCTGGATAATTATCGAACACATTGTTTCCCAAATATTTCAAACATAAATCCGTTTGTGATGAATAAAATAGATCAGCCCATGATAATTTACCCCTCACAAAATAGCCATTATTCTCTTTAACGAGTTTATTCAAATAGGTCAAAAATAGTGGAACGGGTCCTTTTAAAGCTGCTTCTACTTTATCGGCACGCGTCTTTTCATTTTTATCCAAATAAATAGCCATTACTTTAGTACGCAAATCAACCACCGTATCGACCACAACATCAGCTAAATATTTTTCCTCAATATCATCACTGACCAGACCAAATTTGTTCGCCAGGTATCGGCATATTGCAATACTTTGGACAAAAAATTTACCATCAATTTCTAGTGTGGGTGCATGTTGAATTGGATAATCTATATAAAAACGAAACACACTTATACAAACATATACTCTTATCAAATCTTACTAACTTACTATGTTTTTCTTCCTCCCACGAGGCAAAAGTGTGTCGATAATCTTCAAATTCCAATCCTTCGTAGCTCAACAAGAAACGTAACGGCTCACCAAGCCATGTTGCATCAAAATATGTAACCTTGTATTTTGACATTTCCTGTCTATCTCAATTTTTTACAATATATTTTAATTATTAACAACGTAACTCGTATACAGCCGGCTAAATACAAACTGGTTAAAAATAGACTTTTGCTTTACTTCATATAAATTTTATTGGCGCACGCGTACATCAAACAATACAATAAGAAAGCGATGTTAGTTAGAATTTGTTTTATCGGAATCGCGAGAGCGAGACCTACAAATTTAATTCTCAAACACAAAACAATCGAATACACACGTGTTTGTTTACATTTGTTGGATGAAGTAATAATTCTTGCAAGTTCATTGTGCAAATTACACAGGGTGGTGCCAATTGGCTATTGATAAAAGTGTTTTGCAAATTTATCAACTTAAAATTTACAAATTTAGCATCACTAAAGGAACATCGAAATAGGGTGGGTGTCTATTTCTAAATGTGCGATTTTTATTTCAATTAGTTTCGTCAGCTGTATGAATCAAAAACAAGTTCGCTCACTGACAGCCTACAGCCCTATAGATGCCATGGAAATATGAGAGGTGAACAAAATCCCCAAAACTTTATAATTTTCTGAAATTATGTTTTCAGAATAGTAAATTAATTAAAGATTATTCCACAACTTCGGATAACTTAGTAGGATTTTACGACAGTAAACTTAAACCAAACATAAATGCACTCAAAAACACCAGAATCTATAAGAATACATGTAATGATTGCCCCCAAATTCTACATCGGACAAACTAGTAGTGATCGTGTTTGGTTGAAACCTTAAGGAACACAACGAAAAATCAAAAGATGTAATCAAAACACTAAGGAGAGATAACCTAAAGGTTCGGACTAAAAAGTGGCAATTCCTAAGGAAAGAAATATAATACGTCATTGTTGTTTTCATTAAATTGTGTTATGCCTGTAAACGCATAGTATAGGAACTGATAGAACGAGAAAAATAAAAGAACTACTTGGTTTTACTACGAACGCACACGCGATGAACTGAGACACATTTTATTCATTTCAGTCTTGACAGATTGGTGAGTACACACTACCCAACAAACCAACATGCGAAGATTATATATAAGGGAATACTTACACACAACACTCCTCCTTAATCTGAACCTTGTGCACCGTTCCTAATTGGCATCACGAAACTTTATGAATTTAAACTTGTCGAGAGGTTTCGTAAGTATGTCTGCAATCTGCTCACTTGTGCTAATATGGTTTACATTAATATCCCCATTTGCTACGGCCTGCTGTATGAATTTGTGGCGAACGTCTATGTGTTTGGTTCTAGGTATTGGTTCTGGTTATCGCAGAAAATGTCCATTTGATTTTCGATGCCAAGTTCATTTATTAAACCATTCCACCATATAGAGCTTCCTGTGTTATAGCGGACAATGACTGGTATTCCGCCTCACATGACGAGAGAGATACTGTTGGTTGCTTCTTCGAATTTCGGGAGACAGCACCACCAAACACATAGCCCGTTGTTGATTTACGATCGTCTGTATCTGCAGCCCAATCAGCATCTACATGGCCAACTAGTTTTGATTCCGCTGACTTGCAGAACGTTAATCGATATGATTTGGTTGCCTTCAAATAACGTAAAACGTGCTTCACTGCACTCTAGTGCTTCTGGCCTGGATTTATATTGAATCTACTTAATTTATTTACTGCGTACGATATATCTGGACGTATACATTGGGTCAGATACATGAGACATCTAACGGCTTCCTGATATGGACTACGCTTCATATCATTTAGTTCTTCTGATGTAACTGGACAATCATCTTTTAATAGCACCTCACTCGAATTCATGGCTGTATGAGCTGGTTTACAATCACTCATTTGAAACTTTGCCAAAACTGTATCAATATAGTGTTCTTGGTCAAGGGTTATAGAAGACGATGATTGTTCCACTCTCATGCCTAGACAAAAACTAACCTTTCCTAGGTCTTTCATCTTAAATTTTTGATGCAACTGATTTTTTAGTGTAAGAACAATAGCAAATCGTCGACATATACAGCAACAATAATTATTCCATTATCGACGTTCTTATAATAGACACAAGCATCATAGCTGACCTTTCTAAGGCCAATTTTGCGCAACACTATGTCAAGTTCGTTATTCCAAACGCGACCTCCTTGTTTTAAACCGTATATAGCTTTACGAAGCCGACAATATTTATTTGGATTGTGCTTGTCTACGTAGTACGGTGGTTGCCCCATATATATATATATATATATATATATATATATATATATATATATATATATATATATATATATATATATATATATATCTTCGCTCAAGTTTCCTTGCAAATACGCTGAAACTGCGTCCATTTGCTCAACTTTCATGTCATTTTGAACTGCAAATGCAAAAAGGTATCGCAATGAACTGTGACGAACCATTGGTGAATACGTTTCGTCATAATCCAGCTCCTTTCGTTGCAAATGACCTTTTATGACTAGCCTTGCCTTATAGCGATCGATGGCGCCGGCGGGATCTCTCTTTGTTCGAAAAACCCATTTACAATTAATGGCTTTGCGATTTTTCGGCAGATCCTGTAATTCCCATGTTCCATTTTCATGCAATGCCTGAATCTCAGCTTCCATTGCGAGTGCCCACTGATCAGCATCTGCCCTGGATTACGTTTCCTCGGGTGTATCAGGATCTTGCAAAAATAGCTGCGAAGAATTTCTACAAGTATTTCCTTTTTTAAACAAATATTCAATGTTGATCCAATTCAAAATCTTTTAGGGCTGTTGGTAATCGCCGATTTCTGTCGCTCCGTTTCAACTGTTGCGTCGCATCTACAATTGGAACCTGATCTGCTTCATCTACATCTAAGTTTTCCTTGAGATTAACAACCTCAAACTCCTCGGGATTGCTTTGGATATATACAACACTGTGATCAAGCAGTTGTTCTTCTCGTTTTGTAACTTTACCCTCATCGATAAACACCACATTACAACTTTTAATTACAATATCTTTATCTACATCGTAGAGGCGAGAGCCTTTCGTCTTACTATCATATCCAACTAGGATACATTCGTGATTTTTCATCCCATTTTTTTCGACGTTGATCAGGAACATGCACCATAGCCACCGTTCCAAACAATTTGGCATGCGATAAGTCTGGTAACTTGCCAGTCCACGCCTATTCCGGCGTCATATCAATTCCTGCTGACGGTGATCGATTTAATAAATAGACCGCGTAATTAACTGCTTCAGCCCAACATTTTTTTTTGAAATTGCGCATCATTTAGCATGCACCTTGCTTTTTCCACAATTGATCGGTTGTTTCGTTCGGCTAGACCATTCTGTTCTGGTGTGTATACACTCGAGGTTTGATGTATTATCACTTTTTGCTTCAAGAATTCTTGGAACTGATTATTTGTATACTCATTTCCATTATCGGAACGTAGGGTTTTTATCTTCCTCTCGGTTTGACGTTCGGCTTCATTTAGAAATTCAGTGAATTTGTTTATTATTTCACTAGCTGCTTTTGATTTTAAAAAATATACAAAAATCTTTCTTGATTTGTCGTCGATGAAAGTCAAGAAATATCTAGCACCACCCAATGATGAATCTTTCATCGGACCGCAAATATCCGAATGTACGAGATCGAGCAATTCATTAGCTCGGGATCCTGGTTTGTTAAAACTTTCACGAGTTTGTTTGCCAATGGAACACACTTTACAATCACTTTGTCGCTTGTCCTTAAATTCGATGCCTACCGATAAATCCCATTGCAGTTTTAATAAACTTCTTGAATTCAAATGCCCCATTCTTTTATGCCATACATCAAACGATGCATTTTTACCGACTGCAAACACTTTATGTTTTGCAGTTGCTTCATTTAACATAAATAAATCATTGGTATGTTTACCAGTGACTATTACACGACTTTTAACAATTACATCACCATGTACTTTCTGATTTTTTTTACGATTTGGCTAATTGACATAAGATTTGCAGTAATTTCTGGTATATACTGTACATTTGTTAATGCTACAGTGGAACCATCACAACTACCTTCTGCATCTAATGTCACATTTCCTTGCCCGATAATATTCATTACATTACCGTCTGCTGCTATTACAGTGCCAGTACTATTTTCCTTACTGGTAAATAACTCACTATTATTACACATGTGTGTGGTAGCAGCACTATCGAAAAACCAGCTATTGTCATCTCTCTTTTGCATTGTCGACAATACATAAAGCATCACCTGATTTTTGTACGTGTTTTTTAGGTTACCCTGTTGTTTATTTCGACAATTTCGAGCAATATGCCCGAGTTTACCACAATTCCAGCATGTCATTGGTTTCTTACATCTGTTAGTGTTATCGGTACTCATTAACGCTGTGTTTTCTGAGTAAGGAACGTTTTCCTGCAACAATTTTGTTTTAACAGAATCTCCTGTAATTTTCATGCCAGAGTTCTCTAGTGCCATAATCATTGGCCTATACGTTTCAGGCAAACCGGCCAGTAAAAGGACTTCATTTAATTGATGTGCTGCCGTAATTATTTCATTTACGTACATATCCATAGACTTAGAATTTGCCAACGATGCTGTAATTAACCTTCGTAGCAGTCCCACTCGTCTCGCTAAACCACTATCTTCATATGCATCAGCGAGATTTTTCCAAATTTCAGCCGCAGACTTAGCATCCTGGATATGGGAATAACATACCGGATCAATACATAATTTTAATTTGTTTCGTGCTTTTCTATCCTTTTCGCCATCAAACTCGGCCACATTAGTTATTTCCACAACATTTGTCCACAAATCATCCAAATCCAAAAATGCATTCACCGCTATTTTCCGCATATAGAATAATTTTCACGACCTTTTAACCTTTCTATTGGTAATCCAGTCAATGATGATTGACTCTTGGCCATTTTTTTTAAAAATAACTGGTTAACTAAACTTTTTTTTAGAAAAAAAACGTGCTTTTTTTAAAACATGAGCCTGGGCCCATAACCTATAAACGCATAGTATAGGAACTGATAGAACGAGAAAAATAAAAGAACCACTTGGTTTTACTACGAACGCACACGATGAACTGAGATACATTTTATTCATTTCAGTCTTGACAGATTATTATAAATTTGGGGTATTAGTAAGGTGAGTACACACTACCCAACAAACCAACATGCGAAGATTATATATAAGGGAATGCTTACACACAACAATGCCAAAAGTATAAATACATGAGGAAAAGTGCGAATACATTTTAGCCATATATAAAAATGAGATGGACATTCTAAAACTTTTTTTTTTTTTTCAAAATGTTACTATGATCTTATAAATTTTGAGCAAATTTTACGAAAATTGATAAACGGATTCATTTTTCGATTTTTGCATTATTTTTTGCCAAAAAAAACTTTTGGATTGCGGTAATATTAAATAACACATATTAGTGCTCAAAAACATAGAATGAGCAAGACACCACTTCTTTAGAAGGCATAAATCTGATTTTATATGTTAAATGTATGTGTTACGAATAGAGTACTTCCTAAAGCATGTTCGTTTGTGGTGAATTAACTGAATTGATAGTGAGTTACTATTCCGATAATTGAGTTAATATTCAGATAATTAAGGTACTGAAGTGAATTGGTCGTTCGTTTGCTACAATTCAGATAAATGTCAAATTGTTAGAAAGTAATTGGTTTGTGTTATAAAATAATTAAAATTTAAAGTTAATCGACCATTTTCTTGGATCAATTATTTTTGTGTATCACATTACAAAATTTTCTGAAATATCCTGGCTTCTTTGATGCCTAAAACAAAATAATGTCAAAAAACAACAAAAACAATTATCTGAATTATCTACCCAAGCAAAATTATTATTCAGATAAATTAGTAGCTCAATATTTTTAACAGAAGTGAAGAATACCAAACGAACGGAATTCACCACAAACGAACGCACTAATAATCCATATAAATAGTAAATAGTTAATCTACAGCTTAGAATTTATCGACACCAGTATAATCACTTTTAACCAGTGACGGCTGCTGATTTAAATTTTCTTGTGGGCAATAAATTGAGTTAATTTGTTTAACAATTTTTATTTTTATTATTCGCGTTCTCGTAGTACGGTGTCGTGGATTTGTAAAAATGATCATACTATTGGGTATTTACGTGGTGCGTAGTGTTGTACATCGGCTGGATCGGTGTCACAAAATTTACAACTCAAAAATTTGACATTCCACATCCTTTTCCACGCACATTTCTTTCTGTTGTCATTTTTTTTACATTTGACTTCCTATTTATTAAAATTATATTCAATCCGTTTCCCGGTTTTCTAGATGTGATTTTTGAAATCCTCTATACATCTCAAACACTCGATGTGAACAAAATATTATAACACAAATTGGTTTGGGAAAAACAAATTCTTCAACAAGGAAGTTATATCACAGTAATCTATCCACATTTAAATTTCACCTGCTACCGTTGCCTCTGGGTTTCGGTTAGGTATCTTTCGTATTTCGAGTTACAAACGTCGAGAACTCGTAATTAACAAGATCGCAATTGGTGGAAACGCGATTATTTAAGCATTAAGAGAATTCGACACATTTTACATTTAATATAACGCTTACAAAATCGGCTACCAGGCGTCCTGATTTTATGTTTTGGTGTTTTTATATATTTTTTAAAAATAACGTTAATTTGTTGCATTGGAAATGTCTTAATTAATAGAGATTTTTCGGGATTTTCAAGCGCATTCGAGTTTTGTTTGCGGCTCAGTATTATTTTATACTTTTAGAAATTATGCAAGATTTTATAGATTTTGCGAGATAGTAATTCAAGATTAAGTATTATTCGTGTTTTATTTGAATATTATTAAGCGTAGCATTGAGATAGGTGAAAATTTACAAATCCGAGATATCTTTCTCGATATTACCAGATTTTTCAAAAACAAGCTCAAAGTGTTGTTGGAACAATAATTTAAAATAAATTTTAAAAAATCTTGTTTTTTGATCACTTGATCATTTTATACTTCAGAGAGTACTGATTACCTAGTTTAAATATTGATTTCTTTACTCTAAATATTACTAAATGAAGGTTTTGGTTTAAGAAATGCCAATAACATCATCAAATAATTTTCTCGCTTGCATGCAAAACTGAAATTGTTTTTTTCTCTATTTAAACAGCGAATATAAGTTTCTGAGCGGCAGGAAAATCCGGTTTTTCATTATGCATGCAATGCATGCATTGTATTCATAGACCAGCCGTCTCTGCTTTTAGCACAAACTTCGAGCTAATCACTAAAGATTTCACGTTACCTGTATCAGGGTCCAGAACGAACACATTCGAAATACATCAACCAATGGAGGAAACGAATTTTCTTATCATAGATAACATCCAGTGGCAAATTATAGCAATTTTTTTACCTTATCTTTAAGATACAATTACAAAAAAAAAAACATAAAACAAAATGATGAAAAAAATGAAATGATTTAATAAGTAAAAGTAGATATACACATGTATATGCTTGTAGATAAATAAAGTCACTCATTGATCATAAACACAAGGTTAAGGTCACGTCATTTTCCCATATCATTCCATATTATGTCGTATTAAGTTCCATTTAAATTCTTTTTTTTCCTATTTACTTCTACAATAAGTAACAGATAATTCAGGGCTCTCCTATATCACTGCATTGAATCAACCAAATTTAAAAAAAATATTTCAAATTGTGCAGCACACATAGCATTGATAAGGTATAAATTGTGTTTGTATAATGACCATGGCTGTTCCTAATCTATACACCGGTAAAAATCATCATAAAGCGTAAAGAATTCATCTACAACTTAGAGCTTATACCAACACGCAACACGGAATTCACTTTTATCACAAACTGCCAGCTAACCATTAAAGATTTCACATTACTTCCATCAAGTTTCAGGATTGGGGAAACGATTTTCCCAATCATAAATAAAATTCAGTGGCAAAATAATGAACCATGGTGAATAATTTGGATTTATAACGGTTCATTTACTCATTCATGCATTTCACCAATTATAGCGAGTATTCCTGGTCCATGTACAACAGATTCCAAGACTCATATACATTTTGATAGTGAAGCAACGCAATAAATCAGAAGAACGGAGACCCGTGAGTACAGAATACGACATTGGTATTCGGATGGAAATGAAAGCCCAGTTAAGTTTTCTCTCTGAAATGTCCAAATGTCTCTCTTTGTACTCGTGGGTGGACTTTCTCGAGTGCCGATGAAAAATTCGACGGAAAGGTAACAAGTTGCTAGATGAAGACGAAGTGTTCCTCAAGTGTCAATATAACACGAAGGTGATTGACCAAAATTAGTTTTTCTTTGGTTATCAAAAATTTATTTAGCATCTTGGAGCATTGAACATACGAAAGAAACACCTTTTATCGATCGGAAATAATTTGAAGTTTGCGGTTCCTGGTCGACGTTTTGTTGAAAATACCGCACCGTGCCACCTCTCGTCAAACGAGTTAAATCCACACAAACAAATAAAACGTTAGCTCACTTTCACAAATTTCTTTATCACACATTTTATTTTTTACCAAGAGATTTAACAATTTCATCAATACTTCTGCCTTTTGTCTCTGGCAAGAAGATCGCTATAAAGATTAGATAAACAAAACCGTATACGACAAAGAACCACATGCAACCATCGATTCCAATCCAATCAATCAAATGCAGTATATATTTAAGCATTAGAAAGCCACCAACACACATTTGTATTCGGCCGAACACTGCAGTGATGGCACGAATTTTGATCGTAAGTATTTCCGTAACAATCGGTGCAGCCAGTGATACAACGCCCCATGATGAATTAAATATAGCACCAGACAATCCAACAATTGAAATCCATGAATAACCGCTAACATCGTAGCCATTATTACGTAAATAGCAATATATGCCCATTATGGCAAAACATATACCAGTTGTACAACTCGAGAGAAGAAGTAATACACGGCGTCCGACACGTTCCACTGTCAATGGTGCTATAAATGAACCGAACAAAGATACTGTTCCCACAATTATTGATGAAACATTTGGTGAAAAACTTGATCCAGTTTGTTCAAATAGTAATCCAGAATAATTGACGATTACAAATGAGCCGCTACACGTTACGGTTATTAGGAGTACAGACGATATCATGATAGCTTTCCAAGCGGCCCGATTTGTAAAATCCGAAACGGTCAAATCACTGTATTTAAATTCTTTTTCACTTAATTTCAATTTCATTTTGTCTAATTCATCGTAAACACTTTCCGAAATTGCATCATCCTCCTTCGAGCAACCGCGATAAAATTTTAACGATTTTTCCGCTTCATCATATTTATTGCGCGCCAATAAATAGGCTGGTGTCTCGGGTAAAAATGAAAAACCAATCATAAAAGCGACCGGAAGGATTAATGGTAGGGAGCACAGCATATAATAGTTGAAGTATGATCCGGAAATATATTGAAGTAATACACCAAGATTACGGTTTAGCTGCAGTAATGATCCTAATTTTCCGCGTATGTTTGTCTCCGAGATTTCCGTCACGAACATTGGTATTACTAGAAATGATCCGCCTGCAGTCATTCCAACACAAAAACGTGCTACATACAAATAATAAACATTGATTGCGGCCAATGTTAGTATCCAGCATACAATGAATGGCATGGCCACAAAATACAAAGCAATTTTTCGCCCAAATTTATCTGCTATTACTCCAGAAATTATTGTGCCACAAAGGTTACCGAGGAGCAGAACACTTGTAATTGTGGTTGCTTCATCTTTTGTGATTGGTCCACTTGCCAATGGAGTGTCTGCACTTTGCAGTAATGGAAGTACAGGTGATGACCATCCCAAAGCTACACCTGTGGCGAGTGACAAGAGATTCGCTGGAAATAAATAAACATTTACAAATTATTATTTGTTTGGATAAAGACGTTCAATAAACTAACCACAAAGTGTCGTATAATATTGATAAAATCGCCCCATTCTGTTCAATAAACTCTTAACAGTAACACTTTACACAGCCAAATGACATTTATCTCGCATAAAACTAAGTTAATATACACAAATTTTAATAACCATATGATAAGAAAGATAACGAGACGCATGCGATCATATAGAATTGTATTAGATCGGTGGCTGGCGTAGTTACATTAGAAATTTACTTTTGTATATGGGGATAGAAACACGCGACACAATTTGATGACGTATCATTTGCGGATGTTTGTATTGTGCACATATAAAATATTTAAGAATATTTCATCAGAACAAAATTAAAAGCACTCTGAAATCACATCCATATTACAAATCAGTTAATCTCTTTAATTGGAAGTTCAATTTGATTCTGGAAAACACAATAGAATCTTGCTCTTTCTAAATATTTTGCTAGACTTGTTTGTTTGGGGTGTTTGTGTAGAGAGCTGTTTGTGCTTAGTAAAGTGTAAAAATTAAGGGACGAGTCAATCGGTGTTATTCTTAAATATTGTGCTTTTGGTTTATCGAGTTAAATTGATTAGAAAAACATGTAGGGTAAAGTTGAAACTTTGATCATGGGGCGAATTGAAACTCCGTTTCGACTTGCCATAAATTTAAATTTCCCCTTAATTAAAAGTCAGAGACGGATTAATTGGTATTCGTTCTGAAATGATCAATGGTGAATTATCATTATTTACGTCTTATTAATTCGATTCAATTTTATAAATCATCACTATAAACTTCTAAAAATGTAGTAACTTTAATAAGAATCTAGCCGTTTAGCTCAGAGATTTGTGGTTGGCAAGCTGCCCGTATAAAGGATGACACTGTAAAATCGATTAAAGATAAATCGACAACATCAATATCAACCAAATCAATTTATGTCAAAATAATGCATTCCTCTTCCACAACTCTACAAATACATAAAACAATAGAACAGATTTTCAATAAAATCGGGCACCCGCAGTCACATACATAAATATGCAGAAGAACAAAACATCAAACATAAAGAAAACACCCAAAGCATTGTCACTGGCATAAACAAATTGTCATGGAACGACTGTTTATTATTCTATATCGGTCAAACAAGTAGATCATTTACTATAAGAAAAAATAATAAACCAATGACATGAATCCTAAAACCCCCCAAAAAAAACATAATTTCGCTTATTCTAACACAAACGCTTCACACAAAAACAAAAAGAGAATAAAAATTCGATAGACTTGATAAATTGGAAATAAACAAAAAGAATAACAATTCACCGTATGACATGTAGTGAATTTTGATGGTTTTGGAGAATATTTTGACTTTTCAAAAATTTAATAAATTCTCTCGATCTCAAACTACTTCCATGGCCCGTTACGATTCTTTTAGATGCATTAAGCTACAAAGCATCTACGTGACGCATTTGATGATTTAATCGATGTACAATTCCGTACACGTGTTTCGCTGTAGTTGAGAAGTTTGAAACAAGTCGTCTGAAAAATAGTTCGTGAATGTTCTGAGGTATTGGACAATGTTTTATTGCTCTTACGTTACGTTTGTTGGGGCGTATTTAAATGAAACATCGCATCTCAGATATTCAACTTTATTTTTCAAAAATTTACACTTTGACAGTTGAATTTCCAAACAGTTATTATGGACTAAATCCAGTACTTCTCCTAAAATTTTAAAATGTCTTTCAACACTAGACCATTACTTCTCCGTAGAGCTGCTGGCTCAAGCTAGCTCGAGCCGAAAAGATCGAGCTTTTGGAGGCAATTTCAGAGTTAGAAGCTCGATATTTTTGCTTGAAATACTCGATCTTTTTATGTTCGTCGAACTTTGAAAAAGTACGTCTAAGAATTCGAAAAGTGTGTCCGTGTGTAGCATTTTTTTTCGAATTTCGATTTTTTTTTTACTTTAGATTCGGATTCCTCACCCCAAGTTACTATTAAAAGAAATATTAAAAAGTTTGTAACACTTACCAATCAAGAGGTAAAGAGAATTTTCTTAATAAAGGGAGATAATTTACGTTATAAAATTAATATTTTGGGATCAAAAACGCTCGAGCTAAGCTCGAGCTTGTACTCTAAAAAAGATCGAAAGCTCGAGCTTTGCAAAATTACTTAAAATCAGCAGCTCTACTTCTCCGCTTACACATAAATCAGATTTCGAAATATTGTAGTCATAAACCGAATGGTGTTCGGGTATATTCAAATTGCCCTTCAGCCGTTACAAAGAGTTATACATAACTGATTGAATTCTCATTTATGGGTATATGGTGAAATCCATTTTTCAAACCAATCAAAGAAATCACGCATTTTCAACTTATCAATACAGCAATTTTATTAGTGCTCTATAATCAACACTTAAGTGTAGTGGTGAGCTATTTTTCTTGTTAACCTACACAGTCCGAGAATTATAATCGATATTGCTTGATCGTATTATGTTTCTTTGCAATAAATTGTCAACTATTTTATTAACTATATTTCGGTCCCGCATACGGAAAGTCTTTGTGGTGTCACATAAATTGGTTTAGTCGAGGTCACATTCGGTTTAGTCTTTATAGGATGCTCGAAGAATTCGTTCATCAATCCAATAAATTCTCTCTCAATTTCAAAATTTTTAACGATATCTTCAAGGGTTCGACCCACATCAAAAGTTCTTCCCTTTTACTCGGCTTCAGTAGTTGATTCCCTTGTCTGGTCCCAAGGTTCGATGGAGATTTCTTGACACTGCCCGTTTCGTGAAATATTAAACTTAATTTTATGAATTAACTTTCCAAAAATCTTAATCGGTGGATTGTTGACGCATTTATATTGCATTCCCTTATACTTATCCAATCCAATCTGAACACTATTTTCGGGTGTACTGGTGCTACTCTTGGATGAACTTGGTTGTCATGTTATCGTTCTCGTCTCGCTGGTGTTATAATCTTGCACTGTATTTGTGTATCATACCTCGCATTGTATTTGCTAACATATTCTATTGTATAATTGTAGAGTAGTAGATGAATAACCTGTTTGATTGTACGGTAGTTACTGTTACTAAATGTTAATTTTGTATAATAATAAAGCGAGGAACGCTCTCTCTTATTCTGGTTGCTGAACTATCAACATCGTTGTCATTATAATTTATTTTGGAACACAATAGCTGGAAGTAGACAATTTGTATTGTATTTGTATTTTGTCTCCATACAATTGTAAAATGTGAATTTATTTGGTTGTGGATGAAAAATTACGGGGTGTCGGTATAGTATATGTTCTGTCGTATCCGGTTATTTTCGTGTTTTGTATATGAGTTTGATATTGACGTCAGGATTTTATTTAATCGTATATTTGAGTTCGGTCCGATTGATGTCGTGCTTTCGTGCATTATAATTTTTACGTCAGATCGTAGAGAAATGGAAAATTGATGAATCGAATCATTGCTGCATCAGTAACTTTGGTATGGTTACCTATTCCAATCATTTCGTAATAATTTTTCAACTTGTCTTGATTTCGCGGACGAATATTGTTCCTTAACCGTTCGACAACATCTACTTCGGTAATTGTTGTTTTAAATTCATCAAGTATACGTATTTGGTTCTCGTTGCTTTGAATCACATATTTGCTGCTCCATTTAGTTTAGATGATATCGCCAATATAAATTGCTCTCATTAATCTGAAATGTATCGCGTAATAATTCCAATTGTTTAATAAATGGTTCGGCCGAATTATCATTTTGATTATCCGTTGCAGTTGTCAGCTTCCGATTGTTAATTGCCTACACCCTGCTCGCTCTCCTTTGATTCGTTTTCTACACATTTTAATTCCCCACATGTTTGTAATCCCTATAAAAGGAGGAAATACTAAATCAATTTTCTTGTACAATCCTAAACACAGTAAATATATGCAGTTTTGGCCATGGAATGACCGTCGGCTGGACACCACCCTTCCTATCCGTATTAATGTCCGCAGATACACCACTTAAACCCGGCCCCATCACATTAGAGCAAGCCTCGTGGATTGGATCGCTGCTATCGTTGGGCGGCCTGTTTTTTGGTACATTACTTTTTGGTTGGATGGCAGGCATATGGACGCAAAATATCGGCCTTAGCCCTTGGAATTCCACAAATAGTAAGTAAATTAAATTTTTTTGCGAGAATAGTACAACTTTTTACCTTTTTCTACTTCCAGCTAAGTTGGCTGTGCATCATATTTGCCAACAGTGTAACTTATTTATTTCTCGCCCGATTTCTTGCGGGCTTAGCAGCTGGTGGTATATTCGTCATTGTACCGCTTTACGTCACGGAGATAGCTGAAGATAAGTAAATCTGAGCGTGTGTGTGTGTGTGAAACCAAATATCGCGTCTATTCGTTATATTCTACTAATTTCAGAATTCGCGGTAGTCTCGGCTCTATAATGATATTTTCACTTAATCTTGGAATCCTATTCTGCTTCATCATTGGCACATACTTGAGCTATACAACAGTACAAATAATTTGTTGTTTTGTCCCAATTCTATACGTAATCAGCATTTTTTTCCTACCCGAGACACCGCACTACCTCATCAAGCAAAATAAATCAACCGAAGCCGAAAATGCGTTGCGATATTTTCGTGGTCTGACCAGTGTATCGTTGAACGTTTCAAATAGTTTTAAAATGGAGCTGGATAATCTAAGGAAATCGGTCGATGCTGAAGATGACCCGAAGGGAGAGAGCAAAACATCAAGACGCATTCAACTTAGTGATTTTAATTCAAGGGCGGCTAGAAAATGTCTTATTATGGGAATTGGTTTGGCCGCAATGAATCAATTGAGTGGCTGCTTCGCCCTAATCAGTTATACTGCACAAATTTTTGAAGAGGCAAAAACGGGATTGGATTCAAATGTATCAGCGATTATCATTGGTGTGATCCAAATTGCCGGTTCGTATGCATCTACTTATTTCGTTGATAGAGCTGGTCGCCGCTTTCTTTATCTAATTTCGGGAATGGGAAGTGGATTGGGACTGTTTGTAATGGGAACATATTCGTATATAAAAATGTTAGGCTACAACGTATCAAATTTCAACTATATTCCTGTGATTAGCTTATCATTTGTGATATTCATTGCCAGTGTAGGAATTTTGCCGTTAGCTTTTGTGATCATATCTGAATTATCACCGAGTAAAATTCGTGGTTTTATAACTACCGTTTGTATGACAACGCTGTGGATATTTGCGTTTACCGTTATTAAGGTATGTAGCAAAATGTAAGCCGAAGTTTTAGTGATATACCAAAAAACATTTTTGTATAATTTTAGTACCTACTTTTCATTGCTGATTTTGACATTTGGACTCCACGGTTGCATGTGGTTCTTTTCGTTTTGCTGTTTTGCTGGATTTGTGTTATTTGGATTGTTTGTACCGGAAACTAAGGGAAAATCATTTGATGATATTCGGTTGGACTTAGAAAAGTGATGGTGATTCGTCCCGTCTATAGGAGACACGGAATATTTTAGCTTTCTCGGTTAGGGGATTGATACAGACGATAAAATATTTATTGTTAGTTATTAAAATAAAAAATTGTTCTGGTAATTCGTTGTACAAATTATAATTTGTATTTGCCTATGCAATAGGTCATCATTTGTCTGTATTTATTTCTATAAACTAAAATTCTCAATTTAGCTAAATCATCATTTAAATTAAAAGATGTAGGTAAAACGCGAAATCGATTGATCATCCAGTGCTTCTTGGTGGTAAGTTAAATTTGATATTTCAATGTGTTTCTTCTTTTTTAGAAATATTTTCTTCACCCAGTCACTCGATAAGGGGATTTTTTTTATTCTTCTATTTATAAACAGATTTGCCGCATTGATTTGAACTTTGAACTGATCTGATGGTCGTACTTGATTTTACTATATCTGAATTTCATAAAATTAATGTAACTTCTCCTCAATTCATAAGTGTAGTAATCCTGAAGCCATCGAAATGTTAACGTTCAGAATCGTTAATAGGCTTGTAAATTGAAATTGACGTGAACTTGAATATGGTATTTTACCATCACAGCCATCAAATTATATTGTCTGAAAAAAAATACATTCAACGTTCCACTTGCATAGGCTGCGTTGGTGGTACTAATAATGTTTGTAAGATTCTCTATTTCTGGATTGAGTATTCTCATTTTATTCCAATGTTTCAAAATATCGGTAGAATTTTTTTTTCTCGGATTGTACGTTTTATTTGAAATAACAATTTACACAAATGTGGTCTAGCTATAGGCCCACATTATTATTCGACAAGCTTCGCACCGTTTCTCCGTAAAACTAAGAACGCAAAAAAAACCGAAGTAGAATGAATACATTTTCATTTCGGCTACGATGTCGGTTTTAATTTTTATTTTTAAATCTTTTAATTACGGTTTAATGTGCCCCCCGGTTCAGTCCTTGTCTGAATAAGCTTTGGAAAAACATAAAGAACTGAAAAGTTTCATTTATTGCTCCATATAAGGCGCTGTAATTAGTTATCGTTATTAAATTTCAGCAATAGAAACTTTTAATACGCGCCATTTCCATTTTCAAGTCGATCTGTCCATTAGCTTGCATATCACAAGCAACAAAGTGGATAGGGCAGAGAAATTATTAGGGATCTAACTTTAGGTTAGTATACACCATCCTATAAAACTGTTCGTTTTTAGGTCGGTGAATTTAAACGTGGTCGCACAAATGTTTTTGATGAAAAACCCAAAAGGAATGACAACACCAGAAATCATTGAAAAAACCCATGATATTGTATTGAGTGATCGTAAAGTGAAGTTGATAAGATTGTTGACATTTGCATATGGAGAATCTTAAACGCGAGCGAGTAACTACTTGACAGCCCAGTTGGCCCTTCTAGGGTTGCTGAAGACTTTCCGGGTAGCTGGGTGAACATCGAGGCTATATGTTAGATATCGATGGCCAGAAAAGGAGTGTTCCTTATCCATCCTCCATTTTGTAACCAAATGAAAAATATTATTTGAGGCGAGAGTCACAATTAGAACCTCATGCTTATTGCAAGTAATAAATGTGGGTTCCCAACCCATATTTCACATTGAAAGGTTAGTACTCATAAAATAATCAAAAAGTGACTCACCTCTTTTGTTGATAACCGTGCTTCCGTGATGATCATGTCCTGAATACCCATTTGGCTACGGTATTCCGATCTGAGTCGTTAAATAGATTGTAAATTATTACTTGCAAAGGGCCGGGTAATTGACAATTCCATTACTTTCATCTCCTTTAAAATTGGATTAAAGGATGCTCATTTCAATAAGTTAAACAGTTCTGATATGTGGCCTCGTGGCCTGTTAATTCGTCCATTTGTAAATCATTCACGTCAGCCAAAAAACGGAGCTGCTATAACGTTCCAACAATACCGATAACTGCTGATGCAACCAACACTATCAACGATTTCACCTCGATCTACTACCACAACGCCTCCAGTATTCAAGGTAAAGCTAAGGTTTTTCGTTTAGGCGTACTTGACAACGATTATGACGTCATAATAATCAGCGAGACCTGGCTTACGATAAATATGTTCTCCGAAGAATACTTCCCATCTGATTACGTCGTTCATAGAAAGGATAGATACGATTTTGACACCAGTCATAAGGGTGGTGGTGTTTTGATTGCGGTAAAGAATTCAGTACCTAATGATGTGATTGCCTGTCATCCTAGCCTAAACGTGATTGCTGTTCGAGTCAGATTGGCCATTAATACTTCGATTGTTGTAGTCGCCGTGTATATACCTTACAGATCGGACTTGGATTACTACAAAACGTTTATCAACTTAATCGACTCAGCTGTTATGCCTCTAGTTCGCCCTAGTGACCAACTTATCATTGTGGGCGACTTTAATTTACCCGATATATCTTGGGACGATGTGGACGGCGTATTTTCTGCATTTTCTACCGATGAGAGGTCATTATCTATCATCGTTATTTTGCTGGCATCTCAACTACACAGCTCAACAGAATTAGTAACAGTCGGGACAAATTCCTTGATCTGTTATTTGCTAATTATGTTATGCATTCCGAGATTTCTGCCTGTTCGGACTTCACTGGTTGTGGAAGCATCTACCACGTACCGATTACCATAAATATTTTTCATTATGCCCACCTACGATCAATTTAATATTTTCAAGTTTACCGAGGAAGAAGTACGGGATTGCTTGCTCCAGCTCGAGGTTGGAAAGGGAGTGGGTTATGTTGGCTTCCCGCCGATTCTGTTTAAGTGTTGTGCTGAGAGTTTGACCCGTCCTATTACCTTTTTATTAAATGAAAGCCTTCGTCGCCGTTTTTTCCCCGATCCTTGGAAAATTTCTTGTATTCATCCAATCTTCAAGGCGGGTAGAAGAAGTGATGTCGGTAATTATCGTGGGATCGCCATTCTTTCTGTCTTACCAAAGTTGTTTGAGTCTATGGTTCATAGAATCTTGTTCTTCACACTAAAAACTTCATTTCTCATGTTCAACATGGATTTTATCGCGATAGGTCTACAGTAACAGACATCAGCTTGACGTTGTTTATACAGATTTTGCCAAGGCTTTTGATATGATTGACCACTCTATTCTTCTTAGTAAGTTAGAGAATCTAAATTGTCAGTTCATTCCTATTAAATGCTTGCGTTCCTACCTCACTGATCGTTGGCATTCCGTTAGGATCTTGGGTTCTTACTCCCAATTATTTCATGTGCCATCTGGTGTCCCTCAAGGTAGTCACATTAGACCATTGTTGTTTTCATTGTTTATCAACGATGTGGTGCAATGCTTTGAGTTTGCTAACTGCCTCCTCTTCGCAGATGACATGAAAATTTTCGTCCGGGTTTCTAGTTTGTCTGATTGTGTAAAGTTGCAGGAGGACTTAAACAGATTTTCTAGTTGGTCAATTAACAATAGACTGGCTCTCAACGTGAGCAAATGTAAGACGCTTTCTTTTAATCGTATCCGCTCACCCAAATTTTATCAATATCAGATATACAATGAAGACGTTGACCGAGTCGAGTTCATTTCCGATCTTGGTGTGATTTTTGCAGCTGTCGCTACATTTACCAGACATGTTAACACCATTATTTCAAAGTCGTATATTATGTTAGGCTTTATTAAACGAAACTGTAGGGATTTTAGGGACCCGATAACATTGACATCACTGTATGTCTCGTTTGTTCGGTCTATTTTGGAGTATGCATCTCCAGTTTGGGCGCCATCCTACCACTGTAATTCCGGGAGGATTGAGAGTGTTCAGAAGCAATTTGTTCTGTTCGCGCTCCGATGTTTGCCGTCCACGCGTGCTGTAGAATATGTTCTCCCACCTTATCAACATCGATGTAATCTTTTGAAACTGTAACGTCTAGACTATCGCCGGAACGTGGCTTCTGCACTGTACGTGCGCGATATCATTAATTCCCGTATCGATTGTACCGAGTTACTCGCACGCCTAAAAATCTATGCTCCCGAATGCCGAATGCGTCAACGTGATGGGCTTTTATTCATTGACCTGGTACCAACAAACTATGGTCTTTCGGAACCGATCCTGAGAATATCACGGGTGTTCAATTCAGTTTCTCAAGTTTTCGATTTTCACTTGTCGAGAGATTTGTTCAAGAATGTTTTATTTAAGTTTTTTAACAATTGTATTAGTTAGCCGTAGTTGTTTGTACCGACTGTTGTCACTGTAGGTATCAAATAAATAAATGGTGAACTGTCCATTGATAATTCTAGTGCAGCTTTGCTTAAGGTTTCCTCCTGTTCTAATCTTAATTCCTTCTGTTCCGATTTCCGTTTACTCGCCGCTTCTGTGAATAGTGTTCAGTATGATATAGATCCAAAATTAGGACTTAATATGATTAGATGTGTTGAGGAATGTATTAATACTGAATATTTGGGTGTTGATTCTTCAGAAATTAATGTACCAGATTATGAGGTGTGTATCCGTTTGGAAAATGACGTACTATTTTATACCCATCTGCGACGCCTTTCAGTTAAGGAAAAACAAGACGTAAGAATAATTATCCGTGATTTATTGCATAGTGAAACCATTAGACCGAGTGAGTCTCCTTATGCATCACCCATTGTATTAGTTAAGAAGAAAAATGGTGAGACACGTATCTGCGTGGATTTTTTTTTTTTTTTTTTTTTTTTTTCGTCCCTGCCCAAAAGCGGCTAGCACTACGACCTAAAAGATCTTTTGTGCTGTTGGGTACTGTTACTCCAGGAGCTTCTCCACCTCTCTAATAAAGGCGAGAATGCTGTTTATAGAGGCCAATTTACATTTCTCCGGGGTCAGATACCTCTCTTCAAAATGAATCCACCTCCGTGTGCACAGAGCAACACACTCACATAGTATGTGTTCTGCGGTTTCTGTCTCTTCCAAACAGAGTCGGCACTCCGTCTCTGTGGACAGGTTCATTTTGTTCAAATGATATCTCAGGTTACAGTGACCTGAGAGAAAACTCACAAGTTTCCTAATATTTCCTTTGCTGAAATTGATCGCCAAATTTTTGTGGTGAAATGGTCTGATCAAAGATTTGGCTTGTCTAAGGCCGGGAATACAGTTCCAATAAGTCAAGCACTGTATTTTTTCCCATTTACTGATTGTGTAGGTTGCAGAAGCCCACGGGATACCACAAAAAGGCTCAGGGCCAATGAGTGTAGTCGACGAGCCTGCCCGTGCAAGTTCGTCGGCTATCTCATTTCCAGTGATGCCCATGTGACCAGGCACCCACCACAACCTTACTTTGTTTTGACAAGAGAGAGATTGTAGCAGTTTATAACAACTTTGAACCGACTTGGAAACCAAGCAGTTAGAAGCCAATGCTTTCAGTGCTGCTTGGCTGTCAGACAAAATGTGGATCTGCGTGGATTATCGTACCTTAAATAAGATCACTGTCCGAGACAACTATCCTCTGCCACTTATGGATGATTGCTTGGAGTATTTGAGTAATAAGAAAGTGTTCAGTTTATTGGATTTGAAGAGTGGATTTCATCAGGTTAGATTTTCTGAGGAATCAATTAAGTACACTTCATTTGTGACACCTGAGGGACAGTTTGAATATCTGCTTATGCCTTTCGGCCTTAAGAATGCTCCTTCTGTCTTTCAGCGATTTATTAATAAGATACTTAAGGAGTTTATTGACAGTGGGAGAATAGTTGTTTATCTTGATGATGTTAGTACTTGTGTGTTGTTAGTCTTGATGATGGTGTTAAGATGTATTGCTGTACATGGATTGGAGTTGCAATTAAGCAAGTGTAAATTTGTTTATAGTACTATTGAGTATTTGGGATTTGTACTAATAAACTGAATACAGTTCGTCAGTACCCAGTGCCTACCAATGTTCGTTAGTTATATTCATTTATTGGATTATGTTCTTTCTTCCGCCGATTCATTGCTGGATTCGCTCGTATTGCTGCCCCAATGTATCGCCTCCTTCAGAAAGATGCTGTATTTAACTTCAGTGATGAGTGTCTTCAGGCGTTTGAAAATCTTAAGCAATCTTTTACTTCCGCTCCGGTATTGGCTGTGTATGACTCAACGCGGGAAACTCAGTTGCACACAGATGCTAGTAAAATTGGTTTTGGTGCTGGTCTAATGCGAAAACAGGATGATTCGAAATTTCATCCAGTGGCCTATTTCTCTTAGACTATTGGTAAACATGAAGTTAATTATCATAGTTACGAATTGGAGACGTTGGCTATTGTTTACGCTTTGGTCCGCTTCCGAGTTTATTTTGAAGGAATTCCATTTACTGTTGTGACTGATTGTAATTCATTGGTGCTTACGTTTAATAAAAGAGATATTAACCCCCCCACAATTAAATATCGACATGGTACCCAGATGGGTCATGTGGATGCCCTCAGTCGAAGTCCTATAGTTGCTTTTGTTGATACTTCCGATATTGATTTTCAGTTACGACTCACGCAAAACCGTGACCCAGTGATTGTGAAACTCAAAGAATTGTTAGAGACTAGTGAATCTTCTGTTTACGAAATGCATGACGGTATTGTTAATAAAAAAAATAAAAACGATCGATTGTTATTTTATTTTCCACGAGAACTGGAACAGCAACTTATAAGTCAAGTGCATGAAAGAATTGGTCATTACGGAAGTGCAAAATGCTATGAGAAAATAAGAGAGCATTATTGGTTTGCAAATATGAAGGATAAGATTGATAGCTTTGTCAAAAATTGTATTAAGTGTATTATGCATTCTGCACCTTCCCTATACCGTTTGATACAATTCATCTTGATCATTTAGGTCCTTTACCTTCAGTTGCTCCTAAACGAAAACATTTCTTAGTTATTATTGACTCGTTTACAAAATATGTTCGATTGTATCCAGTTAATTCTACGAGTACTAAAGAAGTGTGTTGTTCGCTTGATAAATATTTTGATTATTACAGTAGGCGGCCTGTTCGTATAATTACCGACAGAGGTACGTGTTTTACGTATTCCAAATTTGCCATTTATGTGGAAAAACATAATATTCAGCATGTTAAGATGGCGTAGCATCTCCTCAGGCTTATGGGCAGGTGGAACGTGCCAATCGTGCCCTTAAGAACATGTTAGAAAAATTAACTGAACCATTGCAACATTCCGATTGGACTAAGAAACTTAAGCATGTTGAATACGCATTGAATAATACAGTGCAAAGTTCCGTGGGGACTACGCCCAGTCGATTATTGTTTGGTGTGGATCAGAAAGGTTCAGAAATTGATTATCTTAGTGAATATTTATCTGATAAGGAATTGAATATTGTCAATCGTGATCTTAGTGCTATTACGGATATTGCTTCTATGAGTTTGTAAGCCTGCACAGAGTTACGAACCAGGGGATTTTGTAGTAATTCATCATGTGGATACCACTCCTGGTGCTAATAAGAAATTCATTCCCCTTTTCCGTGGTCCCTATGTCGTTCATAAGAATTTACCTAATGATCGTTATGTAATAAGGGATATTGAAGATTGTCAGATTACACAGTTGCCATACGATGGGATAATGGAAGCCAGACATATGAAATTTTGGAGAGATGGCGTTACTGCTTCTGTACCAAATGGAATACTTTCCGAAACTTAGAATAAGTGTATAAATAATATTTTATTAATAATTCAGCCGATAGAGGCATCGGCTAATGTCAGATTGGTCGAGTTGTAGAATAAAATTGTATTGTTAGAGAGTTGAACTCGTTTCGAAATAGAATGAACCTCTTCTGAACGAAGTAGAAAAGAGATTGATTCTTTCTGGTGGAAGAGAACGGAGAAAAAAATCACATGTAATTAAAGTGAAGTGTAAATTTAATAAATTAAGAAAATAAAGATAGTTAAAGATTATTGAAATCTGATTGTTTTATAACTCCGACACTTTTTTGACGTTTGATCTAATCCAGATTAGACAATGTTTCGTGAAACGACAAAGAAATGTTTAGTTTGATTTGAAGCGGATCACTTGTGATTGTGAGTACCTATACATTCAGTGTAAATTGAATGAATTTAGCCAATTTCGAAATACACATTGGTTTAATTAATCCAACAAAATCAATGGCTGGTCCAATGCTCTTCGGAGTGAGTCCAGAGTGAGTCATATTGGATAATCTCAAAAATATGGAAAACATTAGCTTCTTAATAAATGTCATTATTGCTCGGTTAAATAACTCACAAGTTACAGGTTCCAACAACAAAACGCTTTCAATTTAATTCCACAAACAATATTGAGACTGTAAGCAGTGGAGTGCCCTCTAAAATTATTTTATAAACGAAAACTGTTGTTTATGAGTGTAGCTACTCGAAATTTTCTTATCTTCGGCCTTGAGAAGTAAACACGATAAAATAATGCATTTGTCTAAAAAAAAACTAAAAAGCCATCATATACAAATTCTAATCACACATTTTATTCATCCAGATTTCCCGGCCGTGTCTCTATCCATTTTTTAATATTCGGAATAGCCCGAATTTTAGCATTCAAAGCCACAAGCTCTGGATAATTATCGAACACATTGTTTCCCAAATATTTCAAACATAAATCCGTTTGTGATGAATAAAATAGATCAGCCCATGATAATTTACCCCTCACAAAATAGCCATTATTCTCTTTAACGAGTTTATTCAAATAGGTCAAAAATAGTGGAACGGGTCCTTTTGAAGCTGCTTCTACTTTATCGGCACGCGTCTTTTCATTTTTATCCAAATAAATAGCCATTACTTTAGTACGCAAATCAACCACCGTATCGACCACAACATCAGCTAAATATTTTTCCTCAATATCATCACTGACCAGACTAAATTTGTTCGCCAGGTATCGGCATATTGCAACACTTTGGACAAAAAATTTACCATCAATTTCTAGTGTGTTTCGTTTCTTATCAAATCTTACTAACTTACTATGTTTTTCTTCCTCCCACGAGGCAAATGTGTGTCGATAATCTTCAAATTCCAATCCTTCGTAGCTCAACAAGAAACGTAACGGCTCACCAAGCCATGTTGCATCAAAATATGTAACCTTGTATTTTGACATTTCCTGTCTATCTCAATTTTTTACAATATATTTTAATTATTAACAACGTAACTCGTATACAGCCGGCTAAATACAAACTGGTTAAAAATAGACTTTTGCTTTACTTTATATAAATTTTATTGGCGCACGCGTACATCAAACAATACAATATAAAAGCGAAAAGCGAGAATTTGTTTTATATTATCGGAATCGCGAGAGCGAGACCTACAAATTTAATTCTCAAACACTAAACAATCGAATACACACGTGTTTGTTTACATTTGTTGGATGAAGTAATAATTCTTGCAAGTTCATTGTGCAAATTACACAGGGTGGTGCCAATTGGATATAGATAAAAGCGTTTTGCAAATTTATCAACTTAAAATTTACAAATTTAGCATCACTAAAGGAACATCGAAATAGGGTGGCTGTCTATTTCTAAATGTGCGACTTTTATTTCAATCAGTTTCGTCAGCTGTTTGAATCAAAAACAAGTTCGCTCACTGACAGCCTACAGCCCTATAGATGCCATGGAAATATGAGAGGTGAGCAAAATCCCCAAAAACTTTATAATAAAATTTTAATTTTGAATTTTCTAAAATTATGTTTTCAGAATTAATTAAAGATTATTCCACAACTTCGGATAACTTAGTAGGATTTTACGACAGTAAACTTAAACCAAACATAAAAGCACCCAAAAACACCAGAATCTATAAGAATACATGTAATGATTGCCCCCAAATTCTACATCGGACAAACTAGTAGTGATCGTGTTTGGTTGAAACCTTAAGGAACACAACGAAAAATCAAAAGATGTAATCAAAACACTAAGGAGAAATAACCTAAAGGTTCGGACTAAAAAGTGGCAATTCCTAAGGAAAGAAATATAATACGTCATTGTTGTTTTCATTAAATTGTGTTATGCCTGTAAACGCACAGTATAGGAACTGATAGAAAGAAAAAAATAAAAGAACTACTTGGTTTTACTACGAACACACACGCGATGAACTGAGACACATTTTATTCATTTCAGTCTTGACAGATTATTATACATTTGGGATATTAGTAAGGTGAGTACACACTACCCAACAAACCAACATGCGAAGATTATATATAAGGGAATGCTTACACAGAACACTCCTCCTTAATCTGAACCTTGTGCACCGTTCCTAATTCCCATGGCATCACGAAACTTTATGAATTTAAACTTGTCGAGAGGTTTCGTAAGTATGTCTGCAATCTGCTCACTTGTGCTAATATGATTCACATTAATATCTCCATTTGCTACGGCCTGCTGTATGAATTTGTGGCGAACGTCTATGTGTTTGGTTCTAGGGTTATATCCTTCTTTTTTAGCAAGTTGTATGGTACTTTGGCTATCGCAGAAAATGTCCATTTGGTTTTCGATGCCAAGTTCATTATTAAACCATTCCACCACATAGAGCTTCCTGTGTTATAGCGGACAATAACTGGTATTCCGCCTCACATGACGAGAGAGATACAGTTGGTTGCTTCTACGAATTCCAGGAGACAGCACCACCTTGTGCAATAAACACATAACCCGTTGTTGATTTACGATCGTCTGTATCTGCAGCCCAATCAGCATCTACATGGCCAACTAGTTTTGATTCCGCTGACTTGCAGAACGTTAATCGATATGATTTGGTTGCCTTCAAATAACGTAAAACGTGCTTCACTGCACTCCAGTGCTTCTGGCCTGGATTTATATTGAATCTACTTAATTTATTTACTGCGTACGATATATCTGGACGTATACATTGGGCTTCCTGATGTGGACTACGCTTCATATCATTTAGTTCTTCTGATGTAACTGGACAATCATCTTTTAATAGCACCTCACTCGAATTCATGGCTGTATGAGCTGGTTTACAATCACTCATTTGAAACTTTGCCAAAACTGTATCAATATAGTGTTCTTGGTCAAGGGTTATAGAAGACGATGATTGTTCCACTCTCATGCCTAGACAAAAACTAACCTTTCCTAGGTCTTTCATCTTAAATTTTTGATGCAACTGATTTTTTAGTGTAAGAACAATAGCAAATCGTCGACATATACAGCAACAATAATTATTCCATTATCGACGTTCTTATAATAGACACAAGCATCATAGCTGACCTTTCTAAGGCCAATTTTGCGCAACACTATGTCAAGTTCGTTATTCCAAACGCGACCTCCTTGTTTTAAACCGTATATAGCTTTACGAAGCCGACAATATTTATTTGGATTGTGCTTGTCTACGTAGTACGGTGGTTGCCCCATATATACATATCTCTTCGCTCAAGTTTCCTTGCAAATACGCTGAAACTGCGTCCATTTGTTCAACTTTCATGTCATTTTGAACTGCAAATGCAAAAAGGTATCGCAATGAACTGTGACGAACCACTGGTGAATACGTTTCGTCATAATCCATCCCCTTTCGTTGCAAATGACCTTTTATGACTAGCCTTGCCTTATAGTGATCGATGGCGCCGGCGGGATCTCTCTTTGTTCGAAAAACCCATTTACAATTAATGGCTTTGCGATTTTTCGGCAGATCCTGTAATTCCCATGTTCCATTTTCATGTAATGCCTGAATCTCAGCTTCCATTGCGAGTGCCCACTGATCAGCATCTGCCTTGGATTACGTTTCTTCGGGTGTATCAGGATCTTGCAAAAATAGCTGCGAAGAATTTCTATAAGTATTTCCTTTTTTAAACAAATATTCAATGTTGATCCAATTTAAAATCTTTTAGGGCTGTTGGTAATCGCCGATTTCTGTCGCTCCGTTTCAACTGTTGCGTCGCATCTACAATTGGAACCTGATCTGCTTCATCTACATCTAAGTTTTCCTTGAGATTAACAACCTCAAACTCCTCGGGATTGCTTTGGATATATACAACACTGTGATCAAGCAGTTGTTCTTCTCGTTTTGTAACTTTACCCTCATCGATAAACACCACATTACAACTTTTAATTACAATATCTTTATCTACATCGTAGAGGCGAGAGCCTTTCGTCTTACTATCATATCCAACTAGGATACATTCGTGTGATTTTTCATCCCATTTTTTTCTACGTTGATCAGGAACATGCACCATAGCCACCGTTCCAAACAATTTGACATGCGATAAGTCTGGTAACTTGCCAGTCCACGCCTATTCCGGCGTCATATCAATTCCTGCTGACGGTGATCGATTTAATAAATAGACCGCGTAATTAACTGCTTCAGCCCAACATTTTTTTTTGAAATGGCGCATCATTTAGCATGCACCTTGCTTTTTCCACAATTGATCGGTTGTTTCGTTCGGCTAGGCCATTCTGTTCTGGTGTGTATACACTCGAGGTTTGATGTATTATCACTTTTTGCTTCAAGAATTCTTGGAACTGATTATTTGTATACTCATTTCCATTATCGGAACGTAGGGTTTTTATCTTCCTCTCGGTTTGACGTTCGGCTTCATCTAGAAATTCAGTGAATTTGTTTATTATTTCACTAGCTGCTTTTGGTTTTAAAAAATATACAAAAATCTTTCTTGATTTGTCGACGATGAAAGTCAAGAAATATCTAGCACCACCCAATGATGAATCTTCCATAGGATCGCAAATATCCGAATGTACGAGATCGATCAATTCATTAGCTCGGGATCCTGGTTTGTTAAAACTTTGACGGGTTTGTTTGCAAATGAAATCACTTTGCCGCTTGTCCTTAAATTCGATGCCTACCGATAAATCCCGTTGCAGTTTTAATAAACTTCTTGAATTCAAATGCCCCATTCTTTTATGCCATACATAAAACGATGCATTTTTACCGACTGCAAACACTTTATGTTTTGCAGTTGCTTCATTTAACATAAATAAATCATTGGTATGTTTACCAGTGACTATTACACGACTTTTAACAATTACATCACCATGTACTTTCTGATTTTTTTTTACGATTTGGCTAATTGACATAAAATTTGCAGTAATTTCTGGTATATACTGTACATTTGTTAATGCTACAGTGGAACCATCACAACGACCTTCTGCATCTAATGTCACATTTCCTTGCCCGATAATTTTCATTACATTACCGTCTGCTGCTATTACATTGCCAGTACTATTTTCCTTGCTGGTAAATAACTCACTATTATTACACATGTGTGTGGTAGCAGCACTATCGAAAAACCAGCTATTGTCATCTCTCTTTTGCATTGTCGACAATACATAAAGCATCACCTGATTTTTGTACGTGTTGTTTAGGTTACCCTGTTGTTTATTTCGACAATTTCGAGCAATATGCCCGAGTTTACCACAATTCCAGCATGTCATTGGTTTCTTACATCTGTTAGTGTTATCGGTACTCATTAACGCTGTGTTTTCTGAGTAAGGAACGTTTTCCTGCAATAATTTTGTTTTAACAGAATCTCCTGTATATTTTCATGCCAGAGTTCTCTAGTGCCATAATCATTGGCCTATACGTTTCAGGCAAACCGGCCAGTAAAAGGAATTCATTTAATTGATGTGCTGCCGTAATTATTTCATTTACGTACATATCCATAGACTTAGAATTTGCCAACGATGCTGTAATTAACCTTCGTAGCAGTCCCACTCGTCTCGCTAAACCACTATCTTCATATGCATCAGCGAGATTTTTCCAAATTTCAGCCGCAGACTTAGCATCCTGGATATGGGAATAACATACCGGATCAATACATAATTTTAATTTGTTTCGTGCTTTTCTATCCTTTTCGCCATCAAACTCGGCCACATTAGTTATTTCCACAACATTTGTCCACAAATCATCAAAATGATTGACTTTTGGCCATTTTTTTTAAAAATAACTGGTTAACTAAACTTTTTTTTAGAAAAAAACGTGCTTTTTTTAAAACATGAGCCTGGGCCCATAACCTATAAACGCATAGTATAGGAACTGATAGAACGAGAAAAATAAAAGAACCACTTGGTTTTACTACGAACGCACACGATGAACTGAGATACATTTTATTCATTTCAGTCTTGACAGATTATTATAAAAATTTTTATATAAAAAAGAAAAATTCTTTATTATTATTTATTTTTATTATTTTAATATTTTTATCTTCCTTATAGTAACAATCTGTTTTATTTTTTTAAAAAAATCGATTTCGGATGCTTTCGCCTTCCTTTCTCAATTTTTAATTTAATATTCTATAAGTAAAGATAAAAATCGTTCTATAAGGAAGATAAAAATATTAAAATAATAAAAATAAATAATAATAAAGAATTTTTCTTTTTTATATAAAAAATTTTACAAAGTAACAAAAGCACACAAAATAGTGAAAAAATGGAAATCCATTCACACAATAATAGATTATTATAAGTTTGGGGTATTAGTAAGGTGAGTACACACTACCCAACAAATCAACATGCGAAGATTATATATAAGGGAATGCTTACACACAACAATGCCAAAAGTATAAATACATGAGGAAAAGTGCGAATACATTTTAGCCATATATAAAAATGAGACGGACATTATAAAACTTTTTTTTTTTTTTTTCAAAATGTTACTATGATCTTATAAATTTTGAGCAAATTTTACGAAAATTGATAAACGGATTCATTTTTCGATTTTTGCATTATTTTTTGCCAAAAAAAACTTTTGGATTGCGGTAATATTAAATAACACATATTAGTGCTCAAAAACATAGAATGAGCAAGACTTCACTTCTTTAGAAGGCATAAATCTGATTTCGTATGTTAAATGTTTGTGTTACGAATAGAGTACTTCCTAAAGCACGTTCGTTTGTGGTGAATTAACTGAATTGATAGTGAGTTAATATTCAGATAATTAAGGTACTGAAGTGAATTGGTCGTTCGTTTGCTACAATTCAGATAAATGTCAAATTGTTAAAAAGTAATTGGTTTGTGTTATAAAATAATTAAAATTTAAAGTTAATCGACCATTTTCTTGGATCAATTATTTTTGTGTATCACATTACAAAATTTTCTAAAATATCCTGGCTTCTTCGATGCGTAAAACAAAATAATGTCAAAAAGCAACAAAAAACAATTATCTGAACCCGAGCAAAATTATTATTCAGATAAATCAGTAGCTCAATATTTTTAACAGAAGTGATGAATACCAAACGAACGGAATTCACCACAAACGAACGCACTACTAATCCATATATCGGTAAAAAATCATCATAAAGTGTAAATAGTTAATCTACAGCTTAGAATTTATCGACACCAGTATAATCACTTTTAACCAGTGACGGCTGCTGATTTAAATTTTCTTGTGGGCAATAAATTGAATTAATTTGTTTAACAATTTTTACTTTTCTTATTCGCGTTCTCGTAGTACGGTGTCGTGGATTTGTAAAAATGATCATACTTTCGGTATTTACGTGGTGCGTAGTGTTGTAAATCGACTGGATCGGTGTCACAAAACTTACAACTCAAAAATTTGACATTCCACATCCTTTTCCACGTACATTTCTTTCTGTTGTCATTTTTTTACATTTGACTTCCTATTTATTAAAATTATATTCAATCCGTTTCCCGATTTTCAAGATGTGATTTTTGAAATCCTCTATACCTCTCAAACACTCCATGTGAACAAAATATTATAACACAAATTTTTTTGGGAAAAACAAATTCTTCAACAAGGAAGTTATATCACAGTAATCTATCCACATTTAAATTTCACCTGCTACCGTTGCCTCTGGGTTTCGGTTAGGTATCTTTCGTATTTCGAGTTACAAACGTCGAGAACTCGTAATTAACAAGATCGCAATTGGTGGAAACGCGATTATTTAAGCATTAAGAGAATTCGACACATCCTACATTTAATATAACGCTTACAAAATCGGCTACCAGGCGTCCTGATTTTATGTTTTGGTGTTTTTATATATTTTTTAAAAATAACGTTAATTTGTTGCATTTTAAATGTCTTAATTAATAGGGATTTTTCGGGATTTTCAAGCGCATTCGAGTTTTATTTGCGGCTCAGTATTATTTTATACTTTTAGAAATTATGCAAGATTTTATAGATTTTGCGAGATAGTAATTCAAGATTAAGTATTATTCGTGTTTTATTTGAATATTATTAAGCGTAGCATTGAGATAGGTGAAATTCTACAAATCCGAGATATCTTTCTCGATATTACCAGATTTTCCAAAAACAAGCTCAAAGTGTTGTTGGAACAATAATTTAAAATAAATTTAAAAAAATCTTGTTTTTTGGTCACTTGATCATTTTATACTTTAGAGAGTACTGATTACCTAGTTTAAATATTGATTTCTTTACTCTAAATATTACTAAAATAAGGTTTTGGTTTAAGAAATGCCAATAAAATCATCAAATAATTTTCTCGTTTGCATGCAAAACTCAAATTGTTTTTTTCTCTATTTAAACAGCGAATATAAATTTCTGAGCGGTAGGAAAATCCGGTTTTTATTTATGCATGCAATGCATGCATTGTATTCATAGACCAGCCGTCTCTGCTTTTAGCACAAACTTCGAGCTAACACTAAAGATTTCACATTACCTGTATCAGGGTCCAGAACGAACACATTCAAAATACATCAACCAATGGAGGAAACGAATTTTCTTATCATAGGCAACATCCAGTGGCAAATTATCGCAATTTTTTTCCTTATCTTTAAGATACAATTACAAAAAAAAAAAAAAACATAAAACAAAAATGAAATAAGTTAATAAGTAAAAGTAGATATACGCACATGTATGCTTGTAGATAAATAAAGTCACTCATTGATCATAAACACAAGGTTAAGGTCACGTCATTTTCCCATATCATTCCATATTATGTCGTTTTAAGTTCCATTTAAATTCTTTTTTCCTATTTACTTCTACAATAAGTAACAGATAATTCAGGGCTCTCCTATATCACTGCCTTGAATCAAGCCAAAAATATATAATTTCACCACCATAAACAAAATACGAGTATATACAAATATATTAACCTAATTATTCAATAATAGCGAGAATTCCTGGTCCATGTACAACGGAATCCAAGACTCATATACATTTCTATAGTGAAGCAACGCAATAAATCAGAAGAACGGAGACCCGTAAGTCAAATCAACCCGTAAGTACAGAATACGACAATGGTATTCGGATGGAAATGAAAGCCCAGTTAAGTTTTCTCTCTGAAATGTCTCTCTTTGTACTCGTGGGTGGACTTTCTCGAGTGCCGATGAAAAATTCGACGGAAAGGTAACAAGTTGCTAGATGAAGACGAAGTGTTCCTCAAGTGTCAATATAACACGAAGGTGATTGACCAAAATTAGTTTTTATTTGGTTAACGAAAATTTATTTAGCATCTTGAAGCATTGAACATACGAAAGAAACACCTTTTATCGATCGGAAATAATTTGAAGTTTGCGGTTCCTGGTCGACGTTTTGTTGAAAATACCGCACCGTGCCACCTCTCGTCAAACGAGTTAAATCCACACAGACAAATAAAACGTTAGCTCACTTTCACAAATTTCTTTATCACACATTTTATTTTTTACCAAGAGATTTAACAATTTCATCAATACTTCTGCCTTTTGTCTCTGGCAAAAAGATCGCTATAAAGATTACATAAACAAAACCGTATACGGCAAAGAACCACATGCAACCATCGATTCCAATCCAATCAATCAAATGCAGTATATATTTAAGCATTAGAAAGCCACCAACACACATTTGTATTCGGCCGAACACTGCAATGATGGCACGAATTTTGATCGTAAGTATTTCCGTGACAATCGGTGAAGCTAGTGATACAACGCCCCATGATGAATTAAATATAGCACCAGACAATCCAACAATTGAAATCCATGAATAACCGCTAACATCGTAGCCATTATTACGTAAATAGCAATATATGCCCATTATGGCAAAACATATACCAGTTGTACAACTCGAGAGAAGAAGTAATATACGGCGTCCGACACGTTCCACTGCCAATGGTGCTATAAATGAACCGAACAAAGATATTATTCCCACAATTATTGATGAAACATTTGGTGAAAATGTTGATCCAGTTTGTTCAAATAGTAATCCAGAATAATTGACGATTACAAATGAGCCGCTACACGTTACGGTTATTAGGAGTACAGACGATATCATGATAGCTTTCCAAGCGGCCCGATTTGTAAAATCCGAAACGGTTAAATCACTGTATTTAAATTCTTTTTCACTTAATTTCAATTTCATTTTATCTAATTCATCGTAAACACTTTCCGAAATTGCATCATCCTCCTTCGAGCAACCGCGATAAAATTTTAACGATTTTTCCGCTTCATCATATCTATTACGCGCCAATAAATAGGCTGGTGTCTCGGGCAAAAATGAAAAACCAATCATAAAAGCGACGGGAAGGATTAATGGTAGGGAGCACAGCACATAATAGTTGAAGTATGATCCGGAAATATATTGAAGTAATACACCAAGATTACAGTTTAGCTGCAGTAATGATCCTAATTTTCCGCGTATGTTTGTCTCCGAGATTTCCGTCACGAACATTGGTATTACTAGAAATGATCCGCCTGCAGTCATTCCAACACAAAAACGTGCTACATACAAATAATAAACATTGGTTGCAGCCAATGTTAGTATCCAGCATATAATGAATGGCATGGCCACAAAATACAAGGCAATTTTTCGCCCAAGTTTATCCGCTATTACTCCAGAAATTATTGTGCCGCAAAGGTTACCGAGGAGCAGAACACTTGTAATTGTGGTTGCTTCATCTTTTGTGATTGGTCCACTTGCCAATGGAGTGTCTGCACTTTGCAGTAATGGAAGTACAGGTGATGACCATCCCAAAGCTACACCTGTGGCGAGTGACAAGAGATTCGCTGGAAATAAATAAACATTTACAAATTATTATTTGTTTGGATAAAGACGTTCAATATACTAACCACAAAGTGTCGTATAATATTGATAAAATTGCCCCATTCTGTTCAATAAACTCTTAACAGTAATACTTTACACAGCCGAATGACATTTATCTCGCATAAAACTAAGTTAATATACACAAATTTTAATAACCATATGATAAGAAAGATAACGAGACGCAAGCGATCATATAGAATTGTATTAGATCGGTGGCTGTCGTAGTTACATTAGAAATTTACTTTTGTATATGGAGATAGAAACACGCGACAGAATATGATGACATATCATTTGCGGATGTTTATATTGTGCACATATAAAATATTTAAGAATATTTCATCAGAACAAAATTAAAAGCACTCTGGAATCATATTACCCATATATACAAATCAGTTAACCTCTTTAATTGGCAGTTCAATTTGATTCTGGAAAACACAATAGAATCTCGTCAATTTACAATATTTACTCTTTCTAAATATTTTGGTAGACTTGTTTGTTTGAGGTGTTTGTATAGAGAACACGAAATTAATCGTTATTTAATCCGTTTTTTTAACTGTGCTAATATTTGGGGATAAATTATTAGAATTTCTCTGCGGAGTTAGGTTCTGATAATAAAGCTGTTTGTGCTTAGTAAAGTGTAAAAATTAAGTGACGAGTCTTTCGGTGTTATTTTTAAATATTGTGCTTTTGGTTTATCGAGTTAAATTGATTAGAAAAACACGTAGGGTAAAGTTTGGTCATTGGGGGAATTGAAACTCCGTTTCGACTAGCCATGAATTTAAATTTCTTGTTATTTTGTCATATTTTGTATCCGCTTTTTATTTGGTTTTGTCCGGCATAGGAAAAACAAATTAACTAAGGTATACTATATATCATTAACACATTACGAGTAAAAATATTTTTTGGAATTACGAAACATTTGCAAATATCTCTGTTGAAAAGTTGAGGTATCTTAATTCGAAATTTGTGATTTGGAGTAAACTGAATTTAGAGTTTCTTTGACTCTGTGAAATTGAAACGTTAACTATTTTTACAGTATCTAAAGTTAAACACTATTAAATATATTCAATAAAAATTTTATTTTGTTTGCGCTTTTTGAGAAACTAAGTGAAATAATATTTAAGACGTTTAATCAATTCACATTCCAATTATAAATCTGAGGTGTGGCCAACATACGAGTTTCTTTTACGAATAGCGAATTTTGAGAAACTTATTTTGCAAATTTCTTGCAAACCCAAGATTTTTTTGATTTTTTTCATGTTCTTGTGTGGGGTTTGCTAGTTCCCCTATCAGGCGCCTCCCCAGATGGCGGATAGGGGAAAGCTTGCCAGATATGGCAGGTACCGGGGAAATCAAATACTCGGGGCGGACCAAAAACTAGCACACCCAAGCTATGGTGGCATTACATACGGCGATGGCTGCGTTGCTAAGAGGGTGCTTAGTCGTTAGTATGTGAACTCCGAATTTGGCGACGTTCGGTTTAAACCCATGTTGAAATTATAAAACACGACTTTTATCTTTTATATATTTCACTCGAATGAATGTATTTTATTCACCACAAACTATAGGATAGTTATTGACAATCGGCAACCTATTTATTTTATGATAGCGCAATCTTTGGAGATTTAAAAATTAATTTCATCAAACACAATAAGCTGTTTCTCTTTCAACGTATCAACTCACAATCCTCTTTTATTTACGTTTTTCTTTATTACATTAAACATCTGTTTTATTTCTTTACACATACATATTCGACTCTTTCTTTTAACCTCAGTTTCCCAAATTTTTATAACCTATAATCCAATACATTATATGCTCAACAGACAAATGATTTTTAATTAAATTTCTTATAAAACAAACGTCAAAATAATAATGCAGGGTTGCCTGTTATTACATCAGAATGAATTATCAGAGTTGTTGTTTTTTTCAACACCCTCACTTTAAAATTCTCAAATTCAAAAACTATTCAGATTATTTTAACAAACTATCGTTAATTCAAATCTTAAAGAAATTTTAAATTTTAACCAATAAAAAATATTACATTAATTTAACAACATCCAGTAAATTAAACTTTAAGAAAAATAAACAGATTTTACTTGATTTATCTAAATTAGATCAAACATAAATCACATCTTATTGCAAATTCATGAGTTTATTGCAAAAAACTTGATTGTCTTTGGTGATTGCCTTCGTTAAACCATCAGCAACCATTTCGTCAGTCGAAATATATATACTTGATGTTAATGGTTGAATCCTTAACTTTTTCACGTAAAAAATGATACTTGATATCGATATGCTAAGAACGTTGTCTGAACCCATCTGATTCGGCTAATTTAATTGCTTCCTGGTTGTCACAGAAAATCGTTGTCACAGTATTGATTTCATCAAGAAAATCTGAACAAAATTGTTTCAACCAAATTACTTCCTGGACCGTCGAAGCCAATGCCATATATTCGGCCTCTGTGCTTGATAAAGCAACCGTTGGTTGTTTTTTGCTACTCCACGTTATTGCCCCATTGCACATCTTAAATACATAGGCTGTGCACGATCGCCGTTTATCGATGTCGGATCAGCAGTCCGAATCTGAATAACCAACCAATTCACTATCACTTTCGTTTGTGAATGTTAACTTGTAATCGATAGTGCCCTTTAAATATCGAAAAATTCTATTGACTGCCTTCCAATGAGCCAAACTGTACGAACACTTTTGTACAAGATGATATAAAACAAAAGCCACTTTACTTTTATTTAAATTTTATTCTTAATTGTTCTAATAATTTTTGTATTTGATGTGATGACTTCACTGGTTGAATCGCAAGAGAGAAAAAAAAAAAAAAATTTCTTTATTTAGAATATTTTGACAATTACAGTAGTACGTGTAAACGTAACGACAATTACAGTAGTACGTACCTACGATAGGTGTAAAAAATAAAAGAGTATTAAACACATTACTCGGGACATAAACGCACTCAATTCGATTGACAATTCGAATTGAGCTACAAATTGAATTGTCAAAAAATGATTTTTAGGTTATACTCAACAGTGTTTACAATTGGATTAACACAAGCTAAGTTAAATTCTATACTGGATATTATACGTTATTAACCTTACAATTGTTTATTTACAGGTATCCATCGATGACATCTTATTTCGACATATGTACATCTACAATTTGAGTTGAGTGAAATCTGAACAGACTGACTGTGGAATCGAAGTTGAACATTCCGCCGCCCTTGACTCGGATGAGTCAATTAATGGAATTATACAAATCTTAGTAATCGGACGCTTAAACGTATTCGTGGCGGTTTGTACAGTTACAACCCGTATTAAATTGTCTTGTCCAGGGGGTCAATTCTCGTTCTATGAAAAAACCTAATGAAAAAAAAGTTTTCATTTTGATTCCATCAAGTCTTTTTCATTTATAACATTTCACACAACGACAATAAGCGATTCTCGATGTCCAAATGAAAAAGAATCGTGAGAAAAACGCTGAATAAGTTATTTCCATAGTAAGCTACACTGTAAACACATATTTTTTCGAGTTTCATGTATATTTCCGCTAGCTGATACAACAATTGGTTTAAATATTAGCTAAATAAATGATAAAGTAGATTTAGTTAATCAGTTTTTGTCATTGGCTGTCAAAATATAAAGTAAATTATAAAATTAACCAAATTATTTTTAAAACTTAACTAAATTAATTATTTGGAGGCTTTTCTTAAATATACGGAATAGTTTTTAATAGATTTACTTATTAGTAAAGTTTAGTTTAAACTTTAAACTTTAAAGTGAATCATATTATAGTTTCAATGTACATTTAATGGTAAAAATACAAATTTAGTTTTTATAGAATTTTATTTCCATATTTATGATGTTCTCACCGCCAAAATGGTCGGTGAGAAAGTTTTATTCATATGAAAAGATTTTGACGTCATTTTTCTCCTTCTCATGGAACATGAATCGGAAATGTGTATTTCTCACTGAAAAAACTTTTCATTGTACTTTTCATAGAACGAGAATTGACCCCCAGGATGAACTTCTAAAATTCTCGCTAATGGCCATCTTGCTGGTGGTACGTTTTCTTCCTTTAAAATGACTAGATCACTAATTTTAACTTGATTGACTGCTTGATTACATTTTTGAAATTGGTTCAGAGTGGTTAAGTATTCAGCATGCCAGCGAACCCAAAATTGCTGAATCAGTTTTTGAATCATTTGCCATCTAGACAATGTATTAATTTTGGTATTCAATAATGATGGTTCTGGTATAAGTGTCATTGGATGGCCCAATATGAAATGTGCTGGTGTTAGTGGGTCCGCACTTTCATCGTTGCGACATAGCGGACGTGAGTTAAGTAGGCTTCTATTTCTTTCAGGAATGTCAGTAGTTCTTCATATGACATAATGGTTTCTCCGATGACGCGTTTTATATGAAACTTCGTCGATTTGACGGTAGCTTCCCACAAACCTCCAAAGTTAGGCGCTGCCGGTGGTATGAGATGCCATTGTGTACCCTGTTCTGCTGCCCAGGTACTGACCTTGTGAGAAAATTGTGTTGAGTTAAACATCTCTTGGAGCTCTTGTAATTGATTGATGGCCCGGTGAAATTAGTCGCGTTATCAGAATACAGGTCCGTACAGATTCCTCTTGTACTTTGAAATCGACGCAATGCTCCTATAAATGAATCTGTACTTAGATTAGTTACCAGCTCGATGTGAACCGCTTTAATTGCCATACACACAAAAATACAGATATAGCCTTTAATTATTTTTGAATTCCGTAACTGATGAGCTTTAATTCGATATGGCCCAGCATAATCGAAACCACTTTTGATAAATGGCCTAATATAAGTCACCCTTGATGATGGCAGCTGGCCCATTAACTGAGTTTGAACCTTGACTTTGTGACGGTGACACGTGATGCAGTGGTGAATGGTCTTCTTTATAAGATGTTTTCCGCGAACAATGTGAAATCTTTGTTTTGTGTAGCTAGTAAGCTGCGAAATTCCTGCATGACATAGCTTTCGATGATAGTGTTCTATCATTCTCTGCACCAATATGTAAATGATTTGACGGAAGAATGATCGGGTGTTGAGTGTCAAAGTTGAGTAGTGCATTGGCTAATCTGCCACTAACCCTTAGCAGTCCGTGATTGTCTGCGAATGGATAAAGTTTAAATAACTTACTTTTTGGTGATAGCTGTCCTGAATGTATTGACTTGATGTCCTCGGAAAACGCTTGGGCTTGCACATGCTTGATTATGTAATTCTCGGCTTGGTTGAGGTCATTAACTGTGAAACTTCCGTACGATTTTGGTTCAGTTGATCGTTTTGCATTTAAGATATATCTGCGGATACGAGTTACTATTCGTATTATTATTGGATACTTCGAAACCCGTGCAATCATCTCTTCTAGCTGCTGGTCAAACCTATCGACCTCTTGCACTATATGGTAGGACTGCGAATCTGGTTCATCGTCTTGAGCAACTTGAATGACTTCAGATGGAATGATCAATGGGTTGGTACATAACCATGCAGGACCCATCCACCACAAGGTATCATTTTTCAGCTCACTTGGGGGCACTCCCCGAGTTGCTCGATCAGCTGGATTTTCTGCTGATTTGACATGATGCCACTGGTTTCGATTCGAGTAGGATAGTATTAGTCCAGTTCGATTTGCCACATATGTCGGCCATGATTTCGGCGGTTTAGATAACCAGTCCAATACTATCTTGGCATCGGTGTAAAAGAGTTGTTTTGGTGTGATCTCAAAATTTAGCGCCGTTGTAACAGTTTCCATTAACTTAACCAATAATGTAGCCGCGCAGAGCTCCAATTTGGGAATTGATACCGTTTTTATGGGAGCTACCCTTGCTTTGGCTGCGATAATATTAGTGTAAGCTTCTGTTGGTGATATTATTACACGAGAGTACAAAACCGCAGCATAGGCGTCCTTTGACGCATCACAGAACCCATGGATTTCTATTGTCTCGGTCGAATACAGCCATCTTTTGATTTCCAATTGCTCGATTGTACTGCGCCAGTTGAGTGTTTTGGAAGATAACATTTTGTTGATCGATCAACATCTGTCCGGCATTCAGTATTTCAAAGAAATAATCACTGCCTATAAGTAAATCGACAGGACCTGGTTTTCCAAAGGTAGGATCAGCCAAACTAATCATGTTATCACTTGGTATGTGCACTACCACCGGATTGGTTGGTAATTGCGAGGTCAATTTGGTGACGATTAGGGCATCAATATTGTATGAGATTTCATGATTAATTCTCGATCTGATTGTGATATTTATAGTTCCCTTTGAGCAGCCCGCTTTCGTTCCTCCAATGCCTTGTAAGAAGATTCTCGCATTCGCCTTGCTCAGGTTTAATCTATATACGCACGATTCTTTTATGAGTGACCTGGTCGAACCTGAGTCTAGCAGACCTCGAATGGTATGCCAGTTGTTGTAGCCATCTCGAACTTCAACCAACACAGTAGGTAATATTGCATTTGCACTAACAGCATGACTGACCACAGCTGGGTTTTGGTTTCCTCCTAGGGAGGCAGTTAGGGTCGTGCTAGTGGATTGTTTGGCTTCTAACGATGTACCTTGACTTGCAGTTGGTTGAGAATGAACGAGGGTGTGATGTCTCCGATGGCAAAGTTGGCATGTTCTTCTGGATCGGCACTGATAAACGCTGTGGTCTCCTCCGAGACAGTTAAAACATCGCTGCTTTTCCTTTAGAAATTGTTTTCGATCATTGACTGTCATGGATTTGAACTTGGTACATTCAAAAAGACGATGTCGTTCGACGTTGCAGAGTATACATGATGGTAATGATATTGAGTCAACATGTAACACCTTAGACGATTGATGTGATTTGGTGTCCTTGACACTGGTCGGTTTGATCTCTGTGAGTGCATCTACGCGGTTCAATAAAAAGTCAAGAAAATCTTGGATTGTTGGAAAATCTTCCTCTGCTGTTTTGTACCTCCAAGCTTTCCTGGTCTCATCATCAAGTCGATCAGTTGCCATAAAAATTAGCCAGGGGTCACGTGCCTCTGCCTCCTTGCCTAACGCCTTTAAGCCTCTGACGACCTCATCTATGTTGTCATGAAATGCTACAAGTTGGGCAGCATTTGCTTTTGATACTCTCGGTAGTTCAAGAAAAGATTTGATGTGCGCCTCTACAATCGGTTTTTTCTTGTCATATCGCTTGACGAGTCGTTGAATAGCCTCAATGTAACTGGCGTCGTCTACCCGAAGATGACTGATTAAATTGTAGGCATTTCCTTTCAAAAGTCCCTTGAGGTATTTGAACTTCTGCGCTGGATATAACGAAGTATTTTCATGTACGGTCGATGAAAATATGTCATAGAACGATTGCCAGTCTTTGAGGTTACCATCGAATGACGGCATTGTTAATGACGGTAACTTGAAATCTGATGTTGGATTGACTGCGATACTGCTATCCAGTGGTGAATCATGAACAATTGATGGGTTAGTTTCCGACGTAGCACGCATTAGGCCTTTCAGCTTGGGAATGATTGAATAATAACTGTCATCAACGATGTCCATTTCAGACGGTACGGTTGAATCAATGTCAAACAAGGCATCTTTGGTAGCAATAAATTCAGTGTATAATTTGTGCGCATTGTCACATCGAATGCATAACTCATCGTATGAAAGCTTCGCGCCACTCGCCTCAATATAATTAGCGAGACGAGTGAATTGTCCTTTAATAATGCCTTTTTTTTAGTTAATTTTTCCATAATTGACTTCACCGTACACAATTAATTTACAGGAAACCACGAACTTATCACACACACGCGGTTGCTTGATATAATTTGATATGTTTTATCAAAATGGCGAACTATTATTGCACATGCGGTGATTGCTTTTGTTTTATAGAAGCTTTTATGAATACTTGCCGGTTAGTTTCTATCCGGCTCGAAGGACCAAAACAGTGTACGAACACTTTTGTACAAGGTGATATAAAACAAAAGCCACTTTACTTTTATTTAAATTTTATTCTTAATTGTTCTAATAATTTTTGTATTTGATGTGATGACTTCACTGGTTGAATCGCAAGAGAGAAAAAAAATAAATTTTCTTTATTTAGAATATTTTGACAATTACAGTAGTACTAATGCTCTACGATAGGTGTAAAAAATAAAAGAGTATTAAACACATTACTCGGGACATAAACGCACTCAATTCGATTGACAATTCGAATTGAGCTACAAATTGAATTGTCAAAAAATGATTTTTAGGTTATACTCAACAGTGTTTACAATTGGATTAACACAAGCTAAGTTAAATTCTATACTGGATATTATACGTTATTAACCTTACAATTGTTTATTTACAGGTATCCATCGATGACATCTTATTTCGACATATGTACATCTACAATTTGAGTTGGGTGAAATCTGAACAGACTGACTGTGGAATCGAAGTTGAACACAAACTAAGATTCGTATTAAATCGGCTGACATCATTAACCGCAAATGCCAAATCTGGATGAGTGCCTTGAACTAAATAGAACAATGAGCCCACAGCCTCCTGATATGGCACATTTTTGACTTCCTCGCCATTAAATTTACTCATCGGCATATTTAATGACAATTTTTGATTTGGATCCGCCGGTGTCGAAATCGGTTTGCATTCTTGCATGCCAAAACGTTTCAATATTTCCTCAGCATACGCACATTGATCCAATTGAACTATATCTTCGCCTTGAGTTATGCGAATGCCAACACATTCTTTAGCCGGTCCCATGTCTTTCATCTAGAACGCTGTTCTCAAAGCCCCTTTTATTTTCTTCAATTAAGCTTCGTCCTTCCAAAAAATAAGTATATCATCAACATAAATGGCCAAAATTAAGTGATTACCTTTGATGAAGTAAACACACGGGTTCATTTTTGATTTCTCAAGACCAAATGACTTCGAGTTTCATGTTCCATTCTCTACCAGCTTGTTTTAGTCCGTATATTGCCCGATTTAGTCTGCACACTTCCTTGGTTCCATCATTATATTTTTCAGGTTGCTGCATAAAAATTTCCTCATGAAGTTCACCCTGAAGAAAGGCAGTAACAGCATCCATCTGATGAACCTTCAACTTGTGTTTAATAAATCTGAGAACAACCCTTGGCAATCAATCTCGCTTTGTGTCTCACAATATTACCATCGCAATCTATTTTCGTTTTAAAAACCCATTTCGATTTTATAGCCTTTCTGCCTGACGGTAAATCCACCAATGACCATGTTTTATTTTCCATTAATGAATTTATTTCATCCTGCATTGCATTTTTCCAATCTTCTGCATGATGTCTCGACATTGCTTGATTAACCGAGACTGGATCATCTGCTTGATTGTTGATCATTGTTTTGCATGTTAGTTCAGCAACATATTTTGGATTTGGTTTTGGTGTTCTTGATGAACGGCGAACTTCACTGGATGGTGTTATTGACTCATCTGGATCGTAATCTGGATCATTAGGACCAATAACTGAAGTATAGCGGTCATCACTCGATATAGCTTGTACATCTGACATTGTCGTACTCATTTCCACTTACAATAATGATTCGTTTTGCTCATCTGTGTCATTAACATGACTTGCATTATCCCTCACTGAATGTATTTCAGCCGGTGCTACATGGAAAATTACATCTCTACTAACAGTTAATTTTCTTGTTGATTTATTTAGGCACCTTAATAATAATAACCTTTCTTTTCATTATCATAACCAACAAAAATCATTTTCGTTGACTTCACGTCCCATTTTTTACGTTTTTCTTTAGGTACATATGTGCACTATAACAGGAGAACCAAATGTTTTCAGATCACTTAAATCAAATTTAGAGCCACTCCACACTTCTTCCGGAGTTGTATCAACCAACAATGATGATACTGATCTGTTTATTATATAAACAGCCATGTTGACCGCTTCAGCCCAGTATGTGACACTTAATTTCGCATCAATTAACATGCATTTAGACCGCTCGACTATCGTTCTATTCATTCTTTCTGCTGTACCATTTTGTTGTGGCGTGTAAACATTCGTCAACTGATATGTTCAATACCATTTTGCTTGTAGGAATTGATGAATTCACATGAACAATATTCGGTTCCATTATCAGTACATAAAATTTAAATTTTTCTTTCACTTTGTTTTTCAATCCACGTTTTAACATCGATGAATGTTGTAAAAACTTCCTTTTTAGACTTCAGAAAATAAACAAAACATTTTCTGCTAAAATCGTCAATGAAAATCAGAAAATATCTGGCACCACCGATTGATTTGTTTTCCATCGGCCCACATAAATCTGAGTGAATCAGATCCAGCTTATTTTTACTACGGGTTTTGCTTGATTTGAATGGTAATCGCCCAAGTATTCAAGTAATTAAGTTACTAATACGTTGTCAACGAATAAGTAAATGTTTAACTTTTAAGTTAAAATGTCACCGTAAAGCAACGTAAACCTCTAAAATATTTTCCTTTTTTCCATTCAGTTGCTTAAATTTGTTTTAAAGTGATAGGTGATTTTTTTTTGTGTTTATTTTTAAGTGAAATAGTATGTATAATATAATTTAGTTCTACTTTACATTATATACTCTTTTTGTAATTTTAAAAGTGTTGTACAAAAAGAAATATTTTAAAGCCGTAATCCCACACAAAAACGACGAGAAATCTGCATTTCGTTCCCGAATTTATGCTTAATGTTAGATATAACCTTCTGGAAATTGTTTAAATGTACCATACAACGCTACCTTTAATTTAAAAAATACCACAAAATAGGTGTAATCAATATGTAATTGCTTATAAAATGGCAATTTGTTTTTCTCTGTATACTAAATATTTTCTTGACTAAAAAATTTCAATAACTATGCATAGTTTTTCCCACAAAATAAAATTTGTTTTAACGTCGTACTAAAAAGTATTTCATATAGCACAATTAGACAAGTCTCAGAAGATTTAAGCTAAAATAAACCAATAATTTGGGAAATATTACAAACAAATGAAATGCAGTTTTTTATTTTGTTTTCCAAAAAGCTTAGCGTTTAACTCCTAAAATGCACAATATTTATAAAAAAAAAAATAATAAGCCGCAGAACATTTAATCGGCGCGTTAAAAAAATAATTGATGCCCGTCAAATTGTACACCCAGTTATACCAAAAATATCAGAGCATTTACAAAATTCGTCGACGGACGAAATTTCTAGTCTTGAAAGTAGTGAGGAATCCGTAGATACATCTCCATTAGAATCTGACTCTGATAATATACCCGAGCCGTTTAATTATAAGATTCGTGATTGGGCAAATAAACATAATGTTTCCCACGTATGTCTAAATGATTTACTTAAAATTTTGAAAGAAAGTGGACATGACATTCCTCTGGACTCCAGAACACTTTTACAAACCCCAAAGATTGTTACTGACATACACGACGTTCCGCCCGGTCAATACTGGCATTTTGGATTGAAACGTGCGTTAGATTTTATTTTAGACAAATCCAAGATTAGAATTCCAGAAATTTTTTTGGACTTTAATATTGATGGTTTACCAATTAGCAAAAGCTCTAAGGGTCAGTTTTGGCCTATATTGTGTAAGTTACATTGCTTGAACTCCTCACCATTTGTTATTGGAATATATTACGGGAAAGGTAAACCTGATAGGGTTGTAGATTATTTAAAATTGTTCATTGATGAGCTAAGAAATGTAGTTGAATGTGGCGTTGTAGTACAAAATCATTTAACAAATTTTAAAATTAGAAATTTCATATGTGATTCTCCTGCTCGATCTTTTTTAAAAGGTATAAAAGGTCATAGTGGATATTTTGCGTGTGAGCGTTGCAATGTGGAGGGAGATTATTTTAATACTACTCATCAAATGAGCTTTCATGAATTTTCAAGTGCAATTAGAACTGACAAATCTTTTAGAGAAAGAACCCACGAAGAATAACATCACTTAATTCGATTGCCATTAGAAGACCTTCCAATTGATTTTATTAAAGGTTTCCCTCTAGATTATATGCATTTAGTTTGCCTAGGTGTTACCAAGAAACTTTTGTTGTACTGGATAAGAAACAGGAACAATTTTAAAACAAAATTGTCGGCAAATGGTCAAAAAGGTATATCAGAAAAACTGTCAAATGTTGTCTATACTGTCCCAAGAGGGTTTAATAGAACCCCAAGGGGATTTGATGTGATAAGTTTCTGGAAAGCTACTGAATTTCGTACATTTTTATTATATGTAGGGCCAGTTGTACTGAAAGATTATGTAAATAGCGAAGTATTTATACATTTCCTGATGCTGCACTGCGCGATAACTATATGTATGAGTGAAAGACATTTTGCTTTTTTAAATGTAGCTGAGAAAATGTTAGAAACATTTATTACAAATTTTATCAAAATTTATGGAATAGAGAATGTCAGTTATAATGTTCACAATTTATGCCACATTGTAGATGATGTCAGAAATAATGGTCCCTTACACAAAACCAGTGCATATTGTTATGAAAATCGACTGCAATTTATAAAACGGTTAATTCGATCAGGAAACAGGCCTTTAGAGCAAGCAGCAAACAGAATAACTGAATTATTTTCCAACGAAATCGGAAACAGTTGCGAATCTGAAAAATACCCCATACTTGGCAAAGAAGACTTAAAGAAGTCATGTGAACTTGATAAATGTAATAGAATATTTAAAGAAATTACATTTGAAACTTTTTGTATAAACTCAACATGTAAGGACCAATATTTTTTGACTGAATCAAAACAAATAGTGTGTTTTAAATTCGCTACATATTTTGATAAAATTCCTATGATCTACGGTGAAATATTAGAAAGTAAAACCGATTTATACGAACTTCCATTCAAATCATCGTTCCTCGATATATATAAATCTAATGAACAAAAAACACTTGCAAGACTATGGAATCTCGATGACGTTCGCTGTAAAATGTTTCGTATTCAAATAAACGATCAGGAAGCTGCTTATTTTCCTTTAGTGCATTCATTATAACAAGTTATAATACACCATCACATTATTATTATACAATACAAAAATTAAAAGGTTAAACAAAAAATAGTACATTGTGTCATTAGGATTAAAAGTGATACTTTGTTTGACGAGCAATTATATTTGCATGCGAGGCGAAGCGCAACGTAGCCGAGCAAAAGCAAATATTTGCGAGTCAAACAAAGTCACTTTTAATCCGAATAACACATACTATTTTTTCTTCAACGAAGAAATGCTTATTATAAACTAATTATACAAGTAAGTACAAAATGTAATTAAAATTTCAAAATTGAAAGTAATTTTGTTGAAATATTTTGTGAAACTAAGGAGATCATGACTTTTGTTTGGTTTGACTATTGTAAGTGTCAAACTGCCAAGCTATAATTATAATATTTTTCTTGCGAACAAAATGTTTGAATCAGAAGATTTATCAAATTTACCTCCGGATGTGGTTCAAACAGCAAAGGAAATTGTATTAAACCTATTGCCATCAAAATCACGTAAGATTTACGAGTGCGCATATAACCGATTTTTGAAGTGGTGTACTGAAAAAAATGTGCAATCTGGATTATATTCAGAAAGCGTTCTATTGGCATACTTTGCCAATTTGTCTACGAAGATGAAAAGTTCGACTCTTTGGGCGCAATATTCTATGGTTAAGGCCACATTAAATTATAAAAATGGACATCGAAAAATATTCCAAATTGCGAGCATTTTTAAAAAAACAGAATGTTGGTTACACAGCAAAAAAATCGAGGGTTCTCGATAAAGCACAAATCGACTTGTTTTTAAATTTTGCTCCCGATAAAACATATTTAATGATGAAGGTAAGCTTTAAAACTTAAAGATAATATTTATACTTATATTTTGGTATTTTTCTAGCAGGTTGTTTTAATACTGGGAGTAGCGGGTGCATGTCGTTGCGACGAACTAGTAAATTTAAAGATAGATGACATTGAAGACGTTCAATCAGCTTTGTTGGTAAAAATTCCCAACTCCAAAACAAACAAATCGCGCCTCTTTACTGTTTTGGGAGAAAATTATTTGGGGATTTGCAGAAAGTACTTTGCTCTTCGCCCAGAAAATTTCGAGGAACGACGTCTTTTTATAAAATACCAGGGTGGAGTATGTCATCGGGTAGTAGTTGGTATTCACAAAATTAGTAGCGTTGCAAAAGAGGTGGCATTGCATTTAAATTTAAAAAATGCAAGTGAATATACCGGTCATTGCTTGCGTCGAACTTCAGCTACACTCCTTGTAGATTCTGGCGGTGACCTCACTTGCCTTAAAAGGCATGGTGGTTGGAAATCTAATACTGTAGCTGAGGGATACTTAGAAGATTCCACAACAAATAAAACAAACACTGCTATAAAAATATTACGGCCCGATGAACTTAGTACCAGCTACAGTACTAGTACCAGCTACAGTACTACTCATGAAAATATAACCGCTCATGATACTGTAGCAATTGAGGATACCTTTGCTGCAGAAATATTACCCCCCGAAGATCCCAGTACCAGTCCAATTACCAATATTGTTGGCAATATGGTTACAAATGATAATAATGTTGACAAATCCGGTTTGCTTAATTTTTATCAAAGTTGTTCAAATTGTACTTTTAACATTAATATCCAGAACAAATAATTTTTTTAAATGAGTATGTAAATTGAGTTTTTTGTGTTAATGAATAAAAAAAGTTTTTCCGAAATAAAAAAAATAAAAAATACTTTCATATATACATTATACATATTATTGTGTCTTCACTATAATATTTTTCTCCTATAGTATTAAAAATACCTACTTTTACACCAAGGATTAAAAGTGTAGCTTAGCAACACACACATTTTATAAAATAGTAAGAAAAAGGCCAACTTTAATACCAAAAAACAGTATTAAAACAAGAGGCTTTTAAGACGTTGGGAGAAAAAATCAATTCCACAAAAACAAACTACGAAAAATAAAAATAAAAGACATACGAGTAACACAAAACAGTTCAAAAAATAAAAAATTCCAAGAAACAAAAAATAAAAGGCACAGTTAAAATAGTAGTGGTCGTAGTTTTTACGAAAAATAAAAATAAAAGGGAAATTACAATTACAATGTATTGTGTTGTAGAAACGGTCGAAGATAGAGAGAAGAATTGCACAGCAGTACCAAAATGTTGGGTGAGGGGAAATATTTCACTTTGGCCTGTGAAAAAATATGATGCAATCAAAGGACGGAAAAAATGCTTACCTCCAAATGATAACTGGGGGTCAATTCTCGTTCTATGAAAAAACCTAATGAAAAAAAAGTTTTCATTTTGATTCCATCAAGTCTTTTTCATTTATAACATTTCACACAACGACAATAAGCGATTCTTGATGTCCAAATGAAAAAGAATCGTGAGAAAAACGCTGAATAAGTTATTTCCATAGTAAGCTACACTGTAAACACATATTTTTTCGAGTTTCATGTATATTTCCGCTAGCTGATACAACAATTGGTTTAAATATTAGCTAAATAAATGATAAAGTAGATTTAGTTAATCAGTTTTTGTCATTGGCTGTCAAAATATAAAGTAAATTATAAAATTGACCAAATTATTTTTAAAACTTAACTAAATTAATTATTTGGAGGCTTTTCTTAAATAAACGGAATAGTTTTTAATAGATTTACTTATTAGTTAAGTTTAAAGTGAATCATATTATAATTTCAATGCACATTTAATGGTAAAAATACAAATTTAGTTTTTATAGAATGTTATTTCCATATTTATGATGTTCTCACCGCCAAATTGGTCGGTGAGAAAGTTTTATTCATATGAAAAGATTTTGACGTCATTTTTTTCCTTCTCAAGGAACATGAATCGGAAATGTGTATTTCTCACTGAAAATACTTTTCATTTTACTTTTCACGGAACGAGAATGACCCCCTGGGGGTCAATTCTCGTTCTATGAAAAAACCTAATGAAAAAAAAGTTTTCATTTTGATTCCATCAAGTCTTTTTCATTTATAACATTTCACACAACGACAATAAGCGATTCTCGATGTCCAAATGAAAAAGAATCGTGAGAAAAACGCTGAATAAGTTGTTTCCATAATAAGCTACACTGTAAACACACATTTTTTCGAGTTTCATGTATATTTCCGCTAGCTGATACAACAATTGGTTTAAATATTAGCTAAATAAATGATAAAGTAGATTTAGTTAATCAGTTTTTGTCATTGGCTGTCAAAATATAAAGTAAATTATAAAATTGATCAAATTATTTTTAAAACTTAACTAAATTAATTATTTGGAGGCTTTTCTTAAATATACGGAATAGTTTTTAATAGATTTACTTATTAGTTAAGTTTAAAGTGAATCATATTATAGTTTCAATGCACATTTAATGTTAAAAATACAAATTTAGTTTTTATAGAACTTTATTTCCATATTTATGATGTTCTCACCGCCAAAATGGTCGGTGAGAAAGTTTTATTCATATGAAAAAATTTTGACGTCATTTTTCTCCTTCTCATGGAACATGAATCGGAAATGTGTATTTCTCATTGAAAAAACTTTTCATTGTACTTTTCATAGAACGAGAATTGACCCCCTGGACAGAAATGCAATGTAAAATATTATTCGACAACATAAGTAAGTAAAATTTTTAGTAAATAATAGATAAAATATTTATTTGTTTTTTTTAACTGATGTTCATACAATGTATTCAAATTTTAAGATTATTGAGAATTTTATTTTAAGTTTTTATAATTTAATTAATTTATATTTATATTTACTTTTAATATTTAAGCTGATTGGGAAGAAGCTGTCGAAAAAGAACAAATGTCCGAATTTATGTCGAGTTCCGAAGTAGATGAAATAGTACAATTGCCACCACAAACGAATATAACCAGCAAAGCTATTACACTAAGCACAGTTAATTTTAATGATTTGATGAATTCGATTAATAACGAAGGTAAGTTTAAAAACTTCTACAGATCAACATTTTGGCTTCATCTGGAATTCGAAATTGGACTGTTATTTTAAAATTACCTTTACATAAACAATTTTCCATTTTCGTTATTTCGCAGCTATTGTGTTTTCTCCCTTCATTGAAGAAAATAGTAATTTACCAGACAACACAAGCCAGAATTTGCCATTGATCTCATCTTCAGGTAAATATTTTATAAAAAATTTGACTTTTTCATTATTTCACAGCAAATAGCTTATTCCTTTTTTGTTTATTTTAAAGGCATTGCACCATGCACAAACAACAAACCGGCATTTCAAACCGTCAAATCCAATTATTGACAAAATTGTTTGTTTTTCAATACGAAAATTATTAAAAAATAGTTCGAATCTATAAGTTCTACCCTACCTTATTCGTAAAAAATTGTATTCAAATTGATTTAATTTCATTCAAAAAACTCCAATTTTATATTTTGACGGACGGATTTTTGCTTGACGGCCGGCAAAACATAAAATTGGTTCTTTTTGAATGAAATTATATCAATTTTAACTAAAATTTTTACGGATATGATAGAACTTATAGATTAGAACTATTTGTTTATAATTTTCATATTGCAAAGTGAAGCAACTTAGCCAAAAATTGAGTTTGACGGTTTTAAATGCCGGTTTTCCGTTTTGCATGGGGCAATGCCTTAAGATTTCTATTTTACATAAAAAAAATGTAATGGTTTTTTCTATACTACTTTATAATAGCTAATCGCCAGTTGAATAATATTTCCTCTCTATTTTCTTTAATTAATTAGCGGTTTGTTTCACAATAAAAATTCAAACAAGCTCATTTTAATGGGTTTTTACCTACATACTAAAAGCCCTCTTAGTAGTCCAGCAGAGTTACGGCATTACCCCATGCACAAACGGCAAACAGACATTTCAAACCGTCAAACTCAATTATTGACAAAATTGGTTGATTTTCAATATCACAATTATTAAGAAACAGCTCGAATCTATAAGTTCTACCTTATTCGTGAAAATTTTTATTAAAATTGATTTAATTTCATTCAAAAAACTCCAATTTGGTATTTTGACGGACGAACTTTTGCTTGACGGCCGGTAAAACACAAAACTGGGGGTTTTTGAATGAAATTAAATCATTTTTAATAAAATTTTCTTAGAATAAGGTGGAACTTATAGATTTGAACATTTGCTTATAATTTTCATTATGCAACGTGAAGCAACTTAGCCAAAAATTGGATTTGACGGTTTTAAATTCTCATTTTCCGGTTTGCACGTGGCAATGCCTTTAGGGTTTATAAAGAAAATAAATTTGCCAAGGAAAGGGTCGAAAAATGAGAGTTTCACGATGAGTTGGTTATATATCTCATTTTTTTAAACAAGAAATTTGAGTAAAAAAGATAGTTAAATTGGTCAAAAGCTTTTTTTGATTGATGTTCTTTTTCATGTGAATTAAGAATCCGATGAGTCTCGAGGTCGGGCTAGTGTGAAAGGGTTGAAAAATGGAGTTTTTCATCCGTGTTAAGGGATTGCGGTCACGTTTCCCCAAACAACTAGGTTATTTTGCCTTTTAGGAAAAAATACAAAATGGCAAAGTGGTTTTACGGGAAATTTTCTATCGATTCACTCAGCGCTGTCGTTTTAAAAATAAAATCAGCTCCAACTAAATTTGCCTGTATAGATAATAGAATTTTTAATGGGAAAGAAATTTAAACAAGCAAAAGCTTTATAAATCATTGCGCAATGTAGTCAATAATAGCTCTAAACGCTCAACAAAATTAACAATGCATAGTATTGAACAATATAATTGATAAAATTATTGTGCATCTATTGGGACTTTAACATTTTTGTCCTTCAGTTAAACATTTAATTGAACAAAATTGGTCAGTCAAATATTATTAGAAAGAAACCGCTCTTTCATAAAAGAAAACAGATAGGAAATATTATTTTCCTGATTGTTAGCTATTTTTGGTGAAACCGGCCATGTTATTTTAAAATTATAGTTCTATAAACAATTTACCATTCTCATTATTTTCAGGTTTCACTTCTTCTTGCGTCGCAGAAAATGTTGTTTTACCAGAAAACACAATCCAGAATTTGCCGTTGAGCTCTTCTTTAGGTATATATTTTATAAACAAGTTAGGCTTGGCTCTCTTGTGACAGAAAAAAAACATCATTCCCCGTTTTCCAAACACATTTTGTAAGATAATTAATTTCTATTTGCAGTAGGAAATTTGGAAATTGAAAGTCTACGAAACGAAGTAAAGGAGCTTAAAGCAGAATTGCAGAAACACGACGCAAAAATGGAAGTTCTCTTAAATTTAATTTTAACGAAGATTGTTCCAAAGGAAAATAAAGAAACTGACGACTATCTTTTCAAAGAATTTCCTATTAAAATTAGCGGAGAACTCGAAAATTTAGAAAAAAAACTAAGATCTGATGCCGGCTACAAATCAAGTTTGGTCAGTGACGTTTTAAATCAAAATTAAAATTTCTAAAATAGAACTGCTCAAAATCACTAATTGAATAAAATTTGTTTGAATTTTTATAAGCGCAAAAGTTGTCTAAGTTCGGAGGAACAGACGGTATTAAAACAGCAAGAACTATCGCCAAGTTTCTATTTACAGATGAGGTTTTAGTAGATTATTCCTGGGGTGGTACAGCAAAAAAAAATTTCAGTTCATTTATTGAATAAATGAGTTGATAGCCAACACAGTTCGTAAACTGTTCAGTAAGTTTACGGCTTGTGACAACGCGAATTTTTTTAAAGAGCATCTAAAACACGCAAAAACGAGACTAGGCAGATGTTCAAGGTATGTTCGATTTTTATATTATATTTAATAATTTACTAGTTAGAAATGCACTTTTTTATAAAAGTACCTACTCGTAGATCATACAGCGTTCTTTTTATTTCTTTTTTCAGATATATTAAAAGTTGCGACCATGAGCATCCGAGTGATGTCACTGAAAAAAGTGACCTAAATAATAATAATTAATAATTTGTAGTACGCGGCATTATGCTCGTAATCCGTTTTCAATTTGAATTTGACCAATAAAATGTATATTTGAATTAAACAAATTGTTTTTATGTAAAACTTCAATTAAATTATAATTTATTGGAAATTAAGAAGCTGCTAAGATATTCAATGTTATTTAAAAAAACACTTATCGTCGGAGAGAAATGTAAATTCTAAGCCTAAAAACAAGGGGGCAATAACAAAAATTTCACTCTCCTTATTGTTTATATGCAAAGACTAATTTCTTTCAAAAATTTCCCTCGGAAAAATCGGCCACCGATTCACAATTATCTTCTCTTTCGTTAGATATGAAAGTTACGTTTGATTGTTGTTGTAACAAGTTTCATTTTTTTGTTGGAACTACCAAGAAAATACTCTAATCGATGTTTTCAATCAAATTAAATTAAATTTAAGCGTGACATTTTTTTAAAAAAAATTGAATTTGCGAGTATATCTACATATTAAGTATATTATTTTCGAATTTTTTGATTTTCTTCGAATTTTGAAGTGATTTTAGATCTCCCTTTTTTATTTGACGAGAAGCATCAGGATAATTTATATGGAGGCCAATTTAGTAAATAAGTCTTGTTTATAAAATATATTTATAATAACTTATTCATAATTGGTGTGAGTTAACCCTACAAAGTTGAGAAGTAACGAGAAAGAGACGTTGTGCTGTAACGTTTATATAGCGTTACAACGTAATGCTTATACAACGTTACAACGTAACGTTAATATAACTTTACAACGTAACGTTTATACAGCGTTAGAATGTAACGTTTATACAAAGTCCAAGCGCAACGTTCTTACTAAGTTTTAACTAAACGAAAGCGCAACGTTATTATCAAACTCGTCGAGAACTTAAGTTGCGGAATAACTGGGCATATACAGTTGCAGAAACGTATCCTGGAAGGTATAGCTACGTTGATACAACTAATTAGCAACCTCTTGAACACGACAACTATAGTTGCGAAACGGTTTCGCAACGATTAAGAAACTATGAAATGTTACTTGGGCGTATGCATGTTTACCATATGCACACGTTTCGCAAGCTTGAATCATCGATATGTCGTCTGCAAACTTTATTCCGGAAACCACACCATCTCGCATTTTACGCAAATCTTTGTGATTTATATGCCCAAGCCGCTTATGCCAAACCATACAGTTTTCTTGTTTCGTCGTCAACATACATTTTTCGACACCACCATAAATTTTGGAAATACCATCAATTGGCCTGCAATGACACATTTGATCATCGTAGACGGTGCAGCCCTCACTGTTGAAAGTAATTGTATTTCCTTTCTCAGCCATTTTCGATAGTGATAGTAAATTCGCCGATAATTCAGGAACATGTAAAACTTCATCCACTTCAATATCAAAATTATTTACCTTGAGGTTCACCTTGCTTTTTCCATTTACCTTCATGGTTGAATTGTTTGCTGCTGTAATTTGATTTACTGTAGACGTGACACGATTTTTGATCAAATTTTCATTTGGTGTCATGTGTATTGCTATCAATAAACCAGTCGCTTGATTTGTTCTTCATTCCATCATTTGATGCGAAAGCAAGAAATGCCTTCTTGGAATTTGGTTTCTTTTTGACTGTTGGCTTAACTGTGTTATTCGAGTTTTTATTCGGACAATCGGCTGCCTTATGGCCTTTTTCATTGCACTTATTGCATTTGAAAGGGGAAAAACCTTGTTATTGTTTCTTTTTCGTCTGAAAAAAATTTTTGGTTTTACTCAGAAATGCAATTTGGTTCACAGCTCCACTATAATTTAAATCCAATAATTTTAACCGCAATTGATCCGGTGTCCACTCCATTTTACCACCAGTAAAACCCAGAGTGAATGAATTGAATTCTTCTGGTAAACTCAATAACATGATTCCAGTTAACAATTTGTCACCAACTTGTCTTCATATGCTGCACGCAATGTATTCCATGCGACAATTGGTGTTTCACATTTCTTCACCAATGGATAGAGCGATTTTTCAACATTTAAAACTAAATATGACAAAGCCTGATCAAGTTTTTCCTCTTTGTCTTCAACAGCAATGGGATTTTCTTCTGTTGATGTATCATTCTTTACAATACAATTCTTCAACTTGTGCAATGCCAGGAAATGTTTCATAGCAAATGACCAGGAATCATAGTTTTCGCTGCCTTTCAGCTTTTCCAAATTACCATCCAGCTTTGACGTTCTGTATCCTTTGTCTTAAGAATTCAAGAACTTTTGCACAAATTTAAACTATAATTGATTATTTATTTAGCCGGATGCCGCAGAATCTAAAGGATTCTGGGCCTATAACCTGTTGAAATTATAAAACACGACTTTTATCTTTTATATATTTCACTCGAATGAATGTATTTTATTCACCACAAACAATTGTCAAAATAATAATGCAGGGTTGCCTGCTATTACATCAGAATGAATGAATGAATTATCAGAGTTGTGGTTTTTTAACAACCCGTAGCCTTCCCATGATAATGCAGAGCTCTGTCATGGGTGACCGTTACTTCTCGTGCTACTCGTGGGAATAAAAATGATAGGAAATAATAATAATAACCTAACGAAATCAGAAAACGAGACGGATGTGTCTATAACAGCATCAAACCAATCATCTGAGGGGGACCAACTATTTCAAAATAAAGGGAACAATTTTCCTAAGAGCACGAAAATGTTGAGATCACCAATTCTAAAGATTCCAAATGTAAGCAGTTGTACACTACAACTAAAGACGGGTGCGACAGTCGCGACTGCGTCCCAAGTAACTAATAATAACCCTCAATCTGAGGAAGTAATCAAAGCTCTAGCCGAGTCTAGACAATAAAATAAAGAATTAAATAAAGCAATTCAATGGATGCAGCACCATACACAACTTCTTGAAGAAGAAGTTAAAAACCTTAATCATAATCTAAAGATGGACTACCAAACTGGTCATGAAGTTTCGGTTGAAGTAGAAGCCCTAAACCAGGAAAACAACAACAAAGAAACGGAATGTGCTAATTTAATTGAGTACCAAACCGACGAGGAAGATTTAGAAAGACCAATTAGAGAGACCAATTGGATAATGAAAAAGTCAAAAAGGTCTCTAAAAAAGCAAAAAACACAGGAAGTAAATTCTTCCAGTAAAAGGAAAGCTGAGTCGTCCCCAGAAATGAACACTAGTGTGAACATATCGGGAGCAAAGGTAAACTAATTACCAACTATCAGCAAGACCAAGAAAGAAAAACCACCACCACCAATCAATATCACACATGTCGGTAAATTTAGCGTTATTCAAGCGCTAATGAAAGAAGTGACAGAAAAGGAGTATAAGCTTGTATCGCTAAACAACAACGTCTGGAGGGTAAATATGCCTGATCCAGACGGTTATAGAAAACTTTCAATTGTATTGAATGATAATGGTCTCCAATGGTATACATTTGAAGCCAAAAATACCAGACCCATTAGAGTAGTTGCTAGGGTCTACATCAAACATGCACACCAGATGAGATAATTGAAGGCCTCAAAAGAAAAAAGTTAACGACCTTAGATGCAGTTAATATGTGTAAAACTGAAAGGAAGTCTACCGGCAAAGGAGAGAGTATTGTTAATAAAATAAAGAGACCACTATTCACTCTGACCTTTGCAAACTCAGAGAAAATTGAGAACATATTCAACATTAGGAACATCTTGGGAATGGTTGTCCGAATGGATCCATTGAAAAAGGTAACAGGGATCATGCCACAATGCAAAAAGTGTCAGGCATACAACCACACGCAAAAATACCTGAATCGCGAAATCAGATGCGTAAAATGTGCGGGAAAGCATGACACTAAAGAATGCGTGATAGATAAGAATACTCCAGCAAAATGTGCTAACTGCCAAGAAACCCATCCTGCTAGCTATAGAGGGTGTGAAGTAGCCAAAACACTGCAAAACATGCGAAATAGGACAAACAAAAACCAGCCAAACAGAGCAACGAAAGAAAAAGAAATCCCGACAAAAACTGTCACTACGTTCCATAGTGCGAAAGTGGCAGAGGGATTCTCATACTCACAAGCAGCAAGACAAGGACTACCTGGGCCTACAGAAAATAAATAGAAGAAAATATAGAGTTTCTAAACAAAAGACAAGTTAATCTTGAACAACAAATAATACATCGAGAAAAAATTAAGGAGATTTCTAGCAAAAAAGTTGCTTTATCTTCTGATCCTTCACTCCAAAAAAAAATGAACAAAACACTAAGAATATTAACCCGAAATGCTAATGAACTTCTACAGCAGTTTCCAGAGCTAGAAATCTTTTTGAATACATAGAAAAAATTGATATATGCTTAATAGCAGAGAGCCATTTCACTAGAAAGTCTTATGCAAAAATAAAAGGTTACTCTTGTTGCTATTCTATACATCCAGCAGAAAGAGCTAAGGGTGGAGCAACAATATTGATCAGAGAAAACATAAAACCCTTCGAAGATGTCAAACTCGAAATAGAGATAATGCAAATTGTATCACTTAGCGTGCAACAAAACAATTACAAGAAGTTGCGGGTTGCTGCGATATATTGTCCACCAAGGCATCAACTTAAAAGGATAATTACCTCTCAATGCTCAAAATGATGGGCTCAAATTTCGTCATAGAAGGAGACTTCAATGCCAAACATATGCATTGGAGTTCGAGAATAATATCACCTAAAGGTAGAGAACTATTAGAAGCTGGACATCAAATAAACTGCGAATTTCATTCAAGTGGTATTCCTACTTACTGGCCAACGGATACAAAGAAAATATCAGACGTGATTGACTTTTTCATAGCCAAAGGTATTTCAGAAAACTACATCCACATCGAAAATAATGAAGGGTTATCCTCGGATCATTCTCCAATCATACTTACGATCAGTGAAACAATAATTGAAAAAGAAAAGCCACCAAGGTTAACAAGCGAGAAGACCAATTGGGGAAAATTCGCATTGTTAATTGAAGAAAGTATTGATCTTCAAGTCCCAACCAAAAACCGAACACAACTTGAAAGAGAAGTAGAGCTGCTCATAAACAATATTCAGACCGCAGCATGGGAAAGCACTCCCCGTGCCAAAAATAAACCTCACAGGAATGAAACATATACACAGGAAATAAGGGATCTGATCAGAGAAAAGAGGAAAGCTCGCAAAATCTGGCATAGAAATCGAGCACCGGAGAGCTTTTGCTATCTTCAATCAGCCACAAAGAAAGCGATTACTCTTTATGGAAAGCTACAAAGGGACTAAAGAGACCAAAAGAGCAGGTACTGCCAATTAAAAAAGCAGATGGTACTTGGGCCAAAAGCCCCAAAGATAAAGCTGATCTTTTTGCTGAACATCTGGAAGAGACGTTGCAACCTTTGACTAGACAAACAGCAGATGAAAATACCTTCCTAATGCAAAAAGACGATGAGTTAGACGTACAACCAGTTACAATGAAAGAACTCAAAAATGAAATCAAACATAACCTAAATGCAAAAAAGGCTCCTGGATACGATCTTATTACAGAAAAAGTTATTAAAAATTTGCCAGGAAAATGTCTTAAGAAGTTGCTGCACATAATTAACGCAGCTTTTAGAATGAAATATGTTCCTCAGCAGTGGAAAATAGCAGAAGTTATTATGATACCTAAGCCTAATAAGCCACCTAATGAGAAAACGTCATACAGACCTATATCTGTATTACCATCATTGTCCAAACTTTTCGAAAAATTACTCCTCAAATGGATGAGACCTCTGATTGAAGAAAGACACCTGTTACCATCGCATCAATTTGGTTTCAGAGAAAAACACTCCACCAATACATAAATTCGGCCACCAACCAATTTATATTAGAACAAAATTTTATAAATTTTAATAATTTAATTAAACTGTTATGGATTTCAGTAGTTTGATTGTCCGTCACAACACAATATCAAAAAAATATTTTACGTAGCTCAAAATGTACCCAAATGCTGTCACTAAATAAATATTATTTCGACCATTTCTTTGGTCGATTCAATCGAAGTTTCCATTGGTAAACTGATGTGTTTAACACAATTAAGACATTAGATTAAGTGTATTTTATTTATCAACTAGTAATTACCCGTCAAAACTGACGGAAGTTTCTGAAAACTCAATATATAGTAGTTCACATATTTATTTGCTTTTTATACCCCTTACTTCCCCTTCCTAAAAGATCGTAACATATTTCAAAACCCCTCCCTCTCCCAGGCGTATCATAAAAGTATTCACATTTTTAAATTATTTTAATCACGTGAAAGTGAATTTTGCAATTAAGAAAACGGGCTATCAATGATATGATCTATGTTCACTCCTCCCTATCTTTAACAAATCGTTACAAATCATGAAGCCACCCCCATGAAGCGTTACGTAATATGGCCCCATAGCCTGAAAAGTAAAATGTTTTTTTTTTCCTAAAATAATACGAAATAAGACAATTTAATATTAATTCAATAATTCTTTTATCACAACGTTTCTTGTAAATGTACAGTTATCATTTATTATTGCGCCTTGGTATGAGAAATTGTTGATCAGCACTCTAAGGTTTTCATGATTTCGTACTCGCGTTAAAGCTACATAAAGCTGGCCATGAGCAAAAACAGGTTCTGGTAAAAACACCCCAACCTTATCGAATGATTGTCCCTGAGCCTTATTAATCGTCATTGCAAAAGCCAAAATGATGGGAAATTGTCGTCGCTTCATTTGAAATCCTAAGCTGCTCTCGCTTGGTTCCAAGTCGATTCGGGGGATGCAAACTTCCGCTCCCTTATCGCTGCCTGCGATTATTTCCGCCTTGATACAATTCCTGGACAGCTTTTTCACGATCAATCGAGTTCCATTCAGAAGTCCCTTCTTTGGATCCAAATTCCTTAGCAACATGATGAACGCAACAACTTTCAATTTCAGTGAATGAGGAGGCATGCCAGAAGGGGTCTGAGAATTCAAAAATTCGACTGGAAAATCGATTGCATCGTTCGGGTCATCGGAGATCATTAAGTCAATGCTCAGGAAGGTTGTTGCATCTCCCGGTAAAAGATCGAGAATGGCATTGTTGAGCTTTATGAAATGAACATTTTTTAGACTGAGAATGATCTTGTTGGCGACATCGGCGATTTCATCAGCAGTTGTTGTTCGAATTTCAACTCCAAAAATTGATCGAATGATGTTTTCATGCTCTATCATTTCCTCAGGAATTTCGACTAAATCGGGATCGGCTTCTTCCAGATCATTTCGCAATCTGCCATCGCCCAATTGCAAAACCCATTCGTTGAACTCTCGTTGTCCAAATGCTTGCATGTTGGTGATGAGAGTTCGCTGCTTCACATGCCGCCACAAAAGAGAATTTTTCACGCACATTTCGATGATATCAGCATTTTTTCCTCTGGGAACAACATTTGAGGTTTGTCGAAAGTCACCGCCAAGGATGAGAAGCTTGCCACCGAAAGGACGAATATTATTCATGATTCCTCGCACAAGCAGATCAATCACTCGAAGAGAATACGAAGAAAGCATTGAAGCCTCATCGATAATGAGCATTGCAGCTTCTCGTAATTTAATGGATTCCTGCGAGGGGATTTTCATGGATGACATCGATGTTTCGTTAGCAGAAAGCGGGATTTTGAAACCACTGTGGGCAGTTCTACCACCAACTAATAAATCCGCTGCAATTCCTGTAGTGGCGAAAGCATGAACAACTTTACTCTGGCCTCTTACATAACTTATCAAAGTGTTGTAAAGGTAAGTTTTTCCCGAACCGCCAGGACCGTCGAGGAAGAAAAATTCGACTCAGCCATCGAATCATCAATTACAACAGCAATCTCTTCGAAAATGGCACGCTGCATTGGGTTAAGGGTGGCGATCAAGTTTATGGCCATTTGAGCTTGCTCTTTGACATCGAAAACATGTTCGACGTTTTGAATCGGGCCCGGTTCAGGAAGGCGAAAATCTGTGCATTTCATGCCATTCATGCGCAAAATAACCTCAATGTCTTGAAGCAGTTTCTTTTCAGCGGTTATGTGATCGAAATACATGATGTAGTCGGCGATTAAATACACCTTGAATTGCTCGAAAATCGCAAGAGGATTTTTTGGCGAATTGAAGACACAAATCAAAGCAAATGTTAGGCGAATTTGATGCGGCATGCACACATGACTTGCTTCACTTAAACATCGTTCCCATTCGCTATCATCCTCAAGAAGGTTCATGGCTCGTGCTGCATCATTGAAGGTGTCAAAAATCACTGAATCGATGGTCTTAAGATCGGTAAAACTTTGAGCTCCACGAATGTGTTGTAATAGCAGTCTCAAATAAAAGCGCTCGCGATCTTTCGGACTGACAGCATACATTCGAGTGATAATCCTATCTCCTCTCTGCTTGCGAACTTTCCAAATGCAAAAAGTTTTGTCAAATACGTAATGCTCAGGAATTTCGGAATACAAATATTGTCGAGCATTCTCGTCTTCGTGCTTGTTAAGCTCAAACCATGCAGTCAGATGTGTGTATCGGTGTTGAGCTCGATCAGCTGCAGCATCTTCTTGGCCGTCTTGAAAATAAACCATTTGTTCGTCAGGAAGATGGATGGCAAGACGATAAACAACATGCGATCGATCGTTCATTGGATTTTCGAGCAGTCGCCAAATTGCTTCAGGAGCACAAACATAACGCGCATCGAGAAATTGCTTAATTTCATCATGAACAATCGGTCCTTGTGCACTTAATTCAACAGAAGCACAATCATATCCTTTGTATATATATTTGAAAATGTACTTGATTGCTTGAACGGTTTGGCAGGATTCGACGTTAATGTGACAATTGAATTTGCGTGTTAAAAATTTGTTGTATGGAACGACATGACGATTATAAATTTTCCTTTCTCCTATTTGAATCTAAATTCCTTCACGACGACGATAAATGGGAAAACCCTTACCTTCGGTTAACGTTTCCTTGCAAAAGGATTTCGGAACTCTTTTTGCACATTCACCTTTTTCCATGCAAGGCGCAAGTGGGTTCTCATTGCCGCAAGGTCCATGTATCATCGAGCGAACAACGATTTCATGCAATATGGGTTCCAGTTGCTGTTCAGGAATCTCAGCGCACACAAATCGATCAATCTTCTTGGCTGTGTCGATTTTTGAGTCATTGGCCAGAATGAAGAGCATGTGAGCATGGGGAAGTCCTCTTTTTTGAAACTCAATCGTGTAAACGTATGCAATGACATTTCCAAAAACCTTGTTCTTTACTATGTCATCGAGTAGTGCTTTCAACTTAATGCTGAACACTCGAGCAACCAAATCTGGTCTGTCACCGGGCTGTTGTACAGGAAAAAAATTCTCTCGAATCTCTGGCCAATTGAGATTGCATGTCATAGTAATGAAAAGATCAGGCTTGCCGTACTTTGCCACAATTGCCATAGAGTCGTGATACTTTTCGCGCATGTTGCGAGGGGAACCTTGAAATGAAGATGGCAAGATGACAGATCGACCAACTGTAGTTCCATGACGAATTGCCACATTATTCAAAACGTCCATTAGACCTCGATATTGCTCGACTCGTAAGCGTCCCTGCTGATTGCGCACAAAGTTCAAATTGTTGGCTTCAACTTGCAGATGAGCATCAACAGCCCACTGCTGAAACAATTTTCCGCCATGGAGAATTGGATTGAAGCGACCGACTCGAATGGCAATTTGTGCAACTTTCCATTGCAGAAGAGTGATTTTAGTTCGCTTTCTCTCGGGACAATGAGCGGTATTCATTTGCATGTTTGGTTGCCAGCCAGCTTCTCCAAAAGGATAGAATAGTACGTATGTCATCGGATCCAAATGTAAACTTAAAATGTTGAGGTTGATGAGACGTTGTTCATCATTACGTGGGTAAACTCGAAAATCACGTTCAAATGGAGGCTGTCCGTCGGCAGAGCGAAAAATCATTGCCACCTCGTTAACTGTTGGAAGATCGTAACAACGTCTATCGTCATTACGATCACGCCGAAATGCCATGTTCACAACGGGAAGCGTTCGATTGTCGGCTGCCGCTGCTTATTCTTCCTCCCGCTCAACCTCACCAAGATTTCGGTAGGCTTTCGCATAAATATTTTGCTCTCGAATCATTTCATCCAAAGCGCTGACAATAGTTGCGTTCAATCGCGAATTAGCAGGATGACTCATGCGATCTTGATTCGCCATAGCTGAGTCGATAACATATAGCTGAGCATATTGTCGTTGCTCACCTTCAGCTGGATGCATGTGGCCAGTACGATGATAGATCTGACCGTGAACGCGAAAAACATAAGGGCCTCGTCCTTGAAACTGATGAATTTGCGCACCCATTGAAGCAAATGCAAGCATAGAGTTGTACGATCGAATGTTATCATGAAAGGCTCGAAAATGTGGGTGATGAGGATTACTGAGAAGCTCATGAAGAAGAAACGGAAATTGTCGCATTTGCTGGCAGCTAGTTTCAAGCAATAGAGTTCCTTTGTGGCAACAAAATTTGAAGTTTCCATCCGACGATTTTTCAGCACTAAAATTGAGAGAATGGCAATGTCGACATTCAACATTCATCACACCACAACTGTGAGCATTAATTTCATTGTCTCGGAAGGTTTCATGATCAAAAATCGATGAATTTCCAGCGGCTCTCGATCTTCGCATCCGATTTGCATTTTGAGCTCTGCGAATTATGCCTTCTCCCGGCATTTTATTTAAAAGTCGTTGGCGTTTTTGCTCATTATTGCGTTGACGACCTTCTTGCGACTGTCGATTTCTCCACCTTAGTTGTCGTTCACAATTCAAACGCAATTTCCGTCCTTCCGGAGTTTCTCGTTCCATTCTAGTTAAAAAGTTTAAAATTTTGATTTCTCATGTAAAGTAAAATTTAAATAATTTAATCTTTTTCGGGAACATTGACATTTCAAAAGTTTTAATATTGCTTACATTTATTAAGGCCTATATAACAAATCTATTTACACAACGTCTGTGTAAATTCGTTAAAAATTGAGCGAAAGTTTCGCTCTAATTTTTCACACGTTAGTGCAATAATAAAAAACTATCTTTAAATTCAATAAAATGACACAATTTTAACAATTTATTCACACGTAAAACATAAGAACTAAACAAAACAATTGAAGAAATAAAATAAATTTCAGTTTCTTATTTTTATAAACACACCCGATACCTATATGAGTATTTGAAACTAATTTTACAATGGTTCCTATGGTCATGATTGCATCGAAAGGGCTCCACGAATTAAAAAAGGCTCACTTAGCTGAAATTTACAGCGGGCCGTATTATACGCGAAATATTGATACAATGATGTGTTGGTGCATTTAGTTTGTAGTAGTGTTAGTGTGTGGGGTGTATAATTATACATATAGCGTCTCGCCCCACACTGGGTATATTATTTAATAATAAATAAAGAGGATATAGTTTTCAATTCGTTATGTTGTAATGAAATGCCGTTATAAAATCAAAAAAAAAAAAAAATAATGCAAAACGTTCTTGGTGAGGATCGAATCCGAAAGCTTATTGGAAAAAATTGAATATCGAAAAATAATTTTCGGTACCAGCCTAAATGTACATTACAGTTTTAAAAAATGTATTATTACATATTACATTATAATCATTGTCTTACAATATAAAATTTTATGTTTTTCAATTCGTATTGAAAAAATGAAATACCGTTATAGGCAAAAAAATTATTAAAATTAATAAGTACTACGATGAGCATCGAACCCGAAACATTTTCTATTCGAAGTTCCTTGTTAAAAATTCACCACCTATATCACTCGGACTACTCAGTTATAAAATTCAAGCATCTAAATTGGAAATATAAGAAAAGCGTTACGGCCGCACACTGTGAATTATATATTAGTAGATATTAAACGATGGTGGTTGGGCAAAAATGGTTTTTTGTCTGGTTACCAAAAATGTACGAAACATCGAGTGAAAATTTAAGTTTTGACTCTTCTTTTGTAGAACATACCGCACCGTGCCAACCCGCTTCAAACGAATTAAAACCATACAAACAAATAAAACGTCAGCTCTTTCACAAATTTTATTTTTTACCAAGAGATTTAACAATTTCATCGATACTTCTGCCTTTTGTTTCCGGTAAGAAGATCGCTATAAAGATTAGATAAGCAAAAGCGTATACGGCAAAGAACCACATGCAACCGTCGATTCCAATCCAATCGATCAAGTGCAATATATACTTAAGCATTAGAAAGCCACCAACACACATTTGTATTCGGCAGAACACTGCAGTGATGGCACGAATTTTGATCGTAAGTATTTCCGTAACAATCGGTGAAGCCAGTGATCCGACGCCCAATGACGAATTAAATATAGCACTTGATAGTCCAACAATTGAAACCCATGAATAACCGCTAACATCGTAGCCATTATTACGTAAATAGCAATATATGCCCATAATGGCAAAACATATACCAGTTGTACAACTCGAGAGAAGTAGTAATATACGGCGTCCGACACGTTCCACTGTCAATGGTGCTATAAATGAACCGAACAAAGATACTGTTCCCACAATTATTGATGAAACATTTGGTGAAAAACTTGATCCAGTTTGTTCAAATAGTAATCCAGAATAATTGACGATTACAAATGCGCCGTTACACGTTAGGGTTACTAGGAGTACAGACGATATCATGATAGCTTTCCAAGCGGCCCGATTTGTAAAATCCGAAACGGTCAAATCACTGTATTTAAATTCTTTTTCACTTAATTTCAATTTCATTTTGTCTAATTCATCGTAAACACTTTCCGAAATTGCATCATCCTCCTTCGAGCAACCGCGATAAAATTTTAACGATTTTTCCGCTTCATCATATCTATTGCGCGCCAATAAATAGGCTGGTGTTTCGGGCAAAAATGAAAAACCAATCATAAAAGCGACCGGAAGGATTAATGGTAAGGAGCACAGCACATAATAGTTGAAATATGATCCGGAAATATATTGAAGTAATATACCAAGATTACAGTTTAGCTGCAGTAATGATCCTAATTTACCGCGTATATTTGTCTCGGAGATTTCGGTCACAAACATTGGTATTACTAGAAATGATCCGCCTGCAGTCATTCCAACACTAAAACGTGCGACATACAAATAATAAACATTGCTTGCGACCAATATTAGTATCCAGCATACAATGAATGGCATGGCCACAAAATACAAAGCAATTTTTCGCCCAAATTTATCCGCTATTACTCCAGAAATTATTGTACCGCAAAGGTTACCGAGGAGCAGAAGGCTTGTAATTGTGGTTGCTTCATCTTTTGTGATTGGTCCACTTGCCAATGGAGTGTCTGCACTTTGCAGTAGTGGAAGTACCGGTGATGACCATCCCAAAGCTAGGCCTGTAGCGAGTGACAAGAGATTCGCTGGGAATAAATAAAAATTTATAAATATTGTTTACGTCATCGTTTTTGGATAAAGACGTTCAATATACTAACCACACAGTGTCGTGTAATATTGATAAAATCGCCCCATTATGTTCAATAAACTCTTAACAGTAACACTTTACACAGCCAAATGACATTTATCTCGCATAAAACTAAGTTAATATACACAAATTTTAATAACCATATGATAAGAAAGATAACGAGACGCAAGCGATCATATAGAATTGTATTAGATCGGTGGCTGTCGTAGTTACATTAACAATTTACTTTAGTATATGGGGATAGAAACACGCGACACAATGTGATGATGTGTTATTTGCGGATGTTTGTATAAGAATATTTCAACAGAACCAAATTAGAAGCACTCTGAAATCACATTGCCCATATATACAAATCAGTTAACCTCTTTAATTGGAAGTTCAATTTGATTCTGGAAAACACAATAGAATCTCGTCAATTTACAATATTTACTCTTTCTAAATATTTTGGTAGACTTGTTTGTTTGGGGTGTTTGTATAGAGAGCACGATAATACGTTTTTTTAACTGTGCTAATATTTGGGCACAAATTAATAGAATTTCTCTGCGGAGCTAGGTTCTGATAATAAAGCTGTTTGTGTTTAGTAATGTGTAAAAAAAAAAAAATTAACGAGTCTTTCGGTGTTAGTTTTAAATATTGTAATTGTACTTTATCGAGTTAAATCCAACCGTAAGATGTTTACTCAGTTTTCATCATCAAAATGAAACTGGAATTTGATTTGAAAAACACGTAGGGTCAAGTTGAAACTTCGGTCAAGAGGCAAATTGAAACTCCGTTTCGACTTGCCATGAATTTAAATTTCTTAATTTGTTTCGAGAACATATTTCTTTTGGTCCAAACTAATTATTCCCGTCTTCTCATCTCGAGTAATTTGCATTCCGATACAGCTGCTTGCCTGACCCAAATCCTCTACGCATTGTTGTTTGAAAAGATTAACAAATCTACGTGTAAGTACGCAATTTACCATGATATTATTTAGCTTCGCATTTCATTGTTGACTGGCTTGTTTCACTCCGTAGATTGCTTTTCAGAGTAGACAAACTCATCAACTACTGCAATCGTCAAACCATTCTTATTGCTTTATGTAAATTCTTTATGATGCCCAAAATGAATTTCGAAGCCTGAGCAATCAAAATATTCCCAAGTGCGATTGCTCATCAACGATTGATATTCGTCGTCCATTGCTTGCTTCCAATTTTCACGCATTGGTTCATTCAATGCATCTTTTCCCGTGATTGGTTCATTGCTATTTTCACATGCCAAAACAAAATCAGGAAATTGTTTTTAGTTTCAGGTGAAATATTTTCTGTTGAAACAGTTAACTTATTTAGAGTATCGCTGATATTGTTCGAATTAATTTCAGTACGGTCTTCTGGCGATTTACTTGAGGAATTGATGGTTGTGTTAAGGTCGTTCGTAGCAGCATCAACATCGTCGTCTTCTGTTTCATGTAAAGCAGAATGGTTAATTTTCGAATCGGAAAATCCCATCGCTTCAGTCCAAAATTTATTCAGAAATTTTGCATCTTGTAGCACGTATATGCCACGATATCGCTCGACTTGAATATTCCTTCGAATTGTTGATTGCAGAATTCGGTTCCATTATCAGATCTGTATGTTTTGATTTGTTTCCCAGTCTGCTTCTCGACGTACGATTTGTAATCACAAAATTTGGCAAAAACTTCATCCATCGTGAACGATTTCAAGTAACTCATTTGCTCTCGATAGTTTTCTACTTGAGCGAAAGATTTCATTTTCTTCATGCCTTGATAATTTAAATGGCCCAAGCGTCGATGCTATGTTTCAGAATTTTCGGTCCGCAACGTTGGCCATATGTTTTACGCGATTTAGGCGATAAAGTTCATCGATCTTTGTAACTTTGGTCAACAATTTTTGATTTCAATCACATACTTCGCATCGATCTGAAATGAAATTAACGACATTTTCATATTTTGTCATTTGACTTTCAGATAATAATTTCGTTTTTAAGTCCGGAATACACAAAAAATCTTTAAATATCAGTCAACAATTTAACCGTGCCACACGATTCAACTTTCTTCTTTTCGTTGTTTGCCGCCGTTATGTCAGTCACAGTAAAAAAAGGTAAATATGAAATACTAACACAATGGCACCGGTTGTTGGATGTCTGTGAACTGTCCCGTATGGGACGGGTGACGGCAAGTGCTTTGCACTGTTCTTCCTCTGTTCACAACATCCAACAAAAAAAAAAAAAATTTTTTAATCCGTGTCTCTCTGTTGAGGGATCGAATTCGGTATTGTGGGTAGGTCATAGTTCTAAAATTTCCTATAATTCGTTTATTTCAAACCCTTATCCTGTTCCTGTTTTGATCTCACTGATTGAATTTTGGCTTAGCAGTAATTGGAAATTATTTGGGGAGGAGCATAAGTTTCTAGTAGGAAGATATAGGCTAGTTTATTTTGTTGTTTAGTCTTAGGTTTTTTTTTGGTTTGTTTTTTAACTAATTATAGTGGAGAATCATGGAAGTTGAATACCTAACAAACGATGAACTCCTTGTGGAGATGGAGGTACGTGGGTTTTTTGCAACAGCAGCACGGGACGTAACCACTGAAGACTCAATTAGCTGAGAGGTTAAAATCCGAGCAGGAGGAGCCGTTGAGAGTTCCTACTAAAGCACATGAGACCGCGGGTAAACAACCCGCAAGAGAGACTGAGGCTTGTCTAAGAAAGATGATTGGGCTCCAGGAGTTCCTGTTGTGCATGGAAGGCAAAACCGTAGAGGAAATAGTGCCAATGGTGCGTGCTAAGCTGATCCATATTCAGGGTAGGATGATGAGAAGCAAGAATTCTCCAACGTTCAACAGCATAGCAAGTAGCTTGGTAAAGACATGGCGTTCATTGTGGGGTCTCACGTTGGGACTGATAGGTGAAAAACTCAGCGTGCAGGAATTTGTAGAGGCAGTGTCCAAAGTAGGGCTTGCTCTTCCCAGGCATAGGGAGACTTCCACCAAGCGGTTAGGGATGGCTTTGGATACTGGTTTTGCTCAGCGCCTGGAAAAATTGTCACTGGATAAACCTGTTGGGTCATCTTCACATATTTATCCAAAACACGACTATGAGGCACTGGAGCTAACCCAAAATCACGGCTCAAGTACAACCTAGAATGAGGTCAAAATAAGACAGGAAGTTAACACCTGGAGAATTCGGTTCGCGGGTTTGGCAAGCAGCCTTAACATCCAACGTTTTCTTTCGCGTATCGAGTGGCATGCTTGGCGAGCTCATATACCAGTCGATGAACTGGTCGGTGTTCTAGATTTATGTTTGGAAGATGAGGCGCTAGGCTGGTTTTGGACGTTGGTAGATCGACATCCTGAAACAACCTGGAACATGCTTAAGCAGGAGATGCTGTTGTGATTCGAAACAAGCCCTTTTGATAATGATGTGCGATGAATGATGAACAATCGGAAGCAGCACTATCCAAAAGAGCGGTTCCAGGAGTTCTATCAGGCCATTTTGCGGTTGGCATCTCAAGCAAGTAAAACGATTTCTGATAATCAGTTGTATACCACCTTACGCCGGAATACGCGGCCAGGTCTTCAAATGGTACTGCACGATGAACATGATTTTCGTAATTTAGACGATCCAGTTCACACCCTGAAGTCTGGCTATCCGGGGTTCAACACGGGACTTACTATCGTTTCCCAACTAAACAACAAGTCCGTTTAAATACTAGGCCGTCCCAAATACATGAGATGACGTACCTAGAGAATGAAGAGGAGGTTGAGCCAGCTGATACTTATCTCAGGGAAGATGAAGTGCCCGAACAGGCTCGCACCGTAAATCACGGACAGACTCAGAAGTTGCTAACTGGAGCTATCCCAAAGCCTGCTACTGTAAACTTTACAGAGACATCGACGGCATCCGTAACACGCGAGAACCGAACATACCGATGCTGGAATTGTGGAGACACCGCCCACACATTTATGGAATGTTGGCGGCCTGTAACAGAAGTTTTCTGTTACGGTTGTGGTAAGAAAGGAGTGTACAAACTTGATTGCAACTATTGCACCCCGACGAAAAACTATCAACGCGAGATACGGAATTATTGAGAGCCGCACTACTCGTGTATCAAGACACGTGTGTGAAGACAACAACCGAGTAGACGGCGTCAAACACCGATCCCGAACTCTATCGGAGTTGGCGTCGTTCCTAATCTGCAAAAGAGAGTCATCCTCTCGTTCAATTAGCTGCCAAACGGATAACAGGCAACTTATGAGAATTAAAGGATACTTCTGGAGTAATAGTTATCCATTTTAAAATAGATGACCGACCTTACGCATCAGTAGAGGTATGCGGAAGGACAATTGAAGGACTACTTGACTCAGGTGCCAACATCACCGTGCTGGGACGGGGAAGTAAAGAATTCCTTAAAAGCAATGGTCTATCATACCAGCCATTCAACACCAGGGTCCATACCGCTAGTGGAGCTTTAGAACAAATACTCAGGCAGACGACGAATATAAACTTATACATTGCACCACCTTTGTCCCAACGGTTAAATCTAGGAACGGACTACTGGAAGGTTTTTGGCCTGAATATATTCATTTCCGAATTAGAAAAGCCTACATTATCCATGTTAGATGAACATACAGCTGAGGAGGAGGTAGCGAAAGTACATTTACTAACCGCACCGCAACAAAAGCAGTTGATTAAAATTAAAGCAGAGTTTCCATCGTCAGAGCAGCTGGGTTTAGGAGAAACACCATTGCTCGAACATATTATAGATACGGGCGAAGCCAAACCGATCAAACAACGATATTACGCCATATGACCGGCCAAACAGAAGGAACTGATACTACAAATTCCACTACAGGTAGCGTCAGGTCCTAAGACCGCCTTTACTCTGCCAGTGAGACCATTGTACCAATTCATGGTGATGCCTTTTGTACTATGCAATGCCGCGCAGACAGAGTATTTGTGTATCTGGATGACTTACTCATAACCTCCGCAACCTTCACGGAACATATGAGGTTATTGGAGCTAGTTGCTAGACAGTTACGGCAAGCAAATTTGACGATCAATGTGGAAAAGTCCAAATTTGTTCTTTCCCAACTGAGGTATCTCGGTCACATTGTAGGTGGAGGAAGTATCAAAGTTCGGGTCCGGAGAAGGTGAGAGCGATCCGGGACTTTCCTACTCCAAGGACGGTCAAACACATCCGCCAATTCCTTGGGTTAAGTGTAAAATAACGCCTGTCATCGGCGCGAGTGTTGGTGCATCCGAATTACGATCGGCCGTTCTACATTCAAGTAGATGCTTCAAAGACTGACATAGGTGGAGTTTTATTCCAAAAAGACGATGACAATGAAGAACACCCCATTGCCTTTTACTCACAAAAGCTAAATGGAGCGCAAAAGAACTACAGCGTGACGGAACTAGAATGTTTGGCGGCTGTACTTAGCGTAAAGAAATTCCGAGCTTATGTTGAAGGATACGAGTTTGTTATCATTACCGACCAGGCTAGTTTTCAGTGGTTAATGAACCAGACGGACCTATCCGGTAGATTGGCACGCTGGAGTTTGAAGCTTCAGGGTTTTAATTTCCAGATAGAGTATCGAAAAGGAACGCAAAATGTGGTGCCTGACCATTTCTCCCGAATAGCATCTGAGGAAATATCCGCTTTGGATATGGGCAGTGCACCTTTACAAATAGATCTGCAAGCATCTGAGTCTCCACCGACGAATACCGCAGTCTAGTTAAATTTTTTGAGGAAATGAATCCCAAACCTGAACATATACGGATTATGAACGGAAAAGTACTGTTCCAACAACCTGTTCACGACTCTGATATTCAAACGGACATACCGACTTGGAAACTATGGTTGCCAAGTGATTTAATTCTCGAGGTGCTTGCGAGAGCACATGAGCCGCCTACATCAGCACACATGGGTACCGGCAAGATGATCGAATACCTCCGGCGAAACTTCTTCTGGCCAACTTTGGGGAAGGACGTCAGGGACACCAGTAATTTTGGTGACATGATTGCAAAACAGTTAAACATACAATTGACACTCATTCAACATAGCTACGAAACAGAGTGAAAATTCTACAAATGTTCATGATATCCAGACTACACCACTTGAAACATTAATTATGGGAATGGATACTAGTGAATCAAGCTTGCGATCTGTAGCTCAACAAAAAATTTTTGTGGCTACTCACCTCCATCCCTCTACCTCAGATGTGGATGTCATACGACACATAACAACAAAGGTTAATGTAACAGCAGACGACGTATCTTGCCGTGCCTTAATTGCAAAGAAAAAAGATAGGAGTCAGCTAAATTTCATTTCGTGTAAAATTGGAGTGATCTTGGTCACAAACCTAAGTATTGTAACTATAGAAATCAAGTTACAAGCCGTGAATGTAAACAAAAATATTATTTCGGTAATCCAAGGGTTACCATGAAGCGGCTTTGGAATGGGGGGCGAAGTCCTAGATTCATACCTCCTTGCGGTGCTCCCTGGTCACGCTAAATGAATCAGGCGGTGTAGTGGAGACGAGCAGGGGAAATCCTGTTTATAGTCATGGACACTACATGTCAGGGCGAGTCATTGGCGCCTCAAAACCAATATCAAATCAGCGTCTATTCTCCAGGTAAGGTGCGGCTGAAGCGGGCGTCTGTCTTGTATCAAGCGGCTCGCTATAATAATGTGTTCAAGGTTGGACTGGATCCCTTAAGATTCTCACCAGTACGTGGCCCACACACGTAACAAGCGGGTTGAGCAGCAGGCCAACAACTTGCTCTCATAAAAACAATTAAAGTTATGAACCCCCCCCCCCCCCATCAAAGGCCTCGGATTACCATATCGGATTCATCACAAAATCGACCTCGGAAATTGTACACGGACAACGCTTTAAAAATGGGAACATGGAACGTGCTTAGCCTAGAGTTACACATTAGACGTGCTTGCACTACAAGAGCTTAGATGGTCTGGGAGTGGGATCCATGACACCACTAATGGTTACACTCTTCATTACAGCGGCCATCAGAATGGAGAAGAATTTGGAGTTGGCTTCCTTATCCATCAGCGCGCGAAACATCATATCATCGACTTCCGCCCTATCAACATGCGGGTATGCACGGTCAGGCTCCGCACCAAGAAATTTAACATCACGATCGTTAATGTACATGCACCCATTGAAGATAAATCTGATGACATCAAAGATCTCTTCTTTGTAGAGCTGGAGGAAGTCATCAATAACATACCGCACCACGACATTAAAATCATCGTGGGCGACTTTAACGTAAAAATCGGTAGGAGTGCAGAAAATACATCGTATATCGGTCCTAACAGCCTTCACCTAACTAGTAACAACAACGGCCTACGCGTCACCGACCTGGCAATAACGTACAACTTAGTTGTATCAAGTACGTTTTTCCCACACAAGAGAATCCACAAAGTAACGTGGAGATCGAATGATGGAAGAATGGAAAACCAAATCGACCATGTCATGTCGTCTAAGAGACACTCCACCAGCATATCCGACGTCAGATCTTACAGAGATGCAGACTTGGACACCGATAATGTGCTTGTCATATTTAAGTATAAGTGCAAACTGTCATCTACGTTCAACAGACAAGCACAAAAGACCGTTCGGTGGAATATTGATGCTTTAAAAGACCAAGCGTCACTGCAGAGTTACCAATCAGCTGTCATTAATTATTTAGACCGGCCCAATAACAACAAAGAAGCTCCTCTTAATATCCAGGAGCAGTGGCACGCTTTACAGTCAGCCATAACCACCGCGGCGCAAAGTTCCATCGGAAGAAGGCCTCCGAGGTACCGCAATGATTGATTCGATGATCAATGCCGAAGGGTCGTCGAAAATAAACGAAAGCTTCGTGAGAAATGGTTGGCTCGCAACACTAGAAGCACTCTAGCAGAATACCTCTGCGCTAGGAGTACAGCCATCATGGGCTTCCACCCAAGAAGTACAGCCATCAAAGACGGAAATGGAGAGCTGAGAATAAACGTGGCTAATGGTCTCTCTGTATGGCAAACCTACTTTCAAAATCTGCTAAATCGGAATGACGAAGTGACCCCCATTAGAGCAATAGCTCCTCCAGGTGAAGAGGTATTGGTCGAATATCCCACAGTAGAGGAAGTAGATGCAGCTAGATTATATTAGTAGATTAAAAAATGGAAAGGCACCCAGTCTCGACGGAATCCCTGCAGAATTGATTAGCTCGGAGGCGCTACTCTTACAACAAATCTATACGATCTCATCGTCTCTATTTGGGACCAAGAAAAGCTGCCGGAGAATTGGAAGAATGCACTCATATGTCCGCTGCACAAAAAAAGAGATCGTCTTAAATGTGGAAACTTCATGGTATCTATCGTGGTATCGCCCTATTGAGCACTGCTTACAAAGTGTTGGTTAATGTTGTACTTGCCAGACTCACCCCTTTCGCCGAAAACATCATTGGCGATTATCAATGTGGTTTTCATCCCAACCGATCGACCACTGTCCAATGTTTTACCATGAGGATGATCTTGGAAAAATGTTGGGAGTACAACATAACCCTACATCAACTGTATATAGACTTCAGACAGGCATATGACAGTATAAACCGCGAAAACCTATGGGCTGCGCTGATATGCCTAGGAATTCCAGAGAAACTCCTTTCTCTGTGTAAATTAACAACCTCTGGGTCTGTATGTAAAATCGTAATTGAGGGAGCTGTGTCAGACTCCTTTGAAATAACATCTGGTGTTCGACAGGGAGATGCACTCGCGCCTGTACTGTTCAATTTGGCGCTTGAATATTTAATAAATCAGGCCAAATTCTTGGATATGCAGATGATATGGTGCTTCTTGGCCGAAGACCTTGCGATATCAAGGACAGTTTCATACAGCTCGATCGCTGCGCAAAAAGACTTGGTTTGGAGGTGAACAACAGCAAAACCAAATTGTTATCAACACCCAGGAACATCTCCATGGTAAATCTCGGAATTGGCGACCATAACTTTGATAGCGTCGAAAATTTTAAATACCTCGGGTCAGTTATAACATCGTCGAATGATATGCAGGCAGATATAAAAGCCCGAATCACTGCCGGACAACGAGTTTTCTACGCCCAATCGAAATTATAAAGCACTCATAAGACGCACTTTATAAAGCACTCATAAGACCTGTGCTGGCTTTCGGAAGCGAGAGCTGGACAATGACCTCTAACGATTGTATATATTGTTATCTACCTTCGAAAGGAAGGTCATCCGCTCAATCTTTGGTCCAATTAAAGTCGCGGACAACAAATATCGGATTCATATGAACCACGAGATAAGGCAACTTCTTGGAGGCTGCGATATTATCGGATTCATCAAATCCAATCGAGTTAGATGGCTGGACCACGTTACACGGTCTCCACAACAACGAATGACCAATAAAGTGTTCCATCAACAACCAGCCGGTGTTCGTCGTAGAGGAAGACCCCGACTGCGCTGGCATGACGACGTCGAACAAGATCTACATGTATTAGGATGTCGAAACTGGAAGACGAGAGATATGGATCGAGATGGATGGAGGACCTTAGTGCGGGCGGCAAAATCCCCCACGGGATGTGAAAGCCAGAGAGAGAGAGAGAGAGGCTTTGGAATAATTTTAGATCAGGTGGCGTAGCTGATAAAAATTCTAGTAATACTATACCGTTTTCGGCTAATGATATCAATTTACATTTTTCAGCCATCCCTTCTACTAGTGTCGTTTTACCATTAATGGATTTTAATGATGATTCTATGTCTGGATTTCAAAGTTCACAGTTCCAATTTAAATGCGTCACAGACCTTGATGTAGTGAATCTAATTGGAAAAATTAAATTAAACGCGGCTGGATATGATGGAATGACCCTTAAGTACCTAAAATTACAGTCAGTCAAGTAAGAGCGTGGTCGTCATTACCGACGGGTAATGAAAGATTTCGCTCTAATTCCTTTGCGAGCCGATAGAGGGAAGCTTTGTCCTTGATGCATTGTCAACAAAGATTCAGTTGTCGTTGATCTTTTGAAAGAGAATCACGTTAAGCGCCATGAGTGCTAAATACGCGTCGCGCTACGAGGCTGTGTTCCTTTGCACCCACCCGAAAGGTCCCAAAATGTCGCAATCAGCGGCTGCTTAATATATGAGAAAGTCGAAGGCATTTGTACATAAGTGGGTACAGCGATATAAAGTGAAGAAGAATAGTGAATCTGTTTTCGCGGAATCCTGGTTTAACACTGCGGCAAGGACAAGCAAAATTAAAGGCAAAAGGTTTAGATATATCCTACGAAACTATCCGAACCCATCTCCGTACTCATGACCTGAAATGGCGCAACACAGTGAAGAAGCCTCTGTTGACTGGAAAACATGTGAAAAAGCGACTCACTTGGGCGCATGAGAATATCGATAGAGATTTTGAAAATGTCATTTTTACTGATGAATGTTCTGTATGGGCACGTTGTGTCCTCACGCGAGCCTGGTCAACTTCCACTAATAGGCTTGTTCAGCGGACCGTAAAACACGGAATAAAGGTGCATCTTTGGGTCTGCTTCTCAAAGCAGGGATTCGGCACTTTGTATCTCTTTACCGACAACCTAAATGCCGAAAAAATGATTAAAATCTACAAAAAGGCTTTACTGCCATCTGCCAAACGTTGGTTCATCGGCAAAAATGAAGATTGGATTCTGCAAGAGGACAACGATCCTAAACACCTCAGCAAGCTCTGTACTGAGTGGAAGACTCAATCTGGCATCGTTACATTGGATTGGCCGTTGCAGTCGCCTGATGCAAACCCTATTGAAAATGTGTGGGCATATATTAAACAGAAACTTCGTGGAAGACGCACACACACTTTGAAGCAGCTATCTTGCGATCTGGAGATCGTTGCCACTAGAATACGCCGTCAAATTAGTAGAAAGCATGCCTCGGAGATGTCAGGCAATTATCGACGCCGATGGTGACTGGACACAATATTAACCGAATTGCATCATCGTTTGTAATGTGTACAATATATTTATAAATATGAAAGTTTCACCAAATATTTTTTTTTATAAATTAACCCGACCACGCTCTTACTTGACTGACTGTAATACTGCCTTTAATTTTACCTTATCTAACTTTTATAATTAATAAGTGTATTACTAACTCGTCGTTATCCCTTTAAATAAAAGTAAAGTAGTTCACAATTTACATGACCTAGTGACATGACAATCTTGATTCCGTAAATTTCATAGTACAACTTCTGCTTTGGTTAATGTTGTAGTTGATATTTTGTGTATCCTTAATGCACCTAAATCTTTTCCGATACTTGTCCTCTTGGATTTTTCCAAGTGGTTTGATTCTATTAATCATCAGCTTCTCCTGCAAAAGCATATATACTATATATTCGTTTATTATCTTCCTATCTGTCGGATAGGACTCAGATTATAAATTTATTAGGGTCAGTATCACGAACAGGTTGGGGTCTATTATTGGGCCAATATTATATTCCCTTTTCATTAATGTTTTAGGTGATTGCATTTCTGGTTCAAAATTTCATTTTTACGCGGACGAGGGAGGTTCATTAGAAAATATAAATGAAATTTTTTCAAAAATTAATGAAGATCTGAAAAGTATTTATTCTTGGTCAACGTCAAATGGTCTTATGTTAAATACAAAGAAAACACAGGCCATAGAGCCTACGCATGAATAGCAGTTTCACTTGGAGCGACCACATCATTGAAACCTGTCGCAGGCTTAACTCTATTCTGTATGGCTTAAGACTTCATGAAAAGATTTGTCCGGAGAACTTAAGACTATATCTGGTTAAAACGTTGGTCATCCCGTACTTTACATATACTGTGATGTGATCTATCAACACTGTGATTCACTAAGTATTAGTTTGATTCAAAAAGCTTTCAATAACTCAGTCAGATATATTCGATCAGATATATAATTTAAATTCCAACAAAATTTTCTAAATTTTAGTACTGAACTTTAACAGGAGTTGTCAACTGTTATTTATTTCGGTAGTTTGATTGTATGTCACAGCACAATATCAAAAAAATATTTTACGTAGCTCAAAATGTACCCAAATGCTGTCACTAAACAAATGTTATTTCGACCATTTCTTTAGTCGATTCAATCGAAGCTTCCATTGGTAAGCTGATGTGTTTCAAACAGAACGCTATCAAGACATCAGAATACGACCTTAATATTCAAATGGACATGAAACCTTAGTTTTCGTTCGTTTCTGTACACCAATATAGTGGTCAAATCACTTATAACCAAATGAATCTCTTTGAACTCGCGGGTGAACTTTCTCAAGTTTCCACTCGGTGACGATGAAAAATTTGATGGGAGGTTACCTTCCCATCATCCAGTTGCTGGATGTAGATGAAGTGTCTTTTGTTTATCAATACAAATAGTTTTTTATCTGGTTACCGTAAATTTATGAAACATCGAGTGAAAATTTAAGTTGTGACTCTTCGTTTGTAAAGTACATACCGCACCGTGCCAACCAGCTTCAAACGAATTAAAACCATACAAACAAATAAAACGTCAGCTCTCTTTCACAAATTTTATTTTTTACCAAGAGATTTAACAATTTCATCGATACTTCTGCCTTTTGTTTCCGGTAAGAAGATCGCTATAAAGATTACATAAGCAAAACCGTATACGGCAAAGAACCACATGCAACCGTCGATTCCAATCCAATCGATCAAGTGCAATATATACTTAATCATTAGAAAGCCAAAAACACACATTAGTATTCGGCAGAAAATTGCAGTGATGGCACGAATTTTGATCGAAAGTATTTCCATGACAATCGGTGCAGCCAGTGATGCGACGCCCCATGACGAATTAAATACAGCACCAGCCAATCCAACAATTGAAATCCATGAATAACCGCTTACATCGTAGCCATTATTACGTAAATAGCAATATATGCCCATAATGGCAAAACATATACCAGTTGTAAAACTCGAGAGAAGTAGTAATATACGGCGTCCGACACGTTCCACTGTCAATGGTACTATAAATGAACCGAAAAAAGGTACTGTTCCAAGAATTATTGATGAAACATTTGGTGAAAAACTTGATCCAGTTTGTTCAAATAGTAGTTCAGAATAACTGATGATTACATATGGGCCGCTACACGTTATGGCCATTAGGAGTACAGACGATATCATGATACCTTTCCAAGCGGCCCGATTTGTAAAATCCGAAACGGTCAAATCACTATATTTAAATTCTTTTTCACTTAATTTCAATTTCATTTTGTCTAATTCATCGTAAACGCTTTCCGAAATTGCATCATACTCCTTCGAGCAACCGCGATAAAATTTTAACGATATTTCCGCTTCATCATATCTATTGCGCGCCAATAAATAGGCTGGTGTCTCGGGCAAAAATGAAAAACCAATCATAAAAGTGAGCGGAAGGATTAACGGTAGGGAGCATAGTACATAATAGTTGAAGTATGATCCGGAAATATATTGAAGTAATATACCAAGATTACAGTTTAGCTGCAGTAATGATCCTAATTTGCCGCGTATATTTGTCTCCGAGATTTCGGTCACAAACATTGGTATTACTAGAAATGATCCGCCTACGGTCATTCCAACACAAAAACGTGCTACATACAAATAATAAACATTGGTTGCAGCCAATGTTAGTATCCAGCATTTAATGAATGGCATGGCCACAAAATACAACGCAATTTTTCGCCCAAATTTATCCGCTATTACTCCAGAAATTATTGCGCCGCAAAGGTTACCTAGGAGCAGAAGGCTTGTAATTGTGGTTGCTTCATCTTTTGTGATTGGTCCACTTGCCAATGGAGTGTCTGCACTTTGCAATAGTGGAAGTACGGGTGATGACCATCCCATAGCTACACCTGTACCGAGTGACAAGAGATTCGCTGGGAATAAATAAAAATTTATAAATATTATTTACGTCATCGTGTTTAGATAAGGACATTCAATATACTAACCACAAAGTGTCGTATAATATTGATAAAATTGCCCCATTCTGTTCAATAAACTCCTAACAGTAACACTTTACACAGTCGAATAACATTTATCTCGCATAAAACTAAGTTAATATACACAAATTTTAATAACGATATGATAAGAAAGATAAAGAGACGCAAGCGATCATATAGAATTGTATTAGATCGGTGGCTGTCGTAGGTACATTAACAATTTACTTTAGTGTATGGGGATAGAAACCCTCGACACAATGTGATGACGTGATATTTGCGGATGTTTGTATTGTCCGCATATAAAATATTTAAGAATATTTCATCAGAACAAAATTAGCAGCACTCTGAAATCACATTGCCCATATATACAAGTCAGTTAACCTCTTTAATTGGAAGTTCAATTTGATTCTGGAAACCACAATATAATCTCGTCGATTTAAAATATTTGCTTTTTCTAAATATTTTGCTAGGCTTGTTTGTATACACGATATTTATAAATTCTAGTAAATGTCAACTAGATTGTCGGTTTTTACAAATTTTGACTATGATTTAGTAAAGGAAAGTTGATTTTTCCAGTTAAATTTTAAAATGAATGTAATACATTTAGTGTCAAATTATAATAAAAACCAGATTTTTACTAATTTATATTAATATTGTTACGTTTTTGCCTTGTCACTCAAGGTTCGAATCACTGGATTGTGAATAATACAAAATCAATTTAATTTATCCCAACGAATTTATTTATTTCACACAAGAATTATTACAACACAGTTTATCAATAAAACTTCACAAAATCACTTTAAATAATTTTTACACAATTTTACTGATCACTTTTACTTTTTATTTCGCACAAAAACACTTTTTAAATCACTTTTTAATTCCTTTTTAATCTTTACTTTATCGCTTACCAAATATTACTCATAATCTTACAAGTTTACTCTATCGCGTTCCAAATACAAATAATCCAATTCGATGTTGCTCGCCTTTTTATATACACAAATCAAGCTTCTCGAAAGTTCATGACTTTTCCAGTACTAATAGTGTAGAAACATTTAGAACTGTTTTATCATGGAAAATTCCATTTAGTACAGTAAAACATTGAGCTATTAATTTAACTTATTCTATTACACACTAGGTGTCACCGTCACAATATATTGTAACGGTGACACCTAGTGTGTAATAGAATAAGTAAAATTAATAGCTCAATGTTTTACTGTACCCAAGTATAACAACACAGAACTCAAAATTGAGCTACTGTATTTTCCTTTGGGTTTTGATAAACTATCCGAAACTCACACAACTCGAATTCATTAAAAATACAACATAGTATGGGTATATGTATACATTTTATATAACAATTTTTTTTTTACTTACGTAGTTTATCAGTTTGTTTTTGTGCCTTGTTATAATAGGTTGATCGATTTTTTTTTGTGTTAATAAATATTTTTACGGACGATTTTGAGAGGTAAATTTTGTCGCACAAATTTAATAATTAATATTTAACAATTTTAATATTTTATAATTTTAGATTGTACTTTGGAGAAATTTACAAACGCGACATAAGCAGAATTTAAACAAATATCAACTAAATATTTTTATTATTTAAAAGATAAGCGAAACAAAAAAAATTACGAAGGCTGAAATTTGTACTTGTTCCTTTTATATACATATACTAATTTAATTATATTTTAAATTTTTTTTAATTAATAACTAGAGTTAAGAATTAAATGGCAATCACAATTTCCTGTGATATTTTGAAATATTTATGCCTTATACATTTTAATAAAATTTTGAATTACTAAATAATTCTAAGAAACGATAAAAATGTATTACGAAACATAATATTTATTAATTTTAATTATATTTTGACCTATTTTAAATAATAATAACTAGATTTAATAATAAACTTAACAATTAGAATATTCTGTGATAACATGTAATAATACAAATTAAAAATATTTACATATATTTGGTTACCAAAATAAAAATACAAAAATATAAATTTTGTTTCATTAATGAATAATTGGATTTACCCGCCAAATTTCGAGCTTGACATTTACACACATACACATTAAAAAATATTCCCGCCAATATTATTTTTACACACACACATGTATACAATTTTTATATAGTGAGTTCTGTGAGTTCCCAATAATTGCGACACGGTGCATACGTTTTCTTATAATAATTCGTAACTCAAACAAAGGTTAACCCAGAACTAAGTTATGGATATATTATGGAATATTATAAAATAGTTGGATTTAAAAATACTTGGGTACTAAATGGAATTTTCCATAATAAAAATTGTTACGTAATGTTTCTACACTAGAAAAATCATGAGCTTTCGAGAAGTTTGGTTTGTGTATATAAAAAGGCGAACAAAATCGAATTGGATTATTTGTATTTGAAACGCGATAGAGTAAACTTGTAAGATTATGAGTAATATTTGGTAAGCGATAAAGTAAACATTAAAAAGGAATTAAAAAGTGATTTAAAAAGTGTTTTTGTGCGAAATAAAAAGTAAAAGTGATCAGTAAAATTGTGTAAAAATTATTTAAAGTGATTTTGTGAATTGATAAACTGTGTTGTAATAATTCTTGTGTGAAATAAATAAATTCGTTGGTGATAAATTAAATTGATTTTGTATTATTCACAATCCAGTGATACGAACCTTGAGTGACAAGGTAAAAACGTAACAGTAACAATATTGTGACGGTGACACCTAGCGTGTAATAGAATAAGTAAAACTAATAGCTCAATGTTTTACTGTACTAAATGGAATTTTCCATGATAAAAATTGTTACGTAATGTTTCTACGCTATTCCAACTGGAAAAGTCGTGAACTTTCGAGAAGCTTGGTTTGTGTATATAAAAAGGCGAACAAGATCGAATAGGATTATTAGTATTTGGAACGCGATAGAGTAAACTTGTAAGATTATGAGTAATATTTGGTAAGCGATAGAGTAAAGATTAAAAAGGAATTAAAAAGTGAATTAAAAAGTGTTTTTGTGGAAATAAGTGAACAGTAAAATTTAAGAATAATTTAAATAAAGTGATTTTGTGAATTTTTATTGATAAACTGTGTTGTAATAAATTTTGTGAAATAAATAAATTCGTTGGTGATAAATTGAATTGAGTTTGTATTATTCACAATCCAGTGATACGAGCCTTGATTGACAAGGCAAAAACGTAACAATATTGTAACGGTGACACCTACCTAGTGTGTAATAGAAGAAGTTAAATTAATAGCTCAATGTTTAACTGTACTAAAATGGAATTTTCCATGATAAAACTTGTTACATACGTAACGTAAAACAGTAAGGCTAAACGCACCGATGAATCTGGCGAGTAAAAGATGGTCTTGGCGGAATATAACTTCGAACTAAGAAGATCCAAAATACCAACCTGTGGAAAATTCTATGAGTGAATCAATGAATTGTCCTCTACAGCTCATCTCCAGAAAATTCATTCCAGGATATGATTTTGAAAATTGTCCAGGCCGGGTGATTTATTCGATATAAAAGATTTAAGTGGACAATTTGGTAAACAAAATTTTGTTTATTAACTCATATTGCATATACAACACATTTAGTTCTCTAGAGACTTAACAATATCATCGATACTCTTACCTTTCGTTTCCGGTAAATATAGAGCAATAAAAGCAAAATATGCGAAGCACAGGCTGCTAAACATCCATAGACAGCCGTGTAAGCCAAGTAAATCGGTTAAATTAAAATAAAATTTCAACAGTAAGAAAGCCACAACCGCAAGTACTATCCTTCCAATTATTGCAATCATGCTGCGAATTCGAATTGCTAATATTTCGGTAACGATCATGTACGGTAGTGCAATAATACCCCATGAGAAGTTGAAAATAGCACCCGACATCATGACCACCGATATCCATGAATAATTTGTAACATCCACATCGACTTGTTGCAGCCATACATAAGCACCCATAATGGTGAGACAAAGTCCGGTAAAAAATGTCGAAAGGAGTAGTAAAATTTTTCGTCCAAAACGTTCAACAAACACTGGCGATATAAGCGATCCGAAAAATAGTAAAGTGGCTACAATAATCGAAGATACATTGGGAGAGAATGATGATCCAGCCTTGGCGAAAATTGTTGCGGTATAACTTAATAGGATTAGTGAACCACAACCCTGAACCATAATCAACATTACTATGGACAGCATAATACCACGTCGAGCCGCTGTATTCGTAAAATCTGTGATTGTGAGATCGGAATATTTTAAACGTTTTTTCTCTGAATTTATTTTCATTTCCATAAGCTCCAATTGTACACACTCCTTTATATCTTTATCACTGTATTTATAACCTCTGAAGTATATAAGTGAATCGAATGCTTCTTTATACCGATTTTTTGCGATATAATAGGCCGGAGTCTCGGGCACAAATATAAATCCAATCATAAATAAAATTGGAAAAATTAACGCTAGATACGCCATTAAATTGTAGTTTAGAAAGGCTCCCATAACGTATCCGATTAACAGGCCCAAATTAATAATCACTTGGATTAGTGATCCAAGTTGTCCTCGTATTTTATTTTCTGCTATTTCGGTCACATAAATCGGTATTACTAAGTAAACACCACCACCACTAAATCCACCGACTATGCGTGCCACATAAATCACAAACACATTATCCGCCACAATTATGAGTATCCAATAAATCACAAGAGGAATGGCTGTCAAATAGATTGCGATTTTGCGTCCAAATCTATCCGCAACTAGACCGGTTATAATGGTCCCTGTTAAATTTCCCACAAACATTATCGATGTGATTGTAGTTGCTTCGTCTTTGGTGATTGGTCCACTCGAAAGAGGTGTGTCGCCCGATAGAAATAGTGGCAGGATTGGTGATGGCCAGCCTAGAAATACGCCATAGCCGAGTGATAATAAATTAGCTAAAATAAAAATAAAAATTAACGTTAGACAATTTATTTTGTGACTTTATAGCTCACCGCCAAATGCTCGAAAGTATTGAAACTGTTGAAACTTGATTTGCTTGGGTTACTTCTGTAGCGGTTCTTATAATTAAATAGCATTAAAAAAACGTTTCATCAACATTCAAATATAGATAGATTAGAAGAAATTAAAAGTCTGGTCTATCAAGAAAACAATGAAATGGGTGTCTCACCTCCAAGGGTTTTAACAATGTCTCAAACTAATTGCAAGATAAACCTAATAAGGGCTAAACAAATTCGGACCCCTTCATAAAGAGTATAGCAGTGGGCTTTTCCCCAATTCAGCTGGTCCTATTGATTGAGAAGGTATCAGCAACAGGAATTGCGGGCGAGGAACAAGGTAAGCTTCTTCTTTAAGGTAACCTCAATAAAGATGCAGGATCAGAACGAGCCCATAACAACAAAGGAGCCAAGGGAGATGGATACTTCTGAGCCGGCCCTGATCTGTTACTTAATTATAGCGTGCTTCCAACGACACCTTCATCACACTAACCACACATTTACCTTGGGCATTTCAAAAGTCGGCCTGGTTCAACAACCCTGGCTAATCGAGTCGAATAAGTTCAAAAACTCTCAGTTAATGAAACTTATGAGGTGTCCAAAAGTAAGAATTGGGAAGGTTCGAATTTCAGTCATAAAGGGTAATGGGTATTGAGGGATTAAGTTACAACATTTCATCAGAAGAAAGGTGCCTTATTGGAACCCCAAACTGAATGTTGTGAAAAAACAAAGCTCGAAGAGATGCCCTGAGAAAATCAGAACTTGAAGTCCTTTAAATCATTTAAATCACCTGATCCAATGGAGTATTCCCGATACTCTTCCAAGATGAGAGGGCTAAGGTGAAAGTGGTGAAAGTGTAAAGGTATCCGGACACTAGGCGCCCTCCGGATTATATAATCTTATCTGTGCATCACGGGTCTCTGCACAGATGGACATTTTTTCTCCGCTACTCGTGGGATACTTATGGAATTTCTACATAAAAATATCAACAATTGCTGGCGGAGCGTTGACCGATAGGTCTGGTTCACAAACAGCAGTAATTAAGAAGAACACATGCTCGTCTAAAGTCAGTCCCTCTAGCTCTTTGGGAAAGGACAAAAGTTTCTAACAAAACTGGTCCCGGAACACCAAATTATCTGACCCGTAGGAGAGCATGGAAAGCTCTTACGAGGTTGAAGGGAATAACGTTGGAAGATTGAACTTTTGAAGAAAAGGAAACATTTGCTAGGGCTATGATAGCTACTGGCAATAAACAGGGTAGTTTGTCTGAGAGCTCTCAGCCCAAAAGGCAAAGATCTCTTTCAAGGAATGCTTAAGGACCAGCTGATTGTTGCAGTGATAGATAGGGCGCAGGAGGATGAGAGTATTGCGCCCGTCCACTGAGGGAAGGTAGATGTTGCTTTAGCTGTGACCTTCGTAAATATAATGCGGGGAACCCGGGTCCTGCTCCGAACTGTAGAGATGGAATAAGGAACAAGATCAATTTACACTGCGGCAAGGCAGCCTCGGCTGCTCTATTGCTCAAAATTCAAGCTGATGGAGTTGATGTTGTTCTGATTCAGGAGCCATTTCGCTAAAACTAATCTAAACTTGTTTGTGCTGTTTATGGTGGCTGACATTGAAATTGGTAGTTTAAATGTCTGGCTTACTTTAGCCTATCTACCATATGAAGGTGATTACATACCACCTGCAATTCGTTGGAGTCATCCTGCGCAGTTATGTGAACTCACACCATACAATATGGGGAAGTACGGGTACAAATGAGAGAGGTGAGTTACTCCTTGATTTTATTCTTAGTACAAATCTTCAATTATAACTAGAAACAGACAAGAAGTGCTAGATATCATGCTTGTCTCAGATTTCTCTGACTATGGAAGTCCTCAGAACAGACAAGTATGAAATAAGAAGTGCCAAAATAAGTGCCTGGAGGCTCTACTGTGGTAAAATACAGGACTCATCGGTGGCTGCGAGGCTATTCAAAGTACTGCCTTCAAGTCCTATCATCCCGAGTCATTTCCAGCGATCGGATGGTTCTTGAACCACAACTAGTGCTGAATCTTTGAAGTTACTACTGATAACCCACTTTCCAGAGTGCTTCGAACTGGCGCTTGAAATGCCGAATGTTTTTATGGGTTCAGGCGTTGAAAGTTGAACAATAAGCAGAAGGAAGTTAGTGTGGGAAATTAGCAGCTTTAAGTCACACAAGTTTGCGGATACTCACTAAGCCATTGTCTTGGTTCTACCCTGCCTGGAAGTTATCTTCAAAGGCACCCTGGAGTTTAACCACATTCCTAAAAAATGGACTGAGGTTAACGTAATGTTTATACCTAAGACGGGAAAAAGCTCTCATTGCCATCCCAAAGATAGTTCAAAGGCACACTGCAAGGTGGTCTTGTTCCGCTTTTTTGGAACTTGGTCATAAATGGCCTGTTACTGGACCTGGAAGGGCAATATTTCAGGGTGGTTGCTTATGTGGATGGTGGATACGTGGACCTGTAATAACACAAGACACTCATCCATTTTGTGTAACAGAGACATCCCAGAGGAAAGGTTTCGTACTTATATATCCTCAAGAAAGGACTGGCTGAGTGAAGAGATGTTGAACCCTGAAGTTTTGAAGTTCTTCCTGGATGGTTCAAAAATGGATGGTAAGGTATGTTCAGGGGTTTTCTGTGAGAAACGAAATTTGAACCTCTCATTTCGTCTCCCCGACTATTGCAGCGTTTTTCAAGCTGAGTTAATTGCGATAATGGAGGCCCGTAGATAGGTTGAGGTATAATTTAGTATCTATAACGAATATTCGCATTTTTACAAGCTTATTTCCTTACGTCGAAGGTAGCCGAGAGCCGTCTCTCATCTCTTAATAAGATGGAAAATCAGTTCAATATCCACTTAAAGTTGACGCCAGGGCACTTCAATGTTACGGGGAATAAAAATTCAGATGAACTAGCTCGGCTTACTTTACCAAGTAAGGTAAACATTGAAATTTCACTCGCTACATGTAAACTCTTGCTTCAGGAGGAAGCTAGGAGAGCAGCGAACTATAAATGGTCCAATGGTACCTCGTCTGTTATAACTAGACAGATTTGTCCAAAACTAGATCTGGTAAGAACTGGGGAGCTGTTAACACTTCAGCGTCGCCATAGTAGTATATTCGTGGGTGAGTAGCAGTGGAAGCTGCGTAGTAGAAGCTGCGAAGATGTAAATGGGGAAAAAGCTGTAATCCACCTACTCTGCACTTGTCCTCGTCTAGCGTTAAGCAGATGGACATTTTTAGGAACTCTTCTCCATACGACAGGTGTATTCAACGCTTCCTTGTAAGCTCTGAATGGTTCTAACCTAACCTAACCTAACCTAATACTTCAGGCGTAGCACGTCATTTCAGATTTTGAACTTTTCAATTATAAAATTTTTGTATTTTATAAGCGAAATTTTGAAAGTTTTTTTAATTTTGAATGATGTCAACATTTCTTTGTAAATAACCAAATTTGACGAATTTCTCGAATTTTTTAATTTTGTTCATGAAATTAAAATTTAGGAAATTGTAAAATATCAGATTTCATTTATTCAGAAATCATCAAATTTTAAAATTTTCTAATGAAATTTACTGGATTTCGAAAATTTTATAAAATACTATAAGATGCAATAGTATCTTGTTGTGGGCTGACCAATTACAGATGGACATTACTTTTGTAAACATTAAACAAAATTAGAACATGTTACTTAGAACACTCCTCTCTAGAAGGGGGAGGGCAATGCAATTGTTTCGTTCCTCGGCAGTGGAGCAAAGTAAAAAATCGGTTTTCGACCTAAAACTCCTTCACCTTTTATTATCAAGACACTTGAACATCCAGATATATCAGCATATCAGACTGAAGGTATATTATCGCCCTCATCACACAAAAAGATGAAAATCCACTACCACAGTAACTACATTAAGTTGTAAAATAGTTCTAGACATCTTACAGATAGGATGAATCATCAACTGAATTAAGCACTTGTCGATGATTAGAGAAATGTTTGCGAACTTAGTGGAGGAAACCTACGAAACTGCTGCACGAAGATTGTATACCCCAGGTCTAAGACTCCCACTCTCAAAATACGACATATTTTTTCAGGCAGAAGTTTACTCTACTAAAATAGACTTTAATTTAGACAGCACGCAAAGTGATCAGTAGCCTACAAGCACAGGTAAAAAGAAAGACCTAAGTTTGATGCATCATGGTGGTAAGGTTATGAAAATACCAAAACAGAAGTGAAGAAGTTTTGGGTAAACGTCTCAGGATTTCTTAAAAATCTTAAAATTAGAATTCTTTAATGTAACGGAGACCCTCAGGCATCTTTTGAGACCGAAAAGACAAAAACTGAACAACAATATTTTCTTTTAATCGGTTGTGCACCAAACAGAATATTTCGAAACGACAATAGGTATAAAACTATTATAGTACGAAGAATGTCGACATATGGTTAACATAATGTCTGTAAACAAAAATTACTGATGCCAAACTTTGGTTTATGTTCAGTTTACTAACATTTTTGCGTTTTAATGAAAGTTGGCCCAATGATAAAGGATTGAAGAGTCTTATAAATCATTTATAGTTCCCTCTAAGATAATAAATTAATTCTGGTCTGAATCACTGATTTTGGTCGCATCAATTTTATTTTAGCAAAATAAAACGAAAGACACTCGTTTACAGAAGATCGTACCTTGTCAGTTATTTAGTAGCACAATTCAAACTAATTTGACAAGTTTGGCAAGGAAAGCGTAACTTGTAAGAAACGTTATTTTGTTTTTAAATATAAAGGTTTTTAAAGCCCAAAAAATCAAACTTCCACATATTGTTTCCATTTCTACAAATTTGACTTATCTAAATTTCAACTGAAGCACTTAAAAACGATAATTAAAATAAAAGAGAACTTCTGACTTACTGACTGAAAAGCTTATTTGTTTGGCTTATTTATTCCGGGCACAATCAGCTTAATTTAGGAAACGGACAAGAAGCTCCGAATATAGAGAGAGCCTCATTATTTCTGTTCACTCGCAACACGTTTAAACAAAACTCGTGAAAAACGCAAAATCGTACAACAATTAAATTAGAATCACACACACAAAAACACAACAAAAAAAAAATCACTCACCGCACAAAGTACCATAATATTGATAAAACGTTGTCATAGCAGAAGGCAAAATTTAATCGCGTTGTATATTGCTGTAAAATCGCCACAATACTAGAAGATGCATGTAAAAATCGCTAAGAAGTAATTCTAAATATAAAATCAATGAGAATTTTCTATTTTGCTTTTAGGCTGATATTTAAATCGTCACACGAAAATATTCTTCTTACGTCATAGGAAATCAGCTGAATTTTGGTCAAATCGCAAAATTTTTTTTTTCTAATATTTAATCGTCATGAAAGTAAAATTTTGAATTTTGTACAATGATGATGAAAGGCTTCCATGTTTTGGCAAATAATCAAAACGAAAAATTTGTTTTTTAACTTTTTTGGCGACCAATTATGCAACCACCATTTATTTCTTATGATCTGTTTCAGAAAACATACAATTATAATGTCTACTACTACTACTACTTTACAGAATTTCTTTACAGAACGTATAATCTGTATACAGGTGCGAATAGAAATTGGAAAATGTTTTTTCTAGTAGAGAGCAAAACCAAAAATTATTAATGGAGATTCAATTAAACAGGGGCAGTCTATTTAAATGAGAGCCTCATGCAAAAAATGTTTCGAGATAATATCAATGCAACAATAATTAATTGGGTATCGTCACAAATTTTGATATGAGGTAATTTGGTATAGTCGTTCACCCATTATCTCAAACGTTATTTGTACTAATCGCAATTTATTTCAGAAAGTTTCAAATCTCTGACATAAAGTAATCTGTTGATAAACGTAAGCAACAGACATTTGATTAAAATTGATTGGTTCTCAAATTGATGCATGACACATTCAATTTGAAAGAAAATTGTAATCTAAAATATGTAAATTTCGGCTGCAGGTCGAAATCACATTTCGATCACATCAAAAATTATTTCATTGCAAAGGAACCCTGTTCCCATTTTTCTGCCATATTCCTCAAAGTTATTTTGATAAATGACCGCTAGTAAATAGGGGAATGGATACCAACCAGCATGCAGTGTTACCTAAAATTTCGTTTATTGTAAGGCACACTAGTTTTTGATAAACGATTTTGGCTTCGACGTTGTATATTCAGGATACTTACCTTACGCCTAATAAGCTTAGGATAAATTTCAAAAAAATATTTCTAGGTATTCGTGGTTAATATCATTATTAATGAGTGATGATGATGATTCATTTACTTTAAATAGAATACGTTCTAAAATTCGGTCTGGAACATATTGAACCTCGCAAATTCGAACATATTGAACCTCGTAAAATTTCGTTCGTTTCTTTATCGTATGTGATTAAGATGGTGTCAGATGGATTGTTGATTTCCATTATTGTGTCGTAGCAGGCAGTGTATGATGAGATCGGTGAGCCAAGCAGAACATTTGCAACATATATGAAAATTGCCTTTTTGCTCGATGGACAGGTTTGATATTTGAACCAACTCATTCCATAATGACGTATCGACAGCTATGAGTACTCCTCCACTAGATTTTTTAAGTACTTGTTAGCATTGAACGGTCACATCTACAAACCACATATTGGCTAGGAAAGAATTCAGAACTCAGGATCCCTGTGTTAAACGATGTTTCACTGTTGATATAAACCGGAAAGAGCGAACTGCTTTCGAAGACATTTTATGATTTGGCCATTGGATGTAGTCTTCTTATAGTAGGTAGATAGGTTCTGGGTTCTGATTAGTACCAGATCCAAATTTAAAGATACGTGAAGGAAGTTATGTTGTGTCGTCTTAAGTCGGTGAATAGTAGTTAAATTTGTGTGTGTGTTTTTTTTATTTTATTTAAGGAAGGTGGAAATCCATCATGGACCATGTAGGGGATAACGTAGCTATCTACCACAGCGGTGTGAGACTCCTACTCACTAAAATCACCTCCTGCATCCTTTCCTCCCGGAACGACCGCTAGGTATTACTTCGAAAGGGAAGGAGTCTGTACTAACTGTACGATCACATCTCCCACGCAACTGAAGGGTGCGAGTTACCTTGCTTGGCGACTTGGCGTTCCAACCGTCGCAACTCCTTGATCGTTGTGGTTGCAAAATTTGCTACAGCACTCCATGCTTCTGGGGACGCTAGCATCACTTCAACTATGTTCTCTGTGGTAATATCAAATTGATCGAGGACTCCAGCAAGCACTTCTCTATTTCCCTGGAACCGTGCGCATACAAAAAACACGTAGGTACAAATTTACCTCGCCATGCGTACGATTTATCCACGGGCCTATTTCAGGAATTAGTCGTCGAGTCCAATTCCGAACGGTTCCAACGCTGTTGCCAATCGATAAGAATATCCCCCCTGTACATTCTTGTGTTGTTCACTCGCACCATTGGTCTATCCGGTGTTCCTCCATGGCTATTATTGTATGACTTTTGCCGTTCCGCTGCCAGCAGATCAATTGGACACATTCCCGCAATGATGCAGGCTGCTTCGTCCGAAAGAGTTCTGAACTCACTAATCACTCTAAGTGCGCAGCTGCGATATACGGAATTAGAATCACGACGATAGGATGGCACATGCAGCGCTTGAGCCCATATAGGGGACACATAGAGCATTAAAGATGTTACTACACCGACTAATAATCTTTCGGCATTATACGAGAGAGAGCCCTGCTAGCTCTGGCTGATTTCTCACTGACGTACTTTATGTGCTCCTTGAATGACAACCTAGCATCTATTTGTACCCCTAGGTACCTTATCGAGGGTTGCGAGAAAATCGTATGTGCTCCGATTCTAATGGAAATTGTTTCCAGCACCTTTCTGTTGGTTATAAGCACCGCTTCCGTTTTTGTCCCGCTAGTTGCAACCCAACGGATCTTGTAGGGCCTACCCCATGGGTCATCCTCAACCTCATAACAGGGAGACTTCCACCTTCAGCACCCCGTGCTTCCCTGTATATTTGTTGTAAACCGAAAAAGGAGCTGGTGTTTCTACCCCGTTGGGAAACGCACCTAGCACGATTCCACTTTCGCCGGAGCAATGCAATTTCCTCATTCCACCAGTAGGCCGGTGAGTGCCATGGGTTTAACCTTCTTTTAAGCATTGTAGCGTTACATGCATTGGTAATGCTGCCTACTAACTGGGATGCCTTGGTGTTAGCGGTATCGGTCAGGTTAGAGTCACGGAGCATAAACCTGAAGATATCCTCATCGAAAGCGTTTGTCTTCCATCCCGCAATTTGTATACTATTATACTTGGGTGTATTACATGGAGTTCACACAGGATGGCCTGGTGGTCACTGTGCGTTTAAAAGTTGCAAACCTTCCAAGTTATTCCTCTCCTCCAGAGAGATTCACTAACAAACGTTATGTCTATAATAGAACCAGCATTACCCCTGCTGAATGTATATGCGGAGCCCGTGTTGCACAGGACAACATTCAGAATTGAAAAAGCCTCCAGAAGGGCTTTACTTCTTCTATTTGTTTGAGCGCTGCCCCAGTCCGTAGCCCACGCATTGAAGTCTCCCGAAATTACTGTTGGACTATGATCCCTTGCATCCAGAACCAAGCAATCTAAGAAATGGATGAATTGCTCGATTGGCTCATTTGGAGGGGCATAACAACTGAAGATATATATTCCATTAAATTTTGCTCGAACATATCCGAAGAAACTCTGCGGGCTTTCTTGAATGACCAAGCCAGCGCATGCCCAGATTGCTGTCTTGCCACTATGGTCACTCACCCATGCCGCATCATCCAAATTTTTGTACTGTTCACATAGTATTGCGACGTCTGGCTTCAATTCGTGTATAGTCTGCCATAGGAGGTCCTGGGCAGCCTCACAGTGATTTAAGTTTAGCTGAAGTAGCTTCACCTTCTACGGTTGTTTCCTATCACCATCCGTCGTGCTGGACAATTACCCGTACCGATAGCTTCTCCATCCCCTGCACGGTAGAATACACACTGCGGTTCCCGTTCACAATCTTTTGCCTTGTGGCCGGCTCTGCAGCACCTAAAGCAAAGGTTTGATAGGTCGACTTCGCTCTTGCATGTGGCCGCTCTGTGACCTGGCCTCTAGCATTTAAAGCATCTCACTAGGCTAACTACTTCATGTATACGGCACCTAACCCAGCCTATACGGATTCTGCTAACATCAGCCATTTTACGAGCTATAGCCGTTGGTATTTTGACAACCACTATCTGCGTACCTCTATGCGCAGGTCTAATACTAGTCACGATATTCTCATATGTAATCTCATCGGGATCGGCAGGAGTCGCAACCTCTAGTTTACCGTCAAGGTACGTCTCAATTTTACCGCGCATCGTATCAAGGTTAGCACTACCGCACGCCAACTTCTGTATTTTCAGCAATAGATAACCCTTCTCGGTTTTATGGACACGGGCCACACTATTTCCGACACTCTCCAAGGCAGGATCTATTTTTATGCCTTTCAAAATCTCCGCGAACGAAGCTGGACTAGTGGTTTTGATCATCAGTGCTGCGGGTCTCGAAGGTGTTTCATGGCGCTTCCTTGGTTTTTTCCTTACAACCTGCCACTCATTTGTTACTTGCTTCCCACGAATATCTTCAGATCTTTTGTTTGTGCCCAGTGCAGAAGATGCAACCATGCTTCGGCTCTCTTGGTCTTCCCCGGGCTTTGCAATCTGCATTTTCATTACCTTCTTTCCCGTTCTCTGAGGGCTATCAGGTGTATCAAGAGGTGAAAGACAATTTAATTGCCTCTTCTTCTTACTGGCTGGGGTACCCTGGTTCATTTCTCTAGCCGTTTTGTCTTGGACAGCGTCCTCTGTTTGCACATCGACGTCAACACCGCCCCTTGCTCTGAGAGTTGTTTGCAGGAATGTGGATTTTAAAAGACTAACGATCCTCCTTATTTCGTGGTGGACGTTTCTTTTTCCCTTTATTAACTCTGCCAGTTACTCGATATGCCCACCCATGCGCTCCATTGGGTCAATCTTCCTTCCCAGCTGAAGAGCATCCGCATCATTAATATCCGATGTTGAACTAGTCCTTGTGTGCCCGTGAGTTATTGAACCGGACTTAGGCGATCGGAGTAGCCTACTCATCTGCTCGAACGGATTAAGGTTCGCCACTGAAAGAGTAGTAAAATTTGTAGTTCTATCTGCAACAACAGCCAAGTTCCCAACTGCTGAGGCATTGCGGTCGCTGGATCTCGGCGGTGGTGAGCCCGCTTGCTCACTCAACCAGTTCGCCGGTACTGGGTTTCCGACTCCCTGCACCGTAATAATTTTCCCCCCTTTGTGAAACATGTTGGTTTTGGATCAGGGTATCCTTCCCTTAGCATTTTATACCTACTGTCAGGTAAGAATTCAGCCGCCTCTTACATGAGGAACAGACGCTGATTGAAGCCTCTATCCGCCACCTGGGGACGTGCCCGATAGGAGGATTGCAACTCCACACGGGTGTGTGTGTGTGTCTGGTTAATGCCACTGTAGCATGTGGTAAGCTATCGAAAAGTTTAATGTCGTTCTCAGATAGTCAAACACAAATAACGCAAGCGGATCTCAGCCCTTGAGCCTCGTGAATAGTCAGGACTGCACTTGAATCAGGTAATTTAAAATTATTTGGAATATCGGAATTCAACCGTGGTATAGAAGATGCGGTATATAAGATGGTGGTATAGAAGATGGTATATTGATTGTAATGGTTTGCTAATTATTTAAATATGCCCAGCCGCAATTTATCCAGCGGAAAATCTCACGATATCATCAAATGTTTGACCCGAGCTGGTTTACGGGGTACATGAATATATGTATTGGCAAAGAAATTCAGTGAAACTAACTACACTGTTTAAAACATCAGCGATCTACATAGAAGCTGCAACCTTACGCCTATCAAACAGTGATTCCAAATTTACAATTTTATAGCGTTCGGTATAAGGTGGACGCTGAATTTCATCAAAATCGAATAAGAATTGGCCAATTTCCTTCATAATTGGCCATATTACAGAATTAACTAATGCTCCTAATCCTCCTAACTGTCTATCCGTGTCTGCTCTAATCAAATGTCTGCTTAACTAAAGGAGGTTTTCTTAGAAAAACTTCAGTTTTGCATGCGACTTAACACTGTCCGTTGTAGCGAGGTGTCCATTAAAGTGGGTGTTCGTTGAAATGAGGTTTCACTGTAAATTTGTTGACACATAAATTATAGCAGCGAAGAGTGTAAGTGCAGACTGAATAAGTGAAGAACGAAAAGATAAGTTAATTTTATTCTGTTTTGGGTTTTTTTGTTCTTCGTGCTGCGATTGGTCCAGCAGAGCACGAATGGTAAATCAAACAAATACACCATAAAATAGTGATGAGAACGTTGAGCGGCGTAAAACATTGTAATGGTGATTGGGTGAGCTCAGACGCCAGTGTATGTAGTTGATATATTCTGGTGGAGAACGAATGAGTGAGCCTCTACTTAACTTTCTAGATAACTTACTCTTCAACCTAATTTTATTAAGCACTTCGATTCATCAAGGTTTGAAAATTTGATTCCTAGGTAGGAAATTTTATGAGCTCAAGATGAGTAATCTATTACAACTGCCCTTACTTTTGGTATTGCACTTAAAAACTTTTATCCGTCGTCTCTGGTGGTTTGGCGTCTATTAGAGGGGGGACCAAAGTTGAGCAGATTAATCTATCAGCTCCGTAACCTTCCAGTAGGGTGCGCATCACGTGAGCTGTTCTGGTCTTGTCATTAGGCAGCTGCGTGATGAGTACAATTGTGTAAGGGGTAACCTGTTCACAATTCGCAAGTGTACGTACTGCCTCCTCGTGGCAACCACTGGTAACTAAGGCCATTTGGCACGTTTTTGGCCATTTGGCACAGGCTAAAGTACGGCGCTAAAGGAGAAAACCTTGACAAAAAACCCTAATCTAAGGTGGAACAGCATTTGCCGATGGATGAATGGCTGATAGGTTAATCAGTTCAAAATATGCGGACTCTGGATACCAGGCACCATCCAGTTCTATTTAGCCTTCCTGTAATAAAGCTGGGTGACCTACAGGCGATTTGCAATTCCCAGCAACTCGTAAGAGTAAAATCAAACGGAATACGGGGCAGGAGTAGGAATATACGGGAGTGGGACAACCCTCTCGAAGTCCTTGGACTCCAATGCTACCGTTTTTCTAGTGGAACTACATGCTGTAGTAAACATCTAGGAGGGAGGGCAATAAGCCCAGATAGTATGTATCACGTACCGGGAGGCAGTATTATCAGGTTCAATAAGAACCTGAATATTGACTGGACGGATAATTAAGCAGAGTCCAGCACAATAAATCTTTTAGGTCGTACTGCGAGGTGGCTAATCGCCCACATGTCCCTCCAATAATAATAATAATAAATCCGTCGTCTCTCAACAGTTCGCAGAATATTACTATCACTACCTGTTCCAAATATTACTTCATTTGGTTTCCGACTTAAGGAGGATATGAGTTCATCAACATACTCCACACCACTTGCAGCCACTTCATCACTTCTTTTTATTGCTCGACGGGGCATTTATTTCAAAATTTACTCCGATAATACCACCAATTTTGTTGGTGCCCTATCCGACCTAAAAGAAGGGAATTATTCTTATATGAAGCTTGTCAAAATAAAACCAAGAATTCTGAGTTAACAACCTTATAGAATGGTCAACTATAACACCTATAGATCTCCACATTTTGGAGGCTTGTGGGAGGCCGCTGTTAAAAGTGCCAAATTTCATATGAAACGTGTTATTGGAACCAAACCTCATTCACTTTAGAAGAATATTACACACGCCTTGCTCAAATTGAGGCTAGTCTTGGGCACATTCTGATTGGTGAGCCATTGTACCTTTGACCGAACCATCGCTACTTTATATTAATTCTAATCGTAGATCACGGTATCAATTTATTCAAATAAAATTTGTAGACTTTGGGAAGCAATGGCACATCGTGTATCTTACTGAGTTAAAGCATAGGTTCAAGTGGTGAAAATCATGCGGCTGGGCTTAAAATAAAACTAGGCTAACCAACAACAACAGCAAAATTACTTATCGATGTGTTTTAAAAAGTATAAATTCGGGCGAATTAATACAAAATATTTTGACACATATTTATTTAATGCCTAAGAAAATCGATATTTCGACATTTTCAACGATCGTCAAACATGTCATCGGCAGGCCTATGTGTGTACTTTAATCATTCCAACCCGTTTAACAAGTTTTTGGGTTTTACCTAGTTAATTTCACCGATTGGCAAACATGTCACTACGATATTTCGGTATGCCTGTGGCGTGGGGCTACTTTAATCATGACAACCTGTTTAAAATGTTATTGGGGTCTACCTAGATAATCTTAGATTATTCGAAAATGTGAAAAATTTTGTCTTAAGCATGTTTACAAAAAATCGATATTTCGAGATTTTCACCAATCGGCAAACATCTCACTATGATATTTCGGAAAATTTCCAAACTTTCGAATATTCTAAGATTAACTAGGTAAACCCTAAGGAATTTTTAACGGATTAGCCAGGATTAAACCCTAATAAGTTCTTAAGCGGATTATCATGGTTAAAGTACACACGTAGGCCTGCCGACGACATGTTTGTCGATAGTTGAAATCTCGAAATATCATATAATATATAATTCGCCCGAATGTATACTTTTTTAACACATAAATATGCACTTTGGTTGTTGTTCTTGTTTAGCTTAGTTTTATTTTAAGATAAAGTTCAGTCACATCCTGAAGTTAATATCTGTCCAATTAATTGGGTTTTAGGACGAATAGTTGAGGTATATCGTGGATCTAGGAACTACCTCGCGTCGTGACCGTGAAAACCACAAATTCATTGTTGAAAAGAGCAATTAACAAAATAACCGTGCCTCCTATGGAGATTACTTTAATGGAAACTAGAGAATAAAACAAAAAAAAAGAAAATATTCAATTTGTTATCCGAATTAGTTATTCTAAGGTCGAGGGTATGTTCTCGCAATTGTTCAGGTGCAATGCAATGCATTAATTAATATTAATTTAAGTATTTCAATTATATTTAAAACCTGTATTGCATTCGATTGTTAACCTTCATAATAATAAGTCACTCTGGTTATAAAGTGACGAATAATCTTCAAATGTGGACTTAAATAAATTTTGTAGACTGTTTTCCATTTATGTCTTTACGGCAAACAACACTTTTCCAATATAAAATAAGGAACATGCTCATCTGTGGACTTACAAATACTATGGCTGAAATTGCAATTGGAAAGAATAAAGGATCATTTTCAAACCTTATACAAAACAGTTCAGATAGACAATTAAATGTAGAATAAATTAGCTAAACTTCCTCAACATAACTCGATAACCTTAACCTTTTTTAGCAAAGCGTTTCCTTCCGTTATACCTATTCGTGAATGAAAATATTTTCGCAAAACAAAAAAAAAAAAATGCAGACATTTGTTGATTATTATTTATGCACCTTTTATTTTATGTATAGAAGCATTAAAACAAAACAACGGATCAATATTCTTTAACGTTGGAATTAGTAACACATTTCTAGTTTACATTACGAAAAATATTATAACGCAAAACTTTCCGCAACCCAAACAAATATTGCATAATACGTGTATTTATTTACTACATACTATTACAAAAAAAAAGGTCGAAAATCGATCGACATTTTTCAAAAGTAGAGCAAAGAAACGATGAAATTCCAAAATACAATGTGACACGGTAACTCACATAAAAAAAATGCTTTACAATATACAAATAAATACACACAGTAAACCAAAATAACAAAAATAAAGAAAATTCGGTCAATGAACTTTGCATTTTTAGTTGTATACTCATTTCCCCGGTAAAATTTCCGGCATGTGCATAAACGTTTTTTTTTGTTTTTTACAGGACATGTACCATCATTTACACAAAAACACACAGCTAATTTCCCCTCGAAACTACATATCAGTATACACATAGGTTCTGCCTATAAAAACAAAATTTGCTGGAAAACTCGGAAAAATATAAATCAACACCAGAGCTTTTTTTGATTTCAACAAAAAAAGATGACTAATTGAAGCTGAAAAAATACTTCCCCCGTCGCGTTGATACAAATATTTCCCCATTTCTATGTTTTTCTATTTTGTTATCCGCACAAATCATTTTTGGTTGGATGAAAAAAATTATGTGGCCTAGATGTAAATATTATTTGTATGTATGTATGTAAGTGGACAGGATAGCCTAAATACACTCACGATAGTACAATGGTTTACATACAAACTTGAATTATTGACATTAATCATGCAATACATAATGACATTCAAATATATCCATAGAGGATTAAATAAAACAAACAAAAGAAAAAAATCGATAATCATCCAAACTGCAACGCAATGTATTAGATAGAAGCGAATCCACGCGGTTTTAACCAGTAAACCAATCTGATTGTCGAGCAAAATACATCAAAAAATTTGCATTTTACACACACAAGATATCAACATAAAAATGCGAAATTTTTATTGTTGCTGGATATGTTGCCGGCATTATTTGACGCATGTCTGATACCCTTCTTAGGTGGTTTGGTTAATTTTTCGTTTGGAAATGGTTTACTTGGAAAATGATTTTCGTGTTTTATGTTTTTTTTTTTCGGCATTTTAGATATTTTGTTTATGTTTATGTATGTACCATACATTTACATTATGCTCAGGCAACGTCAAGATAATGATCATGATGATATGACCTTAATTAGTATTCCTTTTGAATTGTTGTAGATGAAGTAAACCGAACGATTGATACGTTTTTAATAAGTTGAATATTTTATGTTTGTTGATTTGAAAGTGATTAGATTACATTTAAAAAGAATCATCATCGTGTCAAGCTACTTTGTACAATGGTAAATTGTGCTTTTGTCATATTTTCATAAGAATCCTATTTGAAATAATTAAAAGATAGAAAGAGAGAAAAAGCGAGAGAAACCAGCATTTATGGTGGTGATTCTATTGCTGCCAACACCCGACCAACTTAAATAAAAGTGTCAATATTTGAATTGTTTGAAACTGCCTACACGTTTTATAATTTGCTCCCATCTTGAAAGCCTGTAATTAGGCACTGCTTCTAACTCAGGCTCTCTTAATGATGTGGGAGGTGCGTGCCATGATTAGAAAATGCCGTGGAGTTAAGATATCTAAGGTGCTCAGGGCCCATATTCTTGAAATTCGATCAAAAAATGTCGCCTGTGATTTTCTAGTGAAATAAGTCGTTTCAGTCGAAAATTTAAATTGTTTCATACCAAAGTGACCGGCGGCTTTTTTCGGTGAATTTCAAGAATACGGGGCCCTGTCTATTTTATTTGACATCTGACAAGTTGAGTAACGATCTCCTCGAATGTCAAATTGGATTTTTCCGTCACACGAATCAGATCAAACTATGAATTTAACTGCTGCTTCCTAATTCATGATCCCTCGAGACGGATATTACACAATCATTTGTTGTTTAATTGAAATAAGTGAAATAAAGTGGAAAAATTGGAATTTTCACTGTAGTGCTTGATTAAGTCCTTGCCTAATCGAAAATTTGAAAAAAGAATCTAACTGAATTGTGTTGACGTGATACCGAAAAGCAAATTCTGTTGTACGGTTTATACAGGTTTTACACTTCAAATTGGTCCTTTTACACTTCAAATTGATGTTTTTAAATTTCAAATTGAACCTTTAGCAAATTATATGTCTGGCCAATTATGAGGGAACTTGGCTGTTCCTTAACCGATTATTATGAAATTTGATATGTACGTTAAAAATGGTATTCTAAAATGATTTTTAGATGAAATTCTAGAATATGGCCCGGGAATATTTGAAATGAGATTCTAAAATTATTTGTATATAAAGTTTTGTAATATGGCCAAGTAGGATGGAACTTGGATATTCATTCTTCAATAGATTATAAAGAAATTAGTGCTTTGCGATGGAAATGAGATTCTAAAATAATATTTCTAATTCCGAGAGTCTGCACTACCGTTAATTACTATTAACATAACACAAAGTATAAAATGAGGAATTGGCGAAAAATGTTTCTAACCGAAAAGTTTTAAATTCATCAGCGACATGATTCGCCGAAACCTCAACATTATAGAAGCCATATTGACATATTTCTCACAACTTTATCCATAAATAACTACAAACGTCAAAATTTATTATATTCGGTTACAAATACTCCCCTAAACTCCATTAAGAAATAGATAAATTCCGTAACTAATATTTTAGAACTTAACATTTCCTATCTAGCTCCCTATAAGCCAGCGAGTTAAATATTGCTGGTGATGATCGATTAGTCAGAATTGGATAAGAATTCATAAAATCAGAATTTTTCAAACAGAAGTATTAGTCGTAGTCTATCTGTAGGGTTGAAGGAGTTGTTACTAGGTATTAAATAAGAAAGTGCCTCTATCCACAGAACTCAAAACTTATCAAGACTAAGTAAATAAAGAGAGATATTAACTGACATCAGTTGTAAATAAAAAAATTTATTATGGCGCTTCTTATGTTCTTTGGCACCAACATTACTTCAATCTAATGAAGCATGCATTTATTAAGATCACATTAGTTTTAATTACGACGTATAGACTCATACTCATAACGTTACTTTTACTTAATTGGCTAACATAACCTCACAAAATCACATAAACTCAATAAATTAAGGTTACAAACTCAATAGCCCACTAAAACTGAACATTTAAACTCAATAGACCTTCAACCTAAGCTCTTTATCCACAAAGTCCCCAAACATAAGCCGGTAACAAAAAAGCCCCATAGGGTCACACGCGATTTACACGATTTATAACAAAAACGAAATGTCGAACAAAAGTAATTCACAATACATGAAAAGCCGTTAAAAAGTATGCTCGTAATTTAAATTTTCGGTTGCCATCTGTGAGACAATAGTAGAAGCTTCAATTTTTATTTTTAGTTTAGTATGCGTGATTTACACGTTCTAACAATTTCTTGCTAATTTTTTTTTTGTTGTGACCTACACCTACTCTCTAACTGCGATTAACATCGAGTTATATCATTATAATTCGAACAGTTGCTAGTGGAGACATGAGCTGTGTTTTTTTATTCGCTCCCGATAGCTGCAACCGAGAGCCGTCATTTTTCTACGCCGATAAACTAAACTTATTTAAGTTTAGTAACGTGTTAGTAAGTTTATTACTTAACATTCTAGAAACTTCTGGAACCTTTTAGAGCATTCTGAAACATTTTGAAATTTTCTAGGCAATCTTAGGAAATTCTGAAACCTTTAAAACAATCTAGAAAATTTTGGAAATTTCGGAAAATTCTGGAATATTCTAGAAAATTTGACAAGCATTCCTGAAAATTCTGGAAAATTCCGAAATATTCTAAAAAATCCTGCAAGATTCTAGAACACCTGGAACTTTCTAGGAATTCTGGATTATTCTGAAACTTTTTAGAAAATTCTCTAACCTTTTAGAATATTCTCAAACATTCTGAAATTTTCTAGAAAATCCTATTAAATTTTGGGAATTCCGGAAAATTCTGGAATATTCTAGAAAATTTGACAAGCATTCTTGAAATCTGGAAAATTCCGAAACATTCTAAAAAATCATGGAACATTCTAGTAGACATGGAAATTTCTAGGAAGTTCTGGAATATTCTGAAACTTTCTAGAAACTTCTGGAACCTTTCAGAACATTCTGAAACATTTTGAAATTTTCTAGAAAATCCTAGGAAATTCTGAAACCTTTAAAACAATCTAGAAAATTTTGAAAATATCGAGAAATTCTGGAATATTCTAGAAAATTTGACAAGCATTCCTGAAAATTCTGGAAAATTCCGAAACATTCTAAAAAATCATGGAACATTCTAGTATACATCGAAATTTCTAGGAAGTTCTGAAATATTCTGAAACTTTCTAGAAACTTCTGGAACCTTTTAGCACATTCTGAAACATTTTGAAATTTTCTAGGAAATCCTAGGAAATTCTGGAACCTTTTAAAACAATCTAGAAAATTTTGGAAATTTCGGAAAATACTGGAATATTCTAGAAAATTTGACAAGCATTCCTGAAAATTATGGAAAATTCCGAAATATTCTAAAAAATCCTGTAACATTCTAGAAAACCTGGAACTTTCTAGGAATTCTGGATTATTCTGAAACTTTTTAGAAAATTCTTGAAGCATTTAGAACATTCTGAAACATTTTGAAATTTTCTAGAACATCCTAGGAAATTTTAGAAATTCCGGAAAATTGTAAAAAATTTGACAAGCATTCCTGAAAATTCTGGAAAATTCCGAAACATTCTAAAAAATCCTGGAACATTCTAGAACACCTGATACTTTCTAGGAATTCTGGAATATTCTGAAACTTTTTAGAAAATTCTCGAACCTTTTAGAACATTCTCAAAGCATTCTGAAATTTTCTATAAAATCCTAGAAGATTTTGGAAATTCCGGAAAATTTTAGAATATTCTAGAAAATTTGACAAGCATTCTTGGAAATTCTGGAAAATTACGAAACAATCTAAATAATCCTGGAACATTCTAGAACACCTAGAACTTTCTAGGAATTCTGGAATATTCTGAAACATTCTAGAAAATTCTCGAACCTTTTAGAACATTCTCAAAGCATTCTGAAATTTTCTATAAAATCCTAGAAGATTTTGGAAATTCCGGAAAATTTTAGAATATTCTAGAAAATTTGACAAGCATTCTTGGAAATTCTGGTTACGAAACAATCTAAATAATCCTGGAACATTCTAGAACACCTAGAACTTTCTAGGAATTCTGGAATATTCTGAAACATTCTAGAAAATTCTCGAACCTTTTAGAACATTCTCAAAGCATTCTGAAATTTTCTATAAAATCCTAGAAGATTTTGAAAATTCCGGAAAATTTTAAAATATTCTAGAAAATTTAACAAGCATTCTTGGAAATTCTGGAAAATTACGAAACAATCTAAATAATCCTGGAACATTCTAGAGCACCTAGAACTTTCTAGGAATTCTGGAATATTCTGAAACATTCTAGAAAATTCTCGAACCTTTTAGAACATTCTGAAACATTTTGAAATTTTCTATAAAATCCTAGGAGATTTTGGAAATTCCGGAAAATTCGGAATATTCTAGAAAATTTGACAAGCATTCTTGAAATCTGGAAAATTCCGAAACGTTCTAAAAAATCATGGAACATTCTAGTATACATCGAAATTTCTAGGAAGTTCTGAAATATTCTGAAACTTCTGGAACCTTTTAGCACATTCTGAAACATTTTGAAATTTTCTAGAAAATCCTAGGAAATTCTGGAACCTTTTAAAACAATCTAGAAAATTTTGGAAATTTCGGAAAATTCTGGAATATTTTTGAAAATTTGACAATCATTCCTAAAAATTCTGGAAAATTCCGAAATATTTTAAAAAATTCTGTAACATTCTAGAACATCTGGAACTTTCTAGGAATTCTGGAGTATTCTGAAACTTTTCAGAAAATTCTCGAACCTTTTAGAACATTCTGAAACATTTTGAAATTTTCTAGAAAATCCTAGGAAATTTTGGAAATTCCGGAAAATTCTAAAAAATTTGACAAGCATTCCTGAAAATTCTGGAAAATTCCGAAACATTCTAAAAAAATCCTGGAACATTCTAGAACACCTGACACTTTCTAGGAATTCTGGAGTATTCTGAAACTTTTTAGAAAATTCTCGAACATTTTAGAACATTCTGAAACATTCTGAAATTTTCTAGAAAATCATGGAACATTCTAAAAAATCATGGAACATTCTAGTAGATATGGAAATTTCTAGGAAGTTCTGGAATATTCTGAAACTTTCTAGAAAATTCTGGAACCTTTTAGAACATTCTGAAACATACTGAAATTTTCTATAAAATCCTAGGAAATTTTGGAAATTCTGGAAAATTCTGGAATATTCTAGAAAATTTGATAAGTATTTTGGGAAATTCTGAAACATTCTAAAAAATTCCGGAAGATTCTAGTACACTTGGAATCTTCTAGGAAATTCTGGAACCTTTTAGAACATCATGAAACATTAGGAAAAGTTTTAAGAAATTCTTGAACACCTGGAATTTTCTAGAAAATTCGATTAAATTCTGGAACATTCTAGAAAATTCTAGAATATTATTGAAAATTCTGGAACATTCCGAAATATTCTAAAATCTTGGAACATTTCAATACACCTGGGACTTTCTAGAAAATTCTGGAATGTTACTTACACTATCATTTTTAATTCAATTGTTTAGCGAAAACTTGATATAAAATATATTTGGCTCTACCTATTTATACGGAGCGCTATCGGGAGCCACTTTTTACATGACGGCTCTCGATATCACCTATCCGGAGCGAATAAAAAAACGCAGCTACGAAATTACAACGACTTGCAACGACAAACGATTGTATTCCAAATTTTACATTCTTGGGTGGGTTCTATTACATTCAAATAGATGGCTACCAGTTTCGAATGGAAGTTTTCTAATTTGTAGTTAGAAGCTACTAGAATTTTTGAAATTTTATTGATCACTTCTAATTTTTATGTCATTCAATTTAATCTTCCACTATCGCTTTCCAAATACGAATAACCCAATTCGATCTCTATCGCCTTTTTATATACTGAAACCAAACTTCTAGAAATTTCGTCCTCTTTCCAGTAAGAATATCTTGCACAATGTGGAATGTTACCCTATAGGTGTCACAATGTCTAACCTTGGTGTGACTAGTAGTCACTACTAGTAGTAAACTTATTATATTCTACCCTAGATGTCACCGTAACACTATGTTTGTTCTTGTGACACAAACTAGAATTGGAAAATATTTTCTGTCGGATTCCATAAGATAGCCAGCGTTTTGATAGTTTCTTATATTTCGCTTGTGTGGTCGTTTTTATTCCGATGCGCAATACCTATGTTTTCTAGAATTTCTTGGTTGTTGCAACTCTATTTTCTTAGATTGGAACTTCCTTGTTTCAACAATCTGCCTAACTGTTTCTGTGTTATGACAGTTTGTTCATTGGTGCTTGCTCCCGACAGAATATCGTCCATTTTAAAGTCTTCGGTTACTGTTCTTTTTGCTACTGTACTTGTTGTCTAGCTTGTAGCTAGATATGTGGTTGTAGCCGTTCTTGGCCGTTTTAAGGTTGTGCGGGCTGATTGAGTTTTTGTAGTTACTCCATAGTATCAATTGGGGAGTTTTGGTCTTGGGGAAGGATTTTTATTTGTCTAAACATCTTGTCGACGTCAGCTTACAACGCATACTTATGTTACCTCCAACATATCAATATCTCTACGAGTGGTTGCTGTATATTGTTGCGACAGTGTAAAGTAGGTCATACAATGAGATTCTGGTTAATTTTCGAACTAAGTCGACTTGCTCAAATGCTCTTCTAAGTCGATATATGATATTATTGATTTTATATGGTGATCCATCAAAATTCTGTTTTTTACTTTATACTAACGCATCTAACTGCAACTCAAATTCGAATGCTTTGACGGGTTCACCTTTGAGGCTCACTATTTTCTTTACCTCTCCAATGTTGTGATCACCGACTCCAGATATTTTTCTATGTTCTTTCTGCCCCTTAAGCTTCAACCTTTTTACTGTTTCCTCGTTATGATCCTTCCTTTCATTATGACTAGAAGATTTAACTGTTGCTAAGAACACGTGTTCTTTATAGTGATTTACGCTTGTCCTTAGTTTCAAATTTTTTACCTAACAAGTGCTCGTGGTTTGTAATTTAAACTTTGCTGTATGCAAAATGGTATGATGTATCCCATTACAGATCGAGCATTTTGTATTTTGGCTGCAGTGGTAGGTTTGATGTGCTGATGATAGCCATCTTCTACATAGTTGGTGTAATATGTACCACTATTTGGCTTTTATCTGTTGTTGACAGCTGACTAAATTTTGGACATTGATCTATCGTATGATTCACCGGGTAATATACACAAATGTCGCATTGGGTTGTTGCTGCGAACGTCTGTCTACTTTACCATTTGTGTCTTTGGCTGTTGCGATTGGTTTTTAGTGCTATTCGAGGTTTCCAGGGAATTGAAGCGCTGTTCGCGAAACTACAGAAATCCATCAGTTTCCTGAAACTACGCTGGATTCTGTAGTGATCGATTAGATACAAATTAGAAATGAATTCCATGATTTCACGATTATTCCTATAGGCTTCTGAATGGGTGTAAGCACTCATTAGTTGTATCGTACAGATTTCTAATTGCGGCTTATGATTATTTTTAATTGACGGTTGGTTTAATAGTATATGTAGGTAGGCTGATGTAATTAACCGTTTGTTGTTCTGATGTCATGCCACTGGTAGATGATGCTTCTTCCATCGCTTTGGTCATTTGAATTGCCATCTTAGTGAACTCTTTTTTAATGCTTCATAATTACTTCTTGAAAAGTAGTCTAGCCTCTTGTGGTCATGGTCTGAGGCCCCGATATAAAGTTCCTTGTGCCTATCAAATTATTTAATTTGGCTTTCCTTGGTGTTATTCCAAAACCTTTTTGTCATTCGGTATTTCTGTCTTCGTAGCAATTGATTGAGTACAGTTACTGATTTGATCTATTATCCTCGTATTCTCCTGGCGGTATGAACCTCTGGCTGCATGATGGTATTGGTATTAGTGGTGGCTCATTGCTTAAGCGCTGGCGCACCTATTCAACAAGTGTATTGTAACTCGCTGCTACCTTGTCTGACGTATGCATAATATGATTTTAATATGTTCCGAAAATTGTAAGAGAATTCAATCCAGTTTCGAACTGATGAGCTTATGATTATGAAAAAATCAATCTTCTCATCAGGCCGCGGCGACTGGACTGATTATAACCACAATTTACATTCTATATATACAGAATGTGATGTGCGTTAAGTACTAGCGAATCATACTAATACAGATGAATTCTCTTACAATTTTTCTTCTTCACAATATTCACACAGCTCTATTTCTGTGTACGCTAATTTTGACTTTATTAATTTTTTGTTGAATATTAATTAATTCATGTAATATCTAATATGCTACCGGTCATATTAGAAATTACATGAATTAATTAATATTCCATGAATTAATTAATATTGTGAAGAAGAAAAATTGTAAGAGAGTTCATCTGTATTAGTATGATTCGCTAGTACTTAACGCACAGCACATTCTGTATATATAGAATGAAAATTGTGGTATAATCAGTCCAGTCGCCGCGGCCTGATGAGAAGATTGATTTTTTCATAGTCATAAGCTCATCAACTAATCGCGCAGCTGAGCAATGAAGTTGCTGAACTTAAGAGAGAAAACTCTACACTAAAAGAAAAGGTTAAAAATAGCATAGCTAAGGATTCAGCACGAGTTAACAATCTTTCTTCCAACTATATTCAGCCATCATCCAGTCAACATGAACATTCAAATAATTCCAACTGGTTGCTGCGTCACTTTCCAGTTTTTCAACAGAATAATAGATTCAGTGCTCTGAGTCAAGAGGATTATTGCACAGATGAGGAAGAACTGGAAAAAGAAGTTTCCAGTGCTGATAACTGAAATGCTAGGAAACGCAGGCGCACAAAAACGAAAACTCCTCTAAAAAATACTACACAAATTGTGATCAATAACACTGAACAGAAAAACCCAAAAATACCACTGTCTCCACCCATTAACGTGAGCAATATCAAAAATTTCGAACTTTTTCGACAAAAAGTAATAAAAACCACTAGTGAATCAACTAATTTTAAGCCGCTTTCAAATAGTGACATTAAAATTACCTTTCAAAATGAAAATGATTACAGAAATGTCAAAAAATGATTGGAAGAATTAAAAAAAGAACCCAGCAACCAATCAGAAAATATAGAATATCACACCTATCAGCTGAAGAGCGAAAAGGCTTATAGAGTAGTTATCAGAGGCTTACCATCTTCCATTAGTCACGATGTAATTAAAGCAGACTTAGAAAAAATGGGACATGAAGTCGCAGGTATTACTAACATATACAAAATGGTCACAACTAATGGTGTAAAAGACAGGAAACACTTCATTGCTTTATATCGACTTAAAACAAAAACACAACAATAAAGAAGTATACAACATCAAGAAACTTGCATGGGGGACATTCCACAATGTACGAATTGTCAACAACTTGGACATACCAAGAGTTTTTGCTATCGTCAAACCAAATGCGTTAAATGTGCTGGAGATCATCGCACGACAAAATGCAAAAAACAACCAGATATCGCGCCTTCATGTGCTCTTTGTCAACAACAAGGACTTACTGCAAATTATAAAGGATGCTGTGTATATCAGAACAAAATTAAAAGCCAACAGAATAATAGAACAAGAGTAGTACAGCGATTACAAACCAAAGCTGCTAAACCACAAACAACAATCACACCATCCATAGTTGGATTATCCTATGCGCAAATCACCAAATTATCTGCTGATGAATCAAACCAAAACAACAAACACATAGAAGTTAATAACGAGTCTAATAACTTTGAAATATGAGAAGAAACTTCTTAACCACACCAACGTTGAGGCAGTACAACTACTGGACAGTACAAACGAAGTAAGGCGGCTCAAACGAATCAAACCACATGAGCTAACCGTATGAATATAAAATCTTAAGGGAACTGGACACTGGTCTAGCAGACCCACACAAGTTTATGCTTATCTCATAAGTACTAATGTCAACCTTACTAATGAATTAATAATGTTTAAGATTGTAGTAGCCATATCAATAAAGGTATTTAAAAAAAAAAAAAAAAAACTTATCAGTTCGAAACTGGATTGAATTCTCTTACAATCGTAAATGGCCTTATCTCTTTTTGTGAATTCTGTATATAGAGCTTTTAATTATCCTATCTTCGCATCCAGATACTTCCTTGTCTTACGGGATGATCCATTATTGGTATAAATGATCTCGAGTTGAGCTATTTTTCCTCTTAGTATCTCTTGCTGGTCAAGTAGATCACCCAAGCCCTTAATTGACTTCAAGTGGTAACCTTTTGTAAAATAACAAACAATAAAATAATTTACTGAAACTACAAAATTTGACAAGTCTTTGTCTCCGCTGTGTGATTCTAGAATTTTCTTATGTATAGCTATGTACCGATTATCTGGTAAAAAAAAAAAATCTCTAACAATACTCTCAAACAAATAGACCTAACCCTATATAAAATAAATTTTTAAAATATAGCACAATATGCAACGAAAACATAATTTTCCGCCTTATTTGTATTTTTACTAATGATACACCTTCAAAACCATTTATACTTCTTTTCATTCAACAAATGCATTATTATTGTCACAACAATTTTCTAAAACATTTCCACAAACTTACATATACCAATACAGTAACACTCAATAAACCGAAATAAATCAACACCACCACCCTATGCTGTAAGGAACTAAGATCCTTTCAAACCAAAACAATCACCAATCCCAAAATTTCTATGTTTTTCTCCGCACCAATTTAAATTATGTCTATACTGCAAAGAGAAAGAAAGAGAAAGAGAGAGAGAGCGCAACAAGAAAAATCTCCTCTTTTCCACCACTCATTCGCAATGTAAGCTTTTCAAAGCTTTTATTTTATTTTCATATATGTACGAGTATACATACAAATTTCGATATTTTCCACATAATAATTCAGTCGCAATCAATTTAATTTCACAAAAAGTTGTTTTCTTCCGAAGCTTTCCCATTTTGGATTTTGGAAATACATAAATAAATAAAAAAAAAAACAAAAGAAAAATTGTTATCAATAAATAATAATAAACTAAATTTTTCTATTTTACAAAAACAAAAAAAAAATTTCCGTGTCTTGAAGATTCATTCTCTTAACTTTAAAAAAAAAAAAATCTTGAGTTTTGTGTTCGGTTAAATGTGAGTCACAAAATTTTTAAGGTGTGCGCGTGTTCTATATATCTACATATTAACTATATACGCAAAGTGTTTATTTTGCAAAGTGGTTTTTACTCAATTATTTTTTTGGTTTTTTGGTGATGATGAAAATGCTTTAAAGTTTTGTGTGGAAATATAAAAAAAAAAAAAAAATCGAAAAGTTCAATTTAATTAGTGTTGATTTTCTTAATTTTGGTTTTGTTTTGTTTTTGGTTCATTCTAAGTTAATTTTTTTTGTTGATTAGATAGAAAAAAAAAAAAAAAAGTTACTAAGTTTTATACGTATGAATGTAGGTGCCAAGCCAACATATAAAAATTCAATAGCCACTGGTTTGATTTAAATGTGCAAATAAATAAAAGGATATAAAATATAAAAAAAAGTTCATCGTACATTTTTAATTTTTGAAATTAAAATCTTTCGTGACACGCACAGTACCTATAATCAACAAGCATTAGAACGAGACCAACCGATTAGTCGCATATAAGGTAGGAATATCCGATTACATTATTTTATTTCAAAGATTTATTAGAGCGTGTATATTATATGGTTGATTTTACATAAAACATAAACAGTACATAAGAATATGAATTTTTAAATATCAAATCGATTTTTTTTTTTTTTTTTTTTTAAATTGTTTTGTCTCTATAGATAATGTGTTACGGTGCCATAGGGAATTGAATGTATTCGTTTAGATGTATACAAAGGATAACATGAATAACTAAAACAATTTTAATTACTTGGTTGTGGAGGTTTTGTTTGAGTGAACTTTTCCTTGACATTTTCCTTGTGCTTAGAGACGTGAGATGAACTCATCTACTTTCTGGTGCCTTTTTTGATTATCTAAATAGGCTTGTTTGTATTATACAATAAACCGTAAAGGTTAAATGTGAAGCATTATTTCACCCACACAAAACAAAACCGACAAAACTCCTAGTAAAACTCAAAATTATCAAGAAACTGTATGTCTAGAATACTTCCAGAGATTGCAAAATTAAACCTTCCTAAGAAGTATTTTAATACCTAGAAATTCGTAGTAGATCGATCGAATTAGAATTGGTTTAGTACTTTTGTAACCTATGATACATTCTAGAAATAAATGGTTGAATTTCCGACTTTCTGAGATGTTCTAAAAATAAATGAAGCCGGAAAAATGACGCCAATAAGGAAGACGTGTACCTTGGGTATGCTGTTGCTAAGAAGTCTCCTTTTACGATGTCCCATAAAAATGTTTATCACATTTTCTTTAATAACCTAGATACATTAGTAACATGATAGCACGGCTATCTATCTAACATAAAAATAACTGTGATAAACTGAATATGGTGACTGACAAATAATAATAAAACTGACGATTTTTTAACAAAATTTCATAATAAACTCAATTTTTTTGTTGGATTTTAGCTTAACGTTTTTATTTTTAACCGACATTTCGATGGCTTTATTCCATCATCATCAGGGTGAATTTATTGATGGATTTGAATGTATGACTAAGCCTAAGCAAGTAATCCCGTAACAGAATGGACCTCGTTTTAGACACCTAAGTAGTCGATAGTTAGTATGTTTTTGTTAGTAATATAAAGTTTCTGGAAAGCTGAGCAGGTTTCTCCGGTATTTCTGAAAATCTAAATCAAAATTAATTCATTATCGCTAAAAATTACTTATGAAAATCGTAATCATGATTAATTTAAATTTAATTTAAAGCTTATAAAATAGTAACTCAGAGGTGGAGAAATTTCCGCAAACTTTTCACTAAAATTATAGAAGTACCAAAATTAAAATTATAAAACGTTAACTGGTTCCTAAAGTATGAAGTCCGTTACTCTTCCGTTTTGACTATCGTTCTTATTTTTACTTTAATTAATCACAAAACCTATCAAAATTGTAAAACTGCGGATTATACAATAATAAATTCAAAATGTTCTAACGATGGGACCTGAGCACGGACGGAAAAAAGATAGATTTCCAATAATTGGCGCCAATATACATCAAGCTCGAAAAATATGGAAACCCTTAAGCGAGCGAATAATGAATTTGAAAGCTAGTGCCGTGTGCGAATTCCAGTCGTCGCTGTATTCCAGATTCAGTGGATTTAATAATTGTGATATCCAATATGGTAATACACAAACTCCAGTTGATAGGGAGTAGTGATTTATATAAATAAATTAACCTCCAATTATTTTCGAACGGCTTGGTTAAAAATGCTCGGGCGTTGATGAACAAAATTTATTTCAATTTATTTTTAGTTGGTAACAAAATTTAAATTTTAATATTCAACAAATTATTAATTTGATTAGGAGCTCCTTTCGTCTCGGCGTCACACTTTATTCTCTTGACGATGTCCCAACGTGAATGCATAGATAATTTAGATGCTGGCATTTCGATAACTTGTTTCATATGTCTGCCGATAAGAATGTGCGCTGGGGTCAGATAATCTAAGTCGTCGGAATTTGACGAACAAATTGGCCTGGAATTAAGGATCCCTTCAATCTGCCTAATCAGGGTGGAGAACTCCTCCAACGTTAGAATGTGTTCACCGACTGTTCTTTGCAAATGGACTTTAGCGGATTTTACAGCGCTCTCCCATAGACCGCCTTGATGCGGAGCTGCTGGCGGTATGAATCGGAATTCGATATGATTTTTCGTGAGGTAATCTGATATTTTTTCCGAGTGTTGCTTTAGGACATCATAAACATGTTGTAGGTTATTTTTTGCCCCAGTTAACAGTCTAATGTCTGAAGTCTAAAGTTTAAAATCTAAAGTATAAAGCCAGAAGTCTAAAGTCCAAAGTCTAAGGTATTAATTCTAAAGTTAATACAGTTCTACAGTTTACAGTCTAAAGCCTAAAGTCGAACGCTTAAAGTCTAAAATAAACAACCTAAAGCATAAATTAAAGTCTAAAGTTTTAGTTTTAAGTCTTAAGTTTAAAATCTAAGGTCTGAAGTCTAATGTTGTTTTAAAGTTTAAAGTCTAAAGTCTCCACTCTAAAGCCTAAATTCTAAATTTTAAATTCTAAAGTCTAAAATTGAAAGTCTTTAAATCTTAAATCTAAAGTTTAAAGTCTACAGCCTAAATTAAAAGTTCAAAGTCTAAAGGCTAAGGTTTAAATTCTAAAGTTCACAAAATTTTTTCTCATGTTTGTGGAGATCGCGTTCCAAATTCGAATAATCAAATTCGATCTTGTTCGCCTTTTTATATACACAAACCAAACTTCTAGAAAGCTCATGACTTTTCCAGTACTAATAGTGTAGAAACATTTAGAACTGTTTTATCATGGAAAATTCCATTTTAGTACAGTAAAACATTGAGCTATTAATTTAACTTGTTCTATTACAATCTAGGTGTCACCGTCACACTATTGTGACGGTGACACCTAGTGTGTAATTGAATAAGTTAAGTAAATAGCTCAATGTTTACTGTATTAAAATGGAATTTTCCATGATAAAAATTGTCACACTATTGTGACGGTGACACCTAGTGTGTAATTGAATAAGTTAAGTAAATAGCTCAATGTTTACTGTATTAAAATGGAATTTTCCATGATAAAAATTGTTACGTAATGTTTCTACACTAGAAAAATCATGAGCTTTCTAGAAGTTTGGTTTGTGTATATAAAAAGGCAAACGAGATCGAATTGGATTATTAGTATTTGGAAGGCGATAGAGTAAAGATTAAAAAGGAATTAAAAAGTGATTTAAAAAGTGTTGTAGAGCGAAATAAAAATTATAAGTGAACAGTAAAATTTGAGAATAATTTATATAAAGTGATTTTGTGAATTTTTATTGATAAACTGTGTTGTAATAAATTTTGTGAAATAAATAAATTTGTTGGAGATAAATTAAATTGATTTTGTATTATTCACAATCCAGAGATACGAACCTTATTTGACAAAGCAAAAACGTAACAATATTCATGCAAGGCTATTCACAACCTTTCACACCAGATTTGTACTTCATTATTTTACCACCCGTTCCCATTAATCTTTTTCATGTTCAAAATTTTAATACAATCCTTATTCACTCGTTCTATTTCACTATTCAGCGCTCTTTAATTTGTTTCTTGTTTTCCGAGAATTTCATTCAACTCTGTTATAACTCATGACCATTTTAAACATGAAACAATCCCCACGCAAGTTCTCTTATTCTACATTCCAAGCCAGCTGGCCGGCCAGTTCAATAGATATCGTATACAGATATATTGCACTGGCCTTACCTCCTACATTCGTCAATCTAATTGGCCTTCAATCATTCAGAATCACCAGCTCAGAATCTTGAATCAAGTCGGCCAACTGATACCCTCATGCACAGTTGTTAAAACAACGCCACATTCTGGCAACAACCAAGTCACTTCACCTCTCAGCCACTCAAACAACTGTGGTTCTTCCACTTCTTACCCACTTATACAAAACAATTACTACATATCGGTTACACATATCCATATATCGGGAATATACGTTTCCCTCAATTTTTAATAATATTAATCTGCATAATAGGTGGCGGTGGTGGTGCAATAAAATGGTCATTGTTTATGTTTGTGCTAATCGTTCGTTGTAGTATTTGTGTTTGTACGCCTTTTTTTCATCTGGTTGTAGCTGTTGTTGTGCAATTTTGTTATTTGTATTGTACAAAAATGAACATTCTTGTTTTTTATGCGATTCTTCCCCGCATTTGAAGCACCACTCTCAAAAAAACTGATTTCTCTTTCTATAACAATTAAATTCAAAAACAAATCGTGGCCTGTTGCTTTGAAAATAATAAGTCCAAAACCAAATTTTAATTCAATTTTTGAAACGATTAGAGGTATTATTCACTGATTATTCCGCCATTATTCACGAATTATTCATTCATTATTCACTGATTATTGTAGAATTATTCACCCCGTTTTCTCTCTTAGAATTCACTAATAATTCACTTAGTATTCTTACTCGTGTTTTTAGTGTATTTCTTACACGTATGATCTTTCGGATCAATATGACCCGACTTATTTTTAATAGAATTTATATAAATTACACAAGTTCAACATTTTGAAAGAACGTTCAATCGCAACAATTTATTGTTTTACAAAAATTCCGATAAATTCGAACAGCATTTAAAAATAATTTAGAATAACGGATATAAACACAAGTTTCCTTATAGACATGACAAACCATATCAGAAGAATAATGTCTGGGTATTTTATGATTTAACTGAACGGCGCCAAAAACACAAACTTGCACCTGTTCAAGGAATATTGGATAAATCGGTCGAACTTTTTGCCAAAGCTTTATAATCCCACAGAGCAGCTGGTACTGTTTCGCGGGCGTTGTTCAATGTGGCCATTATATGATGACTCCAAAAATGCTTAAGCCTCTACAAGAAAAAATTAAGGTTTGAGAGTGGTTTTGAACCATACCAGTGGATTAACCAGAGAGTATCATATAAAGCATGATAATTTTTTAACGTCTTATTAAAATGGACGATTCTCTTGGTAACACCATACTAAAGAAAAGTTATCCCAATAAAGCAATTTTACCTCACCTTTTTTACCGTTCCTAGAACTTGTCAAATCTAATTACAGCAAATACATTAAAAAAAAAAAAATCCATCACAGCATAATATAAATATGCGATTTTCGTCTTGGAAAGTAACGTAATATTTCACAAAAACCATCCAAGATTTATTTTTATCATGAAATTAAATCAGTAAATTATGTACATAAATTTATGTTGTATATATATAGACAGCGTATATACATATGTATGTACATAGCTATATAGAGTAAGTTCCGACTTTTATTTTAATATACTTTGGCGTTAACACTTTTCAATCAATTTTACTATAAGTATATGGCGAGTATTTGGTAACTATTCAACTTTGCAATAAAAAATGAACGACCGGCTATTAAATAAATAAAATACGAGACCGTCTATATAGTTTCTGTTATGATACGAGACGAGCGAGGGTAACACACATAAGAACGTTTTATTGATTTTTCGTTAAGAGTAATGTGACCCAACATTTTTATTTCATAAATGCGATATTATATTTTGTTATCGAGTCGCAATTCAATGTTTGAGAAAATGCAGCAACTGCGATGGAAGTCACACAGCTAATTATAGAGGGTGTCCAATTTATCTGGAATTGAAAAGGAGAATAAATCCAAAGCAGCGAGCAGAGCAGCGAATCCTTAATCTTCATTCTTCAGTTAGAAAAGAAGCACGGCCAGAAATTGTAAACAGAAACGCTCGAAATGAAAATCAGTGCGCAACTGAAAACGGCAGCGTGCACCAAGGGGTTTCATACGCAAGTGTTCTCAAAGGTACCGCTCCTAAGGTGCAAGCAAGTGAAGAGGGAAACATCACAACAGCTTTAAACAAATTGACTAATATGATGCAAAGCTTCATGGCGATGATGGAGAGAACCATGGATCTAATGATGCAGAATATGAGCACGCTGATGCAGATAGTCGTAAAAAGCCAAAAATGACCATCATCAAAATAGCCATATGGAATGCAAACGGCCTAACACACCATAAATCGGAGGTACATGCATTCCTCACTGAACACAATATCGACATAATGTTAATATCAGAAACACGCTTCACCAAAAATAGCTATTTCAAAATTAATGGGTACTCTATTTATGACACCAAGCACCCAGATGGTAAATCACATGGAGGTACTGCTGTATTGATTAAGCGAAGATTAAAACACTACGAACTTACAAAATATGAGAAAGAACATATACAATCAACGAGCATTTGTCTGCAGGAGTGGTCTGGAAACTGCGTCATATCAGCAGTGTACTGCCCTCCAAAACATGCTATAAAAAAACTCCAGTTCTTGGATTATTTCAGCCAGCTGGGTAATAAATTTCTTGCGGGCGGTGATTACAACGCTAAACATACTCATTGGGGTTCCAGATTAACTTCGCCGAAAGGTAAACAACTTTATGATGCCATAGAGGAACAGTCCCTGGATTATTTATCTGCCGGTAACCCAACTTACTGGCCCACGGATAAAAAGAAAACTCCTGATCTAATTGACTTTTGTGTAACTAAGGGGATTCCACGTACATATGCTAAGGCCACTAATTGCTATGATCTGTCTTCTGATCACTCACCGGTAATAGTAACATTGAGTACTGATGTCCTAAGGAACGAAATACCGAACCGTCTTACAAACAAAAAAACTAATTGGGATCAATATAGGAGGTTAGTCGAACAAAAGTGTCTACTTAATATTCCTCTGATCACACCAGCTGATATTGATGCGGCGGCAGAAAATCTAAAAGATGTCATGACATTATCTGCTAAAAGGGCTACACCCGGCATAAGTAGTTCGGAAAAAGTTAGTAAACTGTCACATAATATACAGGAACTAATCCAGGAAAAGCGAAAGATTCGCCGTCAATGGCAGCAAACAAAATCACCGTTATTGAAGTGGAAATTAAATCGAGCTATTAAGGCCCTAAGATTTGCTTTGAGCGAAGAAGAAAACCAGCGCGTAAAGAACTACTTAAGTGATCTTTCGGCAACCGAGAGGACAGATTATTCCTTGTGGAAGGCAACAAAAAATTTAAAAAGGCCAACAAATTCGAATCCACCGATTAGACTACCAACTGGAAATTGGGCGAGATGTGATGAAGAAAAAGCCAATGCTTTTGCTGCTCATCTAGCAACAGTATTCGTCCCACACGAAGAAGATAATTATTTTGTGCTACCCCAGCCAACGGATGATGGTTTATCCTACAAACCTATAAAGTATAACTGGAAGAAAGTTAAGAATACAATTAAAACTTGCATAAGCCCGAAAAAGGCACCAGGACATGATCTTATTACTGGAAAAATGATAAGGGAATTGCCGGATAAATGCATAAAACTAATAACATTTATATTCAACGCGGTCATGCGAACCAGTTATATTCCTCAAAAATGGAAGATATCTTTGATCACAATGATACATAAGCCAGGGAAAAAAGAAACGCAAATCTCATCATATCGTCCAATAAGCATGCTGCCCACAATCTCAAAGCTATTTGAAAAAATGTTACTAATGAAATTGAAACCAATATTAGAAGAACGGCGCGTTATTCCAGACCATCAATTTGGGTTCCGAAACCAACATGGTACTACAGAGCAAGTACACAGGATTGTAAATGCAATCAAAATCACCTTCGAGGAAAAGAAATATTGTGCTGCTGCCTTTTTGGATATCGCCCAAGCTTTTGATAAAGTTTGGCACGATGGACTAATTTACAAAATTAAGGAGCTTCTACCGAAAAAATTTCACTCAGTTCTGGGAAACTATCTTCTTCAAAGGCAATACATGGTCAAACAAAACAGTGCAACTACTTGCTTAAATGATATTAATGCAGGTGTCCCGCAAGGTAGCGTTCTAGGACCAATATTATACTTGTTGTACACAGCTGATATACCTGTAACCAACAAAGTGATAATATCAACATTTGCCGATGACACTGCCATCCTGGTGTCTCACACTAATCCTGAAATTGCCTCAAAGGAATTACAGAATCATTTAAACAAGGTCGCGGACTGGCTAAAGGCATGGCGAATTAAAGTGAACGAAAACAAATCAACTCACGTCACATTCACGCTAAACAAACGCACCTGCCCACCAGTGAAATTAAACGATAAAAATATTCCTCAACAAACGAAGGTAAAATACTTAGGTTTGCATCTGGATAGAAGGTTAACGTGGAAAAATCATATTGAAACAAAGCGCAACCAAATAAAAATTACATTTTCCAAAATGTATTGGCTGATGGGAAGAAAATCTCAGTTGTCATTAGCCAATAAAGTTTTACTGTACAAAGCGATAATCAAACCCATATGGACTTATGGTATTCAGTTATGGGGATCCACCAGCGCTTCAAACAGAGAACTCCTGCAACGAACCCAAGCGAAAATACTTCGCAGTATCACCAATGCTCCTTGGTACATTCGAAATAGTAATATACATCACGACCTTGGGATTAAAACCGTTAAAGAAACAATTAAAGAATTCAGTTCGAAATATTATTCAAAACTAGAAGCACATCCCAACGAATTGGCCAGGGAGATACTAAAACAGCCGCGATTTAGACGTCTGAGAAGAACAGATCCACTCGAACTAATGAACCTGTGAACCTGTAAATTTAATTCGATATATACATATAAGTGTAGTCTAAATTAATTAAATTGTGTTGTGAGCCCTAACAATAAGTATTAACATTGGTTAAGACTTAAAATATGTAATAATTTTTAGCTTAAGATTTGATTACTTCTTGTTAGTTTCTTATGTTGAAAGATTCAAGAATAAAGCCATTGGCAACATTTAAAAAAAAAAAAAAAAAAACTTATTTTTAATAGAATTTATATAAATTACACAAGTTCAACATTTTGAAAGAACGTTCAATCGCAACAATTTATTGTTTTACAAAAATTCCGATAAATTCGAACAGCATTTAAAAATAATTTAGAATAACGGATATAAACACAAGTTTCCTTATAGACATGACAAACCATATCAGAAGAATAATGTCTGGGTATTTTATGATTTAACTGAACGGCGCCAAAAACACAAACTTGCACCTGTTCAAGGAATATTGGATAAATCGGTCGAACTTTTTGCCAAAGCTTTATAATCCCACAGAGCAGCTGGTACTGTTTCGCGGGCGTTGTTCAATGTGGCCATTATATGATGACTCCAAAAATGCTTAAGCCTCTACAAGAAAAAATTAAGGTTTGAGAGTGGTTTTGAACCATACCAGTGGATTAACCAGAGAGTATCATATAAAGCATGATAATTTTTTAACGTCTTATTAAAATGGACGATTCTCTTGGTAACACCATACTAAAGAAAAGTTATCCCAATAAAGCAATTTTACCTCACCTTTTTTACCGTTCCTAGAACTTGTCAAATCTAATTACAGCAAATACATTAAAAAAAAAAAAATCCATCACAGCATAATATAAATATGCGATTTTCGTCTTGGAAAGTAACGTAATATTTCACAAAAACCATCCAAGATTTATTTTTATCATGAAATTAAATCAGTAAATTATGTACATAAATTTATGTTGTATATATATAGACAGCGTATATACATATGTATGTACATAGCTATATAGAGTAAGTTCCGACTTTTATTTTAATATACTTTGGCGTTAACACTTTTCAATCAATTTTACTATAAGTATATGGCGAGTATTTGGTAACTATTCAACTTTGCAATAAAAAATGAACGACCGGCTATTAAATAAATAAAATACGAGACCGTCTATATAGTTTCTGTTATGATACGAGACGAGCGAGGGTAACACACATAAGAACGTTTTATTGATTTTTCGTTAAGAGTAATGTGACCCAACATTTTTATTTCATAAATGCGATATTATATTTTGTTATCGAGTCGCAATTCAATGTTTGAATAATGCGACTGCAATGCAGTCGCCGACAATATACTCATAAATGTATATGTACAAAATTAATTCAATTCAGTGAATAATAAGATTTAATATTGTATATAAGAAGAAGATCTAATCATAAATTCACAACATTATAAAAATCTTATTTGTTTGATGAGATGTAATTTTGCTTATAAAATATTCAAATTTTTACTCAATTATTCATTATTAGAAGGGATTAAAATTCTTTTTAATTCAGTTTATAAAATATTTAATATTTATCCATCACACAATCCATGCTAATGAAATAACATAACTGTCCGTACTAGGTTAGGTTAGGTTAGGTTTGGGTGGAGGTCCACAAGGACCAGGCATAGACACAAAAATGGTCCGTAGCCATACCACGTACAATTGTTTCCTCCAACTGATAGGAACCATTTTGAGCTATTTACAAAACGCTGGATACTCTTGACGTCCATCCTACAGAGTTCTGTCAGGTCTTTGAAGAGGGGTGCTCCTAGAAACTTTAGTCTGTTTCGTGCCAGACGAGGGCAGGTGCAAAGAAGATGAAGTACTGTCTCTTCCTCCTCTTCGTCCTCGTAACTACGACAGTAGTCATGTGAGAAGACACCAAGTCTACTCGCATGCCTCCCTATGAGACAATGCCCCGTAATCACTCCAACAACTACACTGATTTGACTTCGCTGAAGTGAGATCAGCCTCGCCAAGTTCAACCTTGGCCAGACCTGCCGAGTTATTACGCAAGAAGTGATTCTTGACCATCTGTCATTCGTCAGCTTGCTAGCTTCTTCCTGAAGCAGCAGTTTGCATACCGCAAGCGGCATTTCACTATCCTTTCTGCTTTCTGAGAAGTGGCCTGTTGTACCACGTCCAGCCAGTTCATCGGCGTTTATATTCCCTGTACTTATGAAATGTCCTGGCACCCATAAAATGTGGATGTTAAACTGATCTGCCATCTCGTTAAGAGATGAGAGACAGTTCTGGACTACTTTCGACGTGAGGAGCTGTGATTGAAGCGTTTTAATGGCAGCCTGACTGTTCGTATATATGCGAATATCACAAGTCGAAATTACATTACACATCAACCAGTCTATGACTTCCTTTAGCGCAGTTACTTCAGCTTGAAAAATGCTACAGTAGTCGGGGAGACAGAAGGAGAGGTTTAACATAATTTCGTCGCAGAACACCCCAGTCCCGACTTTTCCACCCCATTTTGAACCATCAGTGAAAAATTTTATAACTCCTAATTCCAAAACTTGCATCGATCGTCCAGTCCTCCCTGGATGGGATCTTAGTCCGGAACTTTGTGTCAAAAGATAGTGACGGGACAGTATAGTCGGTGGTCTTGGGAATTTGTTTGTTGCACAAAATAGATGAATGCCCTGTATTGTTGCAGGTCCACATTAAGATGAATTTTAGCCGTATGGCAGTACAAACTGCCAACTGTTTCCCCAAAGATGTCTAGAGGAGTCAAAAATAGCAGAGTCTCTAGTGCCTTAGTGGATGTGCTCCTCAGTGCACCAATGATCCACAGAGAGATTGTTCTTTGAACTTTTGTCAACAGCTTTTGGTTGAAAGTTTTGTCCAGAGCAGGTCACCAGACTATTACCCCATACAAAAGTATTCGACTAACTACTGCGGTATAAAGCCAATGTACGATGCGGGGGCTCCAGACCCCATCCTTTCTCAATGGCATTTTTGCAAGAGTATAGCGCTGTCGTAGCTTTCTTTACCCTTTCCAGAATAATAAGTTTCCAATTTAATTTTCTATTCAAAACGAGACCCAGAAACTTCGCTTCATCTGTAAAATTCAAGTTGAACCCGTTTAAAGTGGGAGGATCGATATGAGGAAGTTTATATTTCCTATAGAAGAGAAACAATCGGTTTTGTGTGGGTTCACATTCAACACTCAGCTATTGGCCCATAGTGAAAGAATGCCCAGAACATTTTGCATAAGCTCATTAAGTGTGCCGGCCACTATCAGTCTTAGCAACAGGTCATTTATGATTAAGTTACAACTTAGAGGGACAGTAGCTTCTCTACGACATACCTCTGCTTGAAAATTTTCTGGCGGAGAATTTCCCCAAACTAGAATTTATGATCCTGCCTCTTAGCATTTGATCTATCCATTCGTTGAGTGATTCACCCTCTGCCAGATTTGAAAGTGCCCGAGTTATCTGGTTAAATAAATATCACGTTAAGAACGTGACAAAACCCAAATATTGAGTTATAGCCGTAGGAACCACGTTATTAAAGGATGTTCCTGTGATATATTCAGTTACGTTCCCGTGATTATGCAGTAACAAATGGATCTTCTAGGCTATTGGTAGGCAAAACAAAGGTTGCTCCTTTAAATCGAATGTCATTGCCAGGTTTTGAGCTACAAGCTTCAGTATTGTAGAGCAGTCTAATGTCTCTCGCCCAGCACTCATTGACCATTAAAATCGAAGAAATAATATTATGATCTGACTCCAAAATTACCCTAGAGTGGTTATCATTATGTTCGCCAAGAAGGAAAACGTTTGTTGGAAACAGAACTAGTGAGATATTAAACGCCTTTTCTAGACGACTGACAGTAACCTGACAGTAACCCTGCAGATTGAGCGTCTCGTGATAAGTATCTTGTTGTTGACAGGACCTAATTAATTGGCCGGTTTAGTCGTTGAATGTCAATTTTTATCTAATTATTTACCAAATCTAAATCTAAAGGAAAGTTAAGCGAGATGTTACTTCGTTCTATTCGCATGGGAGGCCGAATAAATGAGGCATTGGCAACATTTGAGGTTAAGCATCCTCGAGGTTCTCCGATATCAAAGGTGATTTGTTTACGATTTGTGCTTACCATTAACAAGAAGAAGATATTGGATAGTTTCCTGCAAGGACTTAATACGTCTCTTGATAAAATGTTTTCAAAATAAACTGAGAATGGAAAGTCAGCTACGCCCCGAAACAACTAGTACAACTTTTCTAAACATTTGCGGAAGTAGGAGTCGAACATTCTGGCCCATTTCAAGTATAGGCAATCAGGCTTATTTGTTTGCTTAGCAACCAAAATTAAATAAATTCAAGTTAATAAAGTTCAAATCCATATGGCGGTTAATCCTTTTTCAACAAGTAATAAAAAGTAGTAATAAAAACAATTTGGAAAAGGATTATAAATAACTGAATTATCAACAAATTTAATCTGTCACTCGCCTGTCACAATAAAAAAAAAATACAATTTATTAATTCGCTTCGTAGCCTTTGCTGAATGACTGATGAATATTAATTTCTGTTTTTATTTATTTTTGTTACATTTGACTGATTTGAAAACAACAAATGTATCTATCCATCTCTGTATCTTGTCTTACATTTCTTTTGTCTTTGCATATATTAAATGATAACTGAATCTGTAAAACTTATATTCAAGAATTATAAATTCAAATTAATTATTTTATATTTTCAAATTTACATAAATACAAATTTTTCGAATATGTTTAGGATTCTGTTTTGTATTTTATTGTTAAAGTTAAATTCAAAAAGTTCAAACGAAAAATTCAAAACGCGCTTGTTGATTTAAATTTTGTTTTGGCCAATACACAAATTACAATGTTTTTTTGATAACATATAGTATTTCCTTTCAACAAAACAAACAAAAAAAAAATCGATTACCTTCTTGTAATTGAATTTTCGTCGAAAACAGTTTTTTATTGTTGTCACCATATTATGTTCGTCCTTTATTCATTTTCCGTTTTCTTGTCGAAAAATATAAACAAAGCAATCTGTTTCGTTAACAGTACACAATACCCATCTTCAGGGTATGATTATGGGATAAGAGGATTAATTAGAAAGTAAAAATAAAATATCCTTAATAATTGTACAATAGAATATGCTTTGAATTGAATCCATTATCTATCGAATCATTGCCGTGCTGTTTTCTATTTAACATACACATTCCCTTCCACCCAAATTTTTCATTTTGTCGATTTTCTTATTCCAATTTAAGAAGTTTATCTTGTGGTTTTCATTTTTTTTTTTTTTTTTGCTAAACTATGGATGTTTTTGAAATAAATTTATGATAATAATATGAAATTGCTTTTGGCAGCAGTTTTCATTATTCTCGATTATGTTTTTATATTTCGAATTATTTATGTAGGTACCGAATATTTTTCGGGAGCATTTCTCAATAATTCGCTTTTTGTGGCTGCATAAATAACCTAATTCGAGATACGATAACTTGTAAAGAATAGATAGATTAGAAATGTTATTGATATAATGCAAAATGGATTGATGGCAACCTTTATGATAGTAATAGGGAGGTTCGTAAAAAGAATTTTTTTTAATTAAATATTTTAAATATTTCAAAATTTCACTTGATCTAATGCTGTTTTGTAAGTTTAATACACAAACATTCCGCAAATGTAAAATTGAACATCTTCCCATTAGTGGTCAATCCATCTACACTATTGAAGGTATGCGACTAATATTTCAATTGTTGCTTCCAACATTTACACCGGAAATGTGTATAGTATTAATGTATGGGATCTTAATTATCGTTAAAATTAAAACTTACATTTTCAGGAATGTGTACCCAACTCTTACTATATTGCCGCAATAAATATATTTTTCTGAACTGATTATTATTTTTTGGTTGCAATCAACGTTGTTGATTTTACGTACAAAAAATGATTGGGGTCACCAATATGACACAAAATTTCAGTTACATTATCTGGAAAATTATGTTTGAACATTTTTCAACATTACCATTTGTCACAATATTTGAGCTATTTTTAGTAGAAAATTATTGGGATATGTTGATGTTACTACAAACGAAACATTGGGGTCACCAATTTGACACAAAATATAAGTTACATTTTGTGGGAAAATGTTTAATTTTGAGCTACTTTTAGTGGAAAATTGTTGTTGTTATTTATAAAAAAGATTTGGGTCACCAATTTGCTACAAAATTTAAGTTATTTTTTATTGCAAAATGTTGTTGACAATTTTTCGACATACCTAGGTACTTGTCATAAAATTGGAGCTAATTTTGGTGGAAATTTATTATTGGCTATTCTTCGACATATTTATGCGTATTTGCTGATATTAGTTACAAAGATACATTGGGGTCACCATTTTTCACTAAATTTAAAATCCATTTTGTGGAAAACTATTATTGACCACTTTTCGACATATGTACCTACTTGACATATTTATACGGATATCTTGATTTTATTTACAGAAAACATTGGGGTCACCAATTGATCACAGAATTTAAGCTATATTTTGTGGAAAATTATTGTTGAAAATTGTACGACTTAACTACATGTAACAAAATTTGACCTATTTTTAGTGGAAAATTATTGTCGACAATTTTTTGACATATTTACGCCGATATGTTGATTTTATTTACAAAAAAAAAGATTGGGGTCACCAGTATGTCTCATAATTTAAAGTATATTTAGTGGAAAGTTACTGTTGTCAATTTTTTGGCTTATTTATGCGGATTTATTAATTTTACTTACTAAAGACAATTTGGGGCTACCAATTAACAAAATGTTGGAAAATTATTGTTGACATTTTTTCGACATAAATATTTGTCACAATATTTGAGCTATTTTTAGTAAAAAATTATGGGGATATGTTGATGTTACTACAAACGAAACATTAAGGCCACCAATTTGCCACAAAATTTAAGTTACGTTTTGTGGGAAAATATTTAAGTTTGAGCTACTTTTAGTGGAAAATTGTTGTTGTTATTTATAAAAAAAGATTGAGGTCACCAATTTGCCACAAAATTCAAGTTAGGTTTTATTGCAAAATGCCGTTGATAATTTCTTGACATACCTAGGTACTTGTCACAAAATTGGAGCTAATTTTGGTGGAAAATTATTGTTGGCAATTTTTCAACATATTTATGCGTCTATTCTGATTTTAGTTACAAAGATACACTGGGGTCACCAATTTTTCACTAAATTTAAAATCTGTTCTGTAGAAAAACTATTACTGACCATTTTTCGATACATGTACCTACTTGACATATTTATGCGGATATGTTGATTTTATTTACAAAGAAACATTGGGGCCACCAATTTTGTCACAGAATTTAAGCTATATTTTATGGAAAATTATTGTTGAATATTGTACGACTTAACTACATGTAACAAAATTTGAGCTATTTTTAGTGGAAAATTATTGTTGACAGTTTTTTGACATATTTACGCCGATATGTTGATTTTATTTACAAAAAAAAAGATTGGGGTCACCAATTTGTTTCATAATTTAAGTTATATTTAGTGGAAAGTTACTGTTGTCAATTTTTTGATTTATTTATGTGGATTTATTGATTTATTTACTAAAGACAAATTGGGGCTACCAATTAACAAAATGTTGAAAAATTATTGTTGAAATTTTTTCGACATAAATATTTGTCACAATATTTAAGCTATTTTTAGTAGAAAATTATGGAGATATGTTGATGTTACTACAAATGAAACATTGGGGTCACCAATTTGACACAAAATTTAAGTTACATTTTGTGGGAAAATATTTAATTTTGAGCTACTTTTAGTGGAAAATTGTTGTTGTTATTTATAAAAAAAGATTGGGGTCACCAATTTGTCTCATAATTTAAGTTATATTTAGTGGGAAGTTACTGTTGTCAATTTTTTTACTTATTTGTGCGGATTTATTTATTTTACTTACTAAAGACAAATTGGGGCTACCAATTAACACAATGTTGGAAAATTATTGTTGAAATTTTTTCGACATAAATATTTGTCACAATATTTGAGCTATTTTTAGTAGAAAATTATTGGGATATGTTGATGTTAGTTACTACAAACGAAACATTGGGGTCACCAATTCGACACAAAATTTAAGTTACATTTTGTAGGAAAATATTTAATTTTGAGCTAATTTTAGTGGAAAATTGTTGTTGTTATTTATAATAAAAGATTGAGGTCACCAATTTGCCACAAAATTCAAATGATATTTTATTGAAAAATGTTGTTGAGATTTTTTCGACATACCTACACTTGTCACAAAATTGGAGCTAATTTTGGTGGAAAATTATTGTTGGCAATTTTTCGACATATTTATGCGTCTATTCTGATTTTAGTTACAAAGATACATTGGGGTCACCAATTTTTCACTAAATTTAAAAGATATTTTGAGGAAAAACTATTACTGACCACTTTTCGACACATGTACCTACATGACATATTTATGTAGATATGTTGATTTTATTTACAAAGAAACATTGGGGTCACCAATTGGTCACAGAATTTAAGCTATATTTTGTGGAAAATTATTGTGGAATATTGTACGACTTAACTACATGTAACAAAATTTGAGCTATTTTTAGTGGAAAATTATTGTTGACAATTTTTTGACATATTTACGCTGATATGTTGATTTTATTTACAAACAAAAAAAAAGATTGGGGTCACCAATTTGTCTCATAATTTAAGTTATATTTAGTGGAAAGTTATTGTTGTCAATTTTTTGAATTATTTATGCGGATTTATTGATTTTATTAACTAATGACAAATTGGGGCTACCAATTAACAAAATGTTGGAAAATTATTGTTGAAATTTTTTCGGCATAAATATTTGTCACAATATTTGAGCTATTTTTAGTTGGAGTCGGCTTTGACTTTCGAGTCAGACAGACGTAATTTTTATTTTTTAATTTTTTTTATTCAAAAATAATAAATGAATTTGTTTCTTTTATTAAATTTAATTTGTACTATTTGTCGGCAAACACCGGAAAATGTATACTGGCATATATTGAAACACGTTGGCGGTTTGAAAGGGCTGGAAAAATGATTCTTGTATAAGACAAATGGAATGATCTGGTTTGCGCTTACATACAAGCTGTGACATTCAGTTGCCAGTTACATTTGCCAGTATTCACGAACGACATTAAATCGAAGAACACACAAAGAGGGCTACATAGATTTATTCGGAGGGCTCCGAAGCACCACAATCCAGAGTGTCACCACTGGCTGGAGTTTGAGTGGATGGGTACACGGTAAAACTGCAGACTTATTTTTAATTTTAAACCTGTTAAACCACTTCATCTTACACAATCCATTATGAATGAGCTCCTGCTCAAAATAGATTGTGTAAGTATGGTGTGGTCTCTAAACAAAATGTATGTAGATAAACAAATAAATAAATAAATAGAAAATTATGGGGATATGTTGATGTTACTACAAACGAAACATTGGGGTCACCAATTTGACACAAAATTTAAGTTACATTTTGTAGGAAAATATTTAATTTTGAGCTACTTTTAGTGGAAAATGGTTATTGTTATTTATAAAAAAAGACTTGGGTCACCAATTTGCCATAAACGTTAAGTTATATTTAATTGAAAAATGTTGTTCACATTTTTTCAACATACCTAGGTACTTGTCACAAAATTGGAGCTAATTTTGGTGGTAAATTATTTTTGGCAAGTTTTCGACATATTTATGCGTATTTGCTGATTTAAGTTACAAAGATACATTGGGGTCACCAATTTTTCACTAAATTTAAAATCTATTTCGTGGAAAAACTATTATTGACCATTTTCCGACACATGTACCTACTTGACATATTTATGCGGATATGTTGATTTTATTTAAAAAGAAACATTGGGGTCACCAATTGGTCACAGAATTTAAGCTATATTTTGTGGAAAATTATTGTTGAAAACTGTACGACTTAACTATATGTAACAAAATTTGAGCTATTTTTAGTGGAAAATTATTTTTGACAAATTTTTGACATATTTACGCCGATATGTTGATTTTATTTTCAAAAAAAAAAAAGATTGGGGTCACCAATTTGTCTCATAATTTATGTTATATTTAGTTGAAAGTTACTGTTGTCAATTTTTTGAATTATTTATGCGGATTTATTGATTTTACTTACTAATGACTAATTGGGGCTACCAATTAACAAAATGTTGGAAAATTATTGTTGAAATTTTTTCGACATAAATATTTGTCACAATATTTGAGCTATTTTTAGTTGGAGTCGGCTTTGACTTTCGAGTCAGACAGACGTAATTTTTATTTTTTAATTTTCTTTATTCAAAAATAATAAATGAATTTGTTTCTTTTATTAAATTTAATTTGTACTATTTGTCGGCAAACACCGGAAAATGTATACTGGCATATATTGAAACACGTTGGCGGTTTAAAAGGGCTGGAAAAATGCTTCTTGTATAAGACAAATGGAATGATCTGGTTTGCGCTTACATACAAGCTGTGACATTCAGTTGCCAGTTACATTTTCCAGTATTCACGAACGACATTAAATCGAAGAACACACAAAGAGGGCTACATAGATTTATTCGGAGGGCTCCAAAGCATCACAATCCAGAGTGTCACCACTGGCTGGAGTTTGAGTGGATGGGTACACGGTAAAACTGCAGACTTATTTTTAATTTTAAACCTGTTAAACCACTTCATCTTACACAATCCATTATGAATGAGCTCCTGCTCAAAATAGATTGTGTAAGTATGGGGTGGTCTCTAAACAAAATTTATGTAGATAAACAAATAAATAAATAAATAGAAAATTATGGGGATATGTTGATGTTACTACAAACGAAATATTGGGGTCACTAATTTGACACAAAATTTAAGTTACATTTTGTGGGAAAATATTTAATTTTGAGCTATTTTTAGTGGAAAATTGTTGTTGTTATTAGTAAAAAAAGATTGGGGTCACCAATTTGCCACAAAACTCAAGTGATATTTTATTGAAAAATCTTGTTGACATTTTTTTGACATACCTAGGTACTTGTCACAAAATTGGAGCTAATTTTGGTGGAAAACTATTGTTGGCAATTTTTCGACATAATTATGCGTATTTTCTGATTTTAGTTACAAAGATACATTGGGGTCACCAATTTTTCACTAAATTTAAAATCCATTTTGTGGAAAAACTATTACTGACCACTTTTCGACATATGTACTTACTTGAAATATTTATGCGGATATGTTGATTTTATTTACAAAGAAACATTAGGGTCACCAATTGGTCACAGAATTTAAGCTATATTTTTTGAAAAATTATTGTTGAATATTGTACGACTTAACTACATGTAACAAAATTTGAGCTATTTTTAGTGGAAAATTATTGTTGACAATTTTTTGACATATTTACGCCGATATGTTGATTTTATTTACAAAAAAAAGATTGGGGTCACCAATTTTTCTCATAATTTAAGTTATATAGTGGAAAGTTACTGTTGTCAATTTTTTGACTTATTTATGTGGATTTATTGATTTTACTTACTAAAGACCAATTGGGGCTACCAATTAACAAAATGTTGGAAAATTACTGTTGAAATTTTTTCGACATAAATATTTGTCACATATGTTGATGTTATTACAAACGAAACATTGGGGTCACCAATTTGCCACAAAATTTAAGTTATGTTTTATTGCAAAATGTTGTAAACAATTTTTCGACATACCTAGGTACTTGTCACAAAATTGGAGCTAATTTTGGTGGAAAATTATTGTTGGCTATTTTTCGATATATTTATGCGTATTTGCTGATTTTAGTTACAAAGATACATTGGGGTCACCAATTTTTCACTAAATTTAAAATCTCATTTTTAATTTTATTTTTATTTTTTAATTTTTTATCGATTGATTTTATTTACAAAAAAAGATTGGGGTCACCAATTTGTCTCATAATTTAAGTTATATTTATTGGAAAGTTATTGTTGGCAATTTTTTGACTTATTTATTGATTTTACTTACTAAAGACAAATTGGGGTTGCCAATTTATCAAACAATTTAAGTTAGATTTTGTGGAAAATTATTGTTGACAACTTTCCCACATATTTGGGCGGATTTGTTGATTTTATTTACTAGAGAAACATTGGGGTCACCAGTTTGTCAAAAAATGTAAGTTTTATTTAGTTACAAATAATTGTTGAAATTGTTGATAAGAAATGAAATAACTGACATAAGTAAATTTCTCCGCTATATTTTAGCGAGTGATTTTAAGGCAAAAATGCCGTCTTATTTGAATTGACGAGTAGACGTTTGTCATAGGATTTTTGACTAAGAATTCACCAGGTAGCTAGATAATTTGACTGTTAACCATTTCAGCAAGTGAACACGTCGGATCCCATTTCTCTGTTGCTTGGATTCCAAGTAAAACGATAGGTATTTCCGAAGTTCAAATGGCTTGTGGATAGTGAGCCGTTGTACGTTTGAAAATGTTTGGACTCGAATTGCCACTCTTGATCGGTTGTGATGTAAAGGGGTACGCCGTAATGGTTGCAGGTGATACGCTTACCAAGCTGTATGCTTCGAGCCAAACAGTTAAACGATCGACTCAATTGAACAGGTATGTTTATATATTAGACCGAGGAAATGGTCCTACGATAGCTGTGTGGATATGTTCGATTCAACCATGCCGTTGGGCTTCAGCTTATTGGCAGGATAAGCAAGACTATGCCCATTGCTCCGCGTCTTTGTTTATGCTTAGCTACTGGATGTATCGTATACCATTTGCAAAAAAAGTTTATGTATAAGAACTCGATTTTTAATTCAAACATTAAATCCTCTTGAAAGTTGTTCAAATGTATACTATTTTTAACTTAAATAAATAGGGAGATTTTCGGTAACGGACAAAATATTCGAATAGATAAGCTCCATCAGCATTTTTTTATGGAGCGCACCATTTTAGCCAGACATTTTACAGTTCGTAGTTAAAGATTTAATATTAAATTGAGACAATGGTTTTGTTAGTATGCCATTTCCGTATAAAAAGCCATTTAAACCGACATTACTAAAAACATAAAAAAAAAAAATTAATTAAATTAATTTTTTTTTTGTTGAAAATTGTTAAACGCACTTTACAATATAATAAATTTTTTAATTAGTACAGCAATCCAACTAAATATAAAAACTGTTATAAAATAGTTCAAATAATTAAAACGAAATTGGTTCAAAACATTTTTAACAGACCATAAAATATGTCCGCATGTAATATCAAAAGTTACAATCATAACTCATTAGCAGTCATACAAACAAGAGTATACCTCTTAAGGAACGCCCCTTGTCATCTAATTAATTATTAATTTTTGGTGATCTGTCATATCTAAACTTTTTAAACAATTTTTTTATTCCTATCCATCTTCGCTTTTATTTTACTTATACAACATCTGTTTACTATATACTTAAACCAAATTAAGGATGAGACATACATATACATACATATCCAAATTACTATGAAAGCCATAGGCATACAAAATAATGATGATATTGTACAATAAAACCATATTTCGCAAAATAATATTAAAACGATTGTTTGTGATTCATTCATAAAGTCGTAAAAAAGCTGAAAAAGGTTAATATAAATAATCAAGATGTAATTTGTGTACACAGCCCTCTGAACTCTGATGATGAATTCGTTGGATGGTTCTCCAAAAATGTATATCGATCGAGCTTATAATAAATTTGCATTGTTGTTTTAAACTACATATAATTTTTTGTCATAGTAAAGCACAAAATATTGTTATTAATCGATATAATTAAAATAAAAAACACAATGTTGATGCCAATTTGTTTGTGTATGTATGAAATAGGAGATGATTCCACACCAAACTCCTGATATGTAACTATAATTAAGTGACAAAATTTAAATTTCAGCACATTATACCAAAATAGTAATTATGATAATTTATCATAATTTTCAAAAGCTGTATCATAAGCAGTACAAGGATTTTGGTCGCAAAATGAGACTCGTGAGTTAGGATTTTCATCAACAATTTCCGAGGCAATCAAGGTCAAGCAAAGAAGCTTGCACCAGGAATTAAGGATGGGGTTCGTCAACATAAATAAGTCCATTCCGCGGATTATAAGCCATTACCTCTGTCAACAAACCACTAGGCAGTTTATTGATCTATAATGATTTATTTAGGGATTACAATGCCGACTGCTACTAAGAACGTAAGCCAAGGGCGACATTATCAGCCTATACGTATATATTTTACAATGAATTTCATATCTCGTACTTTGTTACAAAAAGGATCAATGCGAGATTTGCAAGAGATAAAAACCCTACTCTGTTGAACCAGATCTTGTCGTTGACTCTCTAGATGAATTGTTTATCATTAAATTAAGTTCTTCTTGAAGAACTTGTATCAGTGTAAAGAACGGTCACTGTTAATATCTCCTCCACCTCCTTATTGTGGGGTGATAATCAGGTCCAAAGTTACAATGGAGGAATTTCTACAACTTCACCGATTGCACTGATTTTTGGATATTTTGTAACTATTGAACTGAGTTTCCTCAGCTCAAAGTACCTGAGCTCAAGGCCGGTAGGGGTTTTGGATGGTCGTGTGGTTTGGAGCGACACGGCTGAAACCCTAGATTTTGCTGCATTTTTTATAAGCATTTGTGGACCAAAATTACCAGACTTTTGATTTGATCAAGGATAGCCTTTAAACGTAAATAAGCAAAAGGAAATTTAGGAGGGTTGGTTAGCAAGTAGGATGATTAGTGGCGCGTTGCCAGCAGAAAGGGTGAGGAAGCATTTCCGCAACACTCTCACCTGTCTCTAATGAGACAGCGGCAAATCCGTGAATAATCGGGCTGCTGGTATTATTAGTAGCTTGTTTAGTTTTGATACTTAACACTGTGGTTTTTCCTTCTATGAATGAAATAAAAAAAAATTGTTGGTATAATTTGGTACTGATCTGGTCAGTGATTGGTCAGTCTGATTCAATGATCAATATGACTGATTGGTCTTGACTGCCCTTCACTTAATTTCGATCTCGTCCCGATTTAGTGAGTTTTGGCCCTATAAATAAAAATTTTCGTGGCCCAAAAAATCACTAAATCTCCTCCACCATTCGATATTAACACGTGCACCATTATTTTTTTAACAGTAATGTTAATGAAAAGTAAAACGGTGATGGTGATGGTGATGAAGATGTTGATGATGATGATGATGGTGATGATGATGGTGATGAAATACGATAGTATGACGGTTTGATGTTAGATGGTGTGATGATATCATGATATGATCGGTACCATCGTATGATAGTATAATGCTATGGTGGTATTGTAAGATGGTATGATGGTACGATGGTACGATGTTATGATAATGTGATGGTTTAATGGAATATTAGTATAAATCATTCCATCATAATAATGGTACAATGGCATGATGTTATGATGGTGTGATGGTATGATGGTACGATGATATAATTATATGAGTATGATGGTATAATTATTATGAGTATGATGGTATAATTAAGTGATAGTATGATGGTGTGATGGTATGATGGTATGATCATGTGATGGTATGATGGAATGATGGTTTGATGGTAAATTAGTATGACATTTTAATTATGATTGTATGAAAGTACGTAGATGAGATGGCATGACGGTATAATGGAATAATTTGTGATGGTATGATGGAATGATTGTGTGATGGTTTTAATGGTTTCATAATATGATAGTATAATGGTATGATTTTATGATGGGACCAAGAATTTTATGATGATAATAACGTATAATGGTGTGTTGGTTTGATGGTAGGCCGAAATGATGTTATTATTTTATGATAGTAATGGCGGTGTATCTTATGTTGTTATGGTATGTTGGTATGGCATTAAGGTGATATGTTGGTGTGATGGTATGATGGCATTATAGTCTGATTGTATTATGGTATAATGGTACGATACCATCTATGATGGAATGTATGATTATTATTGATAAGCGTATCATTCGTAAAATCCGCCTTTGGAAACGACTATTTTTAAATATGTAAAACCCAATTATCTGAATTATGAGGGTATCATCGCATGTCAATTCTGTCTCACAAGCTTATATTAAATATTTACTTTTTGGGCATAACCTCATACAAACAAATTAGCAGTTAACATTGACACCGAAGCAGTACACTGTACTCGATCCAACAGATTGGCAGTACTCTATCCTTTTCATTGGGTCTTCTAAGTAAGTGGCTATGTAAAAGGGAACGCACCTTCATTCCGCGAGTTTCAGTGATTTTCACTAATAAGCGTTTGTATTTTTGAATTAAGGACATGAGAACTTTAGAGTATTGATTAATTCAGAGTTTGGTTGAATTTCTAAATGTGATTTGGTCGAGTACGACTAAACTTTAAAATTCTGAATCTTTATAGATTTTTGCAACTTTGAGTTTAGAATTTCAATGTTAAATCAAAATTTTACGGAAATATGTATGAAGTCGAACTTCGTTGAAGTCAAAACCAAAATCGGTGAAAATTGTAAAATTCTTAAAATTTTTAAATTTCAATGAAATTTTATAAAAGACCACATATATGGTATAGGCTTTCGTGATGACCTAATTATCTATCCTAATTAGATATCTATGTTTATTAAAATTACAAAAATCCTTTTGATAATAACAATGAAGCTTTTCTCAAATAGTGGACTGTTTTGAGCAGATAAATGCCTACCTCCTACGAAAGTTATCAATTTAACCGACATTTAATGTCTAAGTTTTAATAACCTATTTTGGTTAACAATTTATCGTTCAAAATTATTTGTATGATTGAAAGATTAGCAAATCGTTTTCGAACGATGGATTTTGACGATAAGCTCTATCCTTCAACTTTTTTTCTTAAAGTACGCATAAAATCTTAATTTGCATAAAAAAAAAAAATGTAAAATTTTGTTTTCCTCAAAACCATCTAACCCAGAAATGATTAAATATTTCTTGAGATGAAAAATAAAATAGACGTAAAATAGGGTGTGGGTGGAAATTTTTTTTGTTGTATCGAAGATATTATTTTAAAGTTTTAGAATTTTGATTAATCTCCCAATCGTATAAAATAAAGATTGTATGGAAAAATCATAATTTCCATCATGGAAATGGGTGTTATGTTTTGCCACAACACCTTTGTAAGTATACGAGTCTATGTTTGTGTTTATTATATTGTATATTGAAATTTGATTTATTTATGTTTCCAAGTAGAACCAAAAAAAAAAAATGAAAATAACCAACTTTCTTTTCCACATTGTGTATACAGCCAAAACAAAAACCTGGAAAACGCACAGGTGGGTTTTCATATTATTTATGGCACAATATATGCGCGCACGAGGAATTCGATTAAATGGAGTATAAATGTATTTTCCAGAATATATTTAATTTACATTAAAATTATGTGATTCTCATGCCAAAAACTTATACAGATTTATATACAACATAATTGTGTGGGAGTCGTTATATATTTATGGCGGTAATAAAGTTGATCCTATTGCTTTCGTGACCGCAGTATTTCAAAATTATTATGCTTAGAAGTATATAAAATTAAAAACGTTTTCTTTAAGTTATTTTAATTTAGATTTTCACCTTTACAAATATTTGAGTTCCGTTTTATAAAGAAAATAACTTTTATTTTCTTCACGTATGCCCCTAATAAACAAAACTCCAGGATTTTGTTTTTGTTTTGTTTATTTCTGTATACAGATAACAGATTTCGTATTGTTGATTTTTATTACCGCATTTATAATAAAAGAGACATACTGAAATAAACAGGTACAAATTTGAACACCAAAAGTCTTATAACTTTCGTTAAGCCATTCATTAGAATTTTTAATTATATTTTAATAGGATAATGAGCCCCAATATACCAAACAAATTTGGTTTATATAAAAAAAGCATATAACCACAAAACTTTTCCCAAAATGTTAGAACGATTAATTTGTAGTACTACAGTTTGTGTATTGGATTAACCATGGAAGTTTGTGTTTTAGGAAATTAAGTAAATATTTGAGATTTTTTAATCGATTATCGCTCGCCCAGAAACCAAAAATGGTGTTAATGATGCTGGATTATAGTTTTACGGTAGTCTAAAATGACAACAACATGATCCCCCGAAAATTGTTTATTGAACTTTTATAAATTGGAACAGTTTATAAGCACTTTTTAATTGGTCTTGCAATAAACTTGTTCACTGGCCCAAAACTACTTGGAAGTAAATCTAGCTCAAACAAAGTACAAAACTATAAACTAAATATCAAGATTTTACAGAATTGGATATAAAATGCGGTTTGCGATGCAACAAAGCTTCTTCATTTCGTAATGTGTATCAAACATCTATCAACAATCAACATTGTTAGTAAGTTGACTCAAAATTTTTAAATCCATCCAATGTGGATGTATTTAAAAATTTGCAAAATCAAATTGTAATACAAATACGAGTTTTGAAATCCATTTAAACCTTACAATAATAGTATTGAGTAAAATTTAAATTTTACTACAGTTACTTCTGAAGTATTGGGCTGAGGATCAGTATAAGTAAGGCTAGGCAAATTGATAACTTTTCAGTAATTAAACATCGATTTCGACTCCAAAGTTTAAATAAATTGTATTCACGATCGACGTCAATTTCACTCAAACTTGAAGTAAAAATCACTTTGAACCTTCTATTTTACTTTTCGGTAATTCAAAATCGATCTTGACTTTAAGCTTTATGGTTAAAATAAATTTCATTTGCGGCCTAAGCAAATTTCACTCAAATTTGAAAAAACCACTAAATCGTTGTAGTAACAATTTTGAGTGAAATTTCAATCATTGAAGTAAATTCCGAATATTCCTCAATAAAAGGCCAAAGTCAAACTCATTCAAACAACAGTTTGGGTGAAATGTCTACTTCACTTTTCCGTAATTCAAAATCAATCTTCGTTTCGTGAATCGATGTAAATTTCACTTTGGTGCAAAACAAATTTCATCCAAATTTAGAACGAAAAACACTCCAACCCAATAATAGTATCGAGTAAAATTCAAATTTCAGTGTAATATGCTGAAAAATCAAATTGGTAACTTTTCGATAATTCTAAATCGATCTTCACTTCAAAAGTTAAATAAATTTCACTCAATTTCCATGTTCCAAGCAAATTTTCAAATTTAATGAAAAATTAGTAAAAAGTAAAACAAATTGGTAACTTTTTGATTAATTAAAATCGACTTGATAGTTTCAATAAATTTAACCTAAGTTCATATTTCAAAAGAAATTTTGCTAAAAATCATTCAAAAATGTTGAGTCAAATTTCAATCTCACAGAAATCATACAGTAATAATTTTGAGTGAAACTTTAATTTCACTTTTCGGTAATTCAAAATCGACTTTAATCTCAAAGTTAAAATAAATTTCACTTAAGTTAAAAACTAGTGTTACTCAAATTTGAAACAAAATCACTCCCTAACCTTATAGAAATAATATTGAGTGAAATTTCAATCGCTGCAATAATTTTGAAATTTTGGACAGACAAAACTTTTAGGTAATTAAAAATAAATTTTTACTTCATAACTTGAATAAATTTAACTCATTTCCAAGAAAATTTCATCCAAAGTCATTCAAACTTTCTGTTCAAAGGAAATTTCTCCCGAATTTTGCAAAATATTCACTCAAATCTTATAGAACAAATTTTAAGTGAAATTTCAATGTTACTGTAATTAATGCTGAAATATTGGGCTACCAATATAAGACATAACAAATTAATGACTTTTATGGTAATTAAAACTCTATCTTGACTTCAAAATTTAAATAATTTTTGCCTACGCTCCAAGAAAATTTCGTTCACATACTGAAAAATCAGTACAAAGCAAAATACATTGATACATATTTGATTAATTCAAAATCGATCTTGACTTCAACATTTGACTAGAAACTCATTTAGTAATAATTTTGAGTAAAATTTCAATCTCACTTTGCGGTAATTGAAAATCAATCTGTGTTTTAAAATTTAAAAAAACGTTTACTCAAATTTGAAGCAAAAATCACTCAACCTGCAATAAATGCTGAAATATTAGGCTGAGATCAGTATAAGTAAGGTAAGACAAATTGATAATTTTTCGGTACTCAAAAATTGGGTTTGACTTCAAAATTAAAAAAAAAAATTACTCATTGCAATCAAATTTCACTGAAATTTGAAAGAAAAATCACCTAAACCTTGCAGTAATAATTTTAAATGAAATTGCAATCCTACTCTTGGAACAAAAAACACTCAAACCTTAGAATAATAATTTTAAGCAAATTTCCCTGCAGTAATGTTGACATATTGAGCTGGCAAAACAAATTGATAACTTTACGAAAATTCCAAATCGACTACACTTCAAAATTTAAATAAATTTCACTCAAGCTCTATGTTCCAAGCAAATTTTCGAATAAAAATAAGTATGAAAAATAAGTGGAAGCAAAAGAGGTTGATTAATTAAAATCGACTTAATAGTTTAAATAAATTTCACTCATGTTCAAATTTTGCTAGAAACCATTCAAATCCTTGAATTAATAATTTTGAGTGAAATTTCAAAAAATGAAATATTGAGCTGACCGAGCAGCATAAGTATCCGTACAGTAATAATTTTGAGTAAAACTTCAACTTCGCTTTTCAGTAATTCAAAATCGATCTTGATCTCAAAGTTTAAATAAATTTTACTCTTAATCAAAAAAAAATAAAATAAATAGTACAGACTATGTACAGACAGACTATGGAAATAGTACAGACTAACAAGGTTCAAAAAGTGAAAATGTTTGTGTAAAGGATTTTAGTCGACACACACGTAATAGTGCAATTAAACTAAACCATTATCAAACGGGCTACCAAAATAATAAAAATTCAAAATAAAGATGAAAAAATTACAGACACAATGTTACCTCTCTAACATTTATTGATCAAACCTAACCTAAACCCTCGGGTCTAGCATTTCGTAGTTTTTCAAGGTTATTATCTAGAATCTCTGCTTTTTTATATCAGCCGTATAGTATTCCCAATTCAATTTAATGCGTAATGGTTGTTGATGAAAAATCTTGATGCTAAAAGAGCTGATAATCTTCGTTTGTTCAACGGCATCAGTTAAGGCCATTAGCAGAACTTGTTCATATCCAATCATGCGAACAACTTCATTGATGATACATGATTTTCCGGTGCACGTAGCTTCAATAACCATAGCAATTCTTTCCGCCCAGGGCTTTATTCTAGTTCATACCAATAACTTTATTAAAGCTTTAAATAAGGAATCAGTGTTGCTCATGTTCTCCGCAAAATTCCGAAAAGTTCTTTAAAATTTTCTGAACTCGCCTCGCTCTTTGAAGCATACTTTGTGATGTACGTGAGGACATTATGGTCTGAGGCAATTATTTGAAAATCTGTATTAGCTCGCCATATTCAATGTTTAATTCTTGAGCAGATATAACAGCAAACTGAACGCATATCAAGTGCATTAGCAATCAAAAAGACCTGCAAGACGTGCAGGACGCTTTTCATGGAGTTTTTCTTGCAATCTTTAAAGCTGCACGTATTTATCTGTAATAATAGTTAAATTTGACTTCAACAACTCATATTGAATTATACACAGAATAAAATCATTTTACATCTGCTAGGGGTGGTTGATCCTTATAAAGCCACTGTCTTTTGCGGACGACATGATCATAGGTAAACCATCTTTCCTCATTTGCTACAATCGTGTCCAAAAAAGGTTAGATTTTTTTCTCGTGAGAGCAGACCTGTGGCGATTGATATGCGATCTTCTTTATTCCGTTCACTGAGATTGTGAAGTACCCATACTTCTATCTTATTGACATTCCTTAATCTCTCCAAGTAGCGGTAAACAGTTGATTGTGTTGTATTAAGCCTTTGTGTTACATCTCTTATTGATTGACGTGGATTTTGCTCCAATATTGCCTTTAAAAGCATGTCGTCAAAGTCGGGACGTCCCGTTCTCGGTTCGTTTTTAAAGGTCGCATTTCCAGAACGAAATTTGACAAACCAATTTCTAACTGCCCAATCGGTTGTTAATTAGCGGTTATTAGTTATTTAGTAGCACTATTCCCTTGTTTAAATTCCCAAAGCGTCACATGACGATAATGCACTTTTTGACTCTCAATTTTAGGGATTAAGAACAACTCTTTAATGTAACGTGTGCCAAATAGTCAGAAAACTAACGGTACCCTTATGTACTTGGTGAAAGCAAAAACTCGTTTGTACCGGTTGACACATACATAGTGGGTGGATACAAACCATAGGTTTAACCTACCTGCATCGCTAATTATTTATGACTCAACCTAATATTTATTCACAGAATATTATACAAATATATTTACTGAATTTAACCAAAATTAATTCACTTCACCAGCACAACACTTAATATAAATTAAAAACAAATTGGCCAAAGAAACAAAAACAAATTAAAGTAAAATTAAATTAAAATTAAAAATTCTTCCACCACAGAGAAAGATAAAAACACATCTTCCACGTTCGAGCGTTCATCGCGCACTGACATATTTTTTGTACATATCTTGCTTGATATCATTTAACGGGAGAAAAAGTACTAACCTTTAAAAATTAAATTTACATCTTCTACAAGAAATATCCTTTGCTACAAAATATTGTACTCGTAAAACTGGTTCGGTTTTAAAAATTTCTTTTGTTTCTCGTAATGTCATATTTTCAAACACAGTTTGCCATGAAACATTTGGAAGTGGACATGTTTTGTTATTCCAGTTTGTTTACTCACACTAGAACAATATAATTATTAGTGAATATTTTTCAGGTGTAATATTGATTCAATTGCATGTACATACATGCTTCTTAGATTTGTGTTTTCAGTTTATAAATTTGTCAATCTGTAGGTTTACTTTTTGTTTGATAGGCAACGTTTCATTTTTACCTAAAAAATGCCACAAACAAAAAATCTATTGGACAAGTTTGTTTTGAAGTACATCATTTGAAAAGTCGTAAGTTAAGAGCAGTTGAAATAAAGTTTATACTTCAAGAGCTGTTCAAGAGTCGATTTAAAATTGAGAGCATTCAATTACGATGAAGACTGAGTTATTCAAACATTTTCCATAAACATTCGAAAGTACAACTCTTGCATTCAAATCAAATATTTTAGAACAACACATTTTGTTAATTTTTAGGATACGGAGATCAACGTTCTGGTATTAGTTCCGAAACAAAACATGAAATCGTTTCAAATTTACAGAATTTATTCCACGAAAACAATCATCTGGTGAATTTATCAAAATGGTTTAGATGTCATCGGATGACCATAGAGGCAAAACACCCTGCGTTTAATGGAGGCTTGTAATGAAGGTTTCTTCCAACATATCTAACATCTGCAACTTACGATGTAGTATCTTGAAGTCTTATCGCTGGTTAAACTCTCTTGTTGAATGGACTGAATTAAATAGGAAACTCTTTCCACTCTGGTTGGGCGGTCCACCGATACATTTTTTTTACTAGTAACAGTGCCAAAATTTATTTAACTTAAATTTCCGTTCAAAATTTTGCTACATTCATTATATAATACATTTACTGTGTATACATTCATTATAAGTTATCCCTCAAGGTATTTTAATTTTTTTTGGAGTATTCTCAAAAAAAAAAAAAAAAAAAAATCGCCCATTTTTCCATCATCATAAAAATTATAAATTTAAATTAAATTTTATTTTTTTGTTTATTAACAATTCATTTAATGTTATAATTGCGTACATATTTTATTTGGTGCAATAAATAAAATTTGTATGTTTAATGGTTTCAAGCTTTTTCAAGATAGTAGCTAAGTAACTAACTATACTTTTTGACTTGATGATAGATCTGTTCAGGCCACAAAAATAATAATAATTTCAACTTTAAGTAATAAATGAGTGACAATGTTTTGTTTGTGTACAACCGTTCTAATTTTATGCTAATTATTTTGGCAAACAATTTTTATTTTTCAATTAAATTTCCCTTTTTGCTTCATTTTCATTTACATAGAATAAGCAATTAATTCAAATTGAATTTTAATCTTTGGGTATTCATTTAAATTTAATTTTATATTTCCTTGGTACATATAATAGTTAATTGAAGCGACGATGTCTATGTGTGCGCATAAAAATTAATTTATGATGAGCCTCGAGCATATCCACGTGTTTACTTTTCTACCTACTTATGTAGATACGTTCGTAAATATCATACGAGTACACAACAGTGTATATGGTTTGATTTAAATAAAAAATTCAGCACCTGATGAATAATTGAAAATGTTTTCCCGAATACAACAATATAAGTTGTCTAATATAATAAAATTTCTAAATAAAATGAGACTACGCCATATATTTTCAGGAGGTTTTAGGAAATTAATTTACACAAAAAAAAATTGTTGTTGTATTTTTCCCCCATAAAAAATAATTCCCATGTTGGTTTGATGGATTCTATTATCTTGCCTTACAAGGGGAGATTAAAGATGTAACCTTCTAGGAAGAAATCTATACAAGGACGAAGTGTAACTGATGTAATAGGGCGATTAAAAACCATATCGAAATTTTAACTTTCCATGGAACTTTCCTTTCCTGAATGGCCGGCGATTCAGTAGAATACTCTTCTTTATAAATAAACGTTCTCTTTTGCGCACATAGTATTAACTTTAAGCAATATTCCGTTCATTATATTTATCTCCTTCTATATTTACAGAAATATCCAAATGAAATTTTCCTCAAGTGATAATTGTGCAAATATAGGCGGCGCAGTGCGCCTCTTGCAAGGGATAGGAAACCACGGCTAGTTATGAAAAATTACGACACTCCAATCGTCCACCTACAGTTTCTTTACCGGTAAACACTTTTAACGCTTACCGGTAAATTTCACGGTTTTCCATTTATCGTTTACCGGTAAAACCGAAATACACACATATTATGTCGCAGATCAATACTTACGAAGTCCTTTGTAAATTAAATAACTATGAAATGTCCTAAACATCTCAAGAAAATATTAAAAACTTCGAAATAATCACAAAAAAGTCGAATTCCCATATGTTCGGAGAACCTGAAAGGAACAAAAAACTTAGTATTAATCACAAGATACTAACTAACAGTAGACAGTAGTTATAAAATCTGTCAATGCATTCGTGTGATGTAAAAACAAAACATTATGTTAGCTCAGTTTAATTTGTGAGTGCGTTCTATGGCAAATATTTTTAGTTCAATTTATATTGTTTTCTTTAGTGACATCTACCAACATTGTAACGAATTAATTAATTATGTAATATTTTTTGGGTAAAAATTTATATTTTTTCTCTTGACAACCAGCCACTGATGAGTGAACATCACATCAAAATTAAGAATAAAGTTGTAATTATTAACGAAGCAACAGTTTTTTTTTTTGTTTGGAGCAATACTTTTCGTGTCGTCGATGTTTGGTGATTGCATGTTCTACGGCAGCAGAAATAAATGAGAATCGAATTGTTGTGAGTTATAATAAGTGAAACTTGAAACGAATTGTTGTATACTGTGTCAGAGTTGTACACATGGTCCTTCGATTAGTGGTTCGAAACGTGTATATTCAACGGCGATAGTGATATACATTTTGGTCCTTCGAGCCTGATCTATGGATACAGTTTGTTTAATAAATTATACAAAAGTTGGTTGCGTAACACCAATCTATTGCGATCAAATTATAATCAATACTCTTTACGATACAAAGTATCTATCAGAATTTCAATATACAGTCGGATTACTCAGAAATTTACGGATAAATTAGGGTGAATAACCACGTGCAAGTTTACGACATATCGGTCGTCTTAACAAGTTTGGGTACGGTAATTAATTGTGACGTGTCAAAACATACAAATTTTTTGTGAACGAAAAGCTTATAGTGAATTGTGTGTCAAAGTGCAAATTATTAAATCGTCAAAACGGCGCAAGATACTGAACTTAATCGAAAACGTGGTCAATCAAAAGGTTTCTTTACAAGAGCAGAAACGTTCGTTTCCAATCTAAAAAAAGACATCCAATTGGATATTTTGATGGTGCGAATGGATCTATTAGAAAAGGCTTTCATTAATTTTGCTGACGCAGATTCGGCGTTAGCAATATTGGACTAAGAATCAGAAATGCCGGAGATAGAAACTAGATTCGTGGACGTAAAGGCAAAATTAAATGAGCAAATAAGATCTAGGATGTCGAAAGAGATTTTACCTAATAGAGTATATTACAGCAACGGGAGTTAATTGAAGGCATTCATGATCGAAGTTTTATACAAAAGGAGGACGTGCGATTACCACCTATATCGATACCTAAATTTTCGGGGAAAATATCAGATTTTTCATCATTGAAGAATTTATTTGAAGTCACAATTTACCCATACATCGATGCCAAAAATTCATAAATTCAAATATCTCAAGGGATATTTTACTGATGATGCTGCGTCACTGTTAAAACATGTATTAGTAGTACAGAAGAGAATTATTAAGGTGCCTGGAAAAAGTTAGTTAACCGATACGACAATAAACAACAGATTGTGACAACCCTCATAAAACCATTCATGAATCAACCAACCAAAAACGGAATTACCTCAAAGCTACGTGATTTGGCAGATGTATCAGATGAAGTGCTTAGAGATTTGGAAGCATTGGGCGACGAAGCAAAACAAAGAGATTGTTGGCTGATTTATTTATTGCTAGAGAAATGTAATATTGAAACCAAACAAGCATGAGCACTGGCAAACGACAAAGACTATCCAACCATAAAGGACTTTCTGGAATTCATAACTAAGTGAGTCAATTCATTGGAAACAGTAGAGTTATCTGATCATAAAAAACCACCGCACAAGAAGGCTGTTGTCCTTTCCTCCGTCATCGCTAAAAATCAATGTCCGTGTTGTTCAAAGGAATACGTTCTCTATAACTGTGATGACTTATCCAAATTAAGATGTGCTGATAGGAGAAGTTAGATAGCCGAAAATCAATTATGTTTTAATTGTTTGAGGAAAGGTCATCAAGCAGCAAGTTGCAGAATCCGCTCAAATTGTAAAAGGTGTGGCAGAAGGCACAATACCTTACTTTGTGTTAGTGAAAGCGTACAATCAAATGCAAAGAATACCGTAAAGTTTGAAATCGAACCAACATCTAGTCATATTAATGCGCAGCTGAATGCGTCTATGAATCAATCAATTTTACCAACTGCGGTAGTGAGAATTCACGGTAGTGGCGGGTGTTCAGTGTATTGTCGCGCTTTATTAGATAGTGGGTCACAAGTCACTATCATCGATGAGGAGTTATCGAATAAATTGCAATTAACAAGAACCAATTGCAGAGTCAAAATATCAGGCGTAAGCACTAGCAATGTTTATAGCAGAGGCATCCACTGTTCAAATGAGCTCCAGATTTTCAAACAGTGAATCAATAAGCACTGATGTGCCCCTATTTCCAAGGCTACCAGTACAATTACCAGAAATCAAGGTACCGATCCAACAGCTGGAGAAGATTAAGCACCTTGAACTGGCGGATCCTAGCTTCAGTCGAACATCAAAACTAAATTTATTGATTGGCACTAATGCATTTATTAGTTCAATCAGAGTTTGGCACAAGGTCCTAGGCGGCAATATGTTTGCATTAAAAACAATATTCGGCTACATTATTTCCGGAAGTGCCAATGTGACAAATCATGCAAGCAGTTTGAACGCATCGGTCGACATAGATGAAACTCTCAGAAAATTCTGGGAATTAGAAGAGGTTGATCTCAACATAGAAACAAGCGAGGAGAACGAGTGATTAGATTTGTTTCCGTAAATTATTTCCTAGTTTTGAATTTAAGTAAAAATGGATGGCTGTATAATCAAACCAATCCAAAATCGTGATAAAAGTAGTTCACCTGTACCAGAATTTGATGTTGATCAAATGAGGTAAGTGTCAGAAAATGAGTAACTAAAATTTAATTAAATAACCTCCTTTACGGTTACTTTAGAGCGTTTCGTTCATTTGAAAATTTATTGAATGAGCTTGATGAAAATGATGGTTCAATGCATACCTCATGTACCATAATCCCAGCAACACCTGTAAATAGTCAAGGTTCGGTGAGCTCGACTATAGAGCTTATAAGTGTAAATCAAACTTTGTTGAATAAGGCACAACAGCACGATTATTCAATGCGTTCTCCATGCACTATAATTCCACCAACACCTGAAAATAATCAAAATTCGGTGAGCCCGACAGTGAAACTTATAAGAGAAAATGAAGATTTTGATTCCAGGGGTATACTTTTCAATTCCAAATATTTGGATGTATTATCTAAGTTCTCTTGCAATTTATAGAATCATCGGTTCTTGATTCGGACGCCGACCCTGAATCCTTTCCACCTGATCCTGAAAGAATGATTGATGATGTCTTGCGTAATGGTAAGAAACTTGTGAAATTGAATGTTATGACTAACTTTGCTAATAATCTTAGATGTACCAGGTTGCTCTAAAAAATTGACCAGTAAAAGACTTAAGTGTCCTGAAGAATGGAAAAAAAATGTAAGAACGGTAAAATCTCAGAGAGGGGACCATTTACTGATAGTTTGGGAATAAATCGTAAACGACGAGAAATAAAAATGGGTTGTGGGGAAGCTTGTGCATATGGCTGCCATGAAGAATTTAATTTGTCAGAGAGAACATTCATATTTGACAATTTTTGGCAATTAAGTTCAAAATCTAAAGGCGAATTTTTCGGCAATTTAGTGTTTAAGGTTCCAGTAAAGCGATCAAGAACCACTAATAATAACTCTCGCAGAAAGAATACGTTCATCTACCATTTTAAAAGCCGGTAAACTGAAGAAAGTCTGCCAATTGTTTTGTACCAGTACATTGGATATAAATAAAACGCGAATTCATTACTATTTCGCAAATCTAATAGATCCAAATACTACTACATCAAAGTCCCCAGCTAAAGGAAGACACAAGAAGAACGAATTGCCACCAAATAAACTGGATGAAGTTGCAAGTCATATCAGTGGATTTGCAACAATGGATTCCCATTATTGTCGTTCCTCATCTACCAAAAAGTATTTAGAACCACATCTTAGTATAAGGAAAATGTATGAATTATATTGCAACGAAATAGAAGACCCTATTAAGTTTTGGGCATACAAGCATATATTTGAGACGAAATTTAATTTGGCTTTCTTTGTTCCTAAAAAGGACTTGTGCAACAAATGTGAAGAGCACAAGACGAAGGTGAATAACGGTGAAATATTGAGTGAAGCAGAACAAAATGAATTTTCGAATCATATGCAAAACAAGTTGGCCGCGAAAGCGGAAAAAGATGTCGACAGAACAAATTGTGAGCCAAATACTCGAATCCTTGTCGTTGATTTTGCAAAACGTTTATGCATTACCCAAAGCAAATATCAACTGTTTTTATTATAAAAGAAAGGTGCTATGTTTCAATCTTACTGGATACTGTCAGGATAATAGAAATACCTATTGTAGTTTCTGGAATGAAACAATGCAAGGACGAGGTGGAAACGAATTAGCGAGTGCTTTTGTGAAAATTTTACAAGCAGTGATTTCAGATTTTCTACAAACAGAAAAAATTATTATTTGGACTGATTCATGCATTCCACAGAATCGCAATTCAATTGTGTCCCTAAGTTTTTTAAAATTCATGAAGGAAAATCCTCATGTGAAGTTAATTGAGCAGAAATTTTCAGAACCCGGGCCCTTTATGTTGCAAGAAGTTGACGCTGTTCATAGTACGTTAGAAAAGTACTTGAGAAATATGGAAATCTTTAGTCCAATTGGATTAGTACGGTTACTTTCTAATGCTAAGTTTCCCAAAGTAAAGTTGAAAATAATGCAAATGCAACCTAGCGATTTCAAGCACTACAGCCAAGCGATCCAAAAATTGAATTTTTCTTGCATTCCGTTTACTAAAGTACGACATATAAAGTACGAATCACGTAATATAATTAATATTTCATATAAGCGGTCATTTAAAGATGATTTTAATACGGATTCTATAACTAAATCAACAAGTTCTCGAAGGGCCAGAAAAAATGTCGGCAAGGTTCAAACGGATTGTATCTTTGAAATCATACCATTTCAAAACAATAAAATTAAAATAAACGAAGAAAAACGGAAAGATTTATTGAGTCTTCTTAAGTTCATGCCTAAAGTTGATGAAAACTTTTATTATACAGTTTTGAAAACGGAGTAAACCCATTACCATATATTATACAAAATGGGCTCTTATACTACAACTTAAAATTATTTATCAACTTACATTTTTAACGAGTGAAATATTATAATTTTTTAGCATTATATTTTCTATTTTGGAATAAAATATGATTTATTTTCAGTAATTGAATTAAATTACCAGAATTGCTTTCATTCTTTTTTAAAAAATGATAATGGAAATTCCGCTAAAGACCATATTTTAGTGTAAAATTTACCTAAATTCTTTGAAAATTGAAATGCTATCACACCAAAACATTATGTTATAGCGCAAACAAAAAAATGAGTCGCTGGAAAATTTGGAAGCTTAGAAAAAGTTTTCCTAGTCTTGGAAATTTAGTGTTTTGATGATTATTACCAAATCAACAATACATCAAAACAAACTAATACCATTTAGTTAATGTCGTAAATTAGATAATTATAACCTGCTAAACTTTAATTTTTGTTTCCTCAAAATAGTGGTTTTGGCGCTTAGCGTAATCTAGTCCTGGGACGACGATATGTATTATGTTCATATTATATGGACAACCCTAGGATTACTTATAAAAACGTCACTTCAGAGTTGTGCATTGTAATACATGGTAGCATATAAAACGTTATCTATATTTAATGAATAAATAAATGATATAGAATATAATTGGTATACTTAGTTAATTAATTCTTCCGTCCGCATTTCATACGAACTTATCAACGTGTGCATTACAAGAAACACGGATTTAAAATAATTACGGACATAATACCTATACAACAAATTGGATATATAGTATGTATACAATATGTATACAAAGAACCGCTATCGACTCTGTATATATCCAACCAAATAATCATATAATAATCAATAAAAATAAAGAGCAATAAATTTTACACACATTCATATTACATGTACATATGTACACAGGCCAGTCCATGCAATATGAATTATACCTCGTACGATACTATGAAAGTCCCGTTAGAATTTGTTTTGTAGCACAAACTCCCAGTTTGTGTCCATCTTGATTGGATCACTATTTTGAACTAATCAACACTACACTACAACTATTTTACATACATCACTACACTTATGTACATATAAGAACACTGAGAAACTTAAGATGCTCATAAAACACTAATTTAGCCAACATATTTTCAGATATACATTTTTTTTTTATTATTTAATTTTCATAAATCTAAAGATTTCAATATGTACACTGGCTCTAACACAAACACAATCACATTTTCATGTTTAGAAATTTCACTGCATTCCTTTTTCTTTCTTAAACACTACAATTTTCTTTTTTCACTTGTTTTATAAACTATTATCACTTTAAACTAAACTACTTTAAACTAAATAAATAAATAAAAATTTTAATTCAGAAAAACAGGTTCGTCTTCTTCAAGAGTTGACGTGTGTTACCACTTTGATACAATTGTATCAAATTTGGTACATTTTCCCGACCCAAGAATTTCGGTACGTACCTTTTAATTTTGCTACATTTCTTTGAATACTTCTACTTAATTTGTGTTATTTAATTTTGTTATCGAAATCTCAACGTGAATATTTATTGGGTTATATTTTCCGGTTGGATTTTGAACCGCACTTACTGAATTGTTGTCTAGTGAGAAGTAAAGGATAAAACTGATTCTGCCCATGACATCCTCGAATTCCTTAATCGCGGCGAATTTAAATTATATTTGCTATTTTTATTATTTATTTTAAAAATTGTGAACGATGTTAACAAAATTTATCTGAAAAAGCCGAAATTCAAAACGTAAACCAAACAATCAAACGCGTTTATTTGGAAATTTAAAAAATTTCATGTATTTGGACAACATTGATCTAAAAGTTGACGTTAGAGATACTATCAATCATCTCCCAATTACCTCAATGTTTTTTTCATTAGATTTTCAAGAATTTGAGGAAACATTTTTAGAAGAAAGCCAATTTAAAATCGCAACCATTAAAAACGATATTATGTCTTTTTATATGGAGCTTTGCTGCCAAATAAAAAACGTTTTCAACTTTATGACAGCAAATTGGAAATTCTAAAATTTTGTACCTAATGTAGCTGAAATTGTAGCCGGTACTATGCCAAAAATTTCACAAATCCAAAAACTGCAATTTTGCTTCGATTGCGACGGTTAAGATTTCTAACGATAGGTTCCAGAACCTGTAATTGTTGTGCCAACTAAATTTTAGATGGCTAGGTTATTTCTAGGGATTTCCGACAAAATTCAATGTTATTGAAAATCTACTGTGTCCACAAATTATTCTGAACCAAAAATCCAAAAACTGCAATTGTGCTTCGATTGCGACGGTTAAGATCTCTAATGATAGGTTTCAGAACCTGTAATTGTTGTGCCAACTAAATTTTAGATGGCTAGGTTACTTCTAGGGTGTTTCGAGAAAATTCAGTTTTATTGAAAATCCACTGTGCTATAGCACAAATTATTCTGAACCAAAAATCCAAAAACTGCAATTGTGCTTCGATTGCGATGGGTTAGATCTCTAACGATAGGTTTCAGAACCTGTAATTCAGAGATTTTATTCATCGCAATCGAATCACAATTGCAGTTTTTGGATTTTTGGTTCAGAATAATTTGTAGGCTATAAGAACAGTGGATTTTCAATAAAATTGAATTTTCTCGAAACCCCCTAGAAGTAACCTAGCGATCTAAAATTTAGTTGGCACAACAATTACAGGTTCTGAAACCTATTGTTAGAGAACTTAACCGTCACAATCGAAGCACAGTTGCAGTTTTTGGATTTTTGGTTCAGAATAATTTGTGGGCTATAGCACAGTAGATTTTCAATAAAATTCAATTTTTATTGTTATTTGAAAAATTATCCTTTTAAAAAAATGTATGTCTTAATTGAAACACTAAATGAACAGTGGCGAAGCTTAATTGGAAATAAAAATTTGTTAACAGACATGGATTCTGATAACGCTGCTCAAAATTGTAAGTTAAAAATTTAAAAAATAATTTAGAATTACCTATTTGTACAGAATTAGCCGACTACATCCTATAATATTGCTGTCATTGCCGCACAGAAGTCAGCAGCGGAAAGGGCCTTCTCCACATTAAATTTAATAACAAATAAGAAAACAAATCGTCTTGACAATAGTACAATTAGTAATATGATGTTTACTAGAACATTAATTAAAGAAAATATGGATATAAGCATACCGGAAGAAGATTTAGGAAAATTTGCTGCGAAATTTAAATTTAAAGACGCTGCTTTTGAGCCATATTATGTTTCATTTGTTGTATGTTTATCTTATTATTATCAAAACTTATTATATTTGTGATATTACGAAAATAATTGATATTTTTGCAAATAAAAACCTTAAAATGATTTTATATTTTTTCTTTATTAGCTGTGTTTTTGTATTCGCTCCCGGTAACTGCTATAGAGGCCTTCATTTTGCTACGTCTAAATTTAAACTTGACGCACTATTTATTGGTAAACTAAACTTATTTAACATCAAACTATCATTTTTAATTCAATTGTTTAGCGAAAAATTGATATACAAAATATTTGGCTTTATCTATTTATACGGAGCGCTATCGGGAGCCACTTTTTATATGACGGCTCTCGATAGCAGCTATCCGGGGCGAATAAACGCAGCTTTTATGACTTTTTTTGGTATTGGCAAATAGTAGAATGTACCAAATTGGTACGTATTTTCAAAAAAATCTATCAAATTTGCTACATATTTCAAGTTTCCAAGTGGTAACACCTTGACGTTCGACCAACATCAATTTGTTTCAAGTATAGTCGATTTATTATTAAGCGTGTTCCATTGGCTATAGCAAACTACTCACAAGTATTTGTATCTACTCGCAACTACTCATGCTCAAGTGATGGTGTAGTTGTTAGAAGTAGTTAGGCACATAATTAACGAAAGAAGGATTTTAGTTTAAAAAATTCTAATAGATGGCTCTATACCAATTTTGGTTGTGTGAAACGTCATTTTTTAACCCTAATCCAACCAAGGTGTGCCTTTTTGGCTCGTTTGATAAATGCATCGATTTTTAAAATAATGTTAATTTAGTTATAAACTTGTATGTATTTTATTTTGAAACATTTCCATACAACATACTTGACATTTACTCATTCTTTGCAAAAATTTTCGTAAATTATTTGAGTAGAATTTTAATTTACTGACATAACAAAAATATGTTGGTTCGATTAGGGTTAAAAACTAAAAAATTTTTGTTTATGTTTGTGATACAACGCGCAATTGTTAAATCGTTAAAATATTTTAATTATTTTGTTGTTTAATGTTTTATTACTTATTATTATTAATAGATCAACGTATTTTTTATTAAAATCTAGCAGTTTTATTTAAATTGGGGTTATATTTTACTACTTTCACAAAAATTTGCGTTCCATTGAACATCTACTCACAAGTACTTGGCAGAATAGGACAAATATTAAATTACAAATTGTTATTCTTTACGTTTTAGTCTTATTATTTTCGATGATCAAAAAACAAAGCACACTTCTTTTATCTTTTATTTCTTTTTATATTTTCTCTTACTTCATTTTTAATATTCTTTTCCCACCACAAGGGATCTCTTCTTTTTCACTTCCTTCTCTTTTTTTGAATGCCGGAAATTGACTTCCATCCTTATTTTCTTTTCCTCTTTACATTATGAACTTAGGTACAGTTCACCCACTAACCAATAATTTTATACCACTAGTTTGCCAGAAGAGCAAACTCCCTATCGCTCATGGTCTGTTGGGTAAAAATACTAAAGCTCGGCCAACCTGACGTCTATCGCACCGATAGGCTCTTGGTATAAAATTATTATTTGTTTACATTTTTTTTTCGAATTCATACTTAATAACTAATCACTTAACCTAGAATTACATAATTATTCTTATTTAAATATATTTTCTTTTAACCGATATCTAGAGATATTCTACTTGTTCAAACTCTTCCTCTGAATCACTGTCACATCTTCTGACAAATTGTTTATAATTCTGTCTACTTGAATTCGTACATCTCCGACATCTGGTTTCTGAACTCTCCATAGCCTGATATATCTAGGATCTAAGATTCGATCGGTTTTATCCTTTATCTCTTCATTACCTATTTCTCTTATAACGTATCTATCTTTGTCTAATATTTTCCTGATTTTATAAGGCCCTTTATATTTTCTTTTTAGCTTATTTCTTTCTCCTAACTCTTTATTAATTTTGACAACTACTAAATCTCCTTCTTTATAGCTTGGGTTCTTTACTGCACTTCTCTTCATGTTTTTGCTTATTATATCGCTGTAACTTTACTATATTTTGACTTGCCTTTTCTCTAAGCTCATTTAAATTCCGGTCTTCCCTATCATTTATATCCTCCAGAAATCCTATAAGTCCTTCATCTAGCTTTCTTTTCTGTATTACTCTAAATTAAAGTTTTGAGAGTATTTCCTGAATAGATCTATTCCATGTATTATTCAACAAAAACTCGGCGTCCACTAAACAGGTATCCCAATCTTTTCCTTTTTCTTCTATCAATTTACTTAGTAATGGTACAAGTGTATGGTTATACCGCTCTATTTAGGCGTTTGCCTGTGGACACGCTGTTGCGTTCAAAACATGCTTTATTCCTTATTCTTTTTCAAAGTCTTGAAACTTATTAGAAGTAAAAAGCGGATCCTTGGTCCGATACTAATACCTTCGGGGTAGAATACGTCAGTATATAACTCTTTACATGCTTCAATACCTCCTTTGTATTCGTCGTCTTGGTTGCGAATAATCTTAAATATTTAGTAAATCCGTCTATTATCGCAAATACGAACACATTTTTACCTCTAGTTATCTGCAATGGTCCTAGATGATCTATATGTTCCATCTCAAACGGTGTATCAACCTTCTTTATGTTATGTTGTTTCGTCCTATCTAATCGTACTTTCGGATTATACGAAATACATACAACACAATTTTTTATATGTTCTAATACCTTTTCCCTCATTTTAGAAAAGTAAAATAATCTTCTTATAACTTCGCATACTTTGTCTACTCCAAAATGCCCCATTTCATTATGGTATTTGTAGATAACTGACTCTTGCATCTTTTCCTAAAATCCTTTCTTTTAACTTTTTAATGTCTTCGTTTAAACTTTGTTCTACTATTAAGCTCTCCTCGAATATTGAGTTAGTCTCTGTATCTAACGTATAAATTGTAACTCGACTTAAAGCGTCTAGATGCCTCATGTTCTCTGACCGTCAATAAACTGTAGTATAATCAAATTGTATGAAGTACAGAAACCATCTTGCTATTTTTGGGTTTAGATCTACCTTATATATTGTAAATTTAAGTGCGTTACAATTTGAGACAATTACAAATTTCAATACGAACAGATATGTCCTAAATTTTTTCAAACTATAAGCTATGGTCAATGTTTCGAGTTCGAAACTGTGTAATTTAGTTTCCGCTGGTGTCGTCTTTTTACTGAAATACATGACTGGGTGAAACTTCCATCTTCTAGCTGCCTCTGCATCAAAATTCCACCGAACCCTATCGCGGATGCATCTGTATGCAATTTTGTTTCTGCTTCTGGCGAGTAAATTCTTATCACGGGTTTGGAGATTAGTTTTTCTTTCATTGTATAAAATGATTTGGCTTCTTCGTTCCCAAAATGAAAATCTTCCTTACTTTTTAACTGATCTAACATCGGAGTTATTATAACACTGAAATTTTTAATAAACTTACGGAAATAGCTTACTAAACCAATGAATCGATGTAATGATTTTCTATCTATAGGCAAAGGATACTCTCTGATAGCAGATATATGTTTATCAGCCAAAGATATTCTATTCTGTGTGATGTTATACCCTAAATATTCAATAAACGTATTTGGGAATTTACACTTTCCTAACTGTAACTTTACTCTGCACTCGGACAATCATGTTAAAACTCTCGTCAATATCTCTAAATGTTGTGTTATGGTTTGTGTAGCTATTAGTATATCATCAATAAAAATAAATTACTTAAAACCTTATTAATGTATCTTATAAATACTGATGGCGAATCTACATATCCGAATGGCAACTTATTGAACTCATATAAACCGTCTTCTGTAACAAAAGCGGTGTATTTTTCCGAATTCCCCTCTAAATTGATATCCCCTCTAAGTGTCCCCTGAAGTTTTTCTAGTTGACTTTTTATTACTGGTAATGGATACCGGTCTCGTTCTACTAATTTGTTTAAAGGTCGATAATTTACACATAATCTATGTAAATGTTCCGTTTTTTTTTTCAATAATACTACCCGACTTGAATACGAAGATTGACTTTCTCTTATTATTTCTTTCTGTAACAAATCTTCGATAACTTTATTTAACTCTACTCTCTCAAACGTACTAAGTCTCTTTGGAGTGACACTGAACTTTCTATCCTCTTTCAATTTTATTTCGACCTCTTGCCCGACCCTTTTTGACTCATCACTTACTCGATTCTTATAATGTTCTAAATATAGTTTCATTACTTCTCTTTCTAAACCTTTAGCTTCCAAACTATCCCCTACATCTAACTGTACTGGTTCTACTTCCTTATAAAATTCATCATCTAAGTTTATTACTGATTGCATCAAATGTATGTCAAATTCATTATTTTCTGCCATGTCTCCCTGAATGTTCTCATTACCCTCCTTTGATACTATTTTTAAAGTCTCTTCCTAAAATAGCATCTACTTTCATCGTTTTAACGGGTACCACCAATAACTTTACTGGATATAATTTATTTTCTATTTTTATCATACTTTTTAAAATCCCTATAACCCTTACTTTAGAATCGTTTACTCCACATACTTCCATTGATGTGAACTCATCTATATTTACTATTCCGTCTAAATCATTTAACAAATTTTGTCTAATTACGCCTACGATACTGCCTAAATCTAACAATATATTAACTTTAAATATATATAATTATTTATTACTACCTGCGATGTCAGCATTCCCTCTGTGTAGACCTTCACTTGTCCTTGCTCCTGTTGAGGTTCTGACGTAGCACATATAGAATATACTTGTTTCCGGTTCGTATCAATGTTAACCCTGCATCTGCTTTCGTTGTGCCCCAATTTGTTACATCTGGCACACTTTTCACCTGTCACTGCTTGTTTGCACTGAGGTGCACGATGTACACTTTGCGAACAATTGTAGCATTTTACTGCTCTCGAACATTGCTCTGCCTTATGGCCATATTGTCTACAATTCGGTCAGCAATATTACGGCGAAGGGTTATGTTTCTTGGACAGAAAAGGAATTCAGAGAAATGGAAATATAAATTATTTTCACTATTTGGATGGATTATATGCTAGAAGTTCAGGCAAACCTTCTACAATCAACCAACGATCAATATCACTTTCAATTTCGGTCTAATCGAACAATCACACGGAAACTAATTAACTAAAGAGGTTCCTATTACATTTAGAAACGGAAAAATTCTTCATATATTTACGATCGAGCGATTATTATCTGTTAATAACAGTGAATTAACGTATCTGACATTTTTTCGAAAATTATTTTTTGATGCAAAATGTTTTTTCGTGAGAAATTTTTGCAGCTGCATTGGATCACCGTTAGGGCCTAACGGTCATTTCACAGTACAACGTGTGACAAGGTACGTTCAACAAAGAGTAACAAACGTTCGAGATGACGGTTTTGTAGTTTCATCAACTCTTAGAAATCGTCATGCAACCGCTGTTGAGACCTGAAATGTATTATTATACGTACGGACACGTTGCGGACGACCTGGGGAACATTACTTTCCATGCATCTTCAGCGAAAGGGTTCGAGGCGGATTAGTCCGTCATCAGTTCCAACCAGATCTATAACGGCAGTTCGCTATAATAACGAAATATTGGAAGAATATGTTGCTCCCCCTTACGTAACATTTATAGGCGATAATTTCTTGTTAATGCAAGATAATGGAAGACATAATATTGCCAGAAGAATTCGCTCTCGTATTGCAGCTCCGAATAAGCTCCGCAGCGCGCTCTTAGAGGAATGGGAAAATATTTCAGTGCGACATCCAACAGATTAACAGATTATCCAAAGTATGGAACGGAGGATGACAGTGGTTATTCAAGCTCGGGATGGCGTTGGGAGAGAGCAGGGCAATATATGCTACTAAACATTTTTTTATTGGTTTATTATGATTTTGTTGTATTTATATTAGTAAAAATTTAAATAAAATGTTTAAAATTTGTAATTGTTTGGTTTTTGTTTGAAAAGTAGGTCTTATCAGCTAGTGCGGTTCAACAGGTTACTATGTTCACAAACTCGTATTCCAGGTAATACGACTCAACTTGAAATTAAATCATCACTTATTGAAACAAACAAAAAAAAAAATCGAGCCCGTGCCTCTGCGTTTACTATGTAAAGTCTAATTATTTGAAGAAAAAGTCAATATAACGAAAATGATAGTAAGTTTTCTTCTTCAAAGAATTTGTTATTTGGACAAATTATTGGTGAAGCATTTCCCAATCTTAGCGCTGCGACTTAACAATATGCACAAAATAATTTGCGATTTAATCATAATCAATAAGATTCTAAAGACGTCTGTATGTCACCAACATAATTATGGTTGTTCTAATAAAAAAAGTTCTGTAAAAGCTTTAAACAAAATATTAGTTTGAAATCATGTTCAACACCAAGTACAGAAACTAAAGCACGTTTCAATTAAAACAACAAAATTTTTGCAATATTACTTATGTCACCCATTCTCGTGGTACAAAACAAACAATCATGACAACTATATTCAGACGAAACGTGACAATGAAACATAATTTTGTTATATTTAACAGTAGCTACTAACAACATCCCCCAGATGCTTGTATTTTTTTACAATGACCATTGAAAATAACATTCAGCCTGAGTAGGGGTGAACTACATTCCAATTTTTCAATACAATGTAAAAAAAAATGAGAACAGCGCCTTTAAGTCTATATATGGAACATAGTAATAATGTGGTAGGCTATGGTCTAAAGCAGCAAGGAAGAATATATACAAAATAGAAACAACAAGTCGAAGAAAGCTTTTAGATTTGCCGTTTTTCATATTTTACATGTGTATGCGTTTAAAAACCAGTATTTATATATGTTGGTTTGATACAGTAAATAATTATGTGTATAACATACATTCTACATATTATATCTATTTTTAATGTCGATTGAGGACGTTTAGCTTATAGATACCGCGCCCTTAAAAACAACTTGTCGTACGTATGTGTATACATATATCGATTTTATAAAGTATACAAATCATGATAATTTATTTAATTGATTTAAGCGGTAATATGCTATGGGTTGCTAAATATCGAGTGATTCTAATAAAATTGGAGAAAAAACCCATATCGGTATGATATCTGTCGGAAATAGAAATGTTATTTATTGCTAAGGTATGTTTATTTAAGACTCGGCGATAAATTTTAATGTCTGAGGTTAAAATTGGTAATTACAACTCGACAATATCAATCTGCCGTTTCAAAGCGTATTATTGAAAAATCTGGAAGGAATTCAAATTTTCTATAAGCCTGTAACTACATACAATCATCATCCGGCTCTTCCGCTGCTGACCTCAAATTTTTGCAACTACATAGGCGCCACTAATTAGAAATTTACTTATATGAAAAATGTTGTTTGGATTTTGACAACAAAATATTTTTACAAAAAATATTTGATTAATGATTTATTACGACCAAATTTAAGTCATTTGGATATAAATTTCAGCGAAAATCACCACAAAAAACACAAACTTTGCTAGTTTGATGGCACTCTATGTGTTCGCTCATATGTTACTAGATGTGGTACGTTTTTGCCTTGCCAATCAAGGTTCGAATCAATGGATAGTTCATAAAACGAAACAATTCAATTTATCACGAACGAATTTATTTATTGAGCACAAAACTTAATACAACACAATTTATTAACACAAATTGACAAAATCACTGTTCACTTATAATTTATATATCTAACTAATTCACTTTTTAAATCACTTTTTAGTTCACCTTTTAATCTTTTCGCTATCCCTTGCCAAATATTAATGATCTAATTCGATATCGTTCGCTTTTTATATACTCAAACCAAAACTTCTAGAAATGTCATGAGTTTTCCAGTAAGAATGCCCTAGAAACATTTATAACAGTTTTACCATGGACAATTCAATTTTAGTACAGTAATATTTTCGCTATTATATAACTTATTCTATTCTACACTAGATGTCACCGTAACACATGTATTCTAATTTAGTGCCGTCAATCTGTTTGAGGTATTAACCGATTAAACTAACTAAACTAAAAAAAATTGAAGCTTTTTCTATTGTCTCATAGGCGGCAACCGAAAAGTCAATTTACGAGCTTACTTTCAATCCTAGTGTTCAGTCGGACTAAAGTAATAAAAATTATCATGCTTTTTTATCACGTATTGCCATAAAAAACGCTCATCCCGTGGAATAGAAATTCGCGATAAATTGGTTTTTACGTTGCTCAAATAAAGATTTAGATCACTTTTTTCATTTTGGTTGTTTTATCGGGCATGACATAAAATACAACGAGGTGAAGTTAGGGATTAATAATACGATTAGTAAGAAATGCTAGGTTTCCGTTAATTTAACGATACCTTTCGAAACGATTCATAAACGATGCGTTAAATGAAGAAGTTCATTTACAGAGTACACTCTAAACATAGCGTAATAGAAACGTAAGGTTTACGAAGACTTTCCAACACTAAGGTTTTGCCGGCTTTTAAAACAATTCAAGGCTAATTTTCAAACTGTGAAAAGTTTTAGAGTTCGTTTAAAGCTAAAAAGTTTTAATTTAAAACAACGAAAATAACGATGTCACTTTTATTTTCATATTCCCGGAACAAAACGTACAACCAAACGTTTATCTCTACCTGATCTTCTTGGTGATTCAGTTGGTTTCTTTTGAACGAACGATAGTCGCCTAGATTGCTCGCTCCATTTATAAATTACTAATGGACCTTCAGTTGTTTGCAAGGGAGCAACGGATGTAGTTTACTCATTTTCTAAATCAGAAGATCGATACGATGTTGCGTATCTTGCGTAGTCCTTTATATCATCAACTGGTTGGTGTCTCTCAATATTCTTCGGAGTTGGTTTTGGTGTCTGACAATTAACTATTTTACCTCGAACTCATTTGTCACCTCGGGAATTTTTTTTTACCCAAACACTATCATCAGGTTGAAACTTCGAAGTTGGCTCTTTAGTAGATTTCGTCTGGTCGTACATTTTTGATAGCAGGGCAGGCAGAAGATTTTTTAGTTGGCGCCCATGAAGCAACCCCGCCGGCGATTTATTAATCTTCGGCAATGGTGTAGTACGGTATGTACTCAAAAAAGTTAAGACAATCTTGTCTCTGCATTGCCCTTCCAGCGCAACTTTCTTCCATAAAATCTTTGTGCTATTTTGATGTGAAGTAGCTCAGCAATGATGCTTTTCAAGCTAACCAGGTAAGGAAAGCGGGAAAAGGCATCAACATACACAAGCCAGTAACATCAACAGAATGGCTGGTTTCGACCAATCGCTGAACTCCCTTATCGGATCGATTAAATTTGTTACAGACGTCACACGTACTAGCTTTTCCGCGTGTGCTATTGTCTATTCCACAATGCCCTTCGTGCAGAAGATCCAATACATTAGCTTGAATTCCGGATGGAATAACTAAGAATAACCCGATCACGTATCGTTAGTGCCATTCTTTTCTCAAAATAGGAAAACCTATCCTTTTCTAAGTTTAATGAATTCTTAGGCCAACCGGTCCTAATAAAATGTGATACCGTTTTCAGAACAGGATCCACTTGCATTAATTCAGCAATCTTCTTCGAATTGAGAAAAAAGTCTTGCAAAAAGTCATTGTACAAGGTCATCACTTCTTTACAGGCTTCGTCATCATCATCAAAATTTGTATCTGAACCCGTAGGTAGTCGACTGAGAGCGTCCGCTTTGCTGTGAAAGTCAGTATTGTGATACCGAATCTCGTATTGGTAACCCATCAGGATGATCGCCCATCTCGCTAATGGGTTTGCAGTCACCACAGGAAGTTTGCTGCTCGGGCCCCTTAGACTGACTAATGGTTTGTGAAATTTTCGCCCGTAGAGATATTAGTGAAAATTTCGGACACCAAATATTAAGGACAAAGCCTCTTTCTTAATTTGGCCATATCTTTTTTGTGCGTCACTCCTCGTCTTTGATGCAAAAGCTAAAGGATGTTCGGTGGCATCGGGGCAAATATGAGAAATTACCACACCGACACCGTAATAGGATGCATTTGTTGCTAGCACCACTGGATAATCATCACGGAAATGAACTAGTTTCGTCCTCTCGATTATTCTAGTTTTTAGTATGTCGAAAGCATTTTGCTGAACAGAACTCTACGTTAATTCAGCATTTTTTTGCTCAAGTCATTCAAAGGTACAGAAACTTCTGAAATTGTTTTAATGAATTTATGGTAATAATTTACCTTACCTTGTGAATGGCGTCCAATCCAGACTCTGATGGTCTGACACCTTCTTCGTCTATAGTATGGCCTAAGTAATCCATTTCGGTCTCTGCAAATGTACACTAGCTGCCACGATGATATCATCCAAATAGTTGGCACACCCTGGCAAACTAGCTAACACCTGCTCCAGAAATTTTCGCAATATCACCGCTGCACTGGAAATTCCCATCGGTAGTCTTTGGTACTGAAAGATTCCAAAATAACGACCTCCACATAACTTGTGGAATAGTTCCTCCGCTCGAGGTATATAATACTGTTCGACCTGTATCTGAGGGTTCAATGTGAACTGAAAATCACCCACGATAAGCACTGAACCATCCTTCTTCGCCACAGGTAGGATTGGTGTTGCCCAATCAGACGTAGAAACCGCCTTCCAGATTCCGTCATTCATCATTCGGACTACCTCTTTTTCACGGCTTTCGTTTGCGCAAACGAGATAGGGCGACTTAAAACTATCTTACATTTTAACGTTAGCTCGACTGCTCTTTTCTTTACCTCCCGATTTTGACTCAAGTGCTCGAAGCTCCTCGGTTTTTTTTCCTGTTATATGAAGTTCCAAATGATCAAAAGCATCCATGCCCAGTATGTAGACTCCGGAATCCGAACAAGTAATAGATTTAGGTTTGTACTGACTTCGTTAAACTTAATTTCAACTTTAAGAACCTCTCGGGCGGGTATCTCTGTACTTCCATACGCAAGCAGAACTTGGTTGGTGGATTGACAGGGTGGTTTGTAGCCGTTCGTGCCAATCATAGAACAAGTAGCACCTGTGTCTACAAGAAATGACATATTCTTTCCATGTTAAGACTTGCTCCGCGACCTCTATAAGGTTCTGATGTATTGACATACAATGTGTTTGTCACAACCACACTGATGTCAGCACAATCGCCTACCTTACCACACTGATGACATTCAGCTTATCTAAACCAACAAGATTCCCTTTTGTGTTTGCTTCTACAGTCCTGGCACGATTTGCGATTGTGGAACGAAGACTGTGAGCGATTGCGTGTTTATTCTTGTCGCAGTCTGGAATATCAATATCGCGACCTTCCCTTTGGTCGCTTATGCGAGCTTATTTTCCTTCTGCTGTCGTACATGTCTGCTAGTGCTAAAGTAATAACATCCGATAACGTCGAATTCTTCTTGTGGAGAGCAGCGGTCCTAACTGAATCGTGAGATGTCTTTAGGATAATTACATCCCTCATTATTTCATCTACATATTTTTGATCACAACCTTTATTTTTGCAGACGAATTCGCAGTCACGAGCGATCCCTCGTAATTCTGCTACCCACTCCGAGTACCGCTGGCCTTCCATCAATATTGTTCGCCAAAATTTGCAGCGAACGGCCAATACATTAGTACCCGATTTAAAATAATCACTCCGTCCCAAAAAATTTTTGTAATAACGTGTAAGTATCCGTTCCAACCCAAGACAATAGAAACGAATGGCGCTGAAGGTCATTCGACACGTGGTACACTGTAAAATGCTATTCTAATTGTCCACAGTAAATACTCCATGTAGAGTGTCGACGATCAAATTGTCGAAATGGTATTACTGATATTTCTGATAAGCCTTTATGCGTGGCAACCTCCAGTAACTCTTTATCTTTGCCTATTAACTCGCGCACTGTACACTTGGTGATTAGCTTTTCTACCGTAGTCGCCGTACCGTCCATTTTTACTCGTCGCCACTGATGTATTTATCAGATAAAATTCTGCTAAACCACCACAAAAACATTTAATGAAACTACACGCACCAAATATTACTTTGGTCTAAAAAGACCAAATAATTGAAATCCTGTCAAAAATGATAAAAAATTTGGTTTGTCTAAAACCACTGAGTCTAAAAAAAATGTCCGTCCGTCTGTCTCGATGTCTGGATGTCTGGACTTCTGGATGTCTGGATGTTTGGATGTTTGGACTTCTGGATGTCTGGATGTCTGCATGTCTGGATATCTGGATGACTGTACCTATGGTATCTGTTCTCTAATATGTTTCTATGGTCAAGGCGGAGATTTGAAAATACGTTGGAACCTGTACGTCAAGATGGTCGGATACCTGCCATAAGAATTGACCCAAAATACCTGGTTATAGAAATATTAACCAATTTTGTATATAGGCTGGTTTGAATATTGAGTTGGGCATTGAGTTTGGGGTTGAGAAATCGCCTCAATTTGCGGACGAGTTGAAGTTAAGTTAGAGTTGAGTTGGGGTTGGATTTTAGATATTGTAAGCAGTTGGCCAATATTTTATATATGCTGGTTTGAGGATTGATTTGAAAGAGAGTTTGCGTTTGGGTTGAGGGTTGAGTTGGGACTCGTTTGCGAGTTGAATTATGGTTGAGTTGGTGTTGGATTAATGTTTAGTGAGCAGTTGAGCAATCTACATACTATATAATTGAGTGTTTGTAGCGTACCTGTATGATATTTAAGCAAATCCACTCGCCATAACCGAAGACGAATAAAGAAAGGTCACTGTTATGTGCAAAATCGAACTTGTTCTGTTTTGTTTACTTTCTCATACGATTTTTAACAAAAAAAGGTCGATTTAGCCCATCACTACACTGTTAATATCTCAAACCTCAAATTCAACTTTTTACATTTCAAATTAAACCTTCAGCAAATTATATGAATGGCCAATTAGGATGTAACTTATCTATTTCTTAATGGATTTTAGTCAAAATTGACATCCGCTTTGGAAATGAGATTCTAAAATGATTTTTGCATGAAGGAACTTGCCTGTTTCTCAAACGATTATGATACAATTTTGGAACAAGTTTTGAATATGACCAAGTATGATACAACTTTGTTATTCCTTAACCGATTATAATAAAATTCGAGATTGGGAATGAGGATTTAAAATTATATTTTTAAATCCGAAACTATGCACTACCGTTATTAGTTTCAATACTGAGGCGCGTGTCCGCTACACACTATATTTTTCTAAACAAGGTCAAACTTACCGCTCTGACAGAAAATACTCAGAAAACATAACCGAAAATTACCTCAACAGCTGCATCATTCACAGAAACATTATAGAAGCCATATTGACATACTTCTCACAACCTCGTCTAAAAATAATTTTTGGGTCACATTTCCTTCTATTCGTTATTTTGTTAAGGGTTCAATTTGAAATGTTAAAAAATTCAGTTTGAAGTGTAAAACCTGTATGGGGGTATAATGGTAAGATGGTTATGATGGTATATTGGTACAATGCTATAATGATATGATGGAATGACAGTATGATGGTATGATGGTATCGTGGTAAGATGGTTTATATGATAGTATGATTGTATGATGTTATGATTGTATATATGATAAAACGTACGATGGTATAGCGGTATTTATTCTAGAATGATTGTGTGATGGTATGACGGTTGGATGGTACGATGGTATGGTGGTATGAAGTTGTGGTGGATCGATGGTAAGATATGCATCATGGCTTGATGGTGGAATGGTTTGACATCACTATGGAGCAATAGTACGATTGTGTGATAGTTTAGTGATATAGTGTCATGATGGTGTGATGATATTTTGGAATAATGGTATGATGAAATGATTTTTTAAGATTATGATGGTATGACGGAACGTATGCCGGTATGATGGTGAGTAGGGTTTGAGTTGAAATTGTGTTAAATTTGAAAGAGAAGTTCGGTTAGGGATTAATTTGAGGTCGAGTTTAGGGTTTAGTAAGTCGGAGGTTAGATTGAGTTGAATGCATACACGCATGTAGCTTTCGAATCGAGTTAATTTTAGGAAAGTCGAGTTGAGCAGAGGGTTGAAATTAGTACAGTTGACGTAGAATTAGGATTTAGTTAGCTTGCATTGGGATGTGAGTTATTCGGTTGAGGAATTATCTAAGGGTTGATTTTGAGTTAGCTTAAGGGTTGATTTGAAAGTGGATTAAGGATTGACTTGGTGATTTAATTGATGGCTGGGTTGGCCTGTTGTGCCATCCATCGCATCCATAGCTGGGACCGATGATGTTGATATCCAAATGTAACAAAATAACACACTTTGGTAACACAGAAAGAAAAACAAACAAATTAGCATAATAATTACAATAGCAAATTGGCACGTTTCGTTTAACACAGAAAAATAAAGTAAAGAATTTGACACCAAGAATCTTTGCGCCCGAAAGTAGTCTAAGTAAAAATTACATACAGATAAAAGAAAAAACTTAATTTCTTTTTGAAATGCCATTTAGGGGAATTAAAATAAATAATGTATGACATTGAAAAATATTAACATTGAAAATATTTCCGTAAATATTTTATATATATAAAATTTGTAAAGTTCCGCGTGTTAAACAAAAAAAAAAAAAGATTTCCGCATCTTCAACAAAAAGATTTCCGCAGCTTCAACAAAAAAAGATTTCCGTATCTTCTGTAAACATTGTAAACAGGAAGATTAAATTGTAATATATAAAGACATAAAATTGTAAATAGGATCATAGTGTAATCGAGAGTGTAATCATAAGTAAAGTAAAATTAACAAAATAAAGAAAGTATCTTAAGTGACAAAAATTCAAGATTTTCAATTCAGGAATACATACAATTTGGTAAGTATAAAATAACCAACATACTAACATCTGGGTACCGTTGAGATTGAGTAACTGTGGAGAAATATGGCAGTATTTATACCCGCTGAATAATCTTTCACACTTATAAGATCTCATCTTTCTCACAACTAACATTTAAACTCTCCACGCTTAAATATATCACTTGGGTCATAGCACCTACCAGCGGTAAGCGCCAAGTGACTATACAAGCTCCAAACCATCGTCTCCATATAACTACATTAAATCTATATTAAGTCAAGCTAACCACCGACGTATCCCCTACCCGGAATTTGTCATACACACACGAAGTACAATTAACTGGACATAATAATTACCCGGTACATATAACAAAGAATTCCCAAACACCTATAAACATAACAAAGCATTACCATAAATACCCAAAATATTGACACTGTAGGCTAACCGATTTCAGATAAAATACAAAATCCCATCACGAAAAAATACAACAGAATCAATATCAGATACAAACCTAAAATATTTAACTAATAGCAGATAAAAATATAAAATATTGGCGCTGTAGTGTTCGAACTTGGAATAGAATTAAGTTGTTGTATTTTTCGCAAAATCTCTTCGAAATTGTACAAATTGCCCAGGGTTGTAAGTCCGCAGTGTAACAAGTAAAAAGAAAAGGTGAATGTTCGTGAAGTCGGGTAAAACACTACGGTCACCAACAAACCAATCTCCAACAGTAGCATACACCAACAATCAACAACGCAGAGGAAGCAGTAGCGAGACAAAAGAGGCAAAACAGAAATTACCAGAAGAAATAATTAGTACAACCAGTGGTGAATCACCAGCAACACCAACCCAAGCATCTAAACCTAAAGCAGAGGAATTCCTCCCAATACCCCCAATACCCCCTTTCAAACCGACAAAAAAAGAACAGCCAAACCCCCTTTTCAAACCGCCAAAAAAAGAACAGCCAAACCAACAAGAACAAATAGAAAAACAAGCTACTCTCAGCAAAGAACAACCACAGACAATAATGAACCAACAACAGATCCAACAGAACATAGCAAGTTCAGTACCAGAATTTAGCGGTGAAAACCAAGGAACAAGAACAAATGATTTAACTAGATTCACAGCGACAGCAGACAGCATCTACCAGACTCTCGGCTCAGAAGAAGAAAAAAAAATATTTAGCAGGCTGATAAAGCTAAGATTGACAGGCGAGGCATTTACCAGGGTAGCACACAGAAACATCGAAGATTACACAAAATTGAGGGAGCTACTTAATAACATGTACTCGAGAACGTACTCGTTAGATGAACTGGAAAGAGGATACACAACCATCCAACAGAGCTACGGTGAAACCATTAGGAATTATGGTTACCGGCTCCTAGAAGCATTGGAACAATACAGAATAGGGTACAAGACCAAATACATGCTAACAAAAATCGACGAAGCTTACAACAACCACATCGAAACAAATTCAGTACAAATTTTTAAAAGAGGATTAAACAATACAATACTGAAGGAGAGAATAGCAACCTCAATGGCAAAAAACGTAGACGAAATCATAGACGAAACAGAAATCATCGAAAGAATGCTCACTGCAACCACAGAAGTAACAACATCCCACAACCTGACACAAAACCCATTACCAAAATTCCTACCTGCAAGACAGCAGCAAAGTAACCACCATCAAGTCACATGCAACTACTGTCAACGGCCAAACCACACATGGGATATATGCCGCACAAGAATAAATCAGGAAAGGATGAGAAGGATAACTACCCAGACACAACCTTACAACACACAAAGACATCAAGATCAGAGATATCAACCACCAGTAACGTACCACAACCAAGCTCGACCAGAAACGTACAACAAACAATACCCCACATCAACACAGCAAAATCAACAATATAATAGATTAACCACGATGAATGTACAACCAAACAGAAATCAATACCCACCAGCACAATACACCCAGGTAAATCGGTATCAACCCAAATTTTGCTCGCATTGCAAGACCACCACTGGCCATACATTCGACGAGTGCCGTAGCAAATTCTTCACAAAGAACCCATATCAACCCAATACCAAAAACAACCCATCAACCGATACCAGGGAGCTGACAGACAAATTCAACAACATGCGTATCAACATGATGTACCCTCAGTCAAGACAGAATCCAGCAACACCAGAACAATACATGCATCAGGGAAACGCCAACAGATCCGACCAGTAGTAGGAGAGACGCTGTCATCGGATCGCGCACAACCAAAAACAATAAATCAAATGAACCAAAGCGAACACGGACTATCTCTTCAAATGGGTACCATTCCTGAAATGTACCTTGAACACACACAATCAACTCAGCAACAACAATTAATCATTCAAAATCAACCAAGCCCAGACGCTAAACCAAATCAAACGAGACCAGACTCTCAACAACCATTAGTTATTAAGAATCAACCAAGCCCAGCCGCTAAATCAAATCAAATGAGACCAGACTCTCAACAACCATTAGTTATTAAGAATCAACCAAGCCCAGACGCTAAATCGAATCAAACGAGACCAGACTCTCAACAACCATTAGTTATTAAGAATCAACCAAGCCCAGCCGCTAAATCAAATCAAACGAGACCAGACTCTCAACAACCATTAGCTATTAAGAATCAACATTCCAGTACAGAACACATAGACAACATCATCATCCTAATACACTTAATAATCATGTACACCAACATATTCCTTTCCCTCGTAACCAACAATTTATCCAAGACACGAGGATGGTGTGGAGAAAACTTCAGCAGAATACGATCACAGTATTCACAAATAGGTGACAAATGGAAGAAAACCAAGGTTGGATACAAAAAACGAGGTACTAACACTAAGAGGCATCACAAGATGCAAGAGTCCGCGAATTTCCTGGACAGTGAAGAACACAAGTATGACGGAAAGAATGGCCACAATACACTGCAAAATTTACTATATCCAGAGTGTAGCGCAACTACAGAATCAATAAATACTGTGTCAAAATGTAAAACAAGAGATACCATAACGCCAAAAATAGGCGCGAACTTCACAAAGCTATTGATAGACTCAGGTGCCGACATTTCACTCATCAAAAACCAATTCATACCGCGGGAAGAAGTTAATACATTTGATGTGTTAACATTAACAGAGATAGGTAAAGGTAGCATAAAAACAGAAGGATCTATTCAGTTAACATTAGAATTTCAAAACCAGTTCAAAGTCAAGCATAAATTTCATACAGTATCAAGTGAGTTCCAAATTTCAGAAGATGGTATTGTAGGCAGAGATTTCTTTGTAGATAACAAGGTGGAAATATCGTACGACAATAATCAAATTAAAATTGGTGACAACCTTATCTCTTTCTCTAACAAAGCACAAAAGCAAATTACATTACCTGCACGATGTGAAACGGTAATAGAAATCCAAACCCCCACTAATGACTTATATGTCTGTTCTGCATCCGAACCACAACCAGGAGTTTTTATACCCAATATGTTACTCCAACCAAAGAATAACAGAGCAAAAATCATTATTGCCAATACAATCCCACAAGAAACAAAATTAGAAAATTTCGAGCCTCCCTAACTCCCAGTACAAAAACACAAAATATTTGTAGGAAATCAGAATTTCAGGCATCAAAAACTGCACCTAACTATAAAACCAGAAATCAAATCTCAATCCAACTATCCTTCAAATATTCCACTAAATTTTCCCAACATAAAACCCAGTTTACAATAATCTAATTGGATTATAATCAAAATTTTAAGACAAAAATGGAAAAATTGTAAAATTAATCTTAGTCGAAGAAGATTATCAATATAGTATCGATAACGATAGAAATAAGTAAGTTTTTCTTCGCTTGGACTTACCTAACACCAAGTAAGGAACAACTTATCAAAAATATATAATTACAAACACATAGTTAAGAACATTAATATTAAGAATCAAAGTATTGTTTAGAAATAGTCAATTTACCATACAACTTAACCCGAATATATAACACAAATTGTCAAAATATTGTAACTAGTTTTAAGAATACATAGTCAAACATAAGGTAACCAAAAGTACAGCTAGATGAAACATAAGCAACTTGAAGAAGCAGTAACTACAACAACCAACACAACAATCCACAGAACATCCCAAGATTTCGAGTCAAATTTGTACGGTTTTCTCAGTATTCACAACAAAAGCATTAACAGTATACAGACGAGTTTCCAGTTACAAATTACCAAGAACATATCAATGAAAGATTAGCCATGAGGGATGAACAACAACAGACAGAGTTGGAATTCAACAAACAAAACATTAACATTTATCCCAGAAAGTTGATTCTATAAGTGATGAGAAACTACAACATCACGATAAAAGTTCAACATTTGTTAACCGGCTGAAGTATCAAAAACATTGGACGATTCAATCTAATCAAATGAAGGCGACCAGACAATTGCGACCAGACAAAGCAATAAACATCATCCAGCTCTCAAAAGAAACAAACAGAAATTCTACAGAATACTATAAGAAAGAAGTATATTGATGAAGCAGCATTTAATTCACACCAGTGATTAGAGCCGCCAATAAGGAAATCAATATTAATCCAAAAAGCAGCTATCATCCAAACACTGAAGTGCCGAAAAACCGTGAATAAAGTTCAGAAGTTCCCTAACCATGATATTCCAAATACTGTAAAATCAAAAACCGTATTTCCTGAAGCGAGATGGAAAATTCAACATGCAGAAAATTCAAAAAAACTTCGAGATGCTGTAAAACTAAATCAAAAGTTCCAGAATGTTGTAAAGCTGAAGTCAACCAATAGAAATTTCAAGATGACTTGAAATTCAACTCGAACGTTATAAGGTTATAACAAACACAATTTTGAGGAAATCACAATAACATGGAAAAGTTCAAAAGGAGAAATGAAGCTGCTATGTGAGTCTCGTTCAAAAGTTACAAAAAAAGAATAAATTTTAGTTATAAGCATTAAATAGGTACATAAGATCTAGTAGATATAAGAAGAAACATAGTAGAAATTCTAAAATTAGTTATAAGAACATACAGATAGCATAAAACATAATGAAGATATATATATATATATATATATATATATATATATATATAAGAAATTTTCAACATGAAAATTCCTCTTAGAGGGGGAAGGTGTTGTGCCATCCATCGCATCCATAGCTGGGACCGATGATGTTGATATCCAAATGTAACAAAATAACACACTTTGGTAACACAGAAAGAAAAACAAACAAATTAGCATAATAATTACAATAGCAAATTGGCACGTTTCGTTTAACACAGAAAAATAAAGTAAAGAATTTGACACCAAGAATCTTTGCGCCCGAAAGTAGTCTAAGTAAAAATTACATACAGATAAAAGAAAAAACTTAATTTCTTTTTGAAATGCCATTTAGGGGAATTAAAATAAATAATGTATGACATTGAAAAATATTAACATTGAAAATATTTCCGTAAATATTTTATATATATAAAATTTGTAAAGTTCCGCGTGTTAAACAAAAAAAAAAAAAGATTTCCGCATCTTCAACAAAAAGATTTCCGCAGCTTCAACAAAAAAAGATTTCCGTATCTTCTGTAAACATTGTAAACAGGAAGATTAAATTGTAATATATAAAGACATAAAATTGTAAATAGGATCATAGTGTAATCGAGAGTGTAATCATAAGTAAAGTAAAATTAACAAAATAAAGAAAGTATCTTAAGTGACAAAAATTCAAGATTTTCAATTCAGGAATACATACAATTTGGTAAGTATAAAATAACCAACATACTAACATCTGGGTACCGTTGAGATTGAGTAACTGTGGAAGAAAGAAATATGGCAGTATTTATACCCGCTGAATAATCTTTCACACTTATAAGATCTCATCTTTCTCACAACTAACATTTAAACTCTCCACGCTTAAATATATCACTTGGGTCATAGCACCTACCAGCGGTAAGCGCCAAGTGACTATACAAGCTCCAAACCATCGTCTCCATATAACTACATTAAATCTATATTAAGTCAAGCTAACCACCGGCGTATCCCCTACCCGGAATTTGTCATACACACACGAAGTACAATTAACTGGACATAATAATTACCCGGTACATATAACAAAGAATTCCCAAACACCTATAAACATAACAAAGCATTACCATAAATACCCAAAATATTGACACTGTAGGCTAACCGATTTCAGATAAAATACAAAATCCCATCACGAAAAAATACAACAGAATCAATATCAGATACAAACCTAAAATATTTAATCAATATCAGATAAAAATACAAAATAGGCCGTTAATTTGATGATTGCGTTTAGGATTGTGTTCCGATTGAGATAGAGGTTGAGTTGTAAATTGAGTTGGAGGTTAAGCTGAAGATTGACTTAAGAGGTTCATTTCGGGACTGATTTGGGAGTTGAATTAATCAAGACCGATGTTCTGATCACCTTATGAGGTTTCAGCTCTTTATATTTTATAATTACAAATAACTAAATTATTGAATTTAAATAATAGATAATAGGGATTTGATAAAATAGGGCTTTGGAGTTATTTCATAATATGATCATTATACAATATTTGATGTAATTATCCGAGCCTGAGCTAAAATATGGGAAAGTTTACACAGGATATTTTACAAAACATTGAAAGAAGAAATTCCTACATTTTGAGAAAATACTGTAGGCAAGTCTTATTGTCGGTAAACCTGTCACTTTTCCAAAATAAAAATTGCTAAATTCACCATTACCGGTCGAAAGGCACAATAAAAAGATAAAAATTCGTACTGTCTTTCAAACTGACCTATTTTATATACAAAATTTCCAAATTCGTTTATAGAGTATAGAATTTCCATTTTTGTCGCTTGCCGGTGTAATCAATATACTTTACAGTTATAATGTTTTATTATTTTGTTGAAAATTAATTGTTAGCACGAACATATTGATTGTTTGCTGCTGTAATGTTTTAATGTGCTGATAACTAGGTATAATATCACTCAACGTTACCTACCTGTCGAATACATTCTCGAGGTTAAGGTTTTTCATAAAAAAATACAATCGGGGCCCTGATCTAATATTAGTTTATTGTTGTAATAAATTCCTTCGTCTTTGTTTTTAAATTTATTGTACAAAATCAAAACATGCAAAGTATTTATTTTTTATTATGATTATGAATTAATGTTTATTACTACATGGGAATCTACATAAATATGAATTACATTCATAAATTTTTACATAATGTGAGATTGTTTTATATTTGTCTGTACACGGGGTGTGGGTACCAACCAAATATGAATTTGGTTTTCTTTTTGTTTTGGGCAGGCGAATAGTACGTATGTATTCGTTTTTAGGTACTTCTGGGAAAATAAAAATCGATATTTTTTTTGAAATTGTAACTTATCAAAAAAAACAAGATGAATCTAAAAGTTAACATATGGTCATAGAACTTTACAAAAAAAAAAAAGGAACTCGACTGACAGAACCGCATACAAAAAGTTTCATCTCTTACAAATATATGATTTTTTTAGGAAGTGGGGAGGAAAGGGGATGAATGGGTTGTTTAGTTTCAAAATATATTTTTATGTATCTTATGGATCTATTTTGTGTTAAATTTTTCAAGTTTTTTTTGTATATATTGTACAAATATAAAACTTCGCAGTATTTGTTATGAAAAGATTTAACTGCGGGACATATTGTTACATATAATGATGAATTATGATGGATAATTTCAAATCGTACATTAATTAATAAGTTCACTCCATCATTTGTCATTTATAACGACTTTTTCTGTTTATTTCGACGTTATACGTAATATAATAAACACCAATAAGATTAATGATCTAAAAATCAGGACACAATTAGGGATTACATTACTTCGTGCTATATTTAAAGTATTTTTGTGATTTGCGGTTCTCGAGTATTTCGATTAACTGAAAAGAACTTGTAGTGCAAATTCAATACCAAAATTTTACCAATTTCATATCAAATGATGCATATCAAAACCTAGAGTTGAATAATCCATTTAGAACCCTCGAAGTACTTGTAATCTAGAAATTTGGCTCACTGGAGCCATTTTAACATGGAAAGATACACAGTTCAGAAATTGAACAGCTATTTGGGAAATCTGTAATTCTTGCGTTACACTTTTACCTCCATAATCGTCCAAAAGAACGTTATTTTGAACGGCTGTGTACTTGATCAACCAACGCATGTGCACCATCGCAGTGCTCAGTGTATGATAGTCCAAAATTCTCTTAGCGAATTATGTGCAATGCTATAGACCTGCACCGGCATAAGATCTAGTTCACACAGAGGCTCTGGCCGAATTACCATTTGTTGCATCAAACGTTCGCTGACTGGGCTTTAGAGTAACTCGAGGCCCATTTCGTCGAGAGGTAAACAACCCGCCTAACGTGCGGGAACAGTAAAATGTGAATATCTTTAGAAACCTCCAACTACATTTTGCACAATATTTAAATATTTCCAATAAATTTAAAACTTTGGTTAAAGGTTAAACCATAGCCCTCGCATTAATTCAGCAAATGAATCGAACCCTTTAATAAAAAATCTCCGGGTATGATTTTTAAACATTTTAAACTTTGCCTATATTGTCGACGTTGTCGGCTAAACGTTAAATATTGTCAAGTAATCTACCTGCAATATTATATATCGACAACTACGTTGTTGAGGTACAATTCTGAAATTATTTATAAATGTTTAAGTTATTTTCAAAGACTCAAGAGCCTGACGTGCGACAGTTCGGAAAAATTTTCAGTCAGAATTGGAAATAAATTTCAGAATTTCTTTAAAAAAAAATCCAATTTTGAGCGATTTGATTTTTCAGTTTAAATTTTAAATTAGTGCACCGAATTGATTAATAAATTCAGAATTCAATGGAAAAGTATTAATTATAAAACCGTTTTTGCCGTAGGAGCTTCGTTCACAAGTTTGCGCAGTATTTAGATTACAAAGAAGAGTTTTAAATGCCTTTCGGCATTATGGTTCGAGAAGGCGAATATGTGAACAAAAAATTGAAGAATTTCTATTAAGTGAAGGTATTAAGTTTGAGTATACGGCACCATACTCACCACAACAAAATGGAATTTCGAAGCGTAAAAATCGATATTTGGTGGAAAGTGCTCGATGTATGCTTATAGATGCAAATTTGGATAAGAAATATTGGGGTGAGGCAATATCTATCATTAAAGGAACACCACATGAACTTTGGTTTGGTGAAAAAGCAAATTTGGACCATTTTCAAATTTTTACATGTCCCGAAGGAGAAACGTAAAATGTTTGATGAAAAGGCAATAAAGTAACGATTTGTTGGGTATGATGCAAACACTAAAGGATATCGTTTATTAAATTCCAGTACGAACAATATCATAATCAGTAGGGATGTTCGTTTCATAAATGATACTACAGTTGAGGAGGAGTTTACTACAATCGAACCAGAATTGTATTGTGATATAGTTGATAAATTAAAAGTGGTCGAGCCGGTAAATGATGTAAATTCTGAAGTTTCTAGATTAGAAATTTCCGACAGTGCAAATGAAAGATTAGAAGAAGATTTTATTGGATTTTAAAGGCGATCTCAATAGGTCAATAAAGGTGTACCTCCAAAAAGATACATCTACTCAGTATGCAACTCATCAGAAGTACCAACAGAACCAAAGAATCATAAGGAAGTATTAACAGGGCCTGATAAGGACAAATGGAAACAGGCTATGCAAGATGAATTGGATTCTATTCAGACAAACCGTACATGGGATTTAGTTGATCTTCCAGCACAACGTAAAGCAATCGGATGCAAATGGGTGTTTAAGGTGAAAAAGGACTATAAGGGAAATATAAGTCGATATAAAGCAAGGCTTGTTGCTCAAGGGTTTAGTCAGCAATATGGATGTGATTATGGCCAAGTATTTGCGCTTGTGGCACGTCAAACAACATTTCGTCTACTACTATCATTTGCAGCAAAAAGGTGAATGTCAGTGATTCAATATGATGCGAAGACAGCTTTTTTAAATGTCCAAATCGAAGAAGAAATATTTATGCAACAGCCATTCGGATTTAAAGATTCAGCTATGTCTAATAAGGTGTGTAAATTAAAAAAGTCATTATATGGACTTAAACAGTCAGCACGAGCATGGACTCAGGTAATTCATAAAATTTTACTAGATTGTAATTTTGTTCAAAGCAGCTCAGATCCATGTTTGCAATTTGCGCGCAATTTATCAGAACATTTTGAAATCACAAATCTTGGCAGTGTAACACATTATTTGTGAATTCAAATCGAAAAGGACAAAAATAATGATTATTTTTTGAATCAGAAAAGTTATATTGAGGAAATCATATCATCAAGTGGTTTGGTAGATGCTAAAATGTCAAATATCCCTCTGGATTCCCGATATTTTAGGAATATGACAGATGAGCATTTACTTGATAATAACAAAAACTATCAAAAATTAATAGGCCAACTGCTATATGTTGCAGTAAATGCCAGATCTGATATATCAGCCAGTGTATCGATATTTAGTCGCAGAATAAGAAAACCTAGAATTCAAGACTGGAATGAGTTAAAACGCGTTGTACGGTATTTGAAGGTTACGATTAATTTAGAATTAGCAGTTAGCCAAAGAATGTTTAGTCGGGTATTCAGACGCAGACTGGGCAGAATGTAGACAAGATAGAAAGTCAAATAGCGGATTTGTTTTTAAGTACAGGAAACAAACTTGTGTCTCGTTGTCTACAATTGAATCTGAATTTGTTGCTCTATGTGAAGCGAGTCAGGAAGCATTATGGATTCGAAAGATGCAACAACTATTTATGAAGACAATCAAAGTTGTTTAAGTCTCATCCAAAACAACAAGTTTAGTAATAGATCAAAGCACATTGATACAAAATACAGCTTCATCAGAGATTTAAATGAAAAAGAAATCTTAAGATTTATTAGAATATATGCGAAATTATCTTGCAAATATGAGTGAAAAGCAGAAATTTCAAATTCGAGAAAATGATTCTCAAAGACACAGAACTACTCGACAAAATATGAACGAAGAACGAAAATATCAGTTACGAGAAACAGATACACGAAGGCATAGAATAATTATGACGAGGAAATATGACAGATGAGCAAATATTACAAGAAAGAAATAAAGCTTTACAAAGATTGAGAAATTTAAGATTATTGTCATAACTTAGGAGTTGCAGTTGAAGTAATTATTAACGAAAATGAAGTAGACTCACATAACTGCGTACAATTGAGCTTAATTTGCGAATATTTCCAAGCAAAACACTTTAAAGTAGAACAGCCGACTGACAAAAATTCATAGGATCCATTAATAATTCACTTCCATTTGCGTCAATAGGAGCTAATATTGCACCTCCTCCCGGTTATGGACCTTACTGCTTCAGAATCAACGGTTAAATATATCATAGAGCAAGTGCACTTCATCCAGATAATGATGATCAAAAAAAATTTGCACAGTTGTATATAGTATTCTTAACCCTGATGAAGCATGTGCACAGCGAATGGCGCTGAATGACAAGTGCAATCCTGATTTGGTGGCAGAATTAAGTCGGTATATGGCTGGCAATAACCCATTTGCTGAAGCATGTAAGATGTTATTTGAAGTTGAACAAGAATGTATTAGAGATGCAGAATTGAATGGTACTGAGCCAACAACAGTAGCAATGGCAACAGTGCAAGATCGTAATTTATATCAAAAACGTTATAATGCTCCAAGAGTAAATAAAGTAGTTATTGTTTTCCACCGCTTGAAAGAGACTTGATTATCCACTGTAAAAGCACCGATCAAAATTCACGCCAAACAGAGAGAATCAGTGGTTTAGATCCTATTTGGAGCATTGACCTTCGGCTATCCTATAATAATAAGACCAATTTCTACAAATCCTAGAACCCGTGTAACCCAAATGCAACACTATATAGGTACCGATTTTCTATACGAAATGAATTTAATCAATTTCTTTCTGCGGGTAAATTAACACAACAGTATTTTGTTGATGCGTACGTTAAGATTGACGTAAATCGCCTTACGCGTTAAAAAATACACGGGTTTGATGGATCATTTGCAAAATCAAGCTTTAGAAGCTGAAGTTCTTCCTGGCAAAAGCGTGATTTTGCCTTCGCCTTTTCAAGGTAGTGAAAGGAATATGCCACAAAACTAACAAGATGTATAATGGCGATACCTATAGTAAGAAATTATGGAAAGCCTAACTTTTTTATAACTATGACATGCAACCCTAAATGGCCAGACATTGTTAAGAATCTCGAAGAATTTCAATCTCCTGAATTCAGACCAGATTTAGTTGCTCGAGTTTTCAACTTAAAGTGTTACATGTTTTGGCTACACCAGGCCTTTGAAGATCTTAAAAGTGTAAATGGAGTAGTTCATACCACTTTTAAAGAAGCCGCTATACAATGCGGACCTATGAACAATGATGATACATGAGAAAATAATTTAGATGAAGCCATTCTTTGTAGCATGCCGAAGCAACTTCAAGAACTCTTCGCATACATATGCACATGATCTTTATTAAAAAATAAAGCTAAATCTATGTGAGGATTATGTTCGAAGATTTAGGCATTTAGAAGATTGTAATCACTGCAAAAATCTTACATTATTAGATATTCAAAACATACTTATATTGCACGGTAAAAACTGCGGAAATTTTAATATTCCAACTCAAATCCAACTCCAGCTGCTGAGCAACACAAGCCGATAAATCTAATCTATGCAAAATGAAGATCTACCTGAAAGATGTTTCTTTCTTGAAGCCCTTACAAAACTCTAATAAGTTCAGTGCGTGGTGCGTGCAAATTGCAGTAAATTGACTACAAGGTGGAAGAACTTATCATTCTCAGTTTAATCTACCTATACCTTTGGTAGATACCTCAACATCGTCAATGCGAATACTTTAGATGCAAACGTTATTAGAAAGTCGAAGGTTGTAATCTGGGATGAGTCTACGATGGCACCCAGTACAGCATTGAAAGCTATAGATAAGCTGTTAAAAAGATCATGAAAAGTTCGAAACCATTTGGTGGTAAAACATTGATTGTAACTCGAATTGCAATTGTAGAAGCAAGCATAAAGCTTAATGAAAATTGGAAAAAGTTTAAAGTCTTGCAACTTAAAAATAACGTCCGATCTGTAGATCCTGAGTTTAGTTAATGATTAGTTAAATTAGGTAATGGCACCTTAAATAACAATTATGTGCTAATCTTTGCACGGAGGACTTTGCAATGGAACTCGATTAATAGTTAAAGATTTAAAACCAAATTTTGAATGGGGCAGGTGAAAAAGAAATTGTATTTATTCCTAAAAATAGATTTAGCCCCCTCGAACACAAAACTTCGCTTTGTTGGACAAGGACAAATTTTAGATATGGTTGGTATTTATTTACCAGAGCCTGTTTTTAGTCATGGACAGTTATACAGGGTGGATCATCATCTGTTAGTCCTTTGTCTATTTGTAAATAAAACCCACATTTTGGGATGAAAAGACAAAAATTTTGTATTGATAATGAAAGGTGGTTCTTTTATGCCATTTATGTATGAAAAACAATATCGTTCATATGCCCACCACGGCTTTGTTTACAGGCCTGCATCCGAACCTCAAAATTTTCGATGACTTTTTCCAATAAAAGCGGATCAATGACCTCAATGTCAGCTCGACTGTTGTTTTTAAGTTGTTGAATTGTTTGTGGATGATTAGCATAAACCTTACCTTTCAAACAACCCCACAAAAAATAATCAAGTGGTGTTTAATCCGGGCTGATTGGTGGCCAAGGAACTTCACAATTTGAAATTACACCAAACAGTGACTCTTGGAGAATGAAGTTCTGCTTCGTGAACAAATTCGACAATTTTGCTTATTAACGTACCGTACCCATTAAGACGAAAATGAGCTTCATCGCTAAAGATGATTTTTGATGAAAAATCTTCATTTCGTTGAAGCATCCAATTCACAAAACGACGACGATTTAAATGGTCTGGTGGCCTAAATTTTTAAGTTAATTGAATTTTGTATGGATCCAAATGAAGATCAACATGCAAAATGCGTCGTAATGTGGTTCGTGCTTGGCTGATGTGCTTGGTTCATTACGAACACTTTCACTAACAGCTGCCACTGCATCAGGAGTACGAATTGGATGAACATGTTGATACGGTCTACGACCTTCCACTGAACCAGTTTCTTCAAAACCTTCAATAATTTTGCCAATTGCACGCTTAGTAGGACGTCCATGACGAGCAATCTATCTCGATACGGTGGGAGTATAAAAGCGGGTAGGTTTCCATCTCTGGGCAACATTCCCAGAGAAAACCTTAAAAAACGCTTTTGAACACTTTCTATTCGGGCTGAACAGTTACCATAAAACGGATTCCAAATTGCTGCACCATATTCCAACAACGAACGCACAAACGAGACATATAATATTTTAATAGAATAATTGAAAATCTCTTGAAAACCTTTTAATAAACCCAAGCATGGAATTCGCTTTAGAAATGCAAATATCTATGTGCTTATTGAACGATAAGTTCGACGTAAATGTTATACCTAGATCCATAAACGTATCAATATTATCAATAATACAGCTATCCAGGAAAAAATCTAAATTAGCGGGCGTGATTGCACGGGTAAAACGGATTGTTTCACATTTGGAAATGTTTAGGATGAAATTCTGAGCTATGCACCACATACTAAAATTATTTAAGTCAGATTGGAAGTCTCTTGCGTCATTGGTGTATAAAATGGTTTTAAACATTTTAATGTCGTCCGCAAAAATGAGGATATCGGAATAACTCAAACAATTTACTAAGTCATTGATGAATAGTATGAAAAGCATAGGACCCAAATGTCTACCTCGAGGCACTCCCGAAGTGACATTAATAACTCTGTATTTGAAACCACCAATCCTAACTATCTGAGTTCTGGAATCAAGATAAGATCTGATCCAGTCCAGTGGGAGAAAACTACAATGCAAGGAATCAAGTTTCTTCAACGGCAAGTCATGATCAATCTTATCAAAGGCCTGTAACACTGTAAATTAGTAACAGTTGATCTTCCTGGAAAGAAACCATGCTATTTAGGAGAGATAAAAGTTGTCACGTGAAATAATTGATCTTTAACAAGTTTCTCAGACAACTTTATACAGATACCCCTATAGTTCTCAATATTACCACGACTCCCGGATTTGAAAATAGGTTTAATAAGCAATCGCTTCAAAAGAGTGGGGAAATATCCCTCTCTTAGACTTCTATTAAATAGAAAGCACACCGGAGCAGCAATTGCGTTACCGGTCAATTTTAAAAACAAAGGCGGTAACGAATCAAAGCCGGCACTATGGTTAATGTCAAGATTTGACAATTCCGATAAGATTGTATCAATTTCCAAACGAAACATTGAAAATTTCTTATTACTCGTGACATTATTCAAGCTGCAGAGATTAGAATCTGAATCTGGATTCTAAACATAAGTGTCCTGATGTAGATGTCTGTTTCTCCGATAAACTGCATAAGTTGGTGGAAAATACTGCTCGGGTCTGTAATGGGCAGTCAACCACGTTTCCGTGATGCAAATAACGTCGTAATTCTCCCCCAAAATTGACAGATATAGAGACTTAGGTTTAGTTCGAATGCCACTCGAATTGTGGTATAAGGAGAGTTAATAATTGACGTCCAACAGGCTTTGCTACTAGTAACAAATCATTTGCATAGTTTCAGAACACAGAATTTTGTTAAATTTCCTAATTTTGTCAAATCTTTCTAGTTTTCTCAAAATTCTAAGCTCGGCTTAGTGGAGGTTACGGTCGACTGTTCCTGCTTATCAAAAAAATAACAGAATTCGTAAAAATGCACCTCTTTCACAAATTCTAACTTGCATATTAAATTATTATTCTCTAAGTACTGGTTTACAAAAGGATAATATAGATTTCCAATTTTAAGTGCAGAGCTGTAACTGCTCGCATATGCATCAAAAATCTTCCTAAATTATGAAATTTCGCTCTTTACGAAAGGTTGCAACTTTATGAAGGGTTGTTAAAATATTCTTCCTAATCCTGAAATATTTAGCTTTTTAAGCTTAATGAAATATGTATTCCGATAATTCTTTGACAGTTTAAAATTTTATCGTAATCTATAATGCAATTTTTACACCTTTCACAACAAACAACAGTAATATCGAAATTTTACGTAACACCGAGGCTAAATCAGCCATATTTGGTCCGATTGTCGTTTGGTGGCGTATGCTGATCGTAGTTTCAATTCAACAAAGTCAAAGGTTATATGTAGGTAAACGAAGCAATTTTAAATAATTATAAAAAACTGTATTCAAAATTAACATATAATGTCTGTAAACAACTAACACTATTAATTAATTATTGGAATAGGGCCGAAAATCCGAATGTCGAAAGGCCGAACACCGAAAGGCCGAATGTTGAAAGGCCAAATGTGTCGAAAGGCCCAATGTGTCGAAAGGCCGAAAAGGTCGAAATATCGAATATCGAAAACCCGAATTTCGAAAGGCCGAATGTGTCGAATGGCCGAATGTCAAAAGGACGATTGTGTCGAAAGGGCCAATGTCGAAAGATCGATTTTGTCGAAATTGATTTTAATTTCGTTCATCATTTTATGAATAAAAATTTTCGAAAATTGAAATGAAAACCAAAATTTATATTTATATCAAAATTTTTGTATAAAATTGTTTAATAGTAAATCGCTTTAAATATTAAAATCTTCTTACATTTTTTTTGGCATATAATTAAAAATTAATTAATTATAATGAAAAAAGAAAAATAAATAAATTTTTTTTCAGACAAAATTTGATCACATTAATATGCTACATAGACAGAATTTATTAGCACGTATTTTCAATTTATTTAAATCATTTTACATTAAGAAATAAATTCAAGTAAAGGAAAATTTAGGGTTGGGCATAGATGGTCGAAAAAGATATGCTCGAGAAAAATTTCTCGAACTAAAAAAGATCGAAAATAAAATCCCTTTTTGAAAATCTCGAAAAGAATTATCTCGAACAAAAAATCTCGAAAAAGGAAAATCTCGAATTGAAAATCTCGAAAAGAAATGATCGATTTTGGATAAGATTTGATATTTATAATCGGGCGGCCCGATTATAAATATCAAATCTTATCCAAAATCGATCATTATTTCTCCAAAGATCAAGTCTACAGAGGACTTAACATTGTGGTAAGTATTTACAAACATTTGTACCCAAATGTAAATTGTAAGTGTAGTTATCCCTACCTCTACCTGACATATACTATACCACTACCATTAGCAATTCTATGAATATGAATATTCAATAAATTTAGAAGGCTGTGGTTAACATTCATGTAATATACAGTAGACTGAGCATTACATACATTACACACATTATTCAGCAACTGAAGTTAATTTAAATTAAAAACAAAAAATTGCAAATTTTCAAAAATGGATACGAATAACCTTAATAAATATATTAAACTAACTAAAACCAATAAAAACAGAGATAAGTTATTAGTGAACGGGTTTTCTTACCATTTAGAAAAAACCACTTCCGAAATTTTTAGGTGGTCATGTGAAAAAAAAAAAAATAGGTTGTCGAGGACGATTATCAACGAAGTTAGATTGTGGTAAACACACAATTACAAAATTGTCACAAGAGCACAATCATGAACCTGTCGCTAGTCGTATCGAGGTACTAAAAACTATCGAGTTTATTAAACAGCTGACGTTTGACTCAACACGACCGCCATCGCAAATTATCAATGACGGTTTGATCAGCTGTAAAAGTAATTGTAGGGTGTATCTCCCAAAAAAAGAAGCACTGAAAAATAAGATCAAATATGTAAGGAGGAATACTATAAAGGAACCCACTTCTTTGGAATCCATAACAATTCCAACTCATTTGATGCATGTTGAAGGTAAAACATTTAACTTGAAAGTTGTTCCATAAAAAAAAATTTAATAATTTTTAGGTGATTTATTTGTATTATCAGAGAAGACCTTCGGTAAAAATAAAATTATTGTAATGGGTACAATCAAAAGCATCTACTACTTATCAGAAACAAAAATTTGGCTTATGGATGGAACGTTTAATGTGGTTCCTAGCATAATGACCCAACTATTTACTATTCATGGGCGTATAGGAGATGTTACTATGCCATTATTATTTTGCCTTATGAGTGCCAAATCGCAAGACTGTTACAATGAAGTTCTTTATGAAATCCTGTATATAGCTTGCTATAATAACATTCAACTAAAACCCAAGTATATGATGACCGATTTCGAGATTGCAATGATCAATGCGTCAAAAAATTACTTTCCAAGCGCACTCCACAAAGCATGTTATTTTCATTTTGGACAAATTTTGTTTCGGAGGATACAACATGAAAAATTAACACCTAAATATGGGAGTGATGAACAATTCTCGCTCAACATGAGAATGTTGAAATGCCTAGCTTTCTTACCAGACACTGAAATAATTAAGTATTACGAAACCATAAAGCCTTATTTATGTAAGAACAGCCATAAAATGTTGCCTTGGTTTGAAAAGAACTACTTGTATGGCACAAAAAATAGTAGTCCTAGATTTCCACCTTAAAGGCTTTGCCACAGCTATTTTTCGTGCGATGCGATTTGTTTTTTCTTTTCAAATTCTACAGCAATTAGAATAGATTTGATACTAAATATATGAAAAAACTATCAAATATCATTATAATCTTTAAATCCTATACATTTGTCTTTTGAAATATAATAATTTTTATTCATATATAATTCATTTTATATTTTATCGTGCGAAGTTTGAAATTTCGCAATTGGAGAAAAAACTTTTTTCGCGTTTGGAGACTTTCCACATACATACAAATTTTTTTATCGCATGTTTTAACCTCACTTTTTTGAGAAGACATGGAACTGTACAAAAGAAAATGATCGAAAAATTCGCAATAATTAAATATTTTGATGTATGTGCAATACACAATTATTAAATAAATAAAAATAATTAAAATTTCGGGAAAAAACTACAAAATAATTTCAACCTATGACTATGACAGTTGTTACGAACAAAATCGCATCGCTGTTAAGTGTGGCATCTAGTGCGAAATTTGACGCGAATCGCATCGCACGAAAATAGCTGTGGCAAAGCCTTAACTATGGTCCATTAACGAACTTATAACAGATCATATGCCGCGAACACAAAATAACGTTGAGGCATGGCATAGACGTCTTAAAATTATTGTAGGTAGATCACACGTTGGCGTTTATAAATTAATTAAAGATTTGCAAGTGGAATATGTTAATAGTATGACCATGATAGAAAAAGTCATTGCCGGTAATACCAAAAAATTAAACCGGGAACTGTTTTCGAAAAATAACAATATAAAACATATTTTGGAACACCAGCTTTCATTAAACCCTTTAAATTTTTTGAAAGGTTTAGCTTATAACATTAAATTAAATTAAATATTTACTTGTGCATTGTATAATTGTTGAAATATTATTAATAAAATTTTAAATTGAGCTAATGTATTTTAATTAACTGAGATTCTCTTCTACATATATTAAACCAATTATCAAAATCTCGAATTCGATATTTTGTCAAATCGGGAAAACGATATTTTGTACTCGAGTTAATTTTTTTCGATTTTCTTAAATCGAGATTTTTATTTCGATATTTTTTTTTTTTCGATCACTGAATTTCATTCGAGATTTTTATTAAGTCGATATTTTTTTTTTCGTTCATATGATGCTTTCCCGAAAATTTAATGAAAATTCGGCCTTCCGACCCAATCGGCCTTTCCACATGTTGGGCCATTCGACTCATTCGGCCTTTTGAGATTTGACTTTTTGACCCATTCGGCCTTTAGACATTCGGCCTTTCAACACTTTCGGCCTTTCGACCCAATCGGCCATACGACATTCGGCCTTTCGACTCATTCGGCCACACGACATTCGGCCTTTCGACATTCGACCTTCCGACCCATTCGGCCTTTCGGCGTTCGGCCTTTCGACTTCATACATTCGGCCTTTCAGATACTTGAAATTATTTGATGTTATTGAGACTTGTTTACAGTTGTGTACAGTTGTTTATATGATATACAACAAGTCTGTTGTGTATCTCGACTCTCGACTGATCATCATTATCCAAAAACTTTTTTGTAATTGTTTCTTCCCGTTACAATTTATATTCATTTTAATTAACAAAATTATACAAACTTACTGCTATTATAAAAGGGTGACACAAAATTATGACATATATAACATTTTCCCCTTTTTTGAATAAAAGCTCCATTTACAACAATTTACAATATTAAATTAATTTACCACTATAACAATTATATGATATTGCTAATTTACTTTAAATTACTTAACATTTTGGACTTGAAAACTTTCTAATTGGAGTGTTTTTCTTTCTATTGGATCTTCGTATCCATACACAATCATCGTCACTTCCTTCACTTTGGTTTCTTTTTCTGTTTTTACTTTCAATTTCACCATTATTATTTTCTTGAACAATATCTAGTGAAGGATGAAACTTATCTTCCAAAGTAGATTTTCTTATTTGATATCTGGATACCCGTCGAACCACATTTTTAATGTTTATCAAAAATGTATGTTTTGATAAACATTTTAATATTCTCCCTGGAATCCATTTATGATAACTGCGATAATGATTTCGGTACATAATCTTGTCGCCTACTTTAAATACTGTTACATTACTTTCATTATTTTTTTCTACTTTATTTTCATAAGTTTTATTATTTGATAAATTAAAATTAACTTTTGTTTCCTGTATTCTGTTATTATCACCTAACCCTACATTGACATTTATTTTCTCCGTTTTTGGGTTGATGGAATTCAAATGAGTTCTTGGCTTAAAAAATAACAACAATTCCGCAGTAGATTTCAGAGTAACGGCAGTTGGAGTATTATTATACGAGAATGATAATTTATCTAATTTTTGTTTGATCGACATTTTCTTTAAAGCTGAGTCTACCAAAAATTTTTTTCAATACGTTTTTCCTGTTTGTACTCCTCGTTCGGCTATGCCATTTGACTCTGGGTGATAAGGTGGTGAATGTAGTATTTCAATATGGTTTTCTTGACCAAATTTTTCGAAAAGGTTTGAATTAAAAGGTGGGCCGTTGTCAGTGACTATTTGTTTAGGCAACCCAAAATATTTAAAAATTGAACAAAGCTCCTCAATTAGACAAAAAAGATTGATTTTTGTTAGTGGCTTCACATCAATAAATTTAGTATACAAGTCAACAAATATTAAGAATTTCGTATTTTCAAAATCGAATAAATCCAAATGAACTCGCTCAAATGGAAACAAAGTACGAGGCCACTTAACGGGTTGATGCACGTTAATTTTTCGGGTTGATGCACACGTAAAACAGTTTGAAACTAATTTTTCGATATCTGCGTTCATGTTTTTCCACCAAATTAAACTTCTCGCCAAAACTTTCATTCCTAATAATCCGTCATGACTACTCCAAAGAAAAGGCAATCATCTTCGATACTTAAGCTATTTTTTAATTTAACAAACTCTTTCAATTCATTTTGCACTTGCTGTGGCCACCCAGTTTCTACAAATTTGTACACTTTCGCCAATAGTGAATCGTTCTTTTGACCTTCAGATATGTCATTAATTGAAATTGGAAAACTATCTAATGCTGAATGGAAGTAATTAATTGAATTTAAGTCAACATGAGTCTCGGAAGGCAATGGAAGTCGCGAGAGAGCATCGGCATTTGCCATTTTATTTGAAGGCCTATATTAAAATCCGTAATTGTAAGTTGACAAAATCACTGCCCATCTTTGTAACCTAGAAGCAGACACGTTTGAGGTTCTTTTTTTTGGATTGAATATCTCTCTTAATGCCTGAGAATCCAAACATAGTGTAAATTTATGACCGTCAATATACTTATGGAACTTCTTTATCGCAAAGATAATAGCCAATGCTTCACGATGTATTTGTGAGTAATTTCTTTCAGCTGGAGAAATAGTACTGGAAGCAAAAATTACTGGACGTTCTACGCCGTTAACGACATGCGTTAGAACGGCACCGAGTCCATAGGGGCTAACATCTGCAGCTACTACGATTTCTTTCTTCGGGTCATATAACTCAAGAAGATTATTGTTCACTATAAGAGATTTACAATTATCAAAACATGTTTGATGTACTTCAGTCCACTCGAATTTACTGTCTTTACTCATCAAGTTATATAAGACTTTCAATTCTACCGACAAATTTGGTATAAGGCGACCATAATTATTTAGTAACCCCAAGAAACTTTGCAACTCTTGTAAATTCTTAGGTGATGAGGCTTCGACGATTGCTTAAACTTTTGATTTACAGGGCCTAATACCGTCTAACGAAATAATATGTCCCAAAAATTTGACAGATGGCTCAAAAAATTTACATTTTTCTATATTTAACTTGACGTTGTATTTACTTAGCCTAACAAGGGCTTGTTTTAGAATATTTTTACATTCTTCGCCTGATTGGGCACCAATTAAAATGTCATCCAAATAGACTAAAGTTTTCGGAATGTCACATAGTATTCTGTCCATCACGGACTGAAAAATAGACGGTGCGCTTTTTACACCAAAAGGTAAACGATTATACTGATATAAGCCTTTATTCATATTGATGGTAAGGAACTCTCGCGAACTTTCCGCGACTTCTAATTATTGATAAGCTCCCGACAGATCTATCACACAATAAACACTTGAATTTGCTAGTTGGGCGAACAAATCGTCAACTCTAGGAAGTGGGTAATGCTCCGTTTGTACAAACCGATTTATGGTTACCTTACAAGCTATACAAAGGCGGATTGACTTATTCAGTTTCATCCCAACAACCACTGGGCTTGCCCATTGACTAAATCGTACTGGGCTTAATATACCTTCATTCATGAGGCGATCTAATTCCTTACCTACGGCGTCTTTAATATGATAGGGCACAGTATAACAACAATGAAAAATTGGCTTAGCATACACGTCCCGATTGAGGAAGTACGTTCGGATATTCTCTTTTTATCATTTCGACCGGTTGGTTAGACTCTACCGACATTTGACTCACCCGTTTATAGTCAACTACTCTAATTCGCCATTGAGGGAACAATCTATCAAGCCACGTGCGACCCAATAATGGCTTAAACTCTCTTGTGGTTTTAATAACTATCAACCCCAACGGCTGTTCTCTACCATCCTCCTGGGTTTTAACATTTACAACTAATTTTCCTGCTATTTGAATTCGATCACCTGTAACAGAAAAATAATGAAAATTTACATTTTTAATTTCTAAACTGCTAAATAACTCTTTGTACTTAACTATGGAAATTACAGATGCACTGGCTCCCGAGTCCACTTACATTTCCAAAGATTGTCCTTCTATAATTAATTTGACAAAAAGTGACTCTGATTGTTGTATAGCATGAACCGCATCATTCATCGTTTCAATTTTAATTTTATTAAAATTTAGGTGCTCCAAATCATTAGAGTATTCCTTCACGGAATAACTATTTTTTTCTCTGTCATATTGACTCGATGTTGATGTTCAAGGACCTGGACTGTACTGTGATAGCAGGACAAGATGCTGGGTTATGATAATGGCCACATCTAAAACATTTGTTTGAATAACTGCTTGGACTCCGACTCGGCCTTAAAGGACTCTCTGACTTGACTTTGATTCTATTACGACCTTGGTTAATGGCGCCATTTTCTACGACCGCAAAATGATTATTGGGCTTTTCCTTTTCCGCTAATTCCCAGCTCAAAGAAATTTCAACGGCTTCATCAAATGTTAACTTTTTTTGTTTTAATAAATGCGATGTTAATTGGGTATCCCGTAATAAAAACACGAATCGATCACGAAGGGCTTCATTTAAAAAATTTTGAAAATTGCATGTCTGTGCTAAAGACTTTAACTGGACTATATTTTCCGAAATTGTTTGACCGGAGTTCTGATCCTCCTTATGAAATTTTATCTTTCAGGTATTTCATTTACTTCGGGCGTAAAATGTTTTGTAAGTATAGCTACTAGATCAGAATATTTTTTTTTAGCGGGATCTTCAGGTATCAGTAATTTTTTCAAAATTGAGTATGCTTCTGAGCCTATAAAAGTCAACACGAATGCCACTTTCTTTTCGTCGGTGATATCATTCAACACAAAAAACTGTTGCATACGTTCAACATATTCTTCGAAATTGTCACCGAGGACGTATGATTCAAAATTACCTAACATGTCGTTAACTGTATATTATTTTTTTATTTTTGGGACATTAACGTTTAACGCACTTATTTGGAAACCTAATTTTGCTGAATAATTAATGTACATGTTTCGCAGAATAAATCGATGCCAAAACGGACGTTTTTGAATTTTCCGCGAGTTGGTTGAAAAATCATATTTTCCCTTTCATCATTAATTTTGTAATTTAAATTGAAATAACAAATATTTTAAAATAAATTGGATATCAATTTTGCTATATTCAGAACATAATAGTAACCCTCATTTACATACAAGTCAGCTGACCTTAATAAAAGAGGTCAACGTTTTTTTCCACAGTATATAGTCTGAGACATTAAATCAATTTCGAACATATGTTCTGTTCAATATTATATAAATACAAAAACTATGATTATTTGTATCCATAAATGAAAAGGACATCTAAAAATAATTATACGTGTACGTACATTATTGTTAGCATATGTTAACCGTATACATATAGTATGTAACAAAAAACCCCAACTTTAATACCATAAAATAAATAACATTCATACTCTACCAAAAAAAGCACGATTAAATACCCTACCACCCCTTTAAACAGAGTCGTGTTACAATTCAACAAGAAAATGGTTATATACCTCGTTAGCATACCAATTAAAAAGCCTGAAGCTGGACTTTTGTAAAAGTTTCAACATTTTCAGGTCAACAATTGAGTTCAATTGTCGGTATTCAACTGGTTTTTTTTTACATTACAACTTATTTATGTTCACAAGTACTCGTAAACATGACCTGAAAACGAAATGAATGTACAAAATGTTATGAACATTTAATTCTCCCTCAACATTATCTTATTCCAACAAATATTTTTTTTAAGAAAATTATTTTTCCTCTTCTTCTTCTTCATGTTCCTTCATAAAAGTTAATTTTGTATGTATTATTAGAAAATAACTAGGTATGTATGTATATTATGCTTTGGTGCTGTATTTATGACTACTAATAATAATAAAAAACTCTAATAAACACAAAATGATGTTGAGGGGTACAAATTTATGGTAAACCTCCTTCCTACCATTCAAAATGGTAGTCTCAATATTCAATTGATTTATTTCTATTAAATAGTATGTTGTGTATGTATCATGTTGGTGGCAATATTATTAACCACAATATTTGTCTATAAAGGGGCCGAAAATAATTTTTTATAGTGAAATAAGTAAATAACTTTTTTTTTTGTAAGACATTGTTGTTTTAGATTTTTTTTGTAAAATCAAATATGTATCTCAAATTTTGTTCAGGTAAACAAACATCTTTGGTATACAAACAACAAGCGAATTACTATGCAGATCATGATTTCAGTTTTGTGCGTTTAGCCAATTGTTGACCAAATTTTATTGTATTTCTGCTGATTTTCGATTTTTCGGTCTTATTTAAAAACGGGCGTCCGAATCTTGAACCCTTGTCAGTTACCTTAAAAATATCTAGTTTTAGAACACTTTGGAGCATTACTTATAATTATTTAGTGAACTCATTATTTATAAGTGAATATAGAGTTAGTAATGAGTAAACTGTCAGTGAATTATCAGCAAATTGACTAGATAATAAGTGAATAATCAAGGAATATTGATTTAATAATGAGTAAATAGTGCATACAGATTGAATAATTGGTAAATAATAGGCGATTGATGAACGAAAAATAAGTGAGTTCATTACAGAATAATCAATAAATATTATCAGTCATTATTCACTGGTTTGACGAGTGAGTAATAAGTGAATTCATCATTTACCAGTGAATTAATAGTGAATTATAGTCAGTAAATATTGAACGAACAATTAGTTAATACTAGGAGAAAGGGTCAATCTGACCCGATCGATATCTGAATAAATAAAAATTCTCTATTTTCTCAAAATATATTCTGGTTACAATCGGAGGTTTTAAGCTCCATTTTCTAAATTTTTATTTATTTTGGGCGTAGTACCGCATACCGCATTTTCTTATTCATTTCCTCGATTGTCAGCGTAAAGTTGAAAATGTTAATCGTCACCAAAATTTATCGGTTCAACATGCTCATCCTCATCGTAATCACAAATGTTTATCGGCTCAGCTGGTTCACGCTCATCGCCATCGAAAAACTCCTCATCAATAGTGTCGTTTGCCTATTCCCGTTTCATCTGATACCTCAGGAGTAGAAACTCTATCGAGACGTCCAAGGGGCTCTTGTCTACTCTGTCTTTTCCGCATCATAATAACCATATCTACGACCAGGACAAGCTATTTTTACTACTACTAAGGAAAATATCAGGAAAAAGTAAGTATGTACATACTTATATATATACGGGAGACGGGTAGTGTGGAAAACTAGTATTTGTGGCACAGTTTATGACACGTTTTGACACCAGTTCTTGACAGTCTTTCAAAATCTTTGTTATCGAAATTTTTTGACAGGACTTTTTGGCAGCGAAAAAACGGAAAATGTACAATGTTAGCTTCGTTCACGTCAGAACTGTTTCAACAGTTAGAAAAGTTTCTAAATTTATCGGTATATTTCAATAATGTTCTTACGAAACAATAAGCATCTTTAATTTCCTTTTTTTTCTAATATCACACGCACAGCTTTTGACACTTTCCGACGGTTTTTGACCATAATTTAAGGTTTTTGAACTATTTTTGACAAAATTTTCGATAACTCAGATATTTTAGTGTTTTTATATATAATACACATACAAAAAGTGAATAACAAAGCAGTTCCTCTCTCAGTCTCACTTACTAATTAACAGAAAAATTCCACAACATATCACAGACGATAATTAATTTTTTATAGTACATGGAAATAACTTGGGGTCATTTTGACCCCAGTACACAGAAATGCGCTTGATTTATTTCAGACTGTGGTAATTACCAAAATTTACAAGAAATTTGGCCCTGCTTTTCATTGAATTTCGTGTATAAAATATTAATTGAGGCATGGGCCATTTAAATAATAGGAAACGCAATCTTATAGGGAATCTTATAGGGCATAGGCCATTTAAATAATGAGAAACGCATTTTTTTATTTTATAATCGACTGGGGTCAATTTGACCCCAATATACAGAGAGAAGGTTAAATAAGCAATATGAAATGCTTAGGAGAAAAAATTTTTATGGAAATATTTCAAACCCAAGCGATCAATAACTCAGTTTTTCTTGTGATCTGTGTTTAGTTTGGCAGGGCTCCGAACTTGGGGAGTGCGAGCCTGTAAGAATCAATTTATTTAAAATTTTTCTTTTTAATTTTCTATTGTTTTCTTATAAAACCAGATTCTGAGAAAGCATACTTCGACTTCATTTCATTTCCAAAAAATGTAATGTATCTGGGTAAGATGTAGATAAGAAAACATTTAAAGGTCAAGGTAATGCTTGGCTGAGAAGTAAAAAGTCGATTTAATTCGACGACTACCAAGAAGTTGTTTAAAAAAAATTAAGTAAAAGCATTTACTTCTACGCTTCTACTTTATCTTGTGAATAAAAGCAAAAAAAAATATTTTTTAAGTTTATTTTTAAGCAGGCCGCTCAAAATCTATTTACTTACTACCTTGATTGGGCAACCAAACTCATGTTTTCGATTTAGACAGCTACTATCCAAATGTTCACATTTTTTTTTCATCGGATAACTAAAATCGATCAAGTGACATTTTATAGATTTACTCCTTTAGATCGTAATAAGAGATGTTAAGGATGAGCTTCGCAAAGAATAAGTCTTACACAAGATTACACGAGGGAACAGCTGTGACTTAGTATTTAGTGTCAGATGCCTTGTTTTGGATATTATCTATTGTATTGTATTGTTCTTCCGCAGATGGCTTTAGAGGATCCATCGCTCAAGCATCGAAAAGGTGGTAATTAGTCATTTGGTAGCCCTGACGTCAAACAAAGAAACTCCTGTCCTATGGAAGAATACCTAGTTTGTTTTGCAATTTTCTAGGAAGGAAAACTTAGTCCAATAGTAGTGAAACAAGCAAAATTTCACTCCAAATAATTTTCTGTTTTCATTTTTGAAATTTTTTTTAACATTACCTTTGAGCCGAAATTAAATTTTTTCTAGTCATCAGTAAAACTAAAAATTTGTTGAGTGAAAATTGGAATGCTTAATGGTTACACTGTAAATTTTGTTACTTTAGTATAAAGTTCACTCCGATATTGAATAATGTGCATTTTATACGTTATTCAGTGTCGGAATTAACTATACTATATGCCAAAATAGCAAAATTTGTAGTGTTGCTTTAAAATCCAATTTTCCAAAACAAAAACTTTCCAATTTCCACCTAAAGGAAACAGAAAATTATTAGGAAAAAAGTGGGAGTGAAATTTAATTTTGCTATTGCACTGATATGTTCGAAGTGGTTTTGAAAATGTAGTTAGATTAGGAAAACCAGCTCACTCACCCACATGATCGGAAATCTCAAAAAATCTCATTAATTGAGTGATATTGAAGAAGAGTATTCAAAGAATTTTCTGAAATTTTAGAAATCTCAGAATTTTCAACCGTGTATATGAGTAGCGTGTTTTTTCTAATCAAAATACGTATTCAAAAGTACTTTGACTATATCGATGCTAGCCATGCGAGCCAAACTATACAATATTTCAAACTGTAGAGCGAAATTGTAAAGATCTCAGATATTTCCGATCATGTGATACAGCATTTAATAATAAATGCCACTCAAAATTATTTCCAAATAATTTTCTATTTTCTTTTTTAACCCTCCGTTGGGTACATGAGTTTGGCTAAACTTTTTCGATTTTAATTGTAATTTAAATATATTTCTAATAGAGCTAGCGACTTGAAATTTCATGTACTTTCCTACAATTTTATTAGCTATCGATCTATGAAAAAAATTAGGACCGAAAACCTATACAAGGATAGGTCTGGCCAGACTCCTATACATTTTATATGAAAGATGATATACTTTGTATTGGTAATTTTCCATTCAGACGTGATTTCAGTGTGTACTCATACTATTGAGCGATACTTTTCCGAAGTTTTCTTTGTTCTTTTCTATCCAAACTTATCTTGCTATTCATGTTTGCGTATTTCTTTTCTAACAAATCAGTTGACTAGTGAATATTGAAAGTTGAACGCATAACACGTTAGTGTTAATAAAACATACTTTACGTGTCAAATTCTTATGCTTGTTTGCTTTATTCATATAAAATGAGTGAAGAAGCGGAATTTATTTATAATACACGACAACGGGTACGTGATAATTTAGATTCCGCATTTTATGAACGACGGACGGCAGCAGCTTTAGCCAATAATACAAAACGTGAACGAGCTGCTGAGGAGGGCGAAGAAATCGATGCATTTACTGACGACAAAGATGATAATCATACAGATTTTGTGCCAATCGAAGCTGATACATCTGATATTCAGAACAAAATGGTCATCTGAAGATTATTTTTATGGTAAAAACGGCACAAAATGGAATAAAAATGAACCAAATGCTACTGTTCGTCTGCGTCAACACAATATTATGCGTTTTCGAGTTAAACCCAAAGAACAAAATTCTATTACAATTGGATGGAAAAGATTCAGTTGAAAAATGGAATGTGGCTAATCCCGACAAAAAACAAAAAGGGCTGGTTTCGCGACAACTGGGTTACAATTTGCAGCAGAATTTACTTTCCACAATGCACTACACAAAATTTTGTCGAGGCCAAGCAATGAAACCCGAAGCAATTTTGTATTATAATGCAAGTAAATCAGGCGTCGATTGCATGGATGAAATGGTCACTCGTTTCACATCAAAACGACAAACAAAAAGGTGGACTTTTGCTTTCTATCTGCAATATGTTGGAAGTTGCAGCATTGGCTGCTTTTTCCATTTAGAAAGTAGTCGATGCCAACAAAAGAAGTACCGCTAGAAGAAATTACCTAACTACATTATTTAACACATTGGCTCTTACAAACATTGAACAGAGAATGCAAAACCCATGTTCAGACGCCAAACAATTTAGCACACATTTATTGAGAAGGGCAATAAATGTAATATTACAGTTCGATTGAAATTACATTTGCTGTTCGTTTTCATTTCGTTTCCATTTCACATATATCATTTCAGCATCATTTCTCGCGTTTTCATTTTGATTCACTTCGTCTCATTGGTCTCGTTTTCGTTTCGTTCCTCTATTTCAGCTAACGCGAGAAGTAGTGACCGGTGTTGGCGGGGCTGATACATGCGAAAAGAAGAAGAGAGGGAAATGAAAAACGCGCTGCAAAACTTGTTTTTTTTGCACAAAATGCACAGGTAGTTCAACACTTGCATAAACCACTGAGAACAAAAAAAATACAAAATATAGCTATACATGCATGGTATCTACATAAATACGTTTCAATGTACCACCAAATGCACCCAATATGGTATTTACTTATAAATACAGAAGAGCCATGGGTCTAGCCAGAATCTTAAGGTACGAATGTGACTATCCGAACACGTGCCTAATGGAGGGTTAAAATTTGTTTTAACACCAGCAAATTTTGTTATTTTTGCATAAACGACTCCAATTCATTCGGTATCGGTAAAAATAAAAATCAATTAAGTTTCGACGAAACCTACATAAATTTAAATTTCCGTATTACACGAGTTTTATTTATCAAAAGTTTTGTAGTGTAACGCGCATTTTTAAATTCCATTCCAGCACAAGAATTTCCATTTACTGAGATATCATTTGAAGGGGATTTTTGTTTCCGTTGGATCAAAAAGTGTTCATGAAGCTTTTATGTAACAAGGTTCAATACCTAAACCGGTTACGAAACGATAACTATCGAAACTTTTTTTCTAAATCAGAAATATTTCCAAAGTATTATTTTTTAATTTAAACTTTTCTATTTAGCCAAAAATGAAAGCTTATGATGAGTTTCTATTTCTTTTAGAAGCTTTTTACCGACCAAATTTAATTTTTACTTGTGAATATCTCAGCGGATAATAGAAAGCTAAATTATTAAATTACAGGACCGAATTAAAAGCTTTATCTGTGTATAAATTTTTTATTTTGTAAAGCTTCTTTAAAACACGATTGAATCGTTCATCGGAAATTTTAGTACAACTAAAACCTTTTGTCTACCGCGCTTTATCACTTATCGTATTACATATTAAAACCAAACTAAATTTTGGGGTCAACCAAAGCAAGCTAGATTATACAAAGCCGTAGTCTAAAAAACGAAGCTTTTATAAAGGAATTAGAAATGAGGAAAACACCAAATTTTTCGTATAAAACCAGCGCCTTCTAGAATATGGAGCCATTATCATCATGACGTATTTTTTAGAAGCTTTTTTAGTGGTATAACTTTTCACTGATTTCTATACGAATCCATAGTAAAAATGGTGTTTTTCAATGAAAAAAGCAAAAATATTATAAAATGTTTATATAAAAGTTGTCTACGTATCTTTAAGAACAATATACAAGAAGGCTATATTGGTATTAAGTAAATATTAATTGCAGAAATATTAAAATTAAATTATTTCTAAAATATATTTCGCCGAACTTTCATTTTGAAAAATACATCAAAGTTGGCTCTGACGAATTAAAATAATACTTGCTAAATTTTTCTTTAGTTTTGCTAATGTACGTTAGATGTCTAAAATGTTTACAGAAAAATACGAAAAAATGATTTTATCACAAAATTATCACACGTTCCTCTATTTTGTGAATCAGTTTTGCTTTTCCTACAACTTTTGAACTTGAAATTTCCCCAGGTGGTAATTTTTGATATGATTTTAGGAAATTTTTACGGCCATCACTGTCATCTATGTAATGTATATTGAGTTAATGACCAAATGAATTGTAGTAAGGTTTGATTTCAATTTGACCAGAATGCGGTTGTTATGAATTTTTTTTTATATTTTGGTTTAAATAAATCAATTATTACAAGAAAATGAAAACGATTTACTTAAACGTTGCTCATATATGTTGAAATTCAAACATTTATGAAAGTATTTCAGAAATCATAATTAAGAATTTGTATCGTTTTCATTTAAGAATTTATCTTAGAAAAAAAAAGTAATTTCCCATATGTTTATGTGTTTTACTATGAAAATTTTGGTTTTTTCCTCGCTTCTAATTTGCTAAAAAGCTTCATTTTTTAGACTAAGACTTTGTATATTCAAGGTTGCTTCGATAAAACATATGGGAACTCACATTTTTTCCTAAGATACATTTTTTAATGGAAACGTTAAATTCTTAATTATGATTTCTGAGACATTTTCATAAACGTTTGAGTTTCAACTTACACGAACACCGGTTAAGGAAATCGTTTTCATTTTCGTGTAGTAATTGGTTTATTTAAAGCAAAATTTATAAAATTTTCTTAGCAACAGCAATCTGGTCAAATTGAATTAAAGGTTACTGCTAATCGTGTGGTCACTAAGTCAATAAACATTACGTAGATGGCAGTGATGTCAGTACAAATTTGGTAGAATCGAACCAAAAATTATCACCTGGGAAAATTTAAAGTTCAAAAATTATAGGAAAAACAAAACAGCTTCACAAAATAATAAGAACGTGTGATGATAATTTTGTAATTAAATAATTTTTTTTTTCGTACTTTTCTGTTAGCAACTAAAGACATCTGTCGTACACTAGTAAAACTAATAAATTTAGCAAGTGCTATTGACAATGGAACGGTGTGCTCTAGCGGACAATAGTGAAATATGTGATAGGCTGTAACAAAAATTTGCTACATGAAGTTATATGGAAATAGTATCTATTTAAATTACATTTTTATTTACATTTTTCTAAATCTGATTCGTTTGGGACATTCTCATAATTTTAAATATCAGAAACTTGTGCCTAAAAATTGCAGTAATTTAATATTAAACTCGCTATAAATATATAAGTGAGTCACTAAACATTTTTGAAGCTTTATTAGACCACAGTTGCTACGATTTGACTTATTAATACAATCTAAACTTTAATATTTTTAAAACATTTGTTTTTTGTAACACTAGCTTGTTTATAAATTTCTGCAATGTTTAAGTACACATTTCTGATAGTAAAATTAATTGAATGTCCCAAATTAATCAGATATACAAAAATCACAATTTAAACTACATAACGGATTAATTCAAATTTCCAAACATTACAATTTCCACAAATAAAAATGTAATTTAAACAGACACTATTTCCATATAACTTCGTATAGCAAATTTTTGTTACAGTCTATCACATTTTTATTTTTATCCGCTTACAACGCTTTTTAAACTTTTCCATTCGTCAATTTTACTTATACCCCAAAAAAAGCTTCTAATAAATTGTGACGTGTGATTATGGCTCTATACGCCTGTAATTTCGTGGTTCCAAAGCACACTGGATTGGTGATTGAACAACGGAAAAATTATTCAATAAAAGTTCATTCCAGTAAACCAAATCTCGTTCTCCTCTGCTTAGGCTATCTCTTCACCATGCCGCATTTCATTTTAATGAACCACCGAACATCGATAAACTTTCGGTTATATTTGAGAAATGTATTTGACCTTAGTGCATGGAATTTTACAACATAACCTCACTATTTTGTTGAGACGCTCTACTAGTAACAATGCCTTAATTCACTTTTTCCGTGATCCTTGTTATTAATTTAATTTTGATGAATACCGCTGAAGCTCCCAGAGATACTACCGCAATTAGTAAACTGGCTTTTTATTTTGAGGCAAAATATCAAAATCACATTGAACAGTTCTGCTAGTTTTGACTTTCTTAAAACTTTCTGATGAAAGATTCCAAGACCCATTTTATGATGAAAATCCTTGATTAGATTGTTCGCTTGTTGCCCTGCTTTTTTTATTTACTTTACCAACTGCTGGTTCAATGTATAGAATAACCCAGTCAGATTAATAGTCTTAGACTGTTAATAGTTTCAAACAGCAATGAGGAAAACGAATTAAATGTCAACTCTACTCAACAAACTGCAACCTCTATTCCTGTACCTGCTAGTTCTTCCATTATATTGGCTAAAAATATGACTACAGCAAAAGCCGGAATGACTAACTAATACCAGCGGAAGGGGCATAATTCCTTTTCTTGCAACTCAACGCTAGGAAGTTTTGAAAACGGTCAATAATCTTGACAAAATATTGAATGAGATCATTTTTGGTCATTTTCTCACTGTATTGGAATTGAACAGTACGCAGTAGTCCAGTCGAATTAGACAAAAATCGGGCTCGAACAAATGAGGAGAGGGTTTTTAGCCTGTCTTATGGAGTTGCGGTCACGTTTTCGCAAATAACTCGGCTGTCTTCCACTTTACAAAAAAATATCAAAACACCAATATATAAATTTTGGTCCCAAATTTCCTCACTGCCTCATGAGAATTTTGTATACGTACAAGGAGTATAAGATACATTTTGTTATTGTGTTCTGTCATTTTCGTTGTTTGTATTAGTGTATTGTTTTGTGACGGTAAGTATCAAAAATAAGCCAATCGGTTGAAATCTGTTGAAATCGCGAAAAATTTTTGATGCTTATGCTCACGTGTGAGAATATTTCACTTGCTATGAAGCAGGAGAATTAACAATACATACTGTGTTGTTCGTTGTAAATATTTTTTGAATATTCTACTTTTAGTAAAGTTCTATTATTGTATAATAAAAAAATGTATTTCTTTTGTTTTAACTTAACATGTTTGTTTATTAATTTTTTAGATTTCGTGTTGCAAAAGCAAATTAATTTTTTATTAAAAACTTAATTAAATCAATCAAATATTGTGTAAGTACAGTTTACATTATGTAAAGGTTACTAAAAAATACTTACACTGAAATACATTCAAAATACATAATGTAAACTGTACTTTCACAATATTTGATTGATTTAATTCATTTTAATATTAAAGCCATCAAAAAATTCTGTTGAAAATTTGATAAATTTAAACAAATCGAGAGTAATCGCAATTTGTTTTAACAAGCTGTATTTGAAAATGATAATGATGTTTTACGAAACCTTTCTTAGTACAGCGTCACATACATATACGTACCTATTATTAAAACTCTTTTTTCTTATTCCTTTATTTTCTGTTTATCTTGCTAACAACTACATGCATTTTGTACATTTTTCCAATGCCATATGGAACGTAAACAAAATCATATAGGATTTTCAAATTCATTATTATACATCGTCTTTATTATCAATTTAAACGAAATTTTTTTTTATAATTATAAATAATTTGAAATTAAATATATTGAATTGCAGGTTGTACACAATTTTAATTGAAATTAATAAAGTTTTAATACACAATTTTGCGTTTTAGTCAATTGATTTTTTTTTCAAACATCGTCATCTTCGTGTCCCTTTAAAAATTTCATTCGTATACGAAACCCTAATCTCAACAAAGAACACAAAATAACTACATATACGAAAAACTAAAAAGAGCATGAAGAGCATGAATAGTTAAAGAGCATTCGAACACACACACACAATAACTAATACCATTACGATCCGGTAATTCTCGCCTCACCGACTCATGAGACGACCAAAATTTATGTCCAAGTTTTTCTACGCAGAATTAAACTACACTAGTTGGCACATCCGATAAACAACAACAAAATTCTTCCTAAAAACACATAGCATCATTACATTAAACGCTATTGCGAATTTGTCAAAATTTGAAATGCAGATGTTACACAACTGTTTACAGTAGGATAAATAATTCAGTTAATTACTTAATTTAAACACAAATTACTCATTTTTTAGAGATCAAAAGGGCGGTTGTTCATTTACCAAAATCACCCAAAACACAAAAAAGATGAAAGGCCAGAGACGGATTTACATTTAGGCTGAGTAGACTATAGCCTAAGACCTCAAATTTTAAGGGGCGACAACATTAAGGTGCTACTCACACAAAGTGTGAATTACAAATACAAATACAAATAAAAATGTTAAATACAAATTTTTTGCCTATTTATAAGACTTGGGGTTAATTAAATTTACTTCAATTGAAAACATCATGCTAGTCGGTGGCAGGCAGTGTGTTTTATTTCATTGTGCCCTATTTGTGTTTTGGCAGTAGTCATCAAACTTCAAACACTAAAATATTCCGCATATATGAATTATATCGGATAATGACGAAATATAGTTTTGGTTCACTTGCTATTCAATACTCGTGAAACTGTTTCGCATTATGGTCAGAAGTTTTTTTCAAAACCTACACGTCAGATTGGTGCAGAATGCTGCATTTCGTAGATAATATTTTACTGTGCCAACCTATAAAAAAATCGGTTGGACAAAAGCTCGTTTAGTTAACAAGCAACACGGCTAATTTCAATTTGTCGTATAAGTCGTATTAATTCTTTCACTTTAGGTCCACAATTAATGTTGGTTTATCAACGAAAGTGTTATTGGATGTTAAACATTAAGCACTTGGTCTAGTTCCATTTACCATATATAAACATGTTGTTTACTATCGACTGACCTTCCTCCTCTGCTTAGTGTAGCAGATCAAACTATTTAACATCCGCGAGAACTGATCGACGAAAAGACACATCTGTCGCAGATTAATCGGCTTTCGACTTTGTGGAGGGAAATGGAACCTGTTTAAAGAGACTCGTCCCAATTGACACTCTTATTCTTTAAGTTTGAACACGATCGAGTTTGCAAGCGTTCATTTCACATTTAACTACTGCAGAATTATGTAAACTGCTCGATACTGGAATTTATTGTACTTCAAGTAAACGATGCGAATGATCTAAATGAAATATGTAATGGCTACGGTACTGACCAGACAATTAAATTCAAAGAAGCATGTCCACGGGTTTCAAGTTTACAGTGACATCTTGAATTACCGTGATCAGATAAGTACAAAACACTCCTCTCCTACCAAGTTTCTTGTCAGCAGCAAATCAGCTAAAACTTTAAAATCTTTTAAAATTACAAATATTTCAATATGTGATGGATAGGTCTTTCAAATGTAATTTAAAAGGCTAGCACCTTAAAAATTTGCCAAATGTCGTTCCCAATTTTCAGTTTTGCGGCTAGAATTGAAAAAAAAAACATTAGGCTTCAAAAAAAAATTTAATTAAGTGAAAATACTCCCTGCGTATCAAATTGTAAAGTATTCAGAATTAATTTCCAACTTCTAGAAATCGATTGATCTTCAGATGTTAGACTTTTGAAGAAGAGTGTTTACACGATTCATCTTTTCATTGATTAGTTATTAGCACTGCGATTTGAGTGAAGTTTGTGTTAAATATGTCCTAAAATTACAAAAGCAAACCGTGTGAAATTTATCCTACATAATTTCAAATAAATATCGTTGTGTGTGATAATAATGTATGCAATTTGGATAATCCTAATATCCGTAATTTCCTAAGATTTAAAAAAAACGTGGCAAACTGGCCCAAGACCATTCCCAAGTAGAAATGTGTTGGCTAACTTGACGAAGATTTATTTATACCTAACTGGAATAGTTTAATATACTGAACGATTTTTACCCTTTATTGCAAAACTTATCGGTAAAGTTTATGGTAATTGATATTAGTTCATTAAATATTAAAATAAAAATCCAAGAATTTAATTTTGTAAATTGAAACTGTGTGACACTAAAAAAAAACTGAATAAATAATAAAACTAAAATTGTGAATCGAACATTTTGAACAAACTAAATAGTTTTTAAGTTTTTATTTATCTTTAAACGTCGATTATTTTAGTTACATACACAAAGTACTACACTCAAAACAATAAGCATTAGAAGAAAACTTCAAATCTTGTATATTTGTATTGTATATCGTTAGGTTTTTTTTCTACCACCATGACCATACACGCACACGTATACCCAGACCCACCCACAACTCACATAATTTAGAGATTAAAACATTTTTCTAACTTTATTTTATTTACTTTGTTTTCCAGGCATTAAAATTTCCTTATGCAAAGGATAAGAGAGGAGAAAGTACTTTACAAGTAAAACTCAAAGGTATGTGAACATATTTCGAATTAGTAAGCAATACTTGTAGGTATGTAATTATATTGTTCAAACATTTTATTTTTTGAGGACGTCAAACAAGCGATATAAGGTGGTTCATCAACACATAGAAGCTGGTAAAAACTTTGCCTACTTTACCTACCAATTACTGAAAAATCCAATTTTATGTCGACCGTGCTAAAACCACTTGTAGCCTTTAATCGTTAAAATAATCATGTTCTTAAATTTTTTGTCTCCTTATCGTGTCCCTTCACATTATCACGGGTAGAGAAGGGAAATAAATTTGAATTTATTTTTAATGATACCATTTTTTGTTTTGTTTGTTTGCCCCCTTCCCCACCCTGACATTCTTTTTCGAAATTTATCGAATTTAGGTATAATACGTGAAATTATTTGGATTTATAACGATAAAAATATGATTGACATCCCATTTTGTGCAATACATAGTACTTATTACATAACGATATATCATGATAATAAATCCGTGTAGTTGGATCAAACAACGTTATCTAATGTTGAGTTCACAAAAAAATTTCACTCATCCCGATTTTTTTATACATATAGGGTGTACAAATGCCAGGAACATGATGTTCTTGAGGTAATTTTTTAGTGAAATGTTTACAATAAGTGACAACAAATTTTCTGTTTGAACTGACTCACATATCTCAAAAATATGTATTCATCAATAATTAATCAATTGACGTTTCTATCGCCTAAGATCTAAATTTAGATTTGTTGATGGGTCTGAGTTTGTTCAGATGGAATATACATTTCATGTTTAGAAATCATTAATCAATTTCGTTTCGGTAATTTCATAAACAATTTTCAATAAAACTTTATTTTCTATAATTCATTTTTCTGATTAGAGGTTATTTGAGATTTTAGAATAGAATCGGTCTTTAGATCTTATCGAGATTTTTGATGGTATCCGAATATCGTTGAACTAACATTAAGAAAATATAAAGTGCTAAAATGTAGTGTGAGGTGAAGAACTGAGCTCAAGTCAACTCAAACTTATCTCCAACTTAACTGCCACATCACTCCCTAACTGAACGCTTTAATTCCACACTCAAACTAAATATTCCACATAATCTCCAACTCAATCCCCAAACCCCAACTCAATCACTAATTCAGTATGGTCTGAAAATCAACAAATGTTCGTATATGAACCCCAAATGTATGATTCAAACCCCAAATAAATCTCCAACTGAATCAAGCCTCAATTCAACCCTGAACTGAACCCCCGCCCCCCATTCCTCAAATCAATATGGGCCGAAAACTAGATCCGTACATAAACTGAACTCAACTCAGCTCAATCTAACCTTCAATTCAATCCCCAAATAATTCATCAACAGAACCCCACACTCAACCTCAACTCAAGTTTACTCAACTGGAACCCCAGCTCGAGTCAAATGTTAAGCCTCTACTCAACTCAATTCCAAAAACTGCATGCTTATAAAACTAAACTTATATGAATTCAATCTAACCTCCATTTGAATCTTCCAACTAAATCAAATCATAAACTCAACCCCAATTCAACCGCAACTCTCATCAAATTAATCCTCCAAATATATGTATACCAAACAACCCATCGCTCAACCCCAACTCAATACATTACTCGACCACAGCTCAACCCTCAAAAACCTTCAATTCTCAAATCAAAACAATCAATAAAAGTACAAACGTAAATGAACTCTACTCAGTACAGCCCAAGTCAACTCAAATATCAGCTAAATCAACTGTACTCTCTCAACCCCAAACTCAACCCCAACTCAAACTTCAACTCAATAAGCTAACTTCCAACTCAACCCTCAAATGACCCTAAATAAATCCCCAACTGAACCACTCACTCAACTCCAAATCAACTTCGAACTCAACGCTCAACTCTATTTGTCACCCTCAATAGTACATCGCCGCTTCGCTTTGCAACTTGGAGGTCCCATGTTCGATTTCCGGTAATGTCAAGAAGAAACTGACATTAAATCCTAACGTAAGTGATGTAATAGGGGTATGAGGTGTTCTGTGAACATTTCAATTTTTTCGTAATACTCGAAATTCGAAAAAAAAAAATTCGATTTTTTTATTAATCCAGTTTTGGGTCGAAATTCCTGACAAAGTTTTATTTTAAATGTTCCAGATTCGTCGAGAATTTTTGAAACTTAGATTGTTTCACATTATTTTAGGTTTATTAGCGTTCAACTATGCTGGTTTATATTGAATAGCATTTTTGTGTATGTTATTTTGAAGACTGTAGCATGTAGAGTTAACCGCATTATTGCTAATTGAAAGAGAGCTGCCTGCTATTAAATACTTTAATTATCCTGTTCCTCTTTTTTATTTTTTCTACGGCGGTTTTAATAGCTTACATCAAAGCCTGAAAAATGGTGGCATCTTTTAAAAGTGGTAGGTGTTGGTTACACTTCGGGCCAACTAAGTCTGCTACACCTTGGCCCTACACCTTCTTCCGTTTTTAATCCTTCCATTGATCCAGTTGTTAGCCTTTCGATTTTCGGCCAAGGTCCCTGGCTTCCGTTACAAAAGTTAGTTGTGTGCCATGTAACCTCCAGCTGAGGGTTAAGTTTTGGTCTTACTTGTTGCTTAGCTAGAAAATAGAAAAATTTAAAAGTTTCGCTTAATTTTATAACAAAAATTTTAGATTCTCAATTTTGGGAGTTTTAAAGAAGAATTATAACATATAAATTTTGAGACTACACATGGTGAGTCACTTGAAGTGAGGCAACCGAATAACTCGAAAATGAGAAGATTTATGAAAAAATGTTCCAAAGCAAATTTGGTTAGGTTTTAACGGAGAAATATGTTCGTGTAATATGTTTTTGATTTGATGGGATTTCAAGGTCATTGAATATTATTGCGACAGCTTTGAAAATCCAAGTAAGATATAATGTTGTATGGGGTTCGATGCCTAACGTCAATTATTTCAATAAAATAAAACAAAAATTACTAATGTTTCGAAATCACTTAAACCGGTTAAATGAGGATTAATCCACAATCGAGGATTCACCCAGCGTTTGCTGGATTTTTTTTAATCAAAATATAAAGGAAGTAGTCGAATAATTTGAGCTTGATTTACAAAACCAAAATACAGAAAATCTCAATTTAAGCGTGGTTTGGTAGACGAACATTAATACGTAATCGTATAGGTGTCTCTTTGAACGAATGAAAGTTGTACATCGTTCCGAAATATGTATTTTCAAATTCCATTTAACCAAAAAAAAAAAAAAAATTGACACAGGGGTTCGAACTAAATCTGCTCCGAAAATTAACAAGTGATTGCCATAAAAAATTAAATTACTTTACAACAGATCCCAGGCCATGGGTGTCACAGGCCGCTCATAGCAGAAATTGTATTAGTAATTTCTGAAAGGTTTCTTTCGTTGGTGTATGTATACCCACTTATACCTTCCCCTATAGATACTCCCACAAACCAAATCGAAATCTCAACCTTCTTAGGGGCATTTGTCCACAAAATCGCTCAGCTTTTCGAGTTACTCGGTTGTCTCACTGTACAGCAATTCTGAGTATTGGTTATTTAGAAATTGTTGCTAATTCAACCAGTTTTATATAAAGTTTATATGGCCTTAATACTTACGAAGTCACCTTTATAAAATGTCGCGATATTCCAGTGCAACTTAGTTTCGATGAATAGTCAACGTACGATGAATAGTCGATGAATAGTCGTACGATGAATAACCAACGACGAAAACCAAGGCCCTAGGCAAGCAAAAAAAATGAAAAATTGGCTTCTTTTCTCTGTATTACATGCCCAAAACCATTGTTTTCTGAATTGTTGTCTACAAAGTCGCATGTCCCCTTAGCAAAGTAAGACCAACTGATCAAAACAAGCTTGATCCCCAAATCAGCATGGCTTGAAAAATAACATATTCTCGTATATGATTTAACTTGATTTAACCTCCAATCCAACCTTAAAATGAATCCTCAATATATGAATTCAATCTAACCGCCAACTAAATCCCCAACAATCTCCTCAAATTAATCCCCAACCAAACATCTCACACAAACACGACTCAACTTCAATTAAACTTAACCTTCCTTCTCCTCCCTTTAACTTAACCCGCACATCAACTCTCAACTCAACCCTAACTCAACGCTTAACTCAATTTCTAAATATATACGGTTCGAAAACTGTATGCATATACATATGAATCCAACTTAATCTGACGTCCAACTAAACTAACGAACCAACCTCCAAATAAATATCAAACATCGCTCAGCCCCAACTCAATACACTCCTAGACCATTACTCAACTCTCAACTCAACTCCAAACTCAACACAAAAATATAAGGGGCTGAAACCTCATGAGGTGATCAGGACTTACGTCTTGATTAATTTAACTTCCAAATCAATCCGGAAATGAACCTCTTAGGTCAATCTTCAGCCCTGCTAACTTAATTTAAAAGTTAACCCCTACCTCAAACGCAACATAATCCTAAATGCAATCACCAAATTAACCGTCAACCCAACCCTTAACCTAACCACAAAATTAACTTTCAAAACAATACTTAACCTAACTCCAAATCTACCCTTAAATAATTCCCCAACCGAAAAGCTCACTTAACTCCAATCCTAACTCGACTTCAACTCTACTTAGCTCGAACCAAATCTTAGCCTTCTGCTCAACCCCATACTTATTGGCCAACCCACTCCCAAATTTAACTCGATTTGAAAGCTACATGCGTATGTATAAACTCAATTCAATCTAACCTCCCACTAAACCCTAAACTCGACACCAAATTAATCCCTAACCGAAGTTCTCACTTAAATCCAACTCAATTTCAAATCAAACCTTATTCAACTCAAATCCTTAAACAATCATTCCATCTTACCATTATTCAATCATATCATCATGATACTAAATCATTAAACCATCATACAATCATAAAATCGTACCATAGTAAGGTCGAACCAACACACCATTACACAACGATCTATATCTTACCATCAATCCACCATACCTTCGTACCAGCATACCATCATATCATCAAAAGCTCATGCCATCGTACTATCATATCATCATATCATGATACCATCACCATCATACCATTATATACCACCATCACCATCATACCATTATGCATCATACCATCATACCGTCATCAAAGTTGAAGTATGGCAGGTACCCTACCCTTTAGAATCCCTTTTTACGAACAGTTTTCAAAAGCTTTTCAAATTACTGTCTTGATAATAGAAACAGGTTGGCGAAAAAAAAACCCGTTCTCGAGATAGCATGGGTACAGACATCCAGACAGACGGACGGACATTTGGTTTTTTTTTTTGCTTTTTCAGACTGATTGACTTTCAAAATGTCGAGAAAAGTGGTTTTTGGACCTATCAAATTTGCATCATTTTTCACAGGATTTCAATACTTTGGTCGTTTTAGAATGAAACGCCTTCAACTTACCCTGTTAAAGTTAGCCGAAAATTTCCAGCCGAAAGTGAAAAGTCGATAATGCAGATTATGTTATTGACATTCCAGCCGAAAATAAATCAGCCTCTAGAATGTTATATCTGGAGATGGATTGCATCGAATTTTCCGAGTTTTCCCACGGGAAGCTTGAACAGAATTTTTTCATTCGAAGCTATTGACAAATCACATAAAAACGATTCAACTTCAGATATACACTCTAGAGGCTGAGTTTATTCCAATTTTGTGGATTCTTCTGATTTTCCGATATTTTCTACGAATAGATAAGTTAAGAAAAGTTTTCCACGTAAGACTATTTCGGCTGATAACTACTAATTTTTTTATTTTCGGCTGGAATGTTAATATCATAATCTGCATTATCGACTTTTTACTTTCGGCTGGAAACTTTCGGCTAGGATGAGACAATCTACACTACCATTTTTTTTTTACTTTCGGCTGGACTAACACAATCTGCATTATCGATTTTTCACTTTCGGTTGGCAACTTTCGGCTAACAGTATCTTCAACTTAATCCCAAATACAACGTAAGACCAACTGATTTTCCGCATGATAATACAATAAAACAATTTTGTTTCCCTGTATTAAATTTAGAGAAACGCGTCGACTCCTAAATTGAAAAAAAATCGGTTATTTGCTTTTTTACGCAAACTGTCTGACATCCGGTGGATGATTTTAAAAATTGAGTGAAAGAGGGTCAACAATCCAAAGAAATCCAAAATATTACATTTTATTGATAACTTCGTTTCAAAATTCATGATCGTTTGCATATTAGCAGTATAAAAGGAGTCCCATAACAATTTGAAAGTGCAATAGATATTGTGATAAATTAACCCAAAGGGCGTTACGCAACAAAGGATTTTATTTCCCAACGAATGTCATTTCTCGATAATTCGAGGTTTTAAACTTTTTTCGCGAGTTTTAGGTAGCATTCGGCTGAGATAGCAAGGACACTATCTGCATTACCGACATTTAATTACTTTCGGCTGAAAACTTTCGGCTAATTTTAGCAGGGTCTTGGACGACTTTTTCTATCCCACTAATGGAGCACGAAAATTGCGAGTCCCAAAATTAACCAACCGCACCGCCCCAACCGGCCCCGCGCCTTCTAATTTCATATCATCTATTTAAAGGTTTCTTTGTTGTCCTCGGGCTCTTAAATTTATTAAAAATGTTATAATGTAATATGTTAATTTCGGTGGAGAGACGACTCTGACATCCAGACTAAAGTAAGTCTGTCTATATATAACATTTATTATTTGTGTAACAACCTTAATTAATGTGCAAAATTGTTCCATTTGAATGAACTACCCCGGTAATTATGCGTGTATAAATATATAATAAAACAAAATCATATTGGGACCATTTTAAGTCGAATTTTTCGACTTATATATATAAATACGGAATGATCTAATTAAAAGGACTAATCCCTTCCTACCTTTTTTCGCATAAAACTAATTGAGACGGACTAAAAGGTAAGAAAGGATTATTAATCCTGTCTGATTTTTTCTTGTCATGCGATAAAAGGCAATTAGTAAAAATTTGCCTACAAAATTACACACAGTGAACTCGCTAAATAATTTTAAAAATTCAATTCATACGTCATACGAGTACATACAAAATTTTCAAATATAATTTAAATAAAAATATTCACTTTAATAATTCAATTTCCTTATTAATTTTAACAACAACTATTGCGAGAGTAAAACATTTTCCCATCATCTGATAAATTATTCGTAATCTAATCCATTAGTAGTGATTTAGAAATAAAAAAAAAACAAAAACAAAAAACTTGTGAAGTTTTGAACCCATGTTGTATTTTTTGATTAAAATCTTGTGTAATTTAATATTTAATTTTAATAAAAATCGTATTCCGAGAAGGTTGTAAATTGAGTTAATTTTTTTCGATTCGACATAAAATTGGGTTAAACAGTTACGAATAGAGTAATAGCAATTCGTCTTAGGTCAAAAAGCTTTAATTGAAATTGGGTGATATCTTTCATACTACAATTTGTATTTTATATGTATAGAATTAATTGTGGATTGGCATTTAGAAAATGTTCACACCTTTTCAATTTTAATTAAAATTTCTTGTATAATTGGAATTTACAAATAAATTGGCTCTTCTCCGTATACTAATTAAACAAATGGAATATATATAGCTAGTTACAAAAAATAATTTAATTTTCCAGACAAAACATTGTGTCTAACACTCTGGTGTGAATATATTTGGAAAATTTCAGTTTATTTACTGTATATGTACATAGTGTATGTCATTCATAATTTGTATGTTAATTGCCCTTTCGCTCTACCCAACACCAGCCACCGCATTATTCATGTTTGTTCCTTTTTTCAATTTTATACGCGATAAAAATGTTAAAGTGAAAATTGTAACCATTTTGTTGGTCAATTTGCATATTAATGTAAATATGGTAATTATAGATTTGATACCAAACAATTTTTTTTGTTGTTTCTTTTAATAAATAAACGTGTTAAACACGAAATAATTAAAATGGCGTGTCTAGGTCTAAGCTCCAAAAGTGTTTACAAAGAAATATTATGAACGGTTTGATTAAATTCAAGATGGAACCAAATATGAGCTGGGTTAGAAAAATACAGAGCACAGAGTACATTTTGCTACTATAGGTAACAGCAATTTGGTGGAAAGTAATAAAATAAAATTAGATGGACTATTTCGTATAAACTGAAAAATATATTGATCTACGGCCAATTATAAAATTAGAAGTTTAGGTTTACCTATATCTCTGCAAAAAGTTAGGAAATTCTATTGGATTTTGCAACCCCTGTGATATTTGAAGTATAGAAATTCGCCTTCTAGTTTAAATTAAATAAAATTTTCCCAATCTCATTTTGGATTACCATAAATAATTTTGAACCCATTGACTAACGGAAAATCATATAGATCATATCCAGATACTTTAAAGGGCCCATAAAACCTCTAACTAAACAAGTACACCAGTTCGCTTGAGTACCCTCTACAAACAAATGTAATTTGTACTACGAGATGAGGGGAGGAAGGAAGGGGGTTCAAGGTTCAGCCCTTATGTTTATGATATATTTATTCCACAATTTCTGCAACTGCGTCGCTGCTGCAAGACCTGGTAATTTGATAATTTGTTAATATTATGAATCAATTAAAACATCTTAAAACTTTTAAATGTTAGTCAAATTCGTTGTGAAATAAAAAATTTAGATAAATTCTAAAATATTTTTTATTGCTTTTGATTTGAATAGTCTGATTTAGATCTAAGTTAGATTATAATTCGGAATTGCAGAATTGCTTTGAAATGCTTATTTTGGCTAAGCGTTGTTCTATTAAATTTTTCTTTTATTCAAAATAAATTTTATTTAAGTGTTTTATAATTCCATCGGTGTAAAACTTCTGTAATTTATCGGCGCAAAATTTGGCCAAGTAATTTTCACAGTCCTTTTGGGAAGCAAACTTTAGACCATCAAGGGAGTTTTGCTGAGATGGAAACAAATGGTAGTCTGAAAGTGTAAGATCCGGGCTATTCGGTGAATGCATCAAAACTTCCCAGCCAAACTCTCTCAAATTTTGCTGGGTCATCAAAGATGTGTATGATCTGGCGTTCTCATGGTAGAAGACAACACTCTTATTGATCAATTCTTGCCAGTTTTTTTTTAATTGCTTGGTCCAATCTGGTTAATTGCTGACAGTAGAGATTAGAATCGTTTGACCAGATTCTAGAACCTAGTAATAGTTTGTTTCAACAATGGGTCGATTTGCTTGAAAAATGGGTCATATCCAGTCTTAAGCATATGGTTTAAAGCTTTTTCGCGATCGATATTAATTCCTTAGCTTATTCCTTAATGGCTGCTTGTGTGTCGGTCTTCTTCGATTTTTTTCAGTGAAAAGTCGACAACGGAAGCGAGCAAACTACATGCTGTTGCATTCGATAAAGCATCTTAACCGTAATCAAAACAATTTTTCCACGGGCTTGGGCGGCGTTTTTGCCTTTTACGTAATAAAATTGCAAAATATCAAACGCGCCTCATTATGGCCCCGGCAAATGACACCAAATACGGTCTAGTAACAAAAATCTCTCAATGCTTTTTCCCCAACCAGTTATTTAACAGTCTCAAAATCTGGAAACGTTCAAACTGGAAAACTACTCCAATCATACAATACCTGAGTTGTAAAATGGATATTTAACAAATTAAATAATTTACTCAGGAAATATGAGCTACTAACAGAAAAGTATAAAATATTGAGCTATGGCATAATCCTGCGAATCAGGGAAATGTAACCTATTTACCTAGTAGATTTTATTTTGAAACTACAGGGAAGGAGCAATATGACAGAATGTCGAAGTTTGCTTAAATTTGCACAAGGGGAAAGTGTACGTCACACCAGAAATCCCATTTTAGAAAACCCAAGATTTCTATATAAAGGGTGATTAAATTTTAAGGGCCGACGTTGAATGTGAACCACACCTAAACGTCAAGTTTTTTTCTGCATTTCATTTGACATTTCTCAATTTCAGACTAACTCAATTTGAACCATGGAAAGATACACAATCGAGCAACGCGTTAAAGTTATTCAGGCATATTATGAAAATGGGCGTTCAAATCAAAATGCATATCGTGCACTTCGTGATTTTTTCGGTCAATTTAATCGTCCAAATGTGCGTACAATCGGAAAAATCGTGCACAAATTTGAGCAAACCGGATCTGTAGGAGATTTTAAAACACCAGTGCATGCTCGTACAGCTCGTACTGCAGAAAATATTGCTGCTGTTCGCGATAGTGTGGCTGAAGAGCCGTCCACCTCAACTTGTCGTCGTGCCCAACAATTGCACCTCTCACGCTCGTCGTTGATGAACATTATGCATAAAGACTTGCATTTACACGCTTATAAGGTGCAATTGACTCAAGAACTAAAGCCTCTTGACCATTCCAAACGTCGTCAATGGTCAGAATGGTGGCAAGAAATGGCTACAGTGGATGATCAATTTTCGAAGAAAATCATCTTCAGTGATGAGGCACATTTTCACCTCAGTGGATTCGTCAATAAGCAGAATTGCCGCATTTGGGCGAATCATAATTCAAGAGTGATTGTCGAAAAACCAATGCACCCACAAAGAGTGACTGTTTGGTGCGGTTTATGGGCTGGCGGCATCATCGGGCCGTATTTTTTCCAAAATGAGGCCGCTCAGGCAGTTACTGTGAATGGTGTTCGCTATCGTGAGATGATAACGAACTTTTTATGGCCCGAATTGGAAGATATGGATGTGGACGATATGTGGTTTCAACAGGACGGTGCCACTTGCCACACAGCTAACGAAACAATGGCTCTTTTGCGCGACAAATTCAATGGCCGTGTTATCTCACGTGGTGGCGATGTCAATTGGCCGCCAAGATCATGTGATTTGACACCGTTGGACTTCTTTCTTTGGGGTTATTTGAAAGAAAAGGTGTACGTCGATAAGCCAGCAACAATTCAAGAGCTAAAGAATGAGATAATTCGGCACATTAACGGCATAGAACCTCAATTATGCCTAAGCGTCATCGAAAATTTGGACCATCGGGTGGAGGTGTGCCGCCGAGGTCGCAGCGGCCATTTGGCCGATATTTTGTTCCATACATAATTGAACCATACCATATTATCATAATAAAAATAATTGACAATAATTTCCTAAATAATTTGTGTTTTATTCAAAATCAACATCGGCCCTTAAAATTTAACCACCCTTTATAATTCGCACCATTGGGATTGTGCAATTTTGTGCCTGTAATTAGAAAATTTGTGCATAGCGTACTTTAGGAGATAGGATGGGATTTCTCACGTGATTATCATACCAGAAATCCCATATATTCCGTTTATATAATAAAACATATTTTTCGGAGTATGATGATTGTGAAAAATTGTGCGTTACTAAACTGACCTTGAAAATAGTTTATATTGGCCAGAATCGGCCATAGAACATCCACAATTAGTTATATGGCCGATTTCCAGAAATCCCACCTTTTATTAACATTCGAATTAAAACAAAGTGTAGTTAGTATTCTGGCCTAGTTTCACGTTTGTGCATATTACACTTCAGCCAGAATCGGCCATAGAACATCCAACCTCTTCGAAAAATTACGAGTTTGATCAATTGTGGATGTTCTATGGCCGATTCTGTCTAAAGTGTGATATGCACAAACGTGAAACTAGGCCACAATACTAACCGCATTTTGTTTTAATTCGAATGTTAATAAAAGGTGGGATTTCTGGAAATCGCCCATATAACTAATTGTGGATGTTCTATGGCCGATTCTGGCCAATATAAACTATTTTCAAGGTCAGTTTATGCAAACGCACAATTTTGCACAATCATCATCCTCCGAAAAATATGTTTTATTATTTCATCGGAATATATGGGATTTCTGGTGTGATAATCACGTGCGAAATCCCATCCTATCTCCTAAAGTACGCTATGTACAAATGTTCTAATTACAGGCACAATATTGCACAATCCCAATGGTCCGAATTATATATAGAGATCTTGGGTTTTCTAAAATGGGATTTCTGGTGTGATGTACACAAGGGTAAACATAATCGCAACTGCTTTCAATTAAAGATATTTTTATTAGTTAAAACTATAAAATATTTAAAATAAGTCTTTTAAAATTTTAAGCAAAAATATGGAGGAAATTCATTTTCACATTTTGAGCAAATTTTAAGAATAGCAGATTTTTGTCACAATGTGCTTCAGATTAATTTATTATTGGGAAACTGAGCAAATTTGCGCTTCACATTTTAATTTTATTGAAATATTAAACTAAATATTATTTCAGACATTTTCTGAATTCTAAGAATTTCTTACGGCATAACCCTTGAACTGCAATTGCATAAAAAAATTTTAAAATTGAGCTATAAAGATTTTAGCTATTAAACCATAAAACTTCCTTTATTATACAATAAATATTGAGCTACACTTTAACCATTTAAATTAAATCATATACGGTTTGTTTCGGTGGTTTATGCTAACATGAATTTGAGTCAAACAAGCTTCTCAAGCAACCTTTTTAGGTTAACAAGCCTCATTACTTGCTTTCTTTCGTTTTTTGCGTAAAAATTTGTCGAACCATTAGAATCTTAATATTAGATAACGTACTTTTCTCTGGAACGTTTTCTACAAATTACGGCCATTAAAATTATAGTCAAAATGTTTGAAAACATCGGCCTGGCTCCGGAACTGTGGATCATTGTGAATTTTGGTTTTTTCCACAAATTAAAATCGTTTAAAATGTATAAGCTTTATTAATTATGATTAAATATATCGGGTTCTCGGATACGTCTGGGCGCCTAGTCGAATAAATAAGCAAAAAGTTCCTTAAGGCTGAAATTGTGGTTTTGAAGTAAATTTTTGAGCGAAGAGCGAACATATTTTCCCAGTTTACTTCACATTTTCCACTTCTTTAACGCAACGCGGCGACTCTAAATCTCTTTCTATGGCCGCAATTTTTACAAATAAAAAAGATTTTATAAAGAGCTTGTCGCACCGAGCGTAACGTCTTTAGTCATATTAATGGCCATTATCGAGATAAAACGAGAAGTCCAATACCTCGTTTTCTGGAAAAGACTTTGAAGTATAAAAAAGTTTGTTTAAAGTTGAATAAATTACGCAGGCGAACCTCAAGGAAAAGATTGGTTAGATAGAGCACTTTTTATTTAGCGCTTATCGTTTTATTATTGGGATGGTGCGACACAAAGCACGAAAACTCTAAAACGACAAAAATTTCATTGCTTCCTCTTTTTTTCTCCACTTTTTAATGGTGTGGGTTTTCACATTTAAAACTACATTTTATAAAGACATTATGAAGGTGCGTGTATTGATTTGCCTCCTATTAGTGTCCGTTCATCTGTTATAAACAAAAATGTGAAAAAACATAATCAACATTTTCATTTTTGCCTTTTTTCTCCCCTTTAATGACGTCAATTTTCACAAGCAAAAATATTTATCTCATTAAATTTCGCTCATCAGTTATCGAGATACAACTAAAAACAAAGCACGGCACCCAAAATCGGCCAAAATCTCGCCAATTTTGGAGATATTACCAGCTCACAGCCATAATTGTCTACGCCATAATTTCGATTCAGCAATTCTCTTTTTCTTTATTTGGAGAAATTTGTGTTTTTTAATATTTTTTAGTTTCCAAGATATTACTGAAAAACTAAATTTTTGAACCTAAATGTCCACAACTTGGGTGCGTAGTAAAATATTTTTTTTACTTAAATCAAAAATTTCAGCCTAAAACAACTTTTTCTTCGGTTAGGCGACCAGTCTCCTGGACTAATAGCGAAATCCTCGAAGTAAATACTGGAAGTTAGTCTTAAACAATTTGTATTTCTTAAATTTCCAATAACTGAAAATTGCTTCTCATTATGTTTCCAAGAACATGCGATTAAAGGTGGATTTATATTATCGGCTCGTCTCAGCACAGTTCATACCAAAAAAATTTTGTTACATGCGTTTACTATGAGAGTATTTATATTAACAGTACGTTTCCGTGCAGCACAGTACAGCGCATATCGGATCATCCCAAAAGAATATTGTGAAAACAAATCGCAAACGAGAAGCTGCGAAAGAAAAACGAAATACATAATTCGAAATAATAAATATTTTTTCGTACTTTGTTGAGATGTTGCATTCATTACATTCACAATTACAGATATTATACGATGTTGCAGAGATGTTGCATTTATTACATTCACATTTACAGATACGTATACTATATATTTATTTATTCGAAGGATAAGGAAAAAATACTAAATATTAATAATATTATTATTGTATTTAACGTTCTACGTAATCCATCGTAGAATAGAATATTCGAATGCACACCGAAATAAATACGAACGCAATATATGAACTGAACCGAGCTGTTAATACCCAGTTGTACGATTGAGTGCTCCAACAGCGCAAATTTAGCGATCACCGTGATCGCTCAATTTGACCTCACCGTGAGCATCACTTTACACTATATTTCGTCTAAAAAAATAACGAATACCGACGGAATATATAGTGCAGTAGTATTTGTAAACGGTTAGTTTAAGAAATTGGTTGATAGATGGTGCTGTTATGTTGGTAAGGTAGATATAGTGTATAGTGAAGCTAACGTGAGGTCAAATTGAGCGATCACGATGATCGCTAAATTAGCGCTGTTGGAGCACTCAATCGTATAACTTTTTTAATAAATTCTACTATTAATAAAATAAAATAAATTTAATTCAAGTTAAAGAATAATTCAAAATATTCAAAATATCTAAGACTAAAATAGGTACTTACATAATTTGGATTTAATATTTAATATATTAATTAATAGTTTTTAAATGAATTATTTTTCTATTACACTGCACGTTAAAAATTTTCTTGTGCTTACGTATATTTCACATCAAAGTAAAATCTAGAATGATAAAATACTTGGAAAACAAAAAAATGAAATAAGTAGATCGATCATTGGTTCCGCTAGTTGACATCAGGTGCCTAACCATTTATATTCATTCTCACACATTAAAAAAAACCGAATATTTTATTTATTAATTTTATACATCCGTCTCATGTTTTTATATGCCATCTCATACAAAAACTTCGGTCGATCATGCAAAGTACAACTGGGTATAAATTGTTGATGTATGAGACGAAGCATGAATGTGCTGAGCCGCGCCGATAGTATAAATCGACCTTAAATCGGCTTTCAAATTAATGAAAGTGCTTGCATTTTGTTTTAAAAATAACGATTCAGTCCGAAGATTTATTCGAAAATAACAATATCTATGAAAAGCTATCAATACTACTCAAGAATGGTGTATTTAACTGTACAAGAGAAAATTGAAATGATTCTGGTTTATGGAGAAGCTGGCCGGAGTCTTGATAATGCTGTCACTCTCTACGCTTCGCGTTTTCCGGATAGGATTCGGTCACGTGCGTCATTTCAACGTATTGTCAAACAATTTATTACTGATGAAAGTGTTCAACCGAAAAAAAGGACTCGTCCAGCAACAGTCACTGGAGAAAATAATCCGCACTGGCTTCGACAAGTTGAACATCAGCGTCCTTGGACTGTTAATATATGTTGGGGAATAATTGGCAATAAACTTATCGGCCCACACATTATTGAAGGCAACTTGAATGGTCATATGTACCGAGATATTTTGGAAAATGAACTGCCAACATTATTTGAAGACTTGAGCTTAGAAGTGCGACGGAACATGTGGATTCAACATGATGGTTGTCCCACACACTATTCGTTGGTAGCACGTGCAATACTTGATCGTGATTTCAATAGTCGCTGGATCGGGAGAGAAGTTTCGGTAAATTGGCCTGCCAGATCACCAGATCTTACTTCGCCAGATTTCTTTTTACCAAGTTTACAAGCAAAAACCAACAACACGTGAGAATATGATTGAAATGCTTGTGCTGAAATTCAAGCAGATACACTTCTCAGTTGTGTATAGTCATTTGAAATGCGGATTAATAAGTGCATTGAAGTCGAAGGCCATCATTTTGAGCACTTAATATAATTGAAAGAGGATGAGGCGACGGGACTCATGTAAATCAATCACCCTTTTCCCAGTTATTCGAAATTTGCAAAATGAATAAATTTTTTGACGACCAATATCGAGTATTTACAATGAAACCGTGGTAAGTTCTCAGTAGGAGAAATCGAAAAAAAATTGAATATCGTCAATTACAGTGCCATCTATCATGAATCGAAAAAAATATTTCAGTCAAATCCTACTTAGTTAGGGGTTCATATTTTAGTTTCAAGGCTACCCCGCCCCACCTAGAAGGAGGATGGGGGGGGTACTAATTTTAACACTAATGTATTTCCCCCCACGGAATAATTAAATTTTGATCATTAACATTTTTTTTGTAGAGTGCTTATTTTCCGATATATTTGAGTGTATTAGGCCCTGGAAAAAAATCACCCAGTATATCAAGGTCATATTAGTTTTTATGTTTTTGTTAACCTTGAAAGTTAATTATGGTTTCGTGGAGATGATGTTGTTGAAGATAATGTCTAGGACTCGGTGCAGCTTTCAATGGACAACACTAATTGTTCCGATGATAAACGATATTTAGCAGATAGAGGGCGAGATTCTTGAGGGACTAGTGAGATCCATTAAAGTGTGTATTGGAACTGGCTAGTTTTACTAAACATTTATTCCGATTATGGTGGCTGAAGCTGCTTTCTCGTCTGGACAAAAAGTAAACTCTGACAACAGTCTCTGGTTTAAACAAAGAATTGTGCCCATTATATTTTACCATTTGGAGATCCCTTTTAATGAAGTTCCACGTTAACAGGTATTTTTCGATCAAATTAGGAAACGACTACATTCAATTTTTGTGAGAACAACGCGTTATATGAAATTTTTTCTAGTTTTTCACACAACTTTTTTCATTTCCTGTTCCAATTCACGATTTTTTTTACTTCCTATGTACTTTAGAGTTCGTATTGTTGAACTTAAATCCGACCCAACTAATTCAGATGCTGCGGCTGTCGACCAGCTGCACCCTTTTCCACGCTTGTAGTAATCCAAATTCGTAGAGCTAAGAGCTGTAATTAAAGCCACCAACTCTAATATCAGACAATTTCAATTCGAATAGAATATATCTACGATCTGCAGTTATCTGGGTGACGAACATTGTGACTGCGATTTGAAAATTATCCAGATTAGATAAGGAGTACTATTCATGTAGGATGAACTTGCTCGAGCGACTGATGGGAATTCAGTGTTAAAAACTTACTTTAAGCTATCTAAAGCAGCCCAGCTAAACATCTAAGAAAAGTAAAGAGGGATTTGGGAGAAAAGTAACCTGAAAGGGCCACCAGAAAAAGTTTTTGAAATTAATGATTTATGGCATGTAAACAATTTTATTTTCCATATCATATGTAATTAAAATGTCGAACCGTCTTGGAAAGGTCTTAAACAGAAATAGTGTCAAACGTGAAACAAGACAAAATTTGTGTCACTGAAAAATTAACAAACAAAAAAAAATCTCCAACTTGATCTCGTCATAATGTTTACATCGAGCTATTTCTGTTAAAAACTCAAGAAGTCTGGGATAATTTGGAGCTTACTTTTGAAGACAAAAGTCTGATATGAAAAATGGGATTATTCGGGACATTAACTACAACAAAACCTGAAAAAAGGTAATTCAGGGGTAATTGGTTATTCTAATTCGGATTGGGCCACTTAGATAGGTTTTCAAGAAAGATCCATGTCTTGGATTACCAAAAGATAGCCAACGTGTACTCATTCCATAAAGTATGTGAAGTTAGACCAGGCTTTCATCCCAGAAAAAAAAAATTATCTGGCAACACTAACATTACAACGTTATCCCAACCCCACATTATTCTATATGAAATAATTATATGGGAAATTTTTTTAAATACTAAATTTTAAAGAAAATGGCCTTAAGGTTAAAATAGTACCGTGATTTGGAGGGGATATCTCTTTTCCACTATATTTTAAAGAAATATAGCGCCAATCTCAACATGCAAATCACCTTAATATAATTAATGGAGTTAGATAATGCAATGGAAATTGAATGGCTAACTTATAGGCCCTTTTCTTTAAAATTTAGGATTTTCTTCTATAATTTCCTGTATAACGTTGAAATTTTAGTGTTGTCTGATGATTTTTTTCTTCTGGGATGAAAGTCTGGACTAACTTCTCATCGGTTTTCCACAACAGAGACAGAGCATATGGTACTCTCAGCTGCAACAAAAGAAACATTAGGCTTCTAATATTTTATACGACAACATAGGAGTGCTGTAAATCTAGCGTCAATTAATGGTTATTAAGCTAAGACAGAGTTCATCGATGTTTGTCATCACTTTTTTGATGCTTTACCTTCACTAATTAAAGAATGGGAAATTCAGTTGGTTATATAAGTCAGCAGCACTATAAGTCGTAAAATAAATCGAATATGAACAAAGGGAGAAAGCATTATATATGCATCCTACAGGAAGCAACGAGTGAATGTGTGTGAATATTTTAGAGAAGAATAATAAAAGGCGAGTTAGTTGTATCGTCAGAGTTTCGATATTCACAGTCGCGCACGTAACCAGCTCCCTATGTACATATATATGTATGTATGTTGTAAATCAGTAAAATTAATTTTGTTAAGCTGTATCGAACCAAACCTGCACTTAAAACATAAAACCGTTTACCGTCATTGTTTGTTAGTTAATAAAGAGATAAAAAGTTTTAAAGAACGCAAGCAGAACCCATTAGATGCGTATCCTGAATCCGAATATAATCATCCTTTGTAAGTAATCAGATTGAAATTTAGATTGTTAAAAAGGGATAAAAAAAAATTTTTGATAATACGAAAATTCGCATTCCAATCAAAATCAAAAGATAAGTTTTGTAAAAAATGTCAATTGTTTGGTCTGAATTGATCCTTACAAGAAAGGTTTGGTTGTTATAAGATTAGGGCAAAATCAAAAAGGACATGTTTTTGTGAAAACATATTTTTGGTACAAGCACACGTCGTATACAAACATATAAAGACAAAACAAAATAAAAACAAGTATCCTTTTGATAAAAGTCCACCAAAAAAAAAATAAAGTCCTCAAAATATCCTTGCAATAGACTAGATATCGCCTTCAAAAAAAAAAACATCGATTTTATACATGAGTCAACAAACTATTGCTACGAAAACTCTGTAGGTAGCTGGCACAGGCAAACGGAGGTAAATAATCAGTTCTACGAATTTTATGCCCTGAATTGTAATTAACGTAAATTATACTCCTAATATACTTTATATGAACGGCTAGAGACTCATTATACAATAAAAGCAGACTTTATTGTTTAGGTGGAAATAATTGGAAGTGAAAAGGTTTTCCAATAATCAGATTTTGTACACAAAACAAACCAATATTTAACTACATTTTTTATTAAATTGAATTATTTTATCTACGCTATTATGTATGGTATGTACAGTGTCATTATAGCGAGTCAAGGAATTACGATATAAAGACTTTATAATGGGAAAATATTAATTTTGCTTATTACCGGCAAAACAATTTTTGTGTTTTGTACGTAGCACGTACATTCCCTAAATAAGAAATTTTAATTGTGATTATCGGAAATTTAATTTCCCTTTATATGATGTCCCCCCTCCCCACTCCCCATCATAGGAAATAACTTTTTGGAATCGACAATTATTTATTGTGTTTCCCCATAAAAAATACAAAGTTGTCGGATGTTAATTAAAATATGAGATTTATAAAATGTACAAAAAATTTATTAAGCATTTTGGGATTTTAAGGTTATTCAATTATAAAGACTTATGCTTTAATCGGTACGTCTTTGTGACCTCAGCTGCGTATATGGAACGTGCAAAATATTCATTGACTACCATTAATAATTTATAGTATGGATTGGACAAAATGAATGTCAGGAAATCATAGTTTGACTCCCCGATTATCCGAGAAAACTCTAATTTGTAGAACTAAGCGAGAACGAAGGGTAAAAAATAAATTTCAACTAGTGCAACATTTTCATTCATTTAGAACTTGGTCAATAAAATGAGTCTTTTAGTACAGTTTAGTATGAATTTTTCAGGCTCTTAGAAATTGTATTAGTAATTTATTTTCTCTAATTTGAATTAATCGTGCTTTGTTCATCTGTACAACCTTGATTCTACTACAACCACAGCTAAAAATTACTTTGTTGAACGTGTTAACAGTTTCGGCAGCCACAGTTGGTCCGGTGTATCAAGCATTTTTTTCCATATGCCACGCCACTGTGTCTGTGAAGTCTCTGATGCACGGTAATGTCATGCAATTTTATCTCCCTATAGGCCATTGATGCACCTTATTATCAATCTTATTCTCTGTCAAAGGATATAAAACGTCAACAAAACCTCAACACTACTAGTACTAGTAGTACTGTGTGGAATAAACTTTCCGACTGTGTCAAGGAACCCCAAATATTTGATGGAGCGTAGAGAGTATACTAAAAGACTACGAAATTTTAAAAGGAAAACTGAAGAAACAGCAATTTTACAAAACATCCCCCAGAAAATAAGAGGGACCGTAGACGCAGCGCTCATCTCCTATAACTTCAATAAAAATCTGCCTATCATTACATTATGCCATTACACGAGCAATTCACCTCAAAGAAGTAAAAGCATCGACGAGTTCTACGCCAATGTTAACGACCAATTATTACTAATAATCAACCAAGTGAAAACCGAAATGTACAATACGGATACTACGTACTAAGATAGTTTTCATAAGAGGCTTAACGGGTGACATATCCAAAATGCTCACCATAAAAAGACTTTTAAGCCTACCGGAAGCCTATTCATCATATCTGGAGATCCAAAATCTGCTTCCAAGATTATCCCTACAACAGAGGAATACGGGATATAACATTCAGCAACGACAAGACCAGAGACTACCAGCGAGGCCATTCCAACCCAAGCCACCAATACCAACGGAAGTATACGAGTCAATGAAAACAAGAAAAGTAGATTATATGAATCGACAGATGTAAACCTAAATCCACATAAACAACAAAGAATATTTCATTTGATAGAGCAGAATGAAGGAGACTCATATGAAGAATATATCGAAAATTATAGTGAGGTAAAATACGAATTGGAGGCAGAAGACAATTTCGAGGTAAATTTTACGAAAGAGGTCTCTAAAGCATACCTTTCCTAGAATAAAAATAGCAAGACATTTATTATAAAAATTAACATGGAGTGATATACAGATCAAACAAAAAATAACTGCACAAATATTCAAAAAGTTCGATAATAATACTGCAACGGGTTTGTTTGTTCTGCCAGGACTAAGCACCTTTGACGAGATAATCGGTGATGATACTCTAAAAACGATAGAGGCTATCTCACCAGGCATCAAAATTCTATTGAAAGCAAAAATATCACGCCAAGTCAATAATATTGAAATTAGGGAACACCATTTAGAAGAAAACTTTAGAATTCAACTAAGAAAAATAATCAACAATTTTCTACCAATTTCCGGTCCAATGGAAAGGAAACAAATTATCGACACAAATGTACGAGCAGAAATTAAAACGACAACTGAGGAACCAATTTACACAAAGAAGTACCCATACCCAATCAACATGAAAACAGAAGTTGACAGATTAAAACACTTCTCAATGATGGCATTATAAGACATTTAATTCACCAATTTGGGTTGCAATACCATATGGTGATTAATTTCAAAATTTATCCAATACAAATACAATCACCAAGTCTTGGTTATTTCAAATATTTTACCATGACAGACATCAAAATGAAGGTAAATGATATTCCAAAAACAGCATTTTCTACAATGAACGGAAAATATGAATTCACAAGGTTACCGTTTGGCCTAAAAAACACACCGGCGATCTTCCATAGGATGATTAACGATATATTAAAGGAATATATAGGAAAAATCTGCAACGTATATACATTGAAGAACTTATTGTGTTGCGGGGAAAATCAAAAGGGGAACGACTAAGTAATGTCAACAAAATATTCAATAAATAATCAGAAGCCAACCCTGGATAAAACCGAATTTTTAAAAGAGCAAACAGAATTTTTGGGCTACATTATAACAAATTCTGTCAAACCACCAAAAAATCTCAAGGATTTAAAAGGATTTCTCAGATTAACATCGTAGTACAGGCGTTTTATCCAAGATTTTGCAAAAATCGCAAAAAATGCTCATTTTTAAATATATACAAGGAAAATAGCTCACATCGAAAAATGCACACATAGAATAAACCCTACATGAAAAGAGCGCACACAAGCGAGAGAGATGCATTATATGTATCTTCGCTGTCGATATCTGTTAACAAATAGTAATTCGAAAAGTATTCATCCGATTTTCATGAAACATGAAAGACAGACTAATAGACCTTGATCAAATAAGAAAAACAAGGTATGGCTAAGATCTCTAGGTGGTCGAATTCCAAAGTTATAGATGCCTAAAAATTCACTTCATAACACAATCACGTAAAAAACTAAAACAATAAAAGTCACAGAATACTAGATACTTTCAAAATTTTATTTTGCTTATGAAATGATGAAAACACGACGAAACAAGATAAAGTACAAAACGACATATTTCAAAACGCGATATGATACAAAACGCGATATGGTACAAAACGCGATATTTCAAAACGCGATATGGTACAAAAGGAAATATGGTACAAAATGCGATATATAAAAATGCGTTATGGTACAAAACGCGGTATTTCAAAACGCGATATTTTAAAATTATTACATAATCTTCCTTCATTTAATAACATTTTCCTTCATCTTTATGATAAAGTTGAACATGAAGGTGCCTTCACAGAGCGAGATTATAATCTGAGATTTTTGTTTTTTCTTGTTATGTTGGTATGAATTGGATTATTTGCTCATAAGATAAAAAAAATGTAACTTGAGTTGGCCAAAAAAGGGCGTTTACATTTGAAAATTAAGCAATTTAATTGGTAGAAAAGTGGGATAAGAAATCTCAGATTATAATCTCGCTCTGTGAAGGCACCTTGAAAGAAGAGCGTGAAATAAAAAACAAAACCCAAATTTTTCAAGAAATTGGGTATTACTATAACTAATCTTAAATGATTTGAATGTTTAAACTTACATTCAAATATTTTTAATTATGCACTTTTTATTGTAAAGATTTATGTAGAATTAGTTGTATTAAAGAATCTAATCTTGTCTGGCTTAGAGGCCAAAATCAACCCTTACTCCATCTCTACTGCGACTTTTCGAACCACACTTATAACGTATTGGTGAAAGTCCTTTTTATGTCTACCGAAACATTTTCCAATTAATTAATTATTATTGGTCGGCGGTGAGAATCGAAGTCGGGACAGCGGTCTGGCATGAAACTTTCTTAACCAATGTTCTACATATATAGTATAGTCTATTCATCGTGGACTAAAAAAAGCTCACGTATTTTTGAATTAAAATATCCATTGAACCGCAAGAGGACTAGGGTCACTTCGAAGACAATTGACTTAAATTCCCTTTATTATATTATCTTGGTTTTCTGATAACAAACAAAAAAAAATCAAGTGCCTAGCTTTACTAATCTGCTGTATTTACTTATGTTGAAATTTGGCCACATTTGGCGGTTTATGAAAATATTTTCTGAAGGAGTCTACCTGATTTTTATTTCTGCAGTGGTTCAGGAGTTATTTTAATTCCACATTTCTCGAAATCTCATGTAACTCCGGCGCTTAATAAATTAGAGAAGGCAAACATACTCGTATATTTCTGATATGCGGAATTGAATAATCATGAATATAGTTTTTATACCATTACTCTAGCCCCTGCGGTTCAAAAGATATTTAAATTCAAAAATAGGGGATTTTTTCTACCCTTCTACAACATTTCATAAATTTTAATACTGAATTTTACTTAGACTTTTATGGGTTTCGGTAGTTGAATTGTCTGTTCCTGTATAATATCCAGTACACCAGTTCGCTTGAATGCCCTCAACAAACAAATGTAATTGCAATTACAAGATGAAAGGGAGGGGCAGATTTGACGTGGATTATGAACCATGCTGCAAGGTATAATCTGGAATATTAACATTTTGTTGATATTGAGTTAAACAAAGCCATTCCTTACTCTAAATCAATCAAATTTTGATTTTTACTATATGGGTTAGTTAAATTGAGATCTGAGCTTTAATAAAGTAATTTTAAAATTTGATTAAAATTCAGAATTGCAGGACCCTGAAATGGGTTATCAAATTCGGTTTAAATTCTGGATTTTAATATCATACTTTGAAATGTTTAATTTGGCATTGCTAGGTTCAAATTCATATACTTGACTAAACAACAGATTAATAATAAGAACGAATGGTTTTAGATCCTCGTTAACTAATTTGAATCGTCAGAAAACACGATAATATTTAGCCTTTCCAATTGAAATTAACACCGCATTAATGTTATCTCAGGATTGTATGTATCCCGGGAAAATATAAAATGACTTCTCGAAGAATACTCGAGTAAAAAATCCCTCCCAGACTTTTTTTGCACAGTGTATTAAGGTAATTACAATACAAAATCACATGATATGTTGACAAAATAAAAAAGGAAGAAGAAATCCTTCGGGGCCAATTCCGATTAATACCAGTTTACTTAATTTTGAATTTTAATGCTTTAAGCTATTAGAATTTGAAACATACTTTAGTTTTTCACTGCATCGTTTAAATTCACTCCTAACAACAAGTAGAATACCATTAATTTTTGAAAAGCTACAGAAAATAATTTTTTACATTTTACGAAATTTTTCTAACTTTAGTTGAATTCGTTAAATAAGTACATAATGATCAAGTTATGAATTACAGGTAGGCGAGCTCATATGACATCGAAAACTCTGAAAAACTTTAAAAACTTTAACCAAACCCCTAAGAATTGATTAATTAAATTAAAATTCGATTTTTTTTACGTTTACATAGCTTCCTACAATCTCACATTTTTCTTATATTTCGGAAACCGGAGAAGATAATCAGAGAGCAAACTTGGTCAAAGAGCGAATTCAGTTTTGCTGGTTTTAAGTATATAATTAAGGATTTGATGTATGACTCGAAAAATAATTTCTACACCCAAATAGGATTTTTCTACACCCATCATATTTGAATTTTAGTTTATATCGTAGTCCAACACATTCCATTTCTTCTAGATTCACTTTAATAAAGGCCAATCTAAAGGTCCAGGTCTTTATAATGAAATCACAACTAGCAAATTTAAATGAACCACGTAATATGGTCAAATTAAGTAATCTTATTAGTTTTCCGTACTGATTTCCTACCAGTCTGTCCACCATTTACATTTTATCGATAAATTAATTTAAATTTTATAAATTTTACTTCCAAACTTTAAATCCGAATTTTAAATTTTAAATTTTAAAGTTTAATAATCCCCCCGACCATGTATGATTTTAATTAAAAGGATTAAGTTGAATACCGAGCTCACAACATTCAGATTAAAATAAGCATTAAATTATTGAGATTAAAATTAAGTTAAATTCCGCTATAATATAATCCATCTCAATTACAGTATAATCCACTTGTTTGTCAAAAGGAAGTAGCCGAACAAAATCGTTTCATTACTACATAAAAAATAATAATTTGATCAATTGACTCAATAAAATGTAGTAGTACTCGACAGCAAATTATTCAATTGAATTTCTCGGTAATTTTACTTTTTTTTTTTTATTACTGTACTCGATACATAAAATGATGATGATCTTTAATATTATTATCATCTAATTACGTATGATTATTTTAAATTAAATTAAATTGACTTTATGTGGTATGTTCTATAAGACGACGACAGTAAATAATAGTCGACCCCAATCTAACCTTTTAGGTCATTTAAATATAATTTTTATTTAATTTAATTTAATTATTATTACTTTTTTAGGAATTTTCCGTTGATTAGTTGTATGTGTGTGTGTCTAATATTAAGAATGTGGGATGTAGACTAAATATTCACACAAGAAAAATGTTAACTACTTACCAACCTCCGCACAGGAAAATCGCAATAAATTTAATAAACAAAAAACTATATACTCGCTCTGATATATCCGATGAAAGATCAAAACCCTTTGATAAGCACTTGGGCAGCAGGAGTTCTAATATCTCCTGCGGCACTAGTACTTAGAAAAGAGATAATTTAATTTTCGTATATATAATCACAAAATTTTAGTCACACATTTTTTTATTTTTTTTATTTTTTGATTTATTTAGTCACTTCACCAAACCATAATACAATACAAATTAAATGTCACAAAACGAAATATAAACGACGAATATAACCAAGCCGCACAAACATTCAAGCTGAACTGATCAAATCTAATAATTTTGATCTATAATTTCAACTTTTTCCCCATTGTGTATATTGATGATATACTGGGTTGTTATAACCCAATTCATACTGTGCGCTTGGCAAAGGCTCTTGATCAACTACTAAATAAACTGTAACGGATCGTACATACCAAAAAAAAAGAAAAACTGTATATAAGTTGATTTTAATAAAGAAGAATTGAGAATGTCCGGTAGCCCACATTCATTTCGAACCGAGCACACACAATACTGAACAACAAAAAAAAAACATATATATTCAATTAAATAATTGAAATATTTAATAAACGACGAGAGATGAAAGATCAGGGTTGAATTGTTAGTTGTTACACATTGTAAGAATATTATTAGCCCTTTACATAACAACAACAACAACAACAAAATATAAATCAGAAATAATTTTAATTTACGAGGGGAAGTCCGACGATCGACTTAAGTACATATACAATTAAAAATTTGACTTGGTGGCGATCTTAAAAATAACAAATGTTGATTGTCCATTCATGACTACGAAAATTGTGTATCAAATTTGGCACTGGATACGGGCATCTTTAGTTTTTTTGTTTTAATTGAATTTGATGGTTTATTAATTTTTTTTTCTTCTTGTTAAATTATGTTGTATGTACTGCTGGAATCTATTAGAAAACACAACTACTATGTAACACAGATGCATATATCAAGAACAATGTACTACACTCGAATTAGAATACAAATTTTTTAACACATTTGGCTTCATGCCCTTGTCTTATCTTGTGTGCGTGTTTATGATATAATAATCGTTTTAATTGCTTTGCTAATAGATGGAATCATCCGAAAAGTATCTTTGTGACTTAAAAAATATAAGTGCTGGATATAATTTAGTGATTTTGCAACCAACATAAAACAGGAAAAGTACAAATTTTTATGTGTTTCTAAGATTTAGTGATCGTGGGTGTTTTTGCTCGGTTGCTTTGGTCTGCAATTTGTTGTGTGGAATGAGGAATATACATAGGTACTTCACACATTTCAATTGTGCTCGGATAAAATTTAAATCAAAAATGATGACCATTAAAGTTTGTACTACTGTTTAAGTCATAACGGGTTATTGTGCTTATTTCGTCTAATGCCCCGAACCTTCATCAAACGGCACTTACTTCCATATAAATATTGAAATTCAACAGATTGGTGAATTTTGTAGCATGAAATTTGATAGATTGGCATTCAATACCTGTAGACTAAAATTCGATAGATTAAATCTGACATATTATGGAGTTCGATAGAATGAAACATGATAGATTGAAATTCGATAGAATTTAATTTGGATTAAAACTCGATAGAATAAAGTTCGATAAATTATTTGAAATTAGACAAAAATCCGTAGAATAAAATAGAATTCAAATTTATTAGATTTGAACTCTCTAAATATGATTGTGTGAAATCCAATAGACTGGAATTCGTTAGACTCTTCCAAGAGATCTTCCAATAGAAACAAAGTCGATTGATTAAAATTCAATAGAATGAAATCCGATGGATAGGAATTTGATAAAATTAAAATTTACAGATGAGACTTCAAAAGATTAATGAATTCTGTCGGCTGAAATTCGATAGATTAGAATTCGGTAGATTGATAATGACATCTGATAAATCGAAACTCTCTAGACTAACACCGAAATTCGTTTAAACTAAGATTCGATAGAAAAATTTCGATAGATTGGAATTTGATACAATGAAATTTAATTTGACAATTCAGAATTCAAAAGATTATTGTATTCTGTAGACGGCAATTCGATAGATTGGAATTTGATATAATGAAATGATTCAAATTCGATAGTTTAATATTCGATAGGCTGAAATTCAATTGCGATAGAATGAAATTCGATGATGTTAATTCGATAGACTGGAATCCAATAGAATGGAACTTGATAGATTGAAATTTGATAGATTGGAAATCCATAATTCCATACAATAAAGTTTTATACCTACATTGAAATGTGACAGGTTAGAACTCTGTAAATTGAAAATCCTTAGAATAACACTCTATGGAATCAAATTCGTTAGAATAGAACTTGAGAGATAGAAATCGATAAGTATTTGATGGATTGAAATTTGACCGATTGGAAAGGAGAATAATTGAAAAAAAAATCGATAGATTGAAATTCGATCGATTAAAATTGATAGACCGAAATTCATTAGATTGAACTTTGAAAGAATGATATTTGATAAGTTGAATTTTGAAGGATCGGTGAATTCTGTAGAATGAAATTCTATAGATTGGAATTCGATAGAACGAAATTTGATAGATTAAAATTCGAAGACTCAAACTCGATCGATTTCAGTTTCGTTAGAAATTCGATAGACAGGAATTCGGTAGAAGGAGGTAGATTGGAATTTGAAACATTGGAAATCCCTAGAATAAAAACTGATAAAAAAAATTCGGTAGATGGGAATTTGACAGATTAAGACTCAATTGATCTGAATTCGATATTGTGAAACTTGATAGATTGAAATTTGAAAGAATGAAATTTAAGTGGTTCGAACTCTGTAGACTAAATGTAGACTCTGTAGATGGAAATTTGAAAACTTAGGGTTTTAATACGTCATTGGTTATTACATTTGGGACTTTAATTGAATTTGAAACAGTATATAAAAAACGAGTGATTGGTTGTCAATGGAGAAACAAATTAGAGGTAGTTGTGAAAATGAAAGCAGAGGTAGTAGTGACTGAAGCTCAAATTTACGTGTCAGTAGCATATAGAATTTGATGACTTTCAATAGAATGGAATTCGATAGATTGAATTTGTTCATCACATCTATTAATGTGGTTCCGGATTCATTTTTGTTGGCAGTATATTTGATGTTGTCAAGCTCAATTTTGTATAGTTCAACTCCGACATTGGTATGTTGTTCAATCTATGTCCGCCACATGATAGGCGGTAAGCGGCTATTTTATGTTGATACGGATGACTCGACTTCTGCTGGATCGTTTGATAAATTTGCGTAGGTTCTCTGATAATTTGGAATGTATATTTCTGATTTATAATTTATTGTAAGATCCAAAAAATGTATTGTTGTATTGTGTTGAAGTTACAAAGTAATGTTTAATTTTGGCTGGATTCCATTTAAATAAATAAGAAACTGGTCCAGCTGCCTCTTGGTATCCGTAAATAAAATAAATGTGTCATCCTATAGAAGTTTACAACATGCATTTACAAATTTATAGGTTCATACGAACATTTTGCATCGTTTGGAGGAGCAGATTGAAATAAGATTACACTACAATACATACGCCATACGTAGATAGTTGAGGGTTTTGATTAAATGACAAAATAAGGTTTACTACGAATGTGCCGACTACAACCCATATACATTTCCTCATTTAAATGAGAACGTCACGGATATCTAATTTGACGACAGTGAGAGAAAGGGTTGAAATATAACTTGTCACCATACAACAATTAAAATAATCAGCCTAGGGTCTTATTGATGATCGAAAATGCGATTATTAAAACAAATATGGAGCACCTAGCAGATATTAGAACGTAGTCGATAAAATTAAAGATAATATTCATCATATGCCAGTCCTACAGAACAACGAGAATAAAACCGCCACCAGCATAAGAAATACAGTAAATAACAGTGGTGCAATTATTGTTAAAGCTGAAAAGTAGAACAGAGTGATAGTAATGACAATGTGTGTCTCTAAAATTAATGAGTTCATTTTGAACAATGTAGTGCAAGAATGAATGAGGATCCTACTGCAAAATACAATGATAGCATTAAAGGTATTATCAACAAATCAACACATTCATTCAATAATATGTTTAAACCACCAATTCGAAGTATGCCTAAAATCCCCAAGAAGGACGTGCTAATGATCAGTGGTTAATTTCACGTCAGCACCTTCTTTCAGAGTTGCAGAATTATATCGTGGTTTGTGGCCGATATAATAAATTTATTTTTTTTACGGAGCGACCAATGTTATTTTATTCAGCGTAATGTGGTATTTAAATAAAAAAAAAAATATAATATTCGATTTTTGTTTGTACTTTATTTCACTTAAACTGTATAATGTTTGAAAAAGGAATGAACAACTAATTATATTACATGAGAGTATTTATATGAGATTATACAATAATGAAAATATTGTGTTTATGTAACATATGGTATGATTATTATATTTTATTTTTCTGTTGATATGCATGATCACAAAAAGGGTTTTATTGTTTTTGTTTTATTTTTGTGTTGATAAAATATTGATTTAATCTTATCTTTAAAAATTATATTTATGTATGAATATAATATATACTATGTAATACAATATATTGTATTGATAACATTGATTATATTATTGATTCGTGTTAGGATTAACATGTGTTGTTGGATGATGCGGATGTAACTCCTCCCTCCTTAAGTTCGATCTCGTCCTCGAGAGTGGCTGCAATTTTCTTTGATAAGGATTTGAAAAATACGTTGCTTCTGCAAGTATAATAAATGATTAATGCGAGTACTATAATTATAATAATGGTTCCAAATGATATTGAGTGATATGTTACTCGTAGCCTTCTTTCAACTTCTTCTGCGTAATTTTGTTGGGCTGATTGTATTTTTTCGAAGTTTTTTAATTTTTCGAGATTTTTGAAGTTATGCTGTTTAAGTTTTGGTAAATCGATGTATTCTTCCATTATTGTTGTTACGTTAATATTATCCATTGGTTGAATGATGTTTATTTTGTGTTTTTTTATTGTGATGTCATTTGTGAATATGCTTTCATTAATTGTGAGTGTGCAGTTATGAAATTTGATTAATTTCCGTCCTAATATTTGTTTAGGTGCGTTTTTACATGTTGATGAAATACTCGTTCCGTTTTTGGTTGATATGTATAAATACCCTGGTTGTAAATGGTCGATGTTATCCGTTTGATGAATTTCCTTTGTTTCGCATAGTGCTTCATTTTTAAAAATCATGTTGTGTATACATATATTTGGATTTTTTATTAATGTTTGCTCGTGGCAAAAATATATTTGTTCAATTATAAAGCATGGTTTGGTAATTTCCATATAGGTTTTTGGATTTAGGACAATTTGATTAGTATTTATGTTTATTAATTGATTATTTTGAATAGGTATAGGTTTAATATAGTAATATGTTAATGATTCTTTACAAAATTCTGGTACTTGGATTATGATGATTAGATTCGTATCGTTGTAGTAGGCTTGTATTCCTAGTAATGAGTAAATTTGTTCTTCCGATTTTAAATATATTGAATTATTAATTAGATGTTGATTTATGTCATATAGCTCATGATTATCTAATATGTGCGTTGAGATTACTTGAATTTTAGCGAACGTAATAATCTCGTGTATTTTGTTAATTTGGTCTTTCATTAGGTTTATATTAAAATCTAGTGTTAATCCGTAGTCTTGTATTTGATGGTTTATCCATACTGATAAATTTGCTTTTTGTGCATCTACTGCCATATTATGCCTCATTGCTGTCATAGTTTTATCTATAAATTGTGTGATGTTTTCAAATCTGTCTATCATGTCTTGATTTAGTTTTATTTGTTCCTGAAATTGCTCGTGTATTGTATATGAGTCGTTATCTAATTTCATTATTGCGTTTTTCAAATATACAAAATCGTTATTATCTAAATTTCCTGTTATAGATTTAATTAATGTCCCTAGAGGGTTAAAGATTCCTCGTTTGGGTCGTTCTAGAGTTATTGGTAAAATTGATTTTAAATCTTTTTCAAGTTGTATATATTTTTGTCTTGCTATATTCGTTATTGTTTTCGGAAAGTTGTTAGGTATTAATATAAGTTCTTCTAACCAATTTATTGAAATGTTAATATTTTCTAAATTTGATTTAAGATCTTGTAATTCTATTAGATGTATAAGTTTTTTATATGATGTTATTATTCTTGCCTCGGCTATCTCGAGTGTTATTAAACCTTTGTTGTTTATCATATCAAATATTTCAATTGATTGTGACAGGATACAGATTGGTAACCTGTAATGATAATTTTAATTTTTAATTTTACTTTTGTGTACCTTTCTTTTATTAGTGGTAACGGTTATTCCATTATCTTGGAGGACTTTATGTTTGATGTTTATTGGTTTTAATTTATTTCTTGTATTAATTTTTTCAAATATAGTTTGATCTTTTTCAAAAGTTTGGGGATCTATCCTATCCTTATTTATTCTATTTAATATTTTATTTTTATTCTTAAAATTAAATTCTCTAATAATATTTTTGATTGAGTTATATTTATCTTTGGTTTCTTTAAGATAATCTGAGGTTGGAATTATATTTATATCGGGTAAATTGTTGATTAACATATAACCTCGATGTATTTCGAATGGTTTAACACCTATTGATGAATGTATTGAATTATTGTAAATTAAAAGAGACTTATTTAATAATGGTATAATTTCTATTGTCTTATTTTCATAAAATATTATACGACTAATTTCCGTGATTGTGGAATGGAAACGTCCAATTGGGCTATTTCCCGTTGAAGATTTTGCTGTTGTAACATGTGTTTCAATGTCAAATGCGGAAAAAAATTCTTTAATTTTGTTTGAGGTAAATTCTCCTGCGTTATCAAATACAATTTGTTTTGGTATTCCTTCCCGTGAAAATATCTGTTCAAGGGTTTGAATTACTGTTGAGGTTGTTCTGTCTTTCAGAAATTCCATCATTGCATATTTTGAGAATTTGTCAATGATAGTTAAGAAAATATGTCCTTTCATGGAAAATGTGTCCATATGCCATATTTCTAGGGGAGAATTTGGCGAAATTGTTTCTTGAAATTTGATATTATTAGTTTTTCTATCGTATTTGTTTAAGTTACATATTTCACATTGTGAGATATAATTTGTGATTGTTTCTCTCATTAGAGGAAAATAATATTTGCGAGAAATTTGTGCGAGATTTTCATTAACACCACGATGCCCATTATTATGTGTTTTAATTATTACTTCAACTTTCTTTATATCATCTGATAAATCTATTTTTAGTTTTTTAGAACGAATTATTTTTAAATTTGACTCTTTAAAATGTTGTTTAAAGATTTGATTAATTAAGATAAAATTTTCATCATTACAATATAGCACTGTAACTTTTTTTGACCTTAAATATTTAGTAAATATGTTTATTATATCTTCCTTATGGAATATATTTTTCCTAACTTTAATTCTTTTATATGATTCATGTATAATTGTTAAGGTTTCTTTCACTACACTATGGTTATCGTCGACTATAATCCATAATTGATTTGGGAAAGAGTTTATACATCTGTTTGTTTCTTGAATAATATAATTTTTTATTTTTTATTTGCTTATTTGGCCTATATCTATGTTATTTAATTCATTAATTTTTTCTTTTAATTCATTATCATCCTCATTCGCATCTTCTTGTGTCGAAAGGGTATTTATTATTAATTCATTTTTATTTGTCTTACTAACTAGCTCAAATTCTTTGTTTCTATTCTTAAAATTATTTATATCATTAAATTCTATTCGTGAGAGGCAGTCAGCATTTGTATTTGCTGTTCCTTTTTTGTAAAATATTTCAAAGTTATAATTTTCTAATTCCATTTTCCATCTCATCATTTTTGATGTTGGATCCTTCAAGCCAAATAGATATGTTAGTGGTTTATGGTCAGTTATAATTTTAAATTTTTTACCGTACAGGTATTGTCTGAAATACTTAATTGCCCAGACTATAGCTAGACATTCTTTATCGATTGTGCTATAATGTACTTCAGCTTTATTTAGAGTTCGCGATGCATATGCAATAGGTAAATCTTTTCCTATTTCACCTTGTGAGAGAACTGCTCCTAATGCAAGATTTGATGCGCCGGTAGTCAGTATAAATTCTTTATCAAAATTTGGGTATTGGAGTATGGGATGAGATGTGAGAAGTGTTTTACATTTCTCAAAACAATTTATAAATTCTTTGTCATGGACAATTTTTGCGTCTTTCTTCAGACATTTAGTTAGGGGGGTCGTTATTTTGGCGAAATCTTTTATGAATCTTCTATAATATGACATTAACCCTAAGAATGATTTAATTTGTGTGTAAGTTTTGGGTATTGGAAAATTTTGAATTACTTTTGTTTTTTCTGGATTAGGTTCCACGCCATGTGGTGATACCATGTGTCCTAGATATTTGACTTTTTGTTGAAGAAATTGTGATTTTTCAATTTTTATTTTTAAATTAGATTCTTTTAATTTTTTCAAAATACTTTCTATGTGTTTCATGTGTTCTTCTATACTTGAACTATATATGAGAATATCGTCCATATAGACGATTGCACATTTACCTATTAAGTTGCCTAATATATTATTCATAACCCGTTGAAAGGTTGAGGGTGCATTTTTTAAACCGAAAGGCATTCGAGTAAATTCGAAATGTCCTGTATCTGTTGAAAATGCTGTTTTATCGATGGAATTTGGTTCCATGGCTATTTGATGAAAACCTGCTTGTAAATCTATTACTGAAAAATATTTGGCTTTCCCTAGTCTATCAAGTGTGTCATTTATGTTTGGTAAGGGATATTTATCTTCTATCGTTTTTTCGTTGAGTTTTCTAAAATCTATAACCATACGGAATTGTTTTGGTTCTCCGGGTTTAGTATGTTTAGGTACCAGAAATGCTGGTGATGACCACGGGGATATACTATTTTGTATTATTCCTTGATTAAATAAATCATTTATTTGTTTATTTAGTTCTTCCTTTTGCGTATGAGGACATTTGTATGCTCTCTGGAAACTGGGTTTATTATCTAAAACTTTAATTTCATGTTGAATTTGGTTACTACATGTTAGATTTTGTTCTTCATTGAAGAAAAGGTATTGATATTTGTTTAATAAATTTGTTATAAGTTGTTTATCGTATTTATTACAATCTCCTATATTGTAATTATTATTAATTTTATTAACTGGGTTTTCAATCATTTCTATGTTATTTACTATGTCGTATTGTAATGGTTCGACATTTAATTGTTTCATTAAAAAAAATTCTTGTGGATTTTTTGAAATATTTGTGATTTCGACATATGCTTCGTAGTTTTTAGTAAAATATATTCCTTCTTGGATATACAAATGATTTTTAATTTTTATTGGATTTAGGTAAAAATTTCCTTGTTTTAATGTAACTGGAATTTTAATGTAAGTTGTGGAATGTGGTGAAACCATTTTAGGTGGTATACATGAAGTTACTTTATCTAATAAGGGGAATTTAAAATTGTCACTGATTAATAATTTTTCAGTGTATATTATGTTAGCATTTAATTGTTGGATTCCATCGGATCCTAATAGTCCATCGTAATGGGCTTTTAAATCTAGAATGTAGAATTCTAGAGAGATTGGGAATTCAAGAAATTTAATATTTGTTTTTCCTTCTGTTTGGGAAAAACCATTAATGGATTTTATAATTTTTATTTTAGGAATGATGTTTTGTATTTCTACAAAATCGGGATTTATGTAGTTTTTGTTTGATCCGGTATCGATCAATAAGCGAATTTGTTGTGAATTTATGGTAACGATTATAAATGGTAGATCTTTTAATTTTGATCTTGTTCCAAGGCTTGTATTTGAAAATTTTCCTCTGGAGGGAATGTAATTGTTTGAATATTTTGATCTAGATTATAATTTCTAGTTGTTGATTGAGAGTTATTTTGTGGACCATTTTGGGGTTCCTGTTTTATTTGAGGCAAATTACGATAATTATTTTTTTGATAGTTATTATAAGAATTACGATAAAAATTTTGATTTTGGGGAAAATTGTTTTGACTAGGATAATTGTTCCTAAATGATGAATTTTGGTAATTAAACCTTGGGGTTTGAAATTGAGTTTGATCATTGAATTGTAATTGTCTATAATTTCTTTGAAATTGAGGTCTTTGGAAACCTTGATGAAAATTTCTATGTTGAGGAATTTGATATTTTGGGTAATTAACCACTTTAAATCTTAATAAATTTTGAATATTTAACTGTTCACGAATTATATTGTTTGCATCGAGTAATGATTTTGGAGCTCGTGCGCATAGTGTTGTTTTAAATGGTTCTTTGATACCATTTATTAAAATATTTAGACATTTGTCTCTGTATGTTGAGAGAAATGCTTCTCTGACATCCTCGTCTTCATGTTGCATTGTTACTTGGTTAGCAATTAGTGCATTAATTGAGACAATTTTATTATATAAAACTAACGGCTCTAAATTTTGTTGTATTAAACTGAATAATTCTAGTTCTAGAGTTACAATATCTCTAGTATCGGAGTATTTGTTTATTAAATGATTTTTTATTTCTTGCCAATCTGTTGGCACGTTATACGTTACTAAAGATTCATTTGCTTTTCCCTGAATTTTGTTCCTGATATTTTCTATAATAATTTCGTATTCTTGTGTATCTTTTATCATATAGCAATGATTTAGTACCTGTTCTACTGTTTGAATGAATGAGTAAACTTCGTTTCTGTTTCCATTGAAGTATTGAATTTCCCTAGTAATACTATTTACTTTAAATAAATTTACTACTTCTTCAACTTTATTAATCGGTGTTATAGTTTCACTATTTTTATTACTCTGATTAGCTACTCTAGATAGATCTTGATTTGAGGAGTTCGGATCAGGTGACATGGTAATTTCGTTTTTATTTCGATTTATTTGTTTATTAGTTTTGATTCCAAATTTTTCTTTTAACTGATTTATTATTTTTTCGGTCTTGGCAATTTTAGCAATGTCTTCTGAAGTCCGTTTTGCTAATGATTTTTTTTTTTAAACTTTGTAGGTAACTTTTTAATATTTCTAATTTAATTTTTAGAGGATCAGACATTTATCTAATTAATAATTCAAAGAATTTGAGGTTTCCAATTTACTAAATTGGTAAATTTTAAGAGTTGTGGTAATTTTCTTACCGCTCTATAATAATAGGTTATTCTGTTTTTCACAGGCCTATTGAAATTTTGATTTTTATACGCGTTAAAATTTCGAAAGACTACGACGACATTAATTCTAATTGTCGGGTTACCCCTTTTTTTTACAGAATTTTATACAGAATATCAACACTTTTCACTTGTTAGTAATAAGTAAATGGAAATGGAAATTACTTACATGAATATTATAATGAACTTCATATTTTCGTGGTGATCAGTCACAGGATACGTTGTCCAAATTTTGTGTTGGTTTTTTTTTTATTTAAACTTTTGTATTATAATCGTTGTGCTTGCCACTAGTGGGGCTGTGTCCAACAATTTATTTTACTTATTTACACTGATTTTAACACTTTTCCGAAACTGCGCCAATTATATCGTGGTTTGTGGCCGATATAATAAATTTATTTTTTTTACGGAGCGACCAATGTTATTTTATTCAGCGTAATGTGGTATTTAAATAAAAAAAAAAATATAATATTCGATTTTTGTTTGTACTTTATTTCACTTAAACTGTATAATGTTTGAAAAAGGAATGAACAACTAATTATATTACATGAGAGTATTTATATGAGATTATACAATAATGAAAATATTGTGTTTATGTAACATATGGTATGATTATTATATTTTATTTTTCTGTTGATATGCATGATCACAAAAAGGGTTTTATTGTTTTTGTTTTATTTTTGTGTTGATAAAATATTGATTTAATCTTATCTTTAAAAATTATATTTATGTATGAATATAATATATACTATGTAATACAATATATTGTATTGATAACATTGATTATATTATTGATTCGTGTTAGGATTAACATGTGTTGTTGGATGATGCGGATGTAACTGCAGAACGTCTGAAAAAGTGGCTGTTTAATAGCATCATTATCGAGAGGTGGCATACTCTGTGAAGAAAAAAAGTGAAAAAAAATCAGAAAACCTACGCAATCCTGTCAGTCGACACACCGGAAGCCGAATCATTCATATCAATAAAAAATAGCTGCTTACCGCCACATGATACATAGATTGAACAACATACCAATGTCGGAGTACGACTACAAAATGGAACTCGACAACATCAAATAAACTACCTAAAAAAACAAATTCGGAACTAGATTAATAGATGCGATAAACACAGATTACAAAAAGAAGTTGGAATATCATATGTATCACACTAAATAAATACATGAATATGGATTGGAGTCACACCAGTTAGAAAGTTCAAAAAGTTCAGTTCACAGAACGCAGCATAAGTTGAACAATCGAATGAGAGCCACGAATTCGAAGCGTTATATATTGAACATCAAAGCAGATTCCAGATTTGCTCAAAATATCAACACACAGTATAATTTTAAGAATTTTGAAACAAATTTAGAGGTGATGTATACTGGATGAAAAAAGGTGATTTGCTGAGCTGTACCAAAGAATTATAGACCTGCAAAAATAAAATTTTTGTTGAACAGACCTTGGCTTCATAACAACTTTGACTTTATAAAGCATTGAAAATCGCATATTTATTCAATAAGATTCAACTGTAAGATGATGCTATAGCACTGAAATTGGTTTGAATCGAAAAGTAAATTTGCATTTCACAATAAGGAGCCATATTAAGAAATTTTGTGTATGTATATGTATGGAAAATATTTTGAATTAATTTTTTAAATTTTTTCGTATATACAATACATATATCCAATTCATAATAAACTGTGGAATACCCACAATTTTTATTGAATTATGAATTTCATTAACTATTTGAATTATTGTTCGTTTGTTAATTTAGAAATTTGGATTTATTGATTGATTGGAGTGTTCGACCACGCTATAAGCAAGATCTCCCAGAGATGGTCGAGCACTCTGTTATACACAACATAAAGAAATAACAATTCCCAACTCTAAAGAGAAGCACTCAAAGTTGTTAATGCTAAATCTGGTCGAACCTTCTTCATATAAAATCTTTGCCACACTTCTGGTTCACAATCTTATTTGGGAACAATGACATATTAATGAATCTAGAACTAATTAAAAAATTTAAATAATTTAATAATCATACTAAGTAAATAAATAAAGAATTACAACCAAAACATCTAAATTAATATCTCGGTAAATAAAATTCACTTTGATAGCAATCTCGTTTGCCACACCAATTAACAATGTCATGATTGTGTACAAACTGTTTTAAACAAAATAAAGAAAAACCAGTAGATTTTACTTAACCAAATAGACAGAGAAAAAGAACAGACATAGCAATAGAGTCTGGCATTTAGAGAGATTGAAAACAATAAAAATAAATGAAAATAATCAAAGGTCCAGTTACCCGGTACCTACATACACAATAAAAAACCAATACATATCAATATTTTTATTTATATTTCCGATCACAAATTAAAAAGAAATCATTTGAACTTCGATTTCAACAGGACCTGTTATAAATACAACAAACTATCGGTATATATAAACGTAAAAATTAGAAGCAAAATACCAACGGCTCAATAAATAAAGCAAAAAGCGAAAAGATCATGATTAAAACAAGTGATTCAACAATCGTATACTAAAATTAACAAGTTAACATTAGAACATACAACACACAGTTGGATCTATTTAAAATACTCCCTACAATTGAATATGAACATATAATTCAGAAAACTCAACAACAAACCGATCTAGATATGAAAATAAAAAGGAGAACAATCAGCAACAAAATGATAAGATTACGTTCAAAAATACTCAAAGTCATCAACCAACTAACAAACAACATGTCAGCTTTACGTTATATATTGGTCAAACCGGGAGAAATTTTCAGCTGATGTATAAATAACACATTCAAGAGATTGGGAGGTCGAATTACGCTCAACCCCTTACTCAAATGAAACACACAAAAATTAGCGACGATAAAAATTTAAAGATATTACACAAAGGGCGTTATTTTGTTTTGACAAAATAAATTTGACAATTACTACTTGGGACGTGTTCGAAGTTTGTAATAATTATTCCAGCTGTAATAATTATGAAATTATTTTGTATGCAACCAAATTATCACAGCCAATACGTACAGCCAATAATAATAATTAAACCGTATTACGTTAATTTGTTTCTAAAAAAAAATAGTACAAATAAAACTTATTACAAGATATGGAAGAGAAAATTATTTCACTCCTGTCAAAATTATTACAAACTTCGAACACCCAAGGACGTGTTGGAGAGTAATACAATAATACTTAAGAGCGTAATGTACTAAGGCAAAGCTATCTGTGTGAATATTTCCTTCTAGAGTTTTTTTATGTACAATAGATAATGTGTAAAACCACAGCACTCTGTATTTTATAGAGCCATAATCAAAAAATCTGAGCTTTTATAAGGGAATTAGAAACGAGGAAAAACGAAACTTTTCATAGTAAAACACACAAAAAAATGGGAAATCACTTTTTTTCCTAAGACAAATTTTTAAATGAAAACGTTACAAATTCTTAATTATGATTTCTGAAATACTTTTATAAATATTTGAATTTCAACATATATGAATATCGTTTAAGCAAATCGTTTTCATTTTCTTGTAATAATTGTATTTAAACCAAAATATAAAAAAAATTTCATAACAACAGCATTCTGGTCAAATTGAAATAAAAGCTTACTACGATTCGTTTGGTCATTAAGTCAATATACATTACATAGATGGCAGTGATGGCCGTAAAAATTTGGAAAAATCGTACCAAAAATTACCACCTGGGGAAATTTCAAGTTCAAAAATTGTAGGAAAAGCAAAACAAATTCATAAAATATCGGAACGTGCGATAATTTTGTGATTAAATAATTTTTATTCGTATTTTTCTGTAACCATTTTAGACATCTTACGTACACTAGTAAAACTAAAGATAAATTTAGCAAGTATTATTTTAATTTGTCAGAGCCAACTTTAGCTGCATTTTTTTATTCGCTCCGGATAGCTGCTATCGAGAGCCGTCATTTTTCTACGCCTAAATTTAAATTTTACGCGCTATTTATTGGTAAACTAAACTTATTTATAACATCAAACTATCATTTTTAATTCAATTGTTTAGCAAAAACTTCTTATAAAAAATATTTGGCTCTACCTATTTATACGGAGCGCTATCGGGAGCCACTTTTTATATGACGGCTCTCGATAGCAGCTATCCGGAGCGAATAAAAAAACACTACATTTGATGTATTTTTCAAAATGAAAGTTCGAAAAAATATATTTTAGAAATAATTTAATTTTAATATTTCTGCAATCAGCCTTCTTGTATATTGTTGTTAAAGATATGTAGAATACTTTTATATAAACATTTTATAATATTCTTGCTTTTTTCATTGAAAAACTTGAAGCTAAAACACATCATTTTTTCTATGGATTCCTATGGAAATCAGTGAAAAGTTATACCACTAAAAAAGCATCTCAAAAATACGTCATTATGATTATGGCTCTATACTCTAGAAGGCTCTGGTAAAACTCGTGCTTAGTTTGTTTTCTTCCCTAAACTTTCTTTTAATATTTTGTTATTAGCTCCCAAACTTCAATAACTTGTACAAGTTCGATGCGAATACACAACAACAATAGACGCCAAATTTTTTCACAATATTAAAATGAAATCTATAATCTCGTGCCTAGTTTTGTTCTTTTGTAAATATTTAACTTTTATATTAAAGAAATAATTAAAATAAAACCAACTAACGCATAAAAACTAAATTTTTTTGTGAAAATAAGTTCAGCAAATTACCGATAGATTTCCATATGTCGTTTGGTACACACATACTAATCATATATTACACGATGGAGGGTTGATATAGATAGGCTAGGTTCGAAACGAAATTTAATTTTAGTATAAAGGACGCCAACCAACGAAGAAATCTACCCTTGACATATTTACCATAAAAATTTTAGGCGTGCTCACCAGTATTTGCTGTATATTAATAACCCCCAAACCATAATTTAACGACGTAATGGGAATGAATTTAGGAATTACGTACTTATAAGATCAAATTAGGGCCTGCTGATGATATTATTGATATAATGTTTGATGCAGCAAATGATATTTTGTTAGACCTTAAACGACGTAAAATTATAGTCACGAGCATTACTAAATCCAAAAGAAAAAATGGTTCTAAACGGCATTATTTCTGCTGTATATCACAATATTTAAATCACAATGCATAAATCTGTTTTACTAAAATCAAACAAAAATCATTTCGGAAACGTTAAAATTATCACACGTAGTCGCTGTGATAATTTGGTTGCATACAAAACAATTCATAATTATTACAAAAATGTGAAAGCTACTCAATCGTAACCCTATGTTATTAAATGATTATAATTTATAAGTGTATATTACGAGACAATTAAATTTTCAAATTAGAATATAAAAGTTGACGAAGAGCGAAGCTCGAAGAAACTAATTAAATAAATCGTAAAATTTTGATTTACGTAAATGAGCGCAAACATGTCACAACCATTACTCCTCTCGTTTCGATAGAACAACTATACTCCATGAAAATGCAATAAAACGAAAGGGAAAACTTGATGGCTACAAGATATCAGCACTGACATACACAAAATATAGAACATCTGGTCACCCTTAAATAAAAGTAAAAACACAGTCTGGTCGTCTTACGCACTATGTAAATTCACGTTCCGAACCTAACATTTAACAGAGCATTCACAATGGAAAAATATTTTACCTTTTACTTACAGGTTTGTATGAGTTTCCAACAAAATGAGCAACAATTTTAGTTTGTTATGTTGGAAATTCATACAAACCTGTAAGTAAGAGGTAAAAAGTTTTTGTATTGTGAATGAATATTCTGTCACCTACACACAATGACGTTTTCCTATCTCGTTTATTAATTTTAAAATGGAATCAAATTTTAACTCCAATAATTATTATCGGATCGAAGAGCAGTCCTGTGCCGGAATGTTCTAACATCAACTTTTTCGATGTTCAATAGTGTCCCATGTCTCTTTTTCTAAGAATAAAATTGTGTACTATTTCGACTTTTGAATTAAGCTTTTTAACTTGCTATCATAAAACAAAATTCTATTTCCACTTACATTCATTACTCTTTATCATCCATGGAATAGCACAAACGTTTGTTCTACAAAGATAAGATTGCAATAAAGTATAATTCAAAATTTAAAATAGTGTACAATTATATACATGAAAAGAGAGACATGAACACTATCAAACATCGAATAAAGTGATACATATTAGAACAACAAGCACTGATTTTAAATAAAGGCAAAAATGAACACTAACGTTTAAGCTGTTTTGCAACCTTCATCTTGGCTTTCTGCAAACTTTAATATATTCACCCTACGTAGAAATCGTATGCCATCGTCGTGAGTATGCTTGGCAAGTTGATCATAATCATCGTATCCATTAAATTCCTCGTATTCTTCATATTTATGTTATTCACCTTATTAGTCACCGTTAGTCACAACCATCATATTCATCATCGTATTCGTTCATGTTCATCATTCCTTTTAATGCAGATGTTCTGTATTTTAATAAATTCGTTCTGTTATTCTAAATTTTTAAAACTCGAGTTATGTTGTTTTGGGCTATATATACCACAGATATCATACCTACCATATTCACTATATTCAACCCAGTCGTTAAATTCATTATAATAATCGTTATCCAATATTTTTATCATATTCACCATCACCAATCATCTTTCATTATTCAGTTAGAATAATTATATATTTTTGGATTACGTATTGAAGTTCCGAAAGTTCTAGGTTTAATTTATGTATTTGCATATATGTAATATTATGTAGCTTTACTCATATACATAATTTAAGCATTGAATAAATAATTGTATTTTAAATGTTGATGTCTTAACTCCCTATCGCTCCCCTTCTCTCTCACTTTCTTTACATTTTTTGATTTCGTATAATATTGCATTAAATACAAGTAGTCTAAATAAAGTATAATCTCGAATAATCTTGTACAAATAAAAACTATTTTGTGTTGTCAAGTAAATTCAATTACCAGCGGTTTAACAAAATAAAATCGGTTTCAATATTTCATAAAAAGATAAATTGAAATTATTATCATTTTATGTTGCCATTATAGAAAAATGAAAAAAAAAATGTATTTAACATTTCTGTGATATGCTCCACATAAAATATGCTACTGTATCAAATACTTGTTAGGCAAGATGCAACTCAATTACTGTATTAATGTCAGATTAGATGAGTTCTTTCGCTTATGTCATTGGTTGGGTAATCCCAAAGAATATTAAATTATTTGGTTAAGGATAGCCACGATAAATTTATTTTTATTTAATCTTTTTAAGAGATGATTCCATTTATTTATCTCCTTCCACAACCAGACGAAACTCATACGATTGAAATGGAGTCAGACATCTTTTTTACTATATTTATCATAATTTGTAATAGGAACCTAAGTGCAAACACACAGTAGTTTATAATACAATATAAAGTTATAGTTGAGTTTGTTATAGCTAAATAAAATAATTAAAAAACTGTAATAGTGTCTTATCCCCAATTACAATACAGTTGGAGCATAAACTAGTTCGAACTACTCTAATTCGAAACTTTTCACAGAAACAACTAGATTTATGCCCCAAACCAAACATACATGCTTACGTTTAATTACAAAGGTCAAAAGTCCAGAAATATTATACAAATAAGTTTAATTTAGTCGTTGCCATCTAAAAGATAAAATCAAAAAAAAAAATCCACCAGAGACTTATTAACCAACCCAAACTAAAAATATTTCTGAATTAATTTAATAAAAATAAAAAATTCTTTTAATGTCATAAATTTGACCTGATCTATTATTGAGGGTTAAATTAAGTAAGTGTTAAAGTATTTGTAGTTTAATCATGTACACAAAAAAAAATTGAAACAATCTTCTTCCTCATTTATAATGATAAAATTATATTTACAGTTGCTAATTTAGTTTATGTGACATTATTATTAAAAAATTTAAATTGCTGTTTAAATTAGGCCTGCCAAATTCGTTTAATAAAGGCTACTATCGCCAACTATACAGTCAAAAAGGAATTTGTTAATTCGCCTGCATGTACTATGCTCATATTCATTCATTACAACAACTAAAAATTACCAAAAAAACCAAATATTTTCAAAATAACTGTAGATGAAAGAATTCCCAGCAACAAAGAGATTCTTTAGTAGGATTTCCATAATCCATTTCCATTTGCTAACATGTGTAGATACCAACACCATACTTTCAAAAATATTGGGTAATTTAAGCTTTATTTTTAAACCAGATTGGTGATTGAGCCACTTAGCACTTTGTTTTTCTGTAATGCGTTTGTCCCAATCGAGCCAAAATCACAAAATCTCTTGAAGGAATATTTTTGTGTAAGCCCAGTTCAAATAAGAACTACCGATCTGTGTGTGTAAAATTTTTGGTGAGGAGGCTGCACCAAATCGCACATTACAAAAATTGTTAGTTTTGTACTTCACTATTCTCTATGGGCGTCCAAAAAAGGAAGAACGATCTCTCGTGCTTTGTACAATAAATATATGAAAACGACACTTTTCCAGGTTATGAAATCGATTGCAGCGCATCTTTCTGACGTATTACCGCAAAAATGTCCTTTTCTTAGTTATTTCACTATTCTTTGTCACATGCGAAATGTCATCACATTCATTGCATAAACGTTAGGTTGTTGGTTCGAAACATTCCCGTAACGTCGCCGGAGATTGTCATATTTCGTTCTCGGAAACTGAATCATATACGAGTGCGTGTACCAGTGATAACAACAATTCTGGTCCTTAATGGCACCCTAGAAGAACAGCCGCATACTATCCATTATTTTTTCGAGTTTTACTTTGTATAATCTTTCAGAAACTCCGGGAGGAGAAACTCGCATTGAAAATTAAAGTTCGTAAGTTCAATTCGAAAATTTCAAAAATTCTAAATTACACAACATGCACTTGATGTCAAAATGATCAAATAACCGGTCCGAGGACCGAATTATGCTTAACAAAACAAAAATTCTCTACTCAAATTATTTGTCAGCTTATGGTTTCTTGTGATTCCAACGGCAGATGAAAATTATACAAGAGGCTCTCATTTCGCTGCATTCAATTTTGTCGGAATCATTTGATACACTTTCGAAGTTGCTGCAATTGTTTACAGACATTTAGGGAAAAAATTGACTTTGGGAGTTTTTTTTTTTTACAGTTACCTACTCAGTGTGCGAAACATTTGATGGAAAATCTGCTTTTCTTATTTATAAGGCCATTTGATAGTTTCGAAATCAATTTTCCGTTAACAACACTCAAGAAAAATTCATTTCAAGAATATATTATGCTATTCATCACCAGGTAACGAAAACAGGTCTCCTTGCGGCGGTTACTTTTCAATTTAGTTGTCATTTATAGAATGAGTGCCTGGATTATGTATACAATGCAAAGTGTTGATTTTTATTTCGCTAAGCTCGATGAATCCAGTCGCTTCGTCATTATTATTCTAAATATCAGAATAAGCGAGAGCAATCTCTAAGGTGAGGCGCCACCCGCGTCAATTGTGACTTCTCCAAATTCACTGCCCTTTAATTTTATGGAACCAACATTTTGTTTAGGCCCAAACATCACATGCATATCTTTCGAAAGTCGTAATTCAGCTAACTTTCATAATAACCCATCAGCGGACACTTGTCACAACCTAATACTCTGTACAATTTTAGCTTGATAACGTCAGCGTAAGGAACGCTACTCCTTCCTCCCGTCCGAGTTTATGTGAATTAAACATTTTATAGACGGGGAATTCAGAAAAATTCCAAAATTTAGAATCAGAAGATCACACTTTTTGGCTTCCCACACTGTATAATTCCTTGATAGAGATAACCTATGTTAACTCAGGTCTATATATGCATAGAATCCGCAAATTAGTGCAGAGTTTCGTTAAATCAAAAAAACTTAGCGGATCTTGTTCGCTTGAGCTAGCTTATATTATCGTCTTCCGTTGAATGGGTTTGGCATTATGTTGAGTTGAACTTAGGTTACCGTAATCTCAAAATGGCGGCGTTTGTTTCCAGGAAATTGATTACGTTAAGTTTTTTGTTGTGATTATTTTTTCTAAATAACTCTCTTTGTGTTTTTAATTGATTGTAAGATTGTTTCAGACCAAAACACTACAGATATCGCCATTTTTATTTTTAACTGGATTCAATTCTACGGGTTTCGTCGAGTTAAGAATAACGTAACGAAACCTAACTCCAATCTCTGCTTCCATCAACAATAACTCTGATTCAAGCTGGTTTGAAGCTTCCAAATAGAAACTTATCCGTCAACTTTTTTTTTTGTAAATTATATAATTATTAATTAATTTACCAAAAATTAATTAAAACAGCCTCACAGAACGTCGCTATCATGGAAACGATTAGATTCTGCTCATGGAAACGATTAGATTCTTCCAACTATGTCTATAAAATGTTAATTAATTTGTTTTAATTACTAATTTTAAAAAATTTAACAAGTGTATTAGGAGGTATTGAAAAAAGTTTGACGATTCGAAATATTCTATCCAAATAAAACCCATGTTTGCCTTTGAAAGCCGTTCCAAAAATCGTCGAATTTCGGATTTAAATTAATATCTTATAAACCTTTACAATCACAAAACTTTAAATTCGTTTTTGAAGAATTCGAAGACCAGTTACCGGTATCACAACTTAATTAGGCGGGCTTGAATTTCAATACGAATCATTTATTTTGAATCTATCGGTAAATAAAAGCAACAAATAAACCCAATATAATTCTACCCAAATCAATCAAAGTTCCCGAAATTAAAATTCCCCTTTCTGACTGTAGCGACATGACACAGCGGATAGCATTTCACGACACATATACCTTGCAGTTATTCACAAAAAACGATAATTTGAATGAAACAGTCAAATATACTTATCTTTTGGATAAACTCCTTGGCAATACAAAAGAGTCAATCGGCCACTTTAACTAAAACCTGTAATGAAAAGGCATGTGAAAGTTTGGTTAGCTTACATGATCATGCTCGCGTAATTGTGGATAAACATATTGAACCACTAAATTGATATTGATCGAACTGTAACACGAAGTGAAACTGAGTTTCGAAACCTTTTAAATGGTGCTCTGTCCCACATATCTTCGTTGGGCGCAAGCGATTTACAATTAGGCAGTCTTTCCCAATTGATTGTTCTCAAAATAATAAATCGTAAATTGGATGGTACAGCTCATGGTGAGTATGAGGAATCAATTGATTACGGCAAACAACCGAATTGGGAAGAATTCAAGTCATTCTACGAGAAAAAACGTCGTTTCCTAAGAAAAGTCTAAAAAGTAACGTCAAAACCTATTAATGCGGTCCCAACTTCATGACAAAAACCGTCATTGGGTAACTTTACCAAATATTCAAGTAATAAACCATTTTTTAAACAAGAATCTTCATATTTTTCTAACCAAACAATTTTAAATATAATTTGAGATCTTTGCAGTAAAGCAACGCATCTGTAATTTTTGTGTCCCATAAGGAAGCAAAGCTTGATTAAACTGTCTTAATATTCTTCTTCCGATTATCCTTGGTTGAACGACAACGAACTCAAATGACATTCTTACACGATTTTGAGAACTTGAAAACGTGACATCCAAAAGGTTTCTATCCGCGGACGAAAAATCATGTGAAACATATGTCACCCAAACCACAACTCGTAAAACCTTAGACGATCTGGGCGAATCTAAATCAACAGCTTTGAAGCGATTTAATCATTTAGAAAGCAAATTGAACAATAATTCGGATATTAAACATTCATATGTGAAATTCATTAATAAGTATTCCCACCTGGGCCACATGAAACTTAGTAATGACACCAACGGGTCCAAACAAACATCTTACTACATGCCACACCACGCTGTTGAGCGGAATTCTAGTTCTTTCACAAAACTCCGCATAGTATTTGACGCTCCTGCGAAAACATCAAGAAAGATATACAAACACTTTGGGAAAAACAGCTTAACTGGGATGAACCATTGAACCTCAGGAACTTTGGACATATTATCAAAACGTTTTAAAATCCATTTCAAAGTTTAAATTGCATCGTAACGTTATGGGTCACACAGAAACCACAGAAACAAACGAAATAATTCGAAAAGAACTTCACGAACAGGAGCTTGTCTCTCTCTATGTCAAAATTGTCGATTCAGCAAATAACGTGTCAGCAATTTCGATCCTAACCTGATAGATCTTAAAAAAACTACAGTAGTGATTATTGGCCCAAAATCCGACAAATTTATTGAATCGTTACTGTCTAAGTTCAGCTCGTTTGAAAAACTTGTTCGAGTTATGACCTACATTATTCATGTAAAAAAATGCTCTGAACGTCAAACTACAAAATCTCTGGCCGTACCTGCTGATCGTTTGTTCGCAAATAAATATTGGCCAGTGAGGCAAAAATGCCGTGGCAAAAATATTACCAAACGCATAGTAAATCCTTGCGTCAATTGTTTTCCAACGAAACCACTTACTTCACAGCAAATAATGGGTGGTTTACCTATTGAGCGCTTTAGCCATACTGTTAAAGTTAGCCGAAAGTTGGCAGCCGAAAGTGAAAAGTCGATAATGCAGATCGTGTTAGTCCCGCCGAAAGTATAAAAAATGCTAATGCAGATTGTGCAATCCCAGCCGGAAGTAAAAGGTCGATTATGCAGATTATGATATAACACTCCAGCCGAAAATAAAAAATTTAGTAGTTATCAGCCGAAAGTAAATAGGATACATAGATTGATATAAAAATTTTTGAAAATAAATTTACGTGTAAAACTTTGCTTCGTAGAAAATATCGGAAAATCAGAAGAATATACAAAATTAGAATTATTAGAAAATTTGTATAAAATCAGCCTCTAGAGTGTTATGTCTGGAGATGGATTGTATTGATGTAATTACTCAATAGCTGTCGCAGGAAAAAAATTCAGTTCAAGTTTCACGTGGGAAATCTCGGAAAATTCAATTTTCTTACTTTCATCCATTTCTTACTTTCTGCTGGAAACTTTTTTGAATTTTCCGAAATTTCCCACGGGAAACTTGTACTGAATTTTTTTTCCTGCGATAGCTATTGACAAGTCACATCAATGCAATCCATCTCCAGACGTAACACTCTAGAGGCTGATTTATTTTCGGCTGGAATATCAATAATATAATCTGCGTTATCGACTTTTCACTTTCGGCTGGAAACTTTCGGCTAACTTTAACAGGGTGCTTTAGCCAGTTTAAGGCATTTTACAATACACGAGTGGATTTCTGCGAGCCGTTTTTCAAGAAATTTCCCAACATTCGCGAGAGAGTTTTGCATTTTATGGAGTTTAGTACACTCTGAGGAAATGCTAAACTATCGACCGCTTTCAGTTATGTCTGATGATCGAAACGATCCTGAGCCTATGACTCCAGATCATTTTTTAACTGGAAACGTTATTCAAACCTTACTTGAGCCTTGCTACAATCATCTTAATGAAAATCGTCTTTCTCGATTCAAGCAGCCTAATTATGTCTTTCTGGGAGAGATATTCTTTAGAATACTTAAACAGTTTACAAACTCGTTCGAAGTCAGGATAGCTTACCGCCAATTAAATGGCCGCCGTCAATTGTGGCGCTTCGACTATGTCAGGAGCAAACGGGAGAACACATTTTGTTGCAATTGCTTGGGATTAGTAAACACATCTAATTTTGTCATTTATCTGTGTAACAATATTTTGCAATCTGTTAATCTTAGAGAGAATAAGAAAAAAAAACGTTGGATTCTTGAGGTAGTTTCCATAGTCATATGCCATTTTCTTCTGTGGTCACCTTATCCATTCTAAAATTTTTATATTGCTTTTGTTCGTTTTCAAAGGAAACTTAATCAGATTAAAGATGTGGTAAATAATATTTTGTATAAAAGATGAAGAATTTATTATCCGATAAAATTCCCGTAAGTCGTATTAGATTTTCCCTCCACAAACATGTTGTAACGATAACGATAAACAAATTTCCCAACATAAAAAAGACTACAGCTAAAATTAAATATCGATAAAATATATTCTATAATGTATTTGGTTAATTTAATTACCGAAAGATACGAGCTATGAAGATTTTATTGATCAGAAATATGTAATCTGAGATTTTATTACGCCATATCAATATAATGTTCAAACCATTTTATATCAAACTCATATACAAATTATGTAGTCCCACGTTGACCTTTCAGAACCATATCTGAAATTACCGATAGAAATCCATGTGCGTATTGTATACGATAAACGTGATAAAAAATCTTATAAACCAAGAATATTTTTTTCAATAAAAAATTTGACCTTCAACATTCCCATAATTTACCTTTAGCTTTCATTTTCATTATCTCTCTCGACAGACATTTTTGGAATTTATTTGGTAAGTTATTTTCAATCATCATCTTCATCTGATTGAGAAGAATGCTTGTGAGACACCCACAAATTGATTGCTTATTTTTGGTTTCTTTTCGACATTAGTATTTTTCGCCATTTCAACGACTACTGATAATTAACGCAGAGAGAGATTATTTCATATTATTAGCTACGGGTATACCTATTCACCAATTTTCCCCCCTTTTTTCAATTTTATTTGCTTAAACTACTTAAACGACAAAAAAGGTTCAGTGAATTGACTTTTTTCCATTTTCTTAGTATTTTTTAGTAGTTTGGAGAACACGAAGTTTATAAATATTTGTTTATTATAGGGTGAAAATGTAAAGTTTGTGGTAAATTGAATCTATGATATGTACACGTACGTATATTGAAGAGATGAAATAAAATTTAATCAAACAATATTGACTCAAACGTTGTCATTTTGTAAATAAAAACTAAGCACATATGTACATATACGAACTCGTACTTAGGTAGAATATTATTTAACTCTAGGCACTTCACTAAAAAGGTATAGATTTACAATTTTTGTCAGGCTTTAGAATTATTGCCTTATTCCCAGTTATTCATAAAAATAAATATCGATTGCCAAACCCATTAAGTACTTAGCTTAAGAGAAAATGGAACACGAGTGCACATATGGAATATTTATTAATATTAAACCAGCATTATAATATCACAATTCAGGTGACCTACTTTCAAGCATAAAAATTAACAATTTTGTCCTTAATTGATTTTCATTCTAGTGTACATAATATTATACAAAAATTTACCCTTTATATTCACCTTCATAAATCTTTTGCTGTTTATATACAAATGTTGATATACATTTGACAAAAAATCTAATAAATTAAAATGCGGACTCCATAAAAATAAAACGTGAAGATTTACAAGACGAAGACACTTTATTTATTATACAATTTATATTTATAAGAAGCGCAGTTCATTAGGTTATCAATTTTCAAACGCACGAGCATTTTACTTTAAAACTATGTACACCAAAATTTAGTGCTCATCAGCTGTATAATAACATATTGAAACACACTGATAGACTAAAGGGTAAATATAAAAGAAATGTCACGTATTTGTCAATATAGGAATGCGTCTAAATAAAAAAAAAATTGTATTACATACATGATTACATTAAAAACAGACATATCCTCTCATATCCAAAAATATTATTTTTCAGTTTTTTTCTTTATACCAAATTTCCACGAAAATGTGTTTCGTTCAAATTTCTAGGAATGAAGCCAATTTGTAATTTTTTTTATGGTTGAAAAAATTCAAGTCGTTACCTTAACATAAGACATAAATTTGCATAATATGAGACTGAATATAATGCTTCGATGATCTTACATGCTCTTTACATATAGATGACATAAGCTGGTGTTAAACAACTGTATTTTTATTACGCTAAATGTTATTTAATTTATAAAAAAAATTCTTGTTTAAACCATCAATCGTTTAAGCAACAAAAATATTAACCAATTTCTGCTTAATAAAAAAATGGATGAATTTTTATGTTACGGTCCATAAAGACTGCCTGCACATGAACCAGCTTAATGGATCATCATCACAGATGGTGAAATGAAATGAATGAGATCAATTTCTACTTCCTAAAAATCGAAATCGAAATTGGTTAGTTATTTTTAAACTGTACTGACTATATAAACAGACTCGAGGAATTAAAATTAAAAACTAAAAATTAAAATTTTAAAGAGTTTAAATTCAAAGTTTAAGTAACAAAGTATAAATAAATAAATATTCTGGATTAAACATTTCTAATTATAGCCAACTGTCAAACCCACCCCCTTCCCGCCCCCACAAGCAAACTCCAGAAGTATTAGCTTCAACATCAAATTTAAAATATAAAAATTAGAACTAATTAAAATCAGAAACAATCTTACAAAATTAATTAAAATCTAATTCCCAATCCAAGCTCTCAGTAACCCACAGAAGACGCAACAATGTATTAAGTTATGGTGTGGACTGTGGACCGTAACAATATTTATTTTTTAATCGGATGGAAGCGTTCCCTTTAACGTTCTATTTTTAAGTATTTGGTTCGTATTTTATATTATTTGATTATGCTGACTATGAGCTTTATTATTTCGTTCGAACCAGTTTAATACAATAAGAAATGTTTACAATAAGGATTTTGTATTGTTTTTTAATTATGTTTTAGAGAATGTGATATTCGGGATTAAATATCGAACTACTGCTTATTAATCGTTTTTCTATTTAATTATCGGATATTTATTTAAATCGGATATTGACTTGGATATATGAGTCACTGGTGGTGTACGTGATAATGTACATAACTCCTCCCCACTAGGATTGAAGCTGTCCTCAGCGTTTTCAGCTACCGCGGCTGTAAATTGCTGCTTAATTTTTTGTATAGAACCTTTATATTTTTTGAAAAAGAAAGAATAGAATTATTATGATTATAATGATGGTGATTAGAGTTGTTGATGCTATCGTATTTGTATATGTAATAGTTTTCCTTTGCGTTTGATGAATTTTTTCCAAATTTTTGATTGTATTTTTAGTTAAATATGGTATATCTAAAACTTCTTCCTTTGTAAGGTTGATAAATATATTATCGAACGGTTGAATGATTTGTGAGCGTTGAATTCTGCGTGTTTCATCTTTCGTAAACGTTTTTCCTCCTGCTGTGATACTGCAATTTTGGAAATGTAGTAGTTTTATTCCTTTTATCATTGTATTGCTAATTTCACAGGTTGTTTGAATTTTGGTTCCATTTGTGGATTTGATGAATAAGTACTCATCATGTAGGAATTCTATATCATCCTGGTTTATTGTTTGTATTGCGTCGCAATTTGCATCTTTGTTGTTTATGACATTTGGTATACAACTGCTGTTGTTGGGTTGTACTTGTTCTTGTTGGCAGTAAAATACTTGTTCTATCGTTTGGCATGGCTGATTAATTAACATATATTTTTGGGTATTGGATATTAGGGTTTTAATATATTGTTTAATTGTATAATTGTTAATAGGATATGTTTTTATTTTAAAATAATTAAAAATATCTTGTGAAAATTGTGGAATTTCAATAAGTATTACAAGATTGGTATTGTTGTAATATGCTTTAAGTTCTAATAAGGAATAAATTTGTTCTTCCGATTTAATTTTTATTTCACTTTTATCTAAATCTTCAGTTACGTAACTCATTTCGGTATTATCAAGAATATGTCTAGAAATTATCCCTACTTTGGCAAATGTTTGATCTGTTCTGATAGGATTAAAATATTATCATCTATGCGAAAATGTACATGAATCATGAATGCTTGCTCAAGTAATTTTTTATCAGTTTTATCTATTTCTTTAAGATATTTATTAAGAATATTTGTTATATTGCCTACTTGGTCTGTGATTTCTTCAAATCGATTTATTATTAATGCGTTAATTTTTATTTGTTTGTTAAATTGGTCATTAATTTTATATTGCCCGTCACCTAAAAGTGTTATTGAATTTTGGATAGTTTCGTAGTCATTTTGATCTAAATTACCGGTGATGGCTTTAATAAAGGTTTCTAACGGGTTAAAAATTCCTCGTTTGAATCGTGTTGGGTAATTAGGTAAAATATTGGTAAGGGATCTTTTAGCTTGTGCTAATTTTCTTTTGAGAATACGTAAAAGAGTGATATCCTTTATATTTTTTTCTTTCATTATTGATTCTAAAGTTTGAATTGTTATTTCGATATTTTTATAGTTTGGTTTTAAATCGTTTAATTCTTTGATGTGGAAGAGTTTTGAGTAAGCTGTGATCACTCTTGCTTCTCCCAGTTTTAATGCTATCAGGCCTTTACTTGTTGTGAGATCGAAGACTTCGAGGCTCTGTGGAGTAGATGAAACATTTATTATATCTAACCCATAGCTAATAATTTTTTTGATTCGATTTTTATGAACCGGACGTTTATTTGTGTTTACTGTAATTTCTTTATTTTTTGTTACTGTGTGTTTAATAAGCTTTGGAACTAACTTGTCCCTAGTAGTAGATTTTTCAAAAAATTTTCGTTTGGTTGAAATACTTTAGGTTCTGAATCATTTTTATTTAGAGTTCCTATTGTTTTTGTTTTTGATTTTTCGTTCAGGGTTGCAATATGTTTTGCTATTTTTGAGTAATCATCTCGAATTCCGTTAAGGTATTCGTTTGATTGATTGGCCATGTCTTCAGGTATATTTTTTTATTAAAATATGCCCTTTATGAAGTTCGAATGGTGTAAGAAAGATCGTAGAGTAAATCGAATTGTTATAGGCGAAGACTGCCTCATTCATCACCCGTGTTATTGTTTTATTCGGATCTTGTTGATATATGATCCTACTGAGCTCCGTTAAGGTTGAATGGAGTCGCTCTATGGGTGAGTTACCCGTTGATGATTTCGCCGTAGTTATGTGTAACTTAATTTTCATCATTTCTGTGAAATTTCGGAATAATTCAGAGGTAAATTCCGTTGCTGAGTCTAATACTAGCAATTTTGGGATTCCTTCTTGTGAAAAGAATGCTGCACGTATAATTTTTAATTGGGGATTCTTGCTGAATTCTTGTTGTATTGTTTGAATTGTGATATCATCCGTAAAAAGTGCGGTGAGATATCTTGTGTTAGTATAGCTGTTTAAGATTACGATGATATCCATATTTGAGAACTTAGATTTTTTGATTGTGTTGCGGGTATATTTGTTGTATAAGACTTCCGCTGATTCGTACATTTCTATGTGGTTTGGATCCACTTGTAGAATTAATTGACGAATGAATTCATTTAATGCTGAATTGGATTCAGATATTTTTGTGGTATTTTTAACACTATTGAAGCTGGTTTCTTCAGTATTAATATTACACAGCATAGCGAATTCATCGCTGTATGCTTTGTTATTTTTTAATTTTAACTATCTAATTTATTTTTATTACCTACGGGGGTTTTTGAATCTATAGTATTAGGAAATTTTAGTTTACCTTCCTGTATGTATTTATTAAGTTCTAATCGTGATAATGCATCAGCGTTAGTGTTTGATGTTCCTTTTTTGTAAATTAATTGATAATCGAACTCTTCTAATCTGAGACGCCATCGTACGATTTTTGACGTGGGGTCTTTCGCATTGAAGAGCCAGACTAGTGGTTTAAGATCCGTTATAATAGAGAATTTTCTTCCATACAAGTATGGTTGGAAATATTTACAAGCCCATACTATAGCTAAGCATTCCCTTAAAATTGCACCCAGAGCATAATTTGATGCATCGGTTGTTAGAATGAACGGCTCTTTAAAATTTGGATACCGTATTATTGGATCATTTGTTAGTAATTTTTTACATTTCTCAAAGCATTCCGTATACTCTTTGTCAATATAAATTGTTGACTTTTTCGAGAGACATGACGTGAATGGTTTCGTAACTTTAGCGAAATCTTTTATAAATTTTCGGTAGTAACCGATTAATCCTAGGAAACTTTTTATCTCCTTAGGTCATTAGGTGTTTGTGGTATTTTAAATTGTTGTATGGCTTCAATTTTTGTTGGATTGGGTTTAATTGCATCTGGTGTTATAAGATGTCCTAAGAATCCTATTTCTTTTTGTAAAAAATGAGTTTTCTCTATTTGGATTTTTAGATTTGCCCTTTGGAGTTTTTGGAATAATTTTCTTAAGTCTTCGAGGTGTTCCTGTAAACTAGTGCTATAGACAATAATATCGTCCATATAGCATAGTAAGTGGTTACCTTGAAGTTCGCATAGAATGTGGTCCATTACTCTTAGAAAAGTGCTTGGAGCGTTTTTCAGCCCAAATGGCATTCTAACGAAATCAAAGTGCCCAGATTCTATTGAGAATCCGGTTTTAGGGATATCTTTCGCTGCGATTTCAATTTGGTGAAATCCTGATGCGAGATCGATGGTTGAAAAATAGACAGATTTTCCTAATTTGTCGAGTATACTATTAATATTCGGCAAGGGATATTTGTCATCTATATGTAGGTTGAGCGTTTAGCTGCCTATAGTCTATAACTAGTCTCCATTTTTTATTACCATTTTGTAATAATTTATTGATTTTGTTTATGATTTCTCCTTTTCCGGGTGTCGATATTGTTTCACGAATACCGGCTTTTCCTTGGAGAGATTTATATCGTGTTTTATTTCGTTTGAGAAAGTTAATTTTTCATTTTCATTATGGAAAATGTTTTTGAACTGATTACATAGATTTAATATTTTTGTTTTTCTTCCGGATTCAAATGATCCGTCAAGATTGAAATTCAGATTGGTTGAAGTAAATATACTTCTTTTGGTTCATTGTTTAAATTTATTATTTCGACGTAGGAGTGATTTGGTTTGTGAGTGGAATAAACTCCTTCTTGAATATGCACATCTTCTTGCAATGGAATATGATTAGTGTAAAATTCACCATGATGTATATTAATTGGGATTTCAACGACTGTTTTTTCCATTGGTTGCATAAAGAAAGGTTGTATACATGATGTTATTTTATCATATAGTTTGATTGAGAATTTTGGACTTTGTAGTACATGGCTGTCTACTAAGATATTTGCATTTAAGAATTTTAGAGTTTCGTAGCCTATAAGACCATCATAGTGTTTATGAAATTTTAAAAGAAAGAGTTCTACAGGTTTGTTGAATTCATTAAATTTTATTTTGTTTTTTTCCGTAATATTTGAGGTTTGGAAGAGACTTTTAATTTTTAAGTCGGTTGGTTGTCGATTTAATTTTGATACAAAAATTGGATTTATGTAAGATTTATGCTGCTCCGGTATCAATGAGAAATTTTAGGATTTGATTTCCGAAAGTGAGCACGACAAATGTGTCGTATTGAAGATTGTGTTTAGGTTTTTCAAGGCTTGTTCTTGAAAATCCTCGTCATCATTGACGAGTGTTTCGATGTTGTAATAATCTTTCTCCTTTTTAATTTCTCATATGGATAATTTGGTGGTATATAACCGCTTTTATTTATGCTATTTGTGATTGTACTTGGATTATTTAAAGGAATATTCCTGTTTGTTTGTTTAAAATAACCTGGTTTCGTGTTATTTATAGTTGGTTGCAATGTATTTGGTTTTGGGATGACCTTATAATTTTGGGTAAAATTACGATTATAGTTTGGAGTCCCTTTAGAATTAGAGTTAGGTGAAAATTTAAGTTTTGTTATATTTTGTTCTTTAATGACGAAATCCATTGCGGCTTGCAAGGTTATTGGTTTTGATGCTCTTAGTCTTCCACCAAGTGGTTCACGGATTCCTGCTTGGAATATCGTTAGCCCCACATTTTGATAATGTGTTGTTTGGTGCTCGACAATAGCGTTATTGTCATTATGTAATTTCACATAATTGGATAAAAGAGTCAATAAAGTTTTTATTTTTTCAAATAACTGTTCTGGTTCTAAATTAAGTTTTATTAGGGAATATAATTCGAATTGAAGGTTGTGTTCATCTCGCGTATCCGCATATTGAGACGTTAGATGTGTTTTAATTTTTGCCCAATTATCGCTTGGAATATTGTGAGTTATTAAGGATTGGCTGACCAATAATTGTATTTCTTATGTTGGAAATAATTTGTGTGTACAATGGAAATTCTTGTAAATCCGCACAATTTAGTAAAGTTTTATCTACTGATTCGATAAAGAAAAATGCTTCGTTTCGATTACCATCGAATTGACGTAAATGTTTGGTTATTGGCTCAATTTTATACAAATTGAGTGCTTGTGTTAAAGCTTCATTTATTATTTTTTAATTCATTGATGTTTAGAGGTAATTTTTGTTCCCGAGCCTCGAGGTTTTGTTGATTTTGAACGTTAAATTCTTTGAGCTTTAGCTTGAAAAGATCAAGATTTTCACGAATCTTATTATTTTACCAATTGGTAGAGGAGGAACTTTTTGATCCATCTCTTTTGGCATGAACTTTTTGTTACTGAACTTTTGATAATTTTTTTTTATTTATGTCGCCCGTACGACTTTTATTTTGAACAATTCTCGTAGAGTTTTATACTTGAATTGTTAATACGAAAAAATAGAGTTTTATATTTAAACGCACTTAAAACTATTTAACAAGTTGATCACTTGGAGACACTTATTGTAATTATTGTATTTTTGGGGATGTGTGTGTATGTTAGTGAGACAGAACTTTGTTAGGGATTTTATATGTTAAAAAAAATCTTACCTTACCAAAGTACACAATATTAAACATGAGTACATTGTTGATCAGGCAAAATACAGATGCATGCACTACTGGATGCTTTATTTTATTGTTTTTTTTTTTCAATAACTTTGTATTATAATTAATCAAGATTACCACTGGAGGGGTCTTGAAAAATTGTATTTAATATTTTAGTTAATTTACATTTATTCACTTCGCGTTAACTTTTCCATAACTGCGCCAGTTATGGTGTGGACCGTAACAATATTTATTTTTTAATCGGATGGGAGCGTTCCTTTAACGTTCTATTTATAAGTGAAAGAAATAGATTTTATTTTTAATACTTTATTAATACAACACGTTATAATTATAAATGCTCCCGCTTTTGTATTTGGTTTGAATTTTATATTGTTTGATTATGCTGACTACGAGCTTTATTATTTAGTTCGAACCAGTTTAATACAATAAGAAATGTTTACAATAAGGATTTTATATTGTGTTTTAATTATGTTTTAGAGAATATGATATTCGGGATTAAATATCGAACTACTGCTTATTAATCGTTTTTCTATTTAATTATCGGATGTTTATATTTAAATCGGATATTGACTTGGATATATGAGTCACTGGTGGTGAACGTGGTAATCTACATAACTATTAATATCACTAAAAATTAAAATCAAATTAATCAATTATTTCTAAGTAACACTTAAGGAGTAACAACACCTTGTATGAACGAAATCAAGGGTCAAAACGAAGCGATATTTTTATATTCGGTTTTTAATACCGTTACCGTGCATATGGTTGTGAATAACTGTTAACTTTGCTTATTAATTTTACAGAATTTACCAGCAGCAAAACACTTTTTGCGTTTCCATCATGCAAAAAATTAAAATTAAAAAATCGTGTGAAAAGTACAGTGTAAAAAGAATTGCGTAAAAAGAACTGTGTAAAAACAAGTTTCGTTTTATGTATTATATTTAACGGTTGTTTCACGTTTATTCAGATTAGATGAAATTCCTATCACCTTGGTTTGGGTTCAAATTTCATTTTCATTACTTGCAACGCTGTGTGTGTTTTGTTAACATGTTATTTCAGAATGCAGTTTCCATTTTTTATAAATTATAATAGATTAATCAATTAAATTAGAAGTGTATTGTCATTGTGTTACTAAATATTGACAAATTGGCTACACCTACTTAGGTGTCTGTAACCGGGTTAATTTGTGTCAGTACTAACTAAGCATGCAAATCCTCTTTTTGTGTTCGTTGAGGGTCAACCATCTCTGGGAGACCTTGCTGTTTAGAACACGTTAGTGGTACAATCGATTTTTCTGAGCAATTTTATGTTATGGAATCAAACCGATCTTAATCATTACATATGAGAATATAATGGACAGAACCCAGTCATAAACATTTCATTATCTCAATGGATACTTTAAAGGTGACGCTTACTATACAATTTACTAAAGCATTTGTCAATAACAAAGATAATCTATTGAAAGGAAAAAAAGGTAGGCCTCATCTTCCGAAATTTGTGTGCCAAGTAGAACAGGAAGAAATTACCATACCATCATAGCATTCATCAGGGGTTTCATGAATCAAGCGACATGGTGAGCGACCAACTCATTTAATATTCGAAAATTACTGGATACATTAATTGTGGTAATAAGAGTATTAAGGCATAGATGTTGAATTCCGTTATGCAAAGATGCCGAATGTCGAGATGTGTGCCCACGTTAGAATCTTTCTTTAAGTTCTTATTGTTGAATGTTTCTTTAAGTTCTTACTACTATCCCGTATGCAACGCATATCATTTGTTACTGGAATTTGAAGAATTTAAACAGCTCTCTGTTATGGAACGTCTTACATTAAAGCAGACATCAGTTGTTTTAACTGCCTTAGAATCAATCACCCAGTGTTTAGCGTCAGTCGAGAACAAGATGTCGTGATCGTGAAAAAAAGCATCATACGCTCCTGTATTTGAATTAGTCCAAGGATCAAACTGGAGAGTCACTAACAGATGAGCCAAAAACAACTAGTGTTCATTCGAAAATATCAATAAACAGTATTTTAGGAACAGCACTTGTAAGAGCCATTGATTCGGCCTCCATGTATACTTCCGTATCCCAAAAACTTTAGAAAAAGATAAGGCTATACCAGGTGACCTATTTCGAGGGAAAGCAAATGATGAGCTTGATTTTGACCTTGGGGGGTCTAATTTCAAGGTCATTTCAAGGTCAAGTCGGTTTTTTAAAAATAAAAACACCTATTTTTGACTCCTGATTCTGAAAGCTGGCTTGACCTTGAAATGACCTTGAAATTCAAGCTCATCATTTGATTTCCCCCTAAAAATTGCGAACTTTTATACCTACAGTTTTATTATTTAGGCCGTCCCCTGGGAGTTATTTTAGTGGTTCTTTTAAAGTGGGTCACCCTGTATACCCAGATGAAAAAATTAGCACAGTTTTAACTGGAATTAGTCGTCCAAGGGATCAAGTGTCACTAAGGGAAGTATCAAAATCGCTCTAAAATCATGAACTATTCAAACACGAACAAGTTGTATTCACAACTACTATCTGCCTAGTCATTTGATTCTAAATTGTGCAGTTTAGATATATTTCATTTAACATTTTAGGTATATTGAAGGTGATCACATTACTAGGTGGACAAAAGCAACGTAATCGCGATAGAAACTATCTTTGCTTGTATGCAATATATACCAAATTGGCACGGAAGAGATTGAGGAGATTCCAATGGCAGAGGTATGAACTTGGAAATTCGTTAACATTAGCAATAATTCGACATCAAATGGTGGAGCGAAAATTCCAAAAGAGACCTCAGTTCAAGAAATTTTGCGCGCAGTTTATGGATAGGTACTATAGGAAGGAAGGCAAATTTATTTGATCCAACGGCTTGGTTTTCTCTACAGACAGAAAAGGTTGGTGGCAAAAATTGGAATACTGAAATGGTTGTTAACACCTTCTTATAAAGTAGAACTTCACGGATTTTGAGATGCAAGTGGACTAGATTACACTGTTGTGTACCTACGGTAAATGGTTGCCGTGTGTGTACCGATATTTATAGGATTTGGCTGCATTCATTAAAAACAAGAATAACGAAAATTAAAATTTTCTTTTAAGCGGGTCAATCACTTGGCATTTTAAGCCACTAAATAGTTCTGATTTTGGAGGATTGTAACTCTGAAACGTTCTGCACGTTACCAAATGAAGCAGGCTTTAATGTTGAAACAACATTGCACTTCATCATAGGACCATTAAAAATAAGAAATAACAAGACAGATGGAAAGTGCCTAAACAGAGGAGGTAATATTTGACATCGAGTATCTAACATCAAAGCACTCACGTTCAAAGTAGACAACACCTAAAATAAACGTAAAACTTGATGACATCGTCTTAGTGATTGATAAAAATCTCCAATAAAATGTTTTCTTGGTCAAGTAACTTAAATCTTCCATCCTGTTGAATCGAATAAATGTCTTGAGTGAAAAAAAAAAAATTCTCTTGGATAATTATATCGTTGTGGAAATTGCGTTTTAATTACAAATCGTTGGTTCTAGGAAATTGTTCTGAGTGGAGTAAAGTTTGTTCTGAAATTACATGGTAATAAGTGTTTCTTTAGGCGACCTATATTCGAATTTAAGAGAAAAATTATTAAACCATGTATGACAATACATTATATATATACCATATATCACTTTCGATACAATTGCTCCATTTGACATATTTTCTCCTTCTCAACAGCCTTCATGTGAGTACCTTTAATGAAATTTAAGTTGAATCCCATCCTGATCATTTTTTCCTAGTGTTAACGCTGGAAGTTGGCTGAGGAATGTTCCAAACCAAATACGTGTATTCAACCTTCCCCCCAAAATTTCACCTACACATCATAGATGAAATTTATCATTATACTCGCACATGAAATTTATCCTGTGCCCTAAATCAATTTCATTAATTATTAATTAGCTAATTAAATTTTAATGTTCTTTATGTTTTAAAATTTTTTTTTTAAATCTACAGCAATTTGTATTGTAAAAAATAAATCAATTTCGTAAGCATTTTACATTTTTAATGATTATTGAAAATTATGTATACCCATAAAATTTTTCTTAAGAACATCAATTTTGACAGCTGTTAAATAATGTTTAATATGTTTCAAAAAATGTGTAATTAAAAATTAACAAAGAATTTTATTATGTGTACACTGATTTATAGGTAATAGGTACCTTTATTATGTAATATGCTTAAAGGTTATATTTGGGATCGATTACATTTTTGATTGATATGTTATTTAATAATTTAACCTTTTTGAATGTGTACATCGTAAGATATCTCATATCATCATCTTTATACACAAGAAAATTATTGTCACTTATATGTTGTTAACCAAACATAAAAAAATGCCGCAACATTAAACTAACTCTATCATTCATGTATAATACGTAAACCATAAAGTACACGACACACACTAATACAATTGAAATTTATTTAATCTAATTGACACATAAAAAGAATTAGTTTAAATTAAATGACTAAACAGCCACACATTAGAATGAATTGACAAAGAATTTGAAATTAAAAAAATCAAAATCCATTTATGTAAAAATTCTCATTTATACAGAACTATAGCTGACGTACCCGGCGTTGCCCGGAATAAATAAAACATTTTTATTTTAGTAAAGATGGCACCAAAATCGTCACTTACGAGTATATTGTTTTTCCAGTATACTCTTCAAAAGGTGGTAATACTTATGTATATTAACTACCTAAATAATGTCGACCGCCCCTTCGGATACGAGAATACGATTAATTTCATTTAACTCAGCCCTGTAATTTTTGTTTTTAACCGAAATTTTAGAAAAAATTGTTGGGGCACCTAGACAAAGGGGCTAACCACTACGCAAAGTTTAAATCTGGTTGGATGAACGGTGTGGAAACGTATAAAGAACATACACACATACATACAGATTTTCATTTTTATTAGTAATAGGTAGACAAATAATTTGTATATCACTCCCCTATTGCAACAATGTACTATTTCCAAAATTTTGCTTTACATGATTTGATATAAAGACGCACAGTTTCCGTGCCCTAGTACAACGCGTTTAAAAAACTTAATCAAAGTTTCAAATTACTATAACTGCTAAAAAATTTGTATTTCGATTAATTTCGGAATTGCTATATATTTGATAAATTTCAATTTAAGAACAAAAGTACAATCAAAATATTTTAAGTCTCGAACCATTAATTTTTCACAAATACATTGCCGTAAAAGTCACACTCAATTTGCAGCATCAATCATGATAGCGTCGATGCAAAATGGAGCGCTTAAAATTAATCGTAATTTTAAAGTCATAACTTATCTGCAACTGATTGAGATTCGGACCCCATAAGATAGAAGAACTTTTTCATACAGGCAATGCGAGCAGGGTTAAAATTCAATTGGCATATTTGAATACAATTTCTCAAGTGAATTGAATAAAATTAATACAAAAATAATTTGTTGGGTTTACCGCAATGCTTGCTTGTAAACCACATTTTTTGATCTTGCTCCCGGGGCTGAAAAGCACAAATATTTTTGAAGTTCCTTACGTTCGAAATGAAGGCGAGTTCTCTTTTGCGTAGCCACATACCTAGAAGACCCAATGAGAAGGATCGAGTAATTGTTAATTTATTCGTAGGAAGTTGTGTCCGTAGAAAGTAAACATTGAATGTGACCATGTGAGACAGAACTCTCATACTAAATGGTATAGTTAAATCATAGGCTACGGCAAAACTTTTTTTAGACGATTTGCTTGAAATTTTGACAGCTCGCCAGTCTGATATTCCACATCACGAAACAATCCTGTTTTCCCTAGAGGAGCATTTCAAAATATTGAAAACTTATTTTCAAAGCCAGTATTGTGTGTAGCCGAAACCGTTCAAATTTTGAAAAGAAATATGGATCGTGAAAGAGCTCCAAGCGGAACCGCTGAGTTCGTGATAAAGGTTTGCTATTGGATAACAGAAGTGGTCCCCGAGCTCGGACAGTGTGCATGCCGTATAATACGTATAATCCAGAAACGATTCCAGCTTTAAAACCTAACGTTTGAAAGAAGAAAACGTTCTTGAAAAGTGGACTCACAGGTTGGCTTACTGTAAGGCCAGCAGAGGGAGCCACATGAACGAAATTGTTTTTCATACTTAAATCGGAGACTACAACTGGGCCTGAATTCCGGTTCGGTGACAAATGATAATGAGAAATGACTTGATTTTTTATTTCAACTAGTCGGTTGCATTTTTATTTAGAGTAGGCGAAATAAAACATAAAGTCATTTCTCATTCTCATGTGTCATTGATCCGGAATTCGGGCCCTGGCCTATCCTTTATTAAATATCATATAATTACTTAATACTTACGCATCGATATACATATTATCAGAATCACACGTATTGTTTAGAAATATCTACAGAGACACGAGAAAAATATGCACCACAATAACAAAACAAAAACTTCGTCAAATCTTGAACTAATTTCTAAAGAAGTTACATATCCATCCACTTGAAATTTAATATTTCTCTTTTACTTTCTGCGTTTATTTATTTTCCACCTTCACTTACCCTAATATCATGTATAACCGAACATATACTCGCTCCGCTAACCAAATACAAATCCACACAAACAACAGTGGCGTAACTACAAATTTCGCTCACCATAGCAAAATACAGTACAACTTTTAGTTACCGCAAAATTGTCGGGTCCCACCGCAATATACAGGTTCAAATCGGCAGAGGCAGGTACAACTTTTAGTTGCAGTTACAGATTTTTAGGAACTAAATTCCAAAATCCATATTTTTAGTCATTAAAACAGCGAATTTAGTTGACATTTTAATGAAATTTTTAAATGCTGGTAATACGTATAAATAAAAAGCAACAGCAATCTACTTGGCAATCTATGTATTTACGAAAAAAAAAATCGGTATTAATTAAACGTCAATTGTTAGAACTGTTTTAGTCCCCGATATCCACAACAATGGAGTTGTAGTTACGATACAAATTAAATCTGTACTTAAAATTTACGGTTTAATGTGGTTTAAAAATACCAAAACAGACACTATAGTCGTAGTTGCTATTTTAGTTGCTTCTGTCGATTTGGACCTTAGTATTTTATATAAAAGAAAAGTGATACTCAAACCTGACACGAAAATTTTAAAATAATCTTAAAAATATCGAATTTTTGAAGTATTTTGAACATTCTAGAAAGTTCTCAAATATCGAATTATCCGTAATTATGTAAAACCGAAGGAATCCATATACGCTAATCACAGCCATATAAAACGTGAATAACCGTGAATGTTCGCGAATAATTTCGAATATCCAAGGAAATCAAAGAAATATCGAAATTTGCCATAATCTCAAGAAATCTACTAAATATCATAATTTATATGTGTGATTCTATAAATTCTCCAAACTCAAAGAAAAGCACAGAACATTACCATATATCCATAAATCTCGAATAATCCTAAAATTATCGAACTGCGGAAAAATCTCGATTACTTCATAAAATAATCTCTGTATTATATAAATCTCGATTGGTGCCGAACAAATTCAATAATACAGAAAAATCTGAAAATTAATGAATAATTTCGGAAAACCTGTTAAAACATTCAGACATTATTTGTCAAGCAACTTAATGTTACAAATACTACTAAGCAAGTTAAAGCAAAGATCAACAAAATGATATGCAAAATTCGAACAATATTGAAAATTAGAATTAGAGGTCGGAAGCTTTGCTTTCAAACGAGGGTATCGAAATTTTCTTCTAAATCTAAATATCTGCTGGAACCTAGTGACATTTTAAATTCTATGGGGCTGCATTGCTTGTAATTACTCAGACATTCGCTTTCAGCAATGAAGAAAAAATTGTTGGGCCTGTCTTAAGAAACCACTTAATATTGAAAGGAACAATTTATTCTTTGCTAATTTGAAAAGGTGGTCTAATTTAAGCTTAATCTGAACTACCATCTATCTAATCTTCATTTTTAATTAATATTCGAATCCTTAATAAATATGTGGGCCCCAAAAAACCATAGACCTCCTCGCGGCTGCGGTTGCTGCGGGTACCTAGTTACACCACTGGCAAACAACACACTCTCTCATAAATAACACGTTAACCACACACAGATCATACAAAATAATGAAAATGAACGTAAATCCAAAACAAGGGGATATGAATTTCATTTAATCTGAATAAACATAAAACATCCGTTAAATATGTTTTTACACGGTTCTTTTTACACGATTTTTTAATTTTTATTTTTTACACAGCTGCTGGTAAATTCTGTAAAATGAGGAAGCAAATCTAACAGTTATTCATAACCATGTGGACATTTGGTGCGGATTTAGTTACGGTTAACAAAACAGTACCGTTACGCACATTTTCTATGTAATTATTTCCACACGTAATTTATATTGTACGTGTAACTCCGCACCAAAAATTGAATTCTCTATATCTTCAAATTGTTTCAGCAATACTTTTGTTCGTTCAAGTTTACACTGAAAACCATAAATATCTCTCCCTGACTCCATTTTTTATTTATTGACAAATTCGCTTCAGTTGAGTTTGTCTTAGATAAACTACATTTTAAACAATTATAAAATACACTAACACCAAATTGCAAATGTCTCTCAGCCAGTTAGACAAATATTGTACGAAGAGGAGAATGCTTAAGAATTCTAAAAATTTAGTTGTCATCTGACGAGGATTAGGAAAAATTAATAATTTTTTCGTAATAATTTAGCAGTTCAGTCGTTAAAACCTGATGAGATGATTGAAAAATGATTAATTTTTCGTAATCTTCGTCAGATCGAAACAGAATGTGCAGAACTCTTAACAATTTCTCACTCTATAAGAAAATTTGAATTTGATCCTTTAGTTTTAACTGTTAACATTAACTTCGGTTCAAAAGTACTAAAATTTTGTGGGTACTAAATAACTTTTCTAACAACGTTTTGAAAGTCCCTGAGTCCGAAAGAGCAACAACAAAAACATATCCGTCCATCTGTCTGGATGTCTGGTTGTCTGTCTGTACCTATAGTGCCTTGAGAACGACTTGTTCGATTTGGATTTTTTCGCTAATTTGTTAATATGGTCAAGGTAGAAAACTGAAAAACTGAAAAGCTTTTGGAAGCTATACTTCAAGAGGATCAGGTACCTGCCATAAAAATTGATTTAAAACCACGTGGTGATATTACCACGTTGACCAATTTTTTATATATGCTGCTTTGAGGATTGAGTTGGGCGTTAAGTTTGCGATTGAGTTGAGGGTTGAGTTAGATTCCATTTGCGGGTTGAATTGGAGTTGAGATGGAGTTGGATTAGGGTTTAGTGAATGTTTAGTTTGAGGTTGAGTTGAGAATTGAGTTTAGGGGTTGAGTTGAAGGTTAAGTTGGAGTTGAATTGGTTGGGTTCAATGTTGGGTTGAGGTCGAGTTAGAGCTGAGTAGGGTTTGAGTTGAACTTGAGTTGGATTTGAGTGAGGGGCTCGTTTGGGGATTAATTTTGGGTGGAATTGTGGGTTTAGTCGGAGGTTAGATTGTGTTGATATGAGTTGCTTAAATTAAACAACATTTTCAAATTAGCAAAACGGTGGTCTAATTTTTAGAGAATGATGAAGTTGTTTCTGTCACTGTTGGGTGTTTCCTTCCGTTGGGTTGCTGAAGGTTATTGTCTTAGTAACTACAAGTAATGTGACTCCTTAGAAATAAAAATCCCTCTAAGTTCTGACAGATATTTAGATTTAGGCTGCGATCGAATTCTCAGGTAAATCTGTTAAATTCGGTAAATCCATTTACCTTTTCTTTTATGAAGAGTAAACGAAATAAAAAAAGGTATATGTTTCACGTTTATATACTTTATTCTTTATTGTTACAAGAACTCATTCAGTATAAAATAGAAAAAATGCGTAATTTAGCAAAAAAACGAACACCAAAAATCTAAATTTACCGTAGTAAATGATTAACCCGAGAATTCGACCGCAGCCTTAGAAGAAAATTCACTAAACTCGTTTAAAATCAATGCTTTCGACATGAAATGATAACCCTTTTAGTGTTTGCTGGATTGATTTATTTGTAATACATTCTACCAAAAAAGTACCGGGAATTGTTAAATAAAACACAAATTTTAAGTTCATTCCCCATTCGAGGACAAACATATATGCCAGCGTTTTTCCAATCGAAACAATTTTTATAGGCACTTTCCTGGTAGGTCTTCAGTTCGCGCGCCGAATTTTGTTCTATGGCTTCAATGGAGTCAAAGGTCCATAGAGTAGCATTTTGAGTCTGGGAAACAGCAAAAAGTCAACTGGTAGCTCCAGTTGTTTGCAACAAAATATTTAAGGCAAACTCTTTGTTCAATAATTTCGTTCATCGTAAAAATCACCGTGCACCAATGAGGTCGACTCGAACCAACTACTGTAAAGAAACTGGTTGACAGATCGTGCTCAATGTCGGCATCATAATGAAACACTTACCAATCTAGGAAAAAATAAAATTAAATCCCTTCAGCGCGGGCATTTTAAATTAACAATTCCCGGTACTTTTTTGACAGAATGTATAAATTTTAAACTCCAATTTTACCCCTTTTGCACTTCAAGTTCAACCTTTTACAAATCAAATTAAGTTTTGATTAGAAAATGTTGAATATGTTTGTAAAAGGATTAACCTAACTTAAACAATTTCGCTCATTAGAAGCGGCTTTGCTTTAGAGAAGGGATCAACGGATATTTCAGCCAAACTAGACAGTCTGTATAATGAATTAGCGTTGTTTCGGCTTCTCATTTACCGGCCTCTTTTTGATTATCGCTAAACAGTAAATACAAATTGAACTAACTTGTAAACCGAATGGTGTTTTTTTGTTTGTTCTCGTTGAGATTCTCTTGATTTTGGAAATTCTCGTCGCTTCCCGATTTCATATCTCCTTGTCTCGGATTTCATCTTCTGAACACTTTTTAAATTTTTTCGAGATTTTTGAAGTTTATCATAGAGATGAGATGCATAATGTTCGAGGCTTAATTGGTGATTTGGTGTTTCGAGTATGTATGAGATTGCGTACTACGTTTTGTTGAGCTTAGCCTTATCTTGCTTAGTAACATTTTGCTTAATAGGATTAGTAACATTAAGCTACTTGATAAATATTGTAAATCGGAAATTTCACTAATTTTCGGATTCGAAATGGGGTTTACTAACAGGTTTACCGAAATTAGTCATTAATATCCAGACTTTCCAGGTTTATTCTAGACTTTTTAAGTTTTTCGACAATTTTAGGATTATTCGAGATTTTCGAATTTATTCGAATTTTGTATGGTAATGTTTTGAGATTCATACTCGAGACTACGCCAAAATATCGATATTTCTTCGAGTTCCTAGGACATTGGAAATTATTCAAGAATGTTCAGGTTATTCACATTTCACATGGCAGTGATTATCCCGTATAGGATGTCGTTTGGTTTTACGTAATTACGTTTGAGAACTTTCTAGGAATATTCAAAATACTTTGAAAATTCGACATTATTGATATTATTTGTTTCGTGTCAGGTTTGAGTATCACATTTCTTTCATATAAAATACTATTTGGTTAGCGGCGTAAAATTGTGTAATTCTCTATTCAATAATGAATTCAAGCAACATTTTGATTAATTTTATTTACTGGTAAAAAGTTCAGGTAAACGGAAAATCGCAAAGTTTATCGATAAATGGTAAAGGGTTTTACCGGTAAAGAGACTATCTTCCACTGCATTAGTTTAGATTTTTTTCGGTCTGCAGGGTCTAAATATCAACTTGCAAACTTTAAAATTTACGAAATTTGTAGTTACGCCACTGATCTCCCCGCACGTTATTATTCTACTTACTAGTTTAAAATTTGTTTAGCTTCATCTCTGGGCTACAGGTTCTCTGTTTCAACTATTTAATTGTGAATATTCGTGAGTGAGGAAACCTTAGAATCATACCGTTGTATCTACATTTTTCACAAAAATTAGTTATGTATTGATTCCTACTAATATGGATATGCTCTTTCCCATTTTTTTTTTGTTTTGTATGTAAGACGATCCCATTACTATAATTCGGTTTTATCAATTTCAATGATTGCCAGAAAAATTTACATAATAAAATTATACTTTAAGAACGTTAAAAGTCAATTTTCTCGATTTATTCTCAAGTGTAGTTGCTACAGTATGGAATTGGAATGACGTTATGTCCACGTTTGCTAATTTTAGATATTGCAAAAACATTGTTTTTTTACATTTTAATCGACAAAATTGCGTAACGTCCGTTGTTAGAATTATTCTGCTGTTTATATAAAATCCCATATTTCTATGTTCTTTTTGTAAGGCCTCCAGCTATTTTGGTTTTGTCAACATAAAATATTTTCTTTGTAAAATGATAAATGGCAACTCAATCCAAATTATGGTTTTCTGTGACCAAAATTGGACCGGATTAACAAACCATAACAATATTGTGGTTTTTCTTCGAATTGAATGTCGTATATATTCGTCGAAAATGTAATGAAAATGCCATCAGTCATATTACAAATGTTCATATAAATATGTACATATAAAAGCCAAACCATCTTATATCGTATCTAAAAATCAATACGTGCAAGATAAAATAAAAACTATAAGAGGATAAGTTTGTTTGCAATGAAACTCGAGACAGTATGATCCTTATAATGTTAAAACAAGTAGCAATTTAGATTTTTATAGTCAAGATTTATAATGCTTCCTTCTTTTTTTTGTTTTTTTTTTTTTTAATTTCAGCCACCGCACCCCCATCAATATATAAAGGGACGTCAAAATGCATGCGGTTGGAATACATTCAGCGCTTGCCATAAAACGGCAACGGAGACGTCGTGATGAACAGAGACGTGCCAAAGAGCGTCGCTATAGTACACAAAGCGAAGAAAGTTATGACGGTTCATTACGACGTAAACAGCATCATGGCCAGTCCTCAAACAGTAATGCAGATTTTCTGGACACAAAATCCGTTTCAAGTATTGGAATGTTACACGTTGGTGTTGTTTTTGCATTTTTTGGTGTATTTTTGCTTGGTGCTGGTTTGCTACCGGACGACATGTCAAATTGGGATTTATCACAACCGAATGCAATATGGAATGAATTAGTGTTCTCCGGTTTGTTTGCCCTCGGTTTGGGCATTTTTTTAATCGTATTAAATTCATTCATTAGCAAAAGAGAGGAAGAAGACTTAGAAGATTATGTACAAAGACAATTGACGAGATCACGGTCCGGTCATCGTTTGGAGCGTGATTATGAAACAGGAGTACTCACAACACGACAACATCGTCGAATAGCTGAATTGCAAAAGGATCGCACCAATGATTCACTATCGCAAACACCAGTTACGCCAATCACAAGTGAACTACAATCACCGGTAACGCCACAAGGTTTGTATATATAATTAAATTCGTATAAAGTATGAAGGTAATATTTAGATGAGGCTTGCTCAATTTTCTAGATGTTGAGGACCCCAATGATATGCTACTGGAAAAAATCTTAGAAGAAGATAGCGCCTATAGTTATGGTGATGAATTTAACCGAAGAGAAGTAATCGTTTCACCGAATCTTAATAACGATAAACGATATCTTGCTGGTAGTAATGGACATGCAGTTCATATGACAAACATTTAAGCTTGAAACAACAACAACCATTATATAAGTAAACAAAAATTTCATTTTTTCCAAAAACGTTAATTTAAGTAATGTGAACCAACAAGATGTTTTCTGTACTCCAGCTACATATACAAACTGTTTTCAAAATTCCGATGTAATATTGAAATCAGGACACCGCCCCAAATAATGTAATCACTTTTGAGGTGCTATGTCATGCGTGCAGAAAATATGATTCGATATTTAATTAAATCAATTTCTTTGTATACCTGTACTTACATTATCTTAGATAAATTTACATTTTTATAAAGGTATAAATTCACAGATAACAACAAAATAGTTAAATTAATGCCTTAATTAAATCAACAACAACAAAATTTAATCAATGCTATTTGATATAAACAACAACAAAACAATTTCATAGATGAGCTTAGTGCGGGTGAATGAGATGCGCGAGAACACAGAGTTACATCATAAGCGCTACATTAATTTTTGTTTGTAATTTAACAGCAAAAAATTAATTGAAAAAAACAAACAAATCAACAAGCTATTTTATATAGACATAATTACATAATTCTAAATTAATTAAACTTTTTTTACATAAATCAAAAAAAAAAAAAAAAAATACAAAACTTTTGTGAACAAAAATTAAATATGAACAGAAGCTTTTTTCTATAATAACAAATCAAATTTAAAATTTAAGAATTATTCGGTTTTGGTTGTATCCTAAATGTTTTTTTTTTTCTTTAGAAAGCACAGTTGTTACATGATATATTGAATGTTTGTGTAAAATTCTGTATTTGCCAGTGCTTAGTCAACAGGTCATTTTGTTTATTGAATAAACAATCATGGGTTTTTCTTGTGGTTTAAGGTGCCTGTTTTTAAATACAGCCGGGTATATTGAATCTGTTGAATAGAAAACTAAATCGAACTGTATTACAGTCGGGGCATTAAAAAATATTACGGTGACTCAAATAACGGAAGCCCAACTTAGGGGAGTTTGACAAAATTTTTGTACGGATGCCACAATTTAAACCTGACTATTGAATGAATTCGAATTATATTCTGATGTTGGATCGATTATTGATAATTTCGATGTTGTAAGCTTGGTTTTGTTGTTTCGTTTAACAGTTATGTGTATGGCAACGGAAAATTAAAAAGTATTACAAAATTTGAAGTTACTCGTCCGTTTAAGTCCAGGACTTTACCGGGGTAGATTTGTTGATTGCTGAACCCATCAGGAGACTGTAATATGCCATCCCATTGATTAATTGCGCTTCCTACTACCTGTTTTATCCGTGCCTTTAAGAACTTTGGAGCAAATTTACTACAGAATTTCTTAGGAGAATCGCTAAGGTGATGATGCCAAACGAGAACGACTTCCGCTGGATTGTAATTGGAAATTCTGGTTCGTAAATTGTACGGTACGAAATACTTATCACATGCTGATTTACATTCTTGTGCACCTCTGTGTGTATTAAATTTAATCAATCATTTAACGGCAACATTTCTAAATCGCTCTCGTTCAAACATTTAATGCGCTTTAACATTTTATAGGTCTTACTTCGGTCTAAAAAGACCAAAGTATTGATTGAAATCCTTTCAAAAATGACCAAAAATTGGTCCAAAACCAATTTTCTCGCTGTTTTGTAAGTCCCTAAGTCCGAAAAGTTCAAAAAAAAAAATTTCGTCTGTCTGTCTGGACGTCTGGATATCTGAATATTTGGGATCGCCCATCTTTTTCCATGGTCAAGGCAGAGAATTGAAAAGCTTTTGGAACCTGTACGTGAAAAACTGACCCAAAACACCTGGTTATATACCATAAATATTAACCAATTTTTTATAAGTATATATGCCGGTTTGATTATTGAATTGGGCATTGAGTTAGAGGTTGAGTTGAAGGTTAAGTTAGGGGTCACTTAATACGGCCTAAAAAGACGAAAGCATTGAAATTCTATCAAGAATGACCAAAAAGTTGTTTGGTCCAAAACCACTTTTCTTAACGATTTGAAAGTCCCTAAGTCCGAACAAGCAAAAAAAGAAAAAATGTCCGTCAGTCTGCCCGGACGTCTGGATATCTCGGTGTCTAGATGTCTATACCCATGGTACCTCGAGAATCGCTTATCCGATTTATAATTTTTTTTCGTCAACCTGTTTCTAGAGTCAAGGCGGACAATTGAGAAGCTTTTGGAATCTGTATGTCAAGAGGGTCGAGTACCTGACATACGAATTGACCTAAAACACCCGGTTGTATAAATTGGCATTCAGTTTGGGGTTTGGCTACGGTACAGAATTGACCCAAAGCTGTTTTCGATATCACATTACTCTTCTTTCATATTTTGCATTTTTCACAATTTCGAATATATTCAACAACTTGGGTTTTCATGTTACGCCAGAAATAAAAACGCCCTAATATATCCAAGGTAGCGACATCGTGTTCTTCATAAATTATTTATCCTGTTAAGGTTTCTGGTATCCAAATTTTCCGCAGTAGCAAATCAGATAGTTGCATATCAATTTTTGGTTCTAACCGAATGAAAATTCTATTTTCCGGAATTTTGAAAGATGGAAAAATTTCGTGATGTGCGCTAATGCGGTTGCGAAAGGCAGTATAATTTGGATCTTCCAATTTGTGTAGAGCTACGTCTAGCGCACTTACCATTTTAGACCAATGAATAAAAATTTCCTCAACTGGAATCTGAAAAACAACGAGATAGAGCGTCAGGTACCATATTTTTAGAGCCACTTTGATGCTCGATTGAAAAGTTATATGCTTGCAGCTGGAGACTTCATGGCGCTCAACTCATTTAATGACATAAGTCACTTTAGAATAAAATAATCTGAAATTAGAGTAAATTTATAATATTCAATGTATGGCCTGAACTTTCACACACTTATAAGAGCTGCCAAACAATCGAGCTCAGTAATGCTGTAATTTCTATGTGCCGAATTTAATTTTTTTGACATCGTTTTTGATCAGCGGTCGAGGTTGTCGGTTCGAGGCTATAGTAATCGGATGAAATTCCGCCCGGCGCTCCATTTCCTTGTAAATTAACCTGGCATGTAAAACAATTTGGTTTCAAACCCCTTGCTTGTCCACAACCAAAGCAGAATATGCCTCGTGAAGATATCGGGCAATCTTGATATCGGTGGCCGATATCTTTGCTATTCCAACATATCACAAATTCTCCTTTTTTTCCAGATAAGCTTGCGACATATTTTTTATGTTCGAAGGACAATTGAATAAAGCATCGTCTTGAAACTGTTTTCGATGAAATAAGGTGAAGAATTGGGAATTTGGGATCAACAGTATTTTGGTTTAAGGTTTGCCTATCAAGTTTAATTTCTTCTAGTGCATAATTTTTGCATTAACGACTTTCAGTAAGCCTACGGGGATCATGACTTGATCTTGCAATACGTTCTTTCGAAGATGTGCGGTAATATTTTGTGATTGTCAGTAGAATATTTTTTAAACACTTTCCAGCTAATGGGGTTCAGAGAGGCGGGTACCGTCAGCGGTGTAAATCAGCGGTAGTGTAGCAGACCTATAGAGCCTATAGTCCAGGTGGTCCGAAGCAAAAATGGGCAAAACCGGGACACAGCCAGGCATTCGATTTTAATTCGTCCTGAATATTTCATTTTTGTTCGCGTAGAATTCTTTGTAAGTTTGTTTAACATTTATAGAGATCTGAATCAACATTGAAAACTGTTTATCTCTAGATAAATTTTCAATGTGACCGAGAAGTTTGAACCGTTAATGAAAATACACTTTACACTTTAATTCGTGAGTAAGGACAAAACTTGAATCGTTTTTGGCTAGGGTTTAACTTGGTATCTTTACTTTCAATATGAAAAAAATTCCAACTAATCAAAATGTCACTATCGCAGTCAATTCCTTTTTTTCAGCCCTTAGTGTTTGGACTGGTTGGTCTACGTACATGTTTGTGACCAAACTTTTTTTTTGATTTTATACCATCCAATCTACTGCGGAAATCGATGTGACACTCTCCAAAATCTCTTGCAAGAGAAGTCAATATTTGGTAAAAGTAAAGGTAAGGAGATGAGAAGATAAAACTCAAGAGAACTTGACACAGGACCGCAGAATTCAGTGAAACATTAGAATAAAGCTCAACAATATCTTAAAGTGAGCTACATTGAAATGAGGTGGTGTTAATTGGAGCAAATCGGGTAATCGATTAGTATACCTAGCCCCTAAGTGAAACACTGTGGACTCTAATAGCGATGCCAGACTGCGGTTTAATAAATCCGATTTAGCTAAACTGGATCAGATACTCTATGTAACAAAACGGGATTAGCAAAAATTGTCCTTGAAGAACAGGAAGGTCCGATTATTGATCCCTCAATTATTGCAAATAAGATGGCGGAATATGAGTCGGTATTCAGTGGTTCTGACCATATTGCAAATCCTCAACTAAATAATGTGGTTGGTAGTTTTACTCAGTCATTAAGAATGCATTTGACTATGTAAGGAACGTTGGCCTATTATATAAACTAATACGAGGTGGAATATGCCCCGCTCTGGTAAATATAATAAAGTCATATATAGACCATCGTCGGTTTTTCGTATGTGTTGACAATGTCCATAACTCTGAGATTAGGAAAATATCTGAAAATTATAAAACGATAATTCCGAGTTTTTTAAAACTTATAACTTTACAACTTCAGATAAACTCAAACATGACAAAGATTTCCTGATTTTACCAAAATTATTTATCAGCTTTAGACAAATATTTAGATTTAGTACCTACTGAATACAAAAATTACGCTGCAAGACAAATTATGAGGTCATTTAGCCTTGCCGTACAAAAACGATGTACATATATAGGACTGAATTTACAATAAAATAGTTAAAAATTAAAATTTTCACTTCCAGTTTCGCCGATCGGTACTCCTCTCTACGATAAAAACTTAAAAGACTCAAACGATAACCTAAAAAATGTCTGTGATCTGTTAAAAATATCTGTGATCTCGTGGAGAGTTGTGGCCGCGTTAAAAACTATTTAGCTCGCAGTATACAGAACTTAACGCTTTAATAGTAAAAGAGCTTTATAAAGAGCTCTAAACCAATAACTAAAACAGTTTTCTTCCAATATTTAAATTTGGATCGTGATTTTTTAAATACGAAACAACAACAATTATTTATGTCCAAGGTCTAACTATTGTATTTCGTATGTACTCCCTTCTGTCCAGAAACACTCCCCTGGAAATCCGAAAAGCACTCCGTCCAAAGTTTTCAGTGCGACATCACTGATCTGTATACACACAAAACTGACGAAAATTCCTTCTAGAAACAACAGTAATTCTAGAAATAACCAACACAACCTAAATACAACCGATATTCATTACAATATAATAATAAATTTTATACAAACACACACGCGCCGATCTCAAAATGTTGTAAATTCAACGTACATATGTATGTAGTACGCAATATTATTTAATAAATAAAAAGAAAAATTTTTGCACAATTTCATCACCACACATATGTATGTACATATGTATTCCAATATGTGTGATGAGAAAATACCTGTATAACGATAACTGAGAGTACCGTTAGTGTCTTTTTTTTTAACACGTCTGTTCATGTTTCCTTGTTTTTAAAACAAATTACCATTTGTAAAAATGGATAACAAGAAACTTCACAAATGAATATTGTTCACTATCAAAATATTTCTTCACACGAAATTTAACACAAAAACACTCACTAAACACTCACGAAACTAATAATAACAATATTAACAAACACATAACAGAAGAAATTTTTGGTTAAATTCTATCAATATGCGTATAATGTATATATGTAGATATGTACACAAAAACTTCACACCACTTTTCCACAACTTTCCTAATTAACTAATTAAATATACACAAAATAAATTAAATTAAACACTTTATATATTTAAAAAAATAAAATTAAATTAAATTTACGAAGAGGACGACCAAAACACGTCTATCCTCTTCGAGCGTCAACGACCAACCAACAAAACTTGCAATGACTGTGTTATGCCGGAAAACTTATCAATAAATTTTCCTAAATGTATGGCCATTACAAAAAACCTTAAAAGTTCCTTTTATTGGTTAGCTCGTTCAGATTATTGATTGCAAACAAATCGTTTCGGCTTAATTGATGGCCAAGAAATTTTTTTTTATTTAACTCTTTAGCCATTCTGATCTAACTTTTCCAAGACGCTATTTGTTATGTTTTAACTTTTCTTTGCTCTCCATATATATGAGAGTATCATCCATCGAAACTTCCATGTTCCCCAAGTCTTCCATTATCTGACTCTTTCAGACAGAACTTTAACCATTTGAACGAGTTCCGCCTCCAAGGTGTTGCCATAGTCAATTTTTTTTTGGTTCTTTCCGAAACTCGAATTTGTCAAAACACTTTTTTACTTTCCAAGAAATACGTATCAGATAATATTAAATCCGTTAAATCGACGTGACTTTGAAGAGACTGCTGTGTTGTTCTCTTAGTCTTCATTAAAACTCCAGCTTTAAAAGCTTCATCAATATATTTCATTTTTCTTCCTGAAGCGAAAAATTTAAAATTCTGGATCGTCAATATCATTTTCATAATCGGGTTTTTTTACGATCCATCAATCTTTAAATTGAACTATTAAATTTATCTAACTATTTGTAAATTTCGTAAAAAGTTTTCCATGCACTAAGCTACTGGAAATTCCTACGACTATCCTATAACCCAAATCATCGGTCAGATCATTAAAATCACAATATTTAGCATTTAATATGAACTTTAATTAAAAACTCGCCGAAAGAAGCATCAGCCTGAACCATTCTGTTAAACTCATAGCGTTCTAATTTTATGTTTAGCTTTGGTTCGAAATAATAGCGAAGTCTACTCTCAAAATTTACTAGACTTTTCTTGTCGTCGTTTGATAAACTAAATACATTAAAAATATTTACCGCATTCATCCCTTGTGATAACATGAATATAGCTAGCTACCTGGATAGAATCTGGTTTTTTTTTTTTATTCCGTTGCAAAGCTTCAGCAAACGACACATATCGTTGCATAAAATTCAGTTTACGTAACAAACGTTTAACTTGGACATTGCATAGGATGACCAGGACAAAAAAGGCCTAGACGAAATCTGAAAAAGTTTAAAAAAATCATTCATCATCATCAAGATCATCCACTGGTTACAAAACAGATGTGTTGTGAAATCTCATCTAGAAAAGTTTTAAACCCGCTATCTTGATTGTGCTGCAACTAATTATTTGATTATCAAATATGTTGGTTAAGTCAGATATCAAATTGCAATAGAATTGGTGCATAATCGCAAAAGTTCGATTTGGGGCAGGGATAGAATTTCTTAAATAAAATATGGTGAAAATTCAACAACTTTCGCGGTACCCTACTAACGGTACTTTACTCCATAAATACAATAAACCATAAATCAAGGAATTAGATTTGTCAAAAAGAAATCCGTTTTTTACATATTGTATAACCAATCCAGGCCTTTACGACTTTTCCAGCACCAGATGGAACATGCTCGTTTGTCAATGAATTTTAGTGAAATTTGATTTCTGCCTTATTAAGCCGATTCTATAATTAGTTCCTAATATAAAACCAAATTTTTCACGCTCTGAAGATTTCTCAAATAAAATAAGAGCCAAATTCAAGAAATATTGCAGAACAGAATGATGTTTTATAATATTTATTATTAATTCATGGTCTGAAGAATTTTTCGGCCATAAGGTTGGGCCGGAGTCAGAATTTTTAAAATAAAACAGCCACACTACTCATACTAATGGTGTTACGGTCGATATCAAAAATTAGATTTGCCAATTTTAGTTTTCCGTACACAGGCAACCCAGATAATTTTCGCCGCCTTCAGCACTAAATGGAACCACGTGATGATTCTATCTTTGAAACGTGATACAGAGTGAAGTTTTATTCAATACATCGTATCTTTACGTTAATACATGCTACAATATTAAAACTAATGCGGATATTCAGCACCTTCAGAGTGACACTCTATCCCATTGTAGGTAAATATGTTTAGGGATAATTATTGCTCGACAAGCTCGCCACACCATTTACATATTTTGTGCTTAGTTGATTACAGCGGGAAAATCGCATTCTCGTCGATCTTGTACTCCACAAACGAATTGTTCTGTGGAAGGAGTACTACGATAGTATTTTTTTCACACCTTCGAAAACGTTCTACAAAGTTTCATTTATTCTGCTTATTCCGAAGAAATATTATGTTTCTTGCGTCCCTAAAAGTGAACAGTTTATAGTATTTTGCTTCTTGGATTGTTTCGGATTGGCATGCTCTTCTAAGCTTGTGCATAACGGAATTGAGAGCCACCAAATACGTTTCATTATTGAAATATTACATTTACGTGTGAAGTCTTTTTCCCAACTTGAAAATTTGCAATATGCTTAATGAAAATATTAAAACGATTTACCTGTTTGTTTTTCAACTTATTTTTATTTACAAAACCCCTACAGTATATTCCATCATCTTCACGGGGAAATTAATTATAACCAAAGTTTTTGGAATTTTATGAAATAAAGTTTGTTTATAATTAATTTCACCTTGAAGATAACATTGTAAATAAAGATAAAGTTAAAAAACAAATAAATCCTTTTAATATATTAAAATAAAAACTTATTAAGAAAATGCTACATGGTAAAAAAATCTTTGTACTGAACTTACCTAGCGAAAATAATGCGTGTGGTCGGTAAACAACTAAATTATCAACCATGTAGTGAATAAGCAAGGGCACACTAAAAAAAAATTCAACGAAATATGCCCACAAAGATCCCTACTCAATCTGAATTCAATACTATGCGAAAGATAAATCGTACGAAGAAGAAGGAAGTACAGTTTCTAAAGCCTGTGTGGCAAAAGTTTTCGAGACTGTAACAGAGGCTCAAGGCAGATTTGAAATTAGACATGCATGAAGAATTGTTTTGCTTTCAATAAATAAAAAGCCTAATTACTGAACTGTAAGTAATTATCTTAAATAAATATTACTTCTGGATATTTTACTGAGGAGCTGGTTAATGGTATTTTATTGGCAGAAAACTATCTCTGGTTTCTGAATTTTCTGGCAAAAAATTTGAAATAGACAGTTACAAAAAAGTGTATTTTCAATTACTAAAATTTTTAAAATTCAATTAATTATTGTATTTTTAAAATATTGAATTTCGAATTCAATATTTGCGATTAGTTTTCGTATATATTGAAAATTTCTGACATGTCATGATGCCGGATGAACGAATATATTGATTCGCTGGCAGGCAATTTTTCGAAATTCTTCCTTCCTGATAGTCATTACTGAGGCATTTGGGATACTGTTTCTGAGTAATAACAACCGGCAAACGGTATTCTTCATTTCTTTAAAAGAAGTTGCCCTGCTTACATGTTGAAAAGTTGCTGGTTTCAATCCGTCCATCGATCCGATGGATCAATCCGTAGTAGCGTTGGTCTATATTCATTTTGAGTACGATAACCATAATTCATAATTTTGGTAGCTGTGACACGCATTTTCTTTTCTTTGGCATTTACATCGTACACCCTGCACCTGCTAAACTATACCGATTTCGTATTTCTAAAAATCTAAAAATTTTGGAATCGTTTTTATTCGACAGTTTGAAACATTTTTCTCAAGTTCAGGTTACTAGTGCATTATAAAATCTGAAACTCTACTTCATTTATTAGATTGATTTTGGATTAATTTCGTTCTCTCGACAAGTTACCTAATTTTATTTAGGCAAATTACACGGAAGACACAATGACAACCAGCAAAACTAATGCAACCATAACTAGGGCTTTTATTGAAACTCGCGTACATGATTTGCAATTATCTATAATTACGATTGTTGGATGTTTCTTGAGATAGATTCAATCAAACAATGTTGTCGAAAGACAACGAACGTTAAATAAAGATAAAGAACTATAATTTTACAGTTTATAACAAACAATACGAGTAAAACTCAGTTTCAGGAAAATGGTTATCAAATATCCCCTAAAAATCCTCTATCTAGAGTTAATAAACCGAAACCAATTAGTGAAAATAGACTAATAGAATGAGCTTTACCAGCTCATTCTACAAAGGGTAACGAACTACCAAAAATGGAACTATTGGGAGTTTGTGTTATAGTATCCTCAGATATATCACCAGTGTCATCTTAAGCATTTCGTTTCGGTTGTGCTCTGGTTACACCTGCAATTATTTTAGCGAATTCAGATATAATGAGCCTTTCACAATTTTTCAAACGACTAAGTGCATGATTAAAATTCTTTGGTTTATATTCTAAGTCGCCATCGGATTAAACCGAGAAGAAGCTTTCGGGTTTGTTTTCATCCAGATTAAAGGACGATGATTAGTCGTTGAGTAGCCCAAACTAGATCCTTTTCCACGGTATGGTGGTTTCGTTCCGCATCGTTTAGCAATCTACTCGCAAATGAGATTGGTAGATCTTTTCCTTCGACATCTTGTGATAGAATCGCACCGATTACGTAATCAATCGCATCTTTAGTTAGAATGAAGATGTCATTGAAATTATGACATTGAAGTATAGGAGATGAAGTAACGACTCAATGAGCATTCCATTCAAATTCTACATTTTTCGGTAACAATCGACTTGAAAGTTCGGAGATCTTGGAATAATCATCAAGATATACAAAACATATTAAACCATTTAATCCCAATTGGAGCCTTCCTTCAGACCAAATGGCATTCGCAAAAAATGGTAACGACCGGCTTGGGTACTAAACGCTGTCGTTTCTTTATCATCAGCGTGCAGTTTAATTTAATGATACCCATTTGAAAAATCGAGTGTTGTGAAACACATTGCTTTGCCCAGTTGGTCTAATATCTCTGTTATGTTCGGCAGAGGGAAAAATTGATCACTAGTAATGTTGTTTAATCTGTGAAATCCTACAACTAAACGCCATTTTCGTTCATCAGCTGAAGATTTCTTGGGAACGATCAATAAAGGAAAGTTCCAAGGACTATTAATTGGTTCGATAATTTTTTCGTTTAGCATCTTATCAACTTGTTTATTAACCTCGTCTTTAAGTGATTCGGAGAAATGATATTATTTGACGTGAACAGGTTGCGAATTTTGAAATCTTGGAATCTAATGACAACAAGCATTTGTTGTATAGTCAGTCAGAGTATCGCTTTCTAAGGTAGAAAACATCGTTGAAATCACGGCTAATTTTGAATATGGAAGATTTTTCTTTTTCGTTCAAGTGACTGAGATTTAGATTTTCAGTAAACTTGGTCAATCTTGCTTCTATGTTTGGATTCCATTTCCAATATTTAGTATTATAAAGGAACTTGTTAAAAGCTCAGTTTTATTTTACCGATATTAACTGGATAATCGTTGGTATTCACTAGTCAGTAGATCAAGTAGGCTCACATCTTGTCACCCAATAAAAGAATCCGATGAGCAATACCTATAAATGCGTTTAGTATTACGTCAAATTTCCTCAATGGGAAATATGGTGTGTGTGTGTGTGTGTGTGTGTGTGTGTTCCGATCCGTATATATTGATCTCTATTTGGGTATCAGAAAATCCAAGCCAAAAATTCTAAAACTTGGTCAGTAGTTAAATTAGGCCTACATCTTATCACCCAATAAAGGAATCCGATGAGCAATACCTATAAATGCGATGAGCAATACCTATAAATGCGTTCGCCAACTTGAGGTATGTTGTGTGGTCCCTATATATTGATCTCTATTTGGGTATCAGAAATCCAAGCCAAATTCGAAAACATGGTCAGTAGTTCAATTAGGCCTACATCTTGTCACCCAATAAAGCAATACCTATAAATGCGTTTATTATTACGTAAAATTTCCTCAACGGGAAATATGGTACGTGTGGTTCTGGTAAAAAAATGCAAATTTCAATATGCAAAATCCATGATAAAATTCTACAAATCGCTGATTAGTTGGCTGATATATACATCTTACTACCCTATTAGGAAAACCGATGAGAACGACCTATAACCCTGTTTAGTATTAGGTCAAGTTAGACACCCCTTCCCAATATGGAATTAGCATACTTTAAATCGTATTTCGAAATTTTAAGTTACGATTTTGTAAATAATTTGTATCCAATATATTTACATAAATCACATTTTATTCCTTAATTATACGTTTAATAATTTACTTTTATTAATTTAAACATTATTAAAAATATTCATAAATTCAATTCTCTATACAATCGCCTAAATGTATGCATTTTACTACTCCAATCATGTTTTTTAGTTGGTGTTGTTGTTTTAGGAAAAGTTTAGGATAAAATTCACAGCGGTGGTATACAACGAATTAAAATAACTTTTTCAAAGTTTTTTTATAATAAAAAAATCTTGATTTTCTATACTATACTATATACTAAACTTTTGAGTAATTGACATTTGGTATTATGAATTTGAGCAAACGAGTTTTTCGGAAACATTTTCTGGGGAAGTGTTTTTTAGGATTTTTATTTATATACCTGCCGTCCCCAAACCTCCGCGTCGACGATTTTTTGAAATTTTAACAATCATAGAAATTAGAACTCCCCAAAGCCGCTTAACATTGACCTTTTCTGCCCAAGAATGGCCTGAAATTAGATAGCTTCCTTTTGTTTTCATATTGTAGTTAACAACAATTTAATGTGGCCTTCCTGAACAGCTGCAAATTTGCGAAAGTAAAGAAAATAGAAGAAGCGTTAATTCGCTGGTATATTCAGATTAGCTGCAATCGCAGTCGTAAAATCGTCAGCCCGATGCAAGTTAACAGTAAAGAATTTACCTTCAGTGTAAAAAGTCGTTCAATCAAATGTCTCTTTAGTCATATGTTTGGTTTTCTAAGCAACAAACAGTAGATTTTTTTTTTAGTCCGGAAACTAATAATTAGTAGTGGCGTGTAGGTTTGCACAGAAAATTAAAATAATATTTCTAATTTTGTTGATTCTTCATTGAATGACATCATGAATGAAACTAATGAAACTTACTTTCACACTTACTTTTACTTAACAATGACTTAGTCAAAAATAAAATAAATTGACCTACTTGTAATATTTCGATGCAATATCCAACAATGCAAACGTTGTTTATTTTTACAGAGGCAAGAACCACCCTAGTTTTTTGAAGCTCTATGATTGGTATCACAGAATATCTTAAAGCATTTTGTAACATTCTAAGCTACTTTTGTTTTTTAAGAACAATGTTTGTATGTATTTAATTATTGCACATGTTTCTTTTGTCAATTGCCTTAGTGGTAATGGGTCATTTAAGTTGACTAAATAATTATCTCGAATATAAAGCACTGGAGCGCAGGAAAGGCAAAAAATAATTTCGTGCCAAATAAGATATTAAATAAATAAAGTTAAAAATCCATAAAAACGCTGCGAGTTTCTCAAAAAAATTTAGTTGAACAACCACAACCATTTTGTATAAAACAAATCAGCTAAATACCAAATTAATAAATTAATTAATATTTTTTTATAATTATTTATCTAAATGTTGTAATTGTGATAAATAAACAAAAAAAAAAAAACAAAACACAAAAATTTTGGAAAAATTGAAAACTCATATAAAAATAAACAAATATGACCAAAAATTATAAACGAAAAAATATTTCAAATATAATTAATTATAAAACTAAAAAAAAAAAAAATAATTAAAGTGTATTTACATTGTTATATAATCTACCAAAAAAAAAAAAAAAAAATCATCTATTACATATTCATATGCATATAAATATCATATAAATTATAAATTTAATTCATAATTTAATTTATAAATATTTCTATTATAATATCTAATTATAAGCCAAACATTATACAACACACAATGACGAACACACAAAACATGAATGCTCACTGCGCCCTTTCTCTCTATAATAATGAATTCTATAATAAACTTATTTATATATTAATATAAATAATAATTTATTTAATCAAATATATTAATAAGCTCACACAAAAAAAAACATTATTTTAATACACAAAACTTTTTTTTATTAAATTAACTTTTATTGTTAGTTAAGGTTATGTATTAAAAATTAAAAAAAAAAAAATTATTGAATTCAATTTTTTTTTTCTTCTGCGAAATGAAATTTTATTTGTGATGTTCCATTACATACTCGTACAGAGATTTCAGTAGATATAACAAAAATATCAGAGGTAATGAGCACTAACTAATAAATTGTATTAACCCCATAATTCATATGTATACATAAAATTAAATCTCAAACAAATTTAAATTTTTCACCGGAAATGTATTCCTATAAAAAATCAGTTTAAATTATAATCAATTAAATCGTTGTTAACGATGTAACAATGTGGGCTTATGATTGAGAAAATTGTAGGAGGTAAGAAGGGTGGTCACAACTCATTCAGTAATAGCTGATTTATATTCAATCTTTTTGTTCTATTCCAAAAAAGAATAGAAACACGAAGAAAACTGCAAATACATTTTATCCAGAGGCGAATAAACACGCAAATCAAATCAAAGTAATCGCGTTTTTGTTTATTCTCCCATCAACTCTTTGAACGAACCATAATCAATCGTCCATTAGCCTCTCATATCTTTCTCTTCATCTATTTGTCAATTACAAGAATTTTTATTCGCATTTCTGTAAATCGCACACACACGCAAAACTATATTCGTTGTTTAAACCAACGTCCAGTAAAAATAGACCTATGAATAGTCAAAAACAATGGTACAGTTCTGAGACTTGGTACACATGTGTTCTTTAACCATCAACCACAATAAAAAAAAAATATTAGCGCCCAATGGTCGTCCAAACCCTCTCTGTGGGAGGCTAGATGTGGTAAAAAAAATTTTGTTTTTGAAATGTTCCTCCCACCAAAATTTTGCTGTTTCAATCTTCGCAGATGTTGACAGAAAGTGTTGGCCGATGACATAGGAAGACCTTCTATTCGTAACGGATAGAAAATATGAAACAGTTCATATAGCACGACTCTTTCGGTGGTTCTGTCATGGTGTGTACATGATACATTTCTGAACACGAAATTCGTGTGGATTTGATTTTCCGACAAAAAAAGGCATCCAACTTGATTGCTTGCGGTTAAAACGACATATTTCAAGATCGAATCAAAATCATATATGGTACAAAACGACATCAGATACAAACCAGGATATTTCAAAACATTTTATTACAGAAGTGATTAACGTTAAATTGAACATGTTACCTGGAAATGAGGTACTACGCAATACGTCCAATTTGGGTTGCACTTAGCTATTTTGAAACCGTTATTTTGATGAAATTTGACATGCACGATTGAAATGCGATTATAAGTTGCTTTTTAGATAAAATTCTGGAATATGCCCAATGAGAATGAGCTTGGCTGTTTCTTAACTGATTATGTTGAAATTCGACATGTAGGATGGAAATGAATGCTGAAATATAAAGGGCTGAAAAACTCATGAGGTGATAAGAACTTCATTATTAAAATTTAATTCAAACTCCAAATCAATCCCAAACTGAACCTCTGAAGTCAATCTTCTACTCAACATCCGGTTCAAATTAGAACTCAACCTGCAACTCAATCCCAACACAATCCTAAACTCAATTACCAAATTAACCGCCAACACAACAATCAACATAATCACCAAATTAACCCCAAATCATTCTTTAATAATTCACTTAAACCATCATACTATCGTACCATAGCCATCATTTCACCATACCATCATATCATCGTAACATCGTACCATCATATAATCATACCGCCATACTGTCAAGCCATGATAACATCACACCATCCAACCGTCATACCGTTATCCCGGCATATCATCATACCATCATACCATCATACTAACATATTATCATACCATCATCCTACCATAACATCATTCTGTGATATATACTAAAGAAACTAAATTCAGCGACCACCCTCCATTCTATTTCCAATTTTTAAACCACATGTTCATCCTATGCCTTCACAATTTATCTACATATGATAATATCATAGTTACAATAATTATTCAAAATTTGCCAAAAGTTTATATAGTCCAGGCAACGAAGGAAAAATAGCGGAAATAATTCATGTAGAAGCCAAAATTGGTACAGTTGTATGGGAAGGTGTCCTTAACAACATACTAGAAGTACTGAGGGGTGAGGGTGAAGCTAAGGATGAGGGGGGGGGGTCTCGAAAGGTCCTTTTTTCAATTTTTCGTTAATAACTCAAAACCCACTGCTTCTATCAAAAAAATGTCTATATACTAAATTAATAAACATAAAATTCTCAAAAATAAAGATTTTCTACACCTTTTTGATAGGATCAAAGCTTAAGGAAATATGGAGGGGGTAAATAGAAAATTTAAAAAAAAACAGTTTTTATTGTTAAAAATGAATTGTTTAATTTTAAAAATTAAATGTTTATTGTTAAAAATGAAATAATTACAGCTTAAGGATATATATTGAACATTAAATTTCGTCGAAATCTAAATTTTCATCATCATCGAAGCTATTTTCGGGCACTGAAGCAGGTAATCCCTGCTTTGCGGCAACCGCAGCGCACCCCACACCCAGTCGTGCTTCGGCAAAATATCATGTTCAAAATGGAGTCGGGTGCCACAGGGTCGTTCGTTTTAACTGCGTAAAGGATCCCATCTTATCCCTTCACCCAACCCCATTGGATGGGTGGTAGAGGGTTGCCGAGCCACTGTTGTACCTGTAAGAAAATAATGATACCAACGTAAGTATTCATCACAAACTAATATTTGTGTAGATAAACTCTGAGCGAGTTTTGCTTTGAAACTCTTCTGGTGGGAGGAAGAGTGGCCATGTCTGATTTGAGCTTCGTTGACGCCTTCAAAAACGCCGAGTACCTATGTTTGTTCAGGTTGTCTTGATGTGCAGGCGCTTTGTATACAGCCAAAAAAAGCTTCTCGCCAGCCTGTTCATCATCCTCAGGTGATGCTGAGGGATTTGTGAATATTGCTGAAATATTTTGAGTGAGGGCAGGGTTTTCTGTGAAAAGCTTAGCGATTCCTACTTTACTCTTTTCATGTATCGCCGAGGTGGTGTCGCATCCGGAGAAGCCATGAAGAAGAAGAATCGTTTTAGAAATTGGAAGCTGTTGAAGTTATCGCACTGAGAACAATTTGGTCTCCATATTCCCACGGCCTGGCTTCATGAGGTACATATTGATAGATGGTGATGCCAATCCCATGAGGAGAACTATCAAGTATACATCCTCCGCAACTATTGCTACAGTTGGATGTACAGCAGCTTTATCCAACCCACACCTCACAATAGTGCTGTCAGCATCCCCTGTAGCAACAGCTGTTTCTATTCCGGCTGCTGCCATTTTCTCACTGAGCAAGTGAATCAATGTGTGAACTGTGATAGTCGTGCTTTCATAATATTTGATGTCAACAGAAGTTTTTGTGAGCGCTCTTCGCTTCTGCTATACTCGTTTGATGCTGTTGTCATCACCATATCCATCAAAAACCACCGAACAATTTTTACCGTAATGTTTATGTACGTAGGCAATGTACTGATGGCAAATTGATAATATGTTGAAAGACTGTTTCCATTTTATGCGATGGAGTAGGAAACCACCGTCTACCACATTGAAGCTGTGGGTGATATCCACAGTTGCGTTGTCCTCTATAGGCAAAACGTCATAGAGTGATGATTTTTTCCCTTTTGGCATTCCGCCCTCGCTGAACAGGCCCAGGGTATATGGAGTTAATTCATATGTCAAAAGCTCTTCTACATCTTTATCGTCCTTTTTTGATATGACAATTCTTTGGAAAATTGTCAGAGGGTTAATTGTAACTTTATCACAATTGATTTTAATGGTGCTGCTCATACTGGCTAGTGACAAGACCACATTCTTTTTAGATTGGTTCATATCACCAAATTTACTGCCGATAAAACTTTGCATAGTTTTAGTTCCAATATCCAGGGCTTGGTGGTAGTTCATTTTGGAATTTTCCACGATACCTGCTGACAGTGACATCAGTGAATCCTAGATGAAGAGGTATAGGCACTGTTGTCGTAAGCCATGGATTCAATGTCTTCCAAGATAATCTCAGCAGCTTTTTGTACAATCCTCTCACGTTCTCTTTATTCATCTTTGCACCTTGAAGTGTACCATGAGTTGCTCAAGATTTTATCACTAAAACTACGAAAGGAGACGACAGTTTGTCTGGTGCAAATAGTACTGAAAAAAATTTGGTCCCCATATTTTTCCTTCATTCTCTCCTTAATGGTCTTCACATGTGGTGGTTCCCCTGCAATAACCTGTTCCAACAACTCGTCCATACAGTATTGGCAATTATCAGTCCTTTCAATATAATCATATATTTCTTCCATTGCTTCTGAAATCCCTTCATCTTGTGGACGTCCAGCTTTTTTATTTGAACCCACCCCTCGGTACTTTTAGTATGTTGTTAAGGACACCTTCCCCTAAAACTGCACCAATTTTGGCTTTTACATGAATTATTTCCGCTATTTGGTATTTTTTGGTCTTCGTTGCCTGGACTAATAAGAAACTGTTAAATTATGACATTAACAAACAGGCAAAACAAGCAATTATAAAATCAGTCACTTGGAAATATTAAAAAAAATTGAAATAAAACGGTATTTACTTAATATTTAAATAATGAATCTAAATACAATCAACTGACCAAATTGAAAAGGCAAGATCTACATTGGTTCAAAGATAGGGGAACCAAACACAGAGTAAAAAATAATTCTGCTGAAGCTAGTTTTTTCTGCGCTGAAGCCTGGATAGTGGATTCGGAAAACCACCTAAATTTGTTCGCGACTGTACAGGTAAAAATATATGGAATATAGAAATTTTCATCACTTAGCACGACGGTATTAATTTTAGAATTAAACAGTTTGTAAAGCAATAAGTCGTTTAAAACTAGGCTCCTATTCAGTAAGCTTGCCATGCTTGGTTTGTAAATATCTTAAGTCTTGCAATATAAGGGATACTTCCTACGTGAGGTACAGTTTTAAAAATTAGAAACTTCGTAAATTTCCTTTGCACTCGCTCAACTAGTTCACTATAAATTTCGTAGAATTCTTACTAGACTACATTGTATGTACTTGAAATTCTCTTCCTCTGCGAAATAAACCCAAGAATTTTATGTGCTTCGCGCAGATTGACTAAATCTGTTTTTCGAATGTCAATTTGGTGTCAAAGATAACGCCTAAGTCAGCAATTTTTGAGTAACTCTCCTTAAGTTGAAATTTGCAATATAATAAGACTGGCTAATAACTGGCGAACTTTCTTAGTACATTTTTCAACATTCAAATTAAGTTTGTTTACAAGGCAACAGTTTTGCAGTTTATCAAGATACATTTGCAGAGAAAGAGGAGCAGTCTACATCGGTAATTCTTCTAAAAAATTTGAAATCATCGGCATAAAACAGATGGGGACAATCAAAAATGTTAGAAAGGTCAGTAATGAATATCGTGAACAAAAGAAGCCCAAGAGTAGAACATTGCGGAACACCGGAAGTAGCTAAAAATGGTCTTGAAATTTGTACATTAAATTTTACTTTTACAAACCTATCGCTAAGATACGAAGATAACCAAATACATAATTTATCAGAAAGTCCTATTTTGCAGCATTTCTTTATAAGGACTGCCAACTTGAAAGCCTTGCCTGCGCTATCGAACGTACGTAACTTGAGAATTCCAGAAGGTTTGTCAATACTGAGAGTTTGCCGTAAGATCCATGCTGTGAGCTACTAATACTAGATTTTACTTCTTGAAATGTTAAATTATATACAAGTTTTTCAAAAATTTTACTAAATGCAGTTAAAAGAGAAATGGGCCTTTAGTTTTCAATGATACTTTTATCGCCTTTTTCGAAAATTAGTGCCAAAAATTGCCGATTTTCAGTTATCTGAACCCGGACCCTTGTTTACGTCAACCGAATTTAGTACATTTAGTACACCTTTCACCGTAAAAAGGAAATGGCATCAGATAACCAATTTGTATTTTTTATTATTATTATTATTGGAAGGCCATGCGGGCGATCAGCCACTTCGCACTGCGACCTAAAAGATCTATTGTGCTGGACCCTGCTTAATTATCCGTCCAGTCAATATTCAGGTTCTTAATGAACCTGACAATACTGCCTCCCGGTACGAAATACATACTATCTGGGCTTATTGCTCTCCCTGCTAGATGTTTACTACAGCATGTAGTCCAGTTTCAGCAGCTTTACTACAGGAAGGCTAAATAAAACTGGAGGGTGCCTGGTATCCAGAGTCCGCATATTTTATACTGATTAACCTATCAGCCATTCATCCATCAGGTTACCTCTTATACAATTGTACCCATCACGCAGCTGCCTAATGACAAGACCAGAACAGCTCACGTGATGCGCACCCTACTGGAAGGTTACGGAGCTGGTAGATTAATCTACTCAACTTTGGTCCCCCCTCCAATAGACGCCAAACCACCAACCAATTAGTATTTAGTAACTTGGCATTGCAAAACTGGGTGTATAAACTGACTCAAACAAATCTGCAAACATATTACAAATAACTTCACTATTGTGAGAATACCTACTACCAAGTCGCATATAGAGGTAGGATAACCTCATTTGAAAGTAATAGAGTAAAAGATCAAAACTGCTTGGGGTTATGTTTTAGGTTTTGCTCGATAGCTCTTAAACATTAATAATAACAAATGCGAGTTTCCTTTTTAACCCATTTCCGATAGATTGAGAAAATTACATGGTCATTGTGATTTTTGTTGTAGTTTTGAATAATACCAAAACGGAAACTTAGAGAGTGAATTGTTTAACGAAGACTTAGGTTCTAGATAAATGCTAATTGTGGAATACAATTCGTTAAAAACGCTATGAACATCACGATAAGTATTGGCAAACTGCGTAAAACTATGTAATTTTTTTTGAGAAAAGCAAAGTATGTTGACAGTGACAAGGAGATGAAAACTGTATATCTTTGAAAGAGGATCCGAGAAAATCGTACTTCTACTGTAGAACTATTTATGTTGGAAAATATGATATCCAGAATACTACCTGTGCAGTTAACAATGTGATAAATTCCCTAGGATTATTGTTATATGAGAGGAAATGATTTTAGTTGCATTTCTTCGACCAAAGCCTTATTTTAACAATATTTAGGGCATAGAAGCACTCTCTTTTGTGATTGTGACTTCGATTTAACATTCAATTTCAATATTTAAACTAATCATCGAAGTTTGAAATGAGCAGGTAATGTAGAACCTTGATTTTTTAAACTTGTTTAAAATTGTTGTTCCAGTTCATGAACAAATCAATCGAACATTCAATGGAATTCATTTTTCGAAAGGGATTGAAAAAATCTCAAATTCTCAACCCTTTGCAATTTTCGAGTAATATTGAAAAACTTAAAAAATTAAAAAAATCATTAAGAATCTCGAATAACTTCATACCAGAACTGTGATGTTAATGTTCAATTTAGTCGAGTAAAAATAGACCCATAAATCGTCAAAACAAAATGGTACAGTTCTGAGACTTGGCTTACATGTTCTTTAACCACCAACGACAATAGAACAAGCCCTATTTGTGGGGAGCTGAAGGTGGTAAAAATGCTCTTTTTAACAAAACTAAAAATCTAAAATCTACATCCTAAAGCAAGGTGTTCGACACTGAAATATTTAAATAAAGGAGGTGACAGAGGGGAGGGGGGGGATTTATTATGGCTACGGACCATTTTTGTGTCTATGCCTGGTCCTAGTTGACCGCCACCCAAACCTAGGTGACAGAGGGCCAGATTTTAAGTCAGAAGCACTACAACAGCTTTTCGAATTTTGTTATCTTCTCGCCGTTATAATCCTTTATAATGACGAAACCTCAATTCAGGATTTTGTATCGCATTGCATCATTCCTAGCAACATCCGATTAAGAAGTAATTTTTTTTTTAAATACGTCTTTAGCCGAGGCGAATTTTGTCCGAAAACATTAAAAATTTTGAAATCAAAGTCCAACATAACATTATTTATCTCAGAAGGCTCGTTCGTCAATGAAGTGATGATTTTTTTCACTAAGCTTATAGCTTAGAATTTTGGCTACAAACCAGTAGGGGAGATTACAATTTCATGATTCCTAAAAATTTTGAGTTTTCCCAATAAATATTTAATTCTTATGCTGTGTGCCTCCGAAGACTTTTCAAACTAAACTTTTCAAATTTTGAAGCTTTCGCTATTTCCTCAGAGATGCTTGGTGAAAAGGCAGCTTACGAGGTTACTTTTCGATGACTTTTCAATTTGTATTATATACAGTTTAAAATACGTAGTCAGTAAAGCCCGGTACACATTGAAAACGAGTAATGAGAACGATATTCCCATTTTTACCAAATTATGTAACATAATTTTTAAAATAGTTAAAACTGTATGATTTTATTGTACGATAGTTAAAATATCGTGCAAATCTATAATTTTAACAGTTTTAATACAAATTTTCAATTTATCATCATAAATTAAAACGATAAAATGAAATTTTGTATTAAAACTGTTAAAATTTTAAATTTTATTTTTAGCAAATGCACGATATTTTACCTATTGTTAATTAAAATCATACAGTTTTAACAAGTTTAATAATTTTCTTACATAATTCAGTTTATAAGCAATCGGTTTCTCATCGGTCAGCTCAATATGCATTTTTATGTTTGGACTTGGCGTTTTCTTCTCTGGATTTTAGTTTACTATCAATAATCGAATTCTACCCGCCACTTTACGATAATGAATATGGTTTATGTTCAGCGGAAGTTCTCATAGTAATTCCAGTCGGCGTTTGATTTATCAAATGTCTACCCAATAAAAAGTCAACTGGCAATATTCCATCAGGAACTATGTGAATTGTGGTCTCATATACTTCATCCTCTATTTTTAGCTTTGCATTAAACCTACCTACGGTTGATACATCTCTGGACCCCGCACCATGGAATAGTGTGCACAACTCGCTAAATTCGCAAATGCCCGTTCCAATGAATTTTTTATGTGACATTAACTAATGTCGCTTCCGGTATCAACTAGTGCACAAAGTTCCTTTCCATTGAACATTACATTTTTGACAGCTTTAGATGAACAATCATCCTGATTCTCTATGGCTGCACAAGATTTATAATTTTGAACCATCAGATTTTTTCGCGCAATCTTTTCCTAGATGCCCGGTTCCACCACAGTTGTAACATCTTGGCATTCTTCGGAATCTATTTGACTTTTTGTTCTCAATTGGCTTTGTTGTTACTCTCTCGATTGGTGCTTTTATCTTAATTTTTTGTTTGATTTCTTCATAAATTACGAGTTTTGAAATCATTCATAGAGGTTGATCCATATAAAACCGCCTTATTATGTTCATAATCGGTTATTCCACTTATACAGTAATCGATTCATCTTTCTTTTTCTTCCTCTCTACCATGCTCCACAGCAGGATTCACTTTCTATTTGAACTCATTGACTAAATGTGTGGTTAGATTTTCCCAGGTATTTGTAACCGCCAAACGTAAACTGTCTTTTGCTGTTCCAGTTAACAGTCTCTTTGAATAAATAACTTTCTGGTTAGCATTCCATTTCATACATACAGCAGCATCTTCGACATCCTGAATCCATTTCTCGACGGGATAATTATCCTCCCCGCTAAACTTCGAAAGCGAATCTTCGACATCTCTAAAAACTTAAGCAAGCTCCAGCAGTAGATTTCATTCTGATTTCTTTATCTTTCAACGCCATCTCCCGTGTTCGTAACTCTTCAAACTGTATATTATGTTCCTGTTGGTTGCCGTTAAGTTTGCTAGCATTAGTCTCCCTATTTCTATTTGTCATATATCCGCTGTCACCACCTTCCATCATAATGCTGCTTTTTGGTTGGTTCAATAGCACTGATGACTCCCGGTTGAGCCCCAAAGTGTAGATTTTAATTAGTTTTTAAGAAAAAAGCACGAGTTGTTTACTACTCGAAACACCAAAATCAATTGCTTTAATCTGATTGTATGGTTAATAATCGTTTTACATAACAGGAATAATATATAAAGCAATTATACAATTTAAATATAACATAAAATACGATACAGGCTTAATCCTAATTGAATTGAACAAATTCGGATACCTTAAATCCTACATATTCATATATAAATCTTATTTTGAATTAGATACTTCTAATAAACAACTCGGTTTATTTTTTATTAGACGTCATTTATTTAAACGAGACATTGAAAAAGTTTAGTTGGCTATAAGCAGAGCCTACTCTATAAATAAGAGCCTCCACATTGACTGTATTTTTTACTAAGCTTAAAATAAAGTACATAAAAGTTTTTCTTTACTATGAAACTATATGGGAAAACGATTGTTTTCATTTACATTTTTAGTCTATAAGAAATATGAGCTTTTACATTATTTTTATACGAAAATGTTCATAAAACATGTAATTTTATTTGATTGAAAAATCGAATCATGAAAATGTTTATTTCTTAGTGAAAATCCTCTTGGAATATAAACTATTGCTAAACTTTTTTGGAATGTTGTTGTTGTAAAATACGTCATAACATTAAATTTATAAACAATTATAACCATCTCTTTTTAGTCTCCTTCTAAAAGCATTGCCACATGACAAAAATCTACCCGAATACAAATTCATATCATGTGGCAATGCTTTATTAACGACTTTTGTTTAAACCATAGATGTCGCATACAATGAAAAACTTATAAAAAAAATCAAATAGGTGATCGAACCGGTCGGATTCTAAAATCGGTCTGATTTTTGATTTGGTTAAACATATTTTTGTGGCTTGCCTTTATAGTAATAATTAAATTGTAATAAAAATTAATTTAATATAATTTTTTTATAAATTTACTAAAATTAAACCATTGCTATGAAAGAAATTATGGTAATTTTACGTAAACGTTTTCTTTCAAATCGTTTACTCAGCTCGAATCCCTGTTGTTTTTAATTGTGTGTTAAGTGACATCTAGGAACGGGAATAATAAGTAAGAGCTATTTTATTTGATACACCGCTCTCAAATGTTATGACAATTCAAATATTCTAAACAAAAACTTATTTTGAATGGGTCATTAATTTTTGGGAATAAAAATCGATGCCAAATATTAATCATGTTATATTTATTTTTAGCTGTGTCTTAATTTAAATACAATAATATTTTTAATACTTGAGAAATAAATAAGGCATTTATATTACAGTTAATGTTTGTTGGTTATGTCGTTTATTTGTGATGCATAACAATCTGGGTTGATTTGATTTTTTTGATTTCTTCGCGCTCAATGCATATTATTATAATTTTTTCTCTTTGACTCTCTTTGATTTATTTTAATTTTGGCTGTTCAACGTATTGTCTTTTTTTTACCATTGATTTTAGTTGTGAATAAGTGATGACGTCATTAAATACAATATTCTCTTTTTAATACATATTGTTGTTGTTGTAGAACGTTTTTTAATTTAATTCCCTTATTTTCTTTTGATTATATCTGGAAAATGGGGAAGCTTGAGAGTCTGTGCTATAAATGAGTTAGTCATTGGGTTGTTTATTAGTGATTTCAGAAAAAATTATTTATCTAGGTTTAATTTTTAATTCATATTTTTTCGTCAATCGAAATCGCGTTTTTTCATACAAACTCTATGAAAATAAATTATTTTTTAGTGTTTCTATGTCCTTTATTTTAAGTTCATTTTTTACATGACGGCTCTATTCATATCAAGATGGTTCTGCTATAAGGCACAATTGAATACTTTTAACCTAGTGACATCTATTTAAATATTGCATGAATTACTGGGTCTTACAAAAGTTTAGTTTGAAAAGTCTTTTGAGGCACACAGCATTAGTGTACAAACAGGAAAACGAACATTCAAGTGTATAAATAAGCGCACATATAAAAGTTGATATGTAGTTCAGATTTTTACATATATTAAAACAAAAACATTTTTTACCAGCTTTAATACCCTTCCGGAAGGGCCCGGTCAACTTTGGGCGCTAAATTTTTTGTAATATTATGCTTTAGGATTAAAGATTATGTTTGTGAAATTTTCAAAACTGTATCAAATTTTCATTTTTAAATTAATTCAAAAACATCATCAGTGTAATGTATGCTTAATTATACTCCAAGTTAAACTCGACGGATATCGAAAATCTCCAATAATCTCAAAACAATAAAAATAAAATCTCAAACAATTTCTATTACATAATACTCAACACAAAGCAAATCTGAAATAAGTTTAAAACCTCTTGAAAAATCCCTTTAAATATCGAAAATCTCGATGTGTCTATAATACTGTAACATATCGCACCCACAATACAGTACAATTTTGTACTTTACAAATTTAGAGAAATATCGAGAAACTCGAATAGACTGAATGAATCCGAAAACCTCGATATTCTGAAAAAATTTCAAATATACTTGTTAGAATTGTAGAAACTTTTCAAAAATTTCAATGTTAGGTGATTCAAAAAAATATCTGATTTCGAGAATTTCACCTAACTAAATTTTTAGAACTGAATACAAATTCATCTATTGACGAATTAACTGTTTGAGGAGTATAACTCATTGGTTAGCTCCAAGTTAGTTACTTTATTAATTTAGCTGCCCTAATTCTAAGGCCTTCGTATTGCTTATGTACCATGGTGCGTTGACCATACTACGGAAGACCCCATTTTAAAAAGTTTGAATTACTTTTACGTTACTATGTTTTCTTGTTTGGCGGCTTATTAGGTTTTAGAATCAACTTGTAATGTTACAGGTCTTATGTTTTGGTTATCCATTTTATTTACTGGAATTATATTTTTTTTCAATTGTTTGCCTTGGAAGAGGTCGAAATGTGTCTACAATGTAGGCTGCCTTTAGTTGCTTTCCAAAGGAATCATTAGCATCCTTTTTACCAGAAAGACCAACTAGGTATTCGCTAAAAAATTTGTTCCTGATTTCTTTGATAATCATTTTCATTTGGTTGCTTAAATAATTGAGTCATGCTTTGCTTTCTGGTGCACGATTCCTCTGCCAGATTTTTCGCGCTTTCCGTTTTCTCTAACCAGATCTCTCACTTCTACCGGCTAATTGATGTGATTTTCCGTTTGGTTACTAGTACGAAAATTTCTATTTATGTAAAATAATGCCCAATCTAAAAAAAATTATAATGCGCTTAAAACCTCGAAAAATCAGATAAAATATCGAAAATCCCGATTTAATTGCGCAATTCGGTAACAATTGGTACAACTCAGCGTCAAAATTCAAGAATGTAGAATAATTTAAACCATCTCAATTATGTTATTTCCAGTATACAAAACTAAAGTTTATTTTTAAAAAATTTATGAAACCACTGAATCCTAAAACCGGGACGCCTGGTGCCCGATTTTGTAAGCATAAACAACAAATAACAATTACGTAAGACAGTTCGAGTTCTCATAATTCTTACATATAGAGACAATAACCGACACACAATAGAGTTGGCTACCTCTTTATAACTTGCTATAAAATTGGAATGGAGAACCGCCACTGGGGCCGCCACTGATTAAAATGAAACGGCATACTGAAAATTAATTTCTCCCTTTCTCTTTCATTTCTTTTTTCAAACCCATATAAACATAATTTCAAGGCTAACTAAAATTTTAAGATTGTGATTGACATTAAGCAATGGTTTTTGTTTTGTGACATCTTTAAGAAAACAAATGAAAACTTAATAAACAAACGAAAGATTAAAACTAGCGCAAAAACTCTTAAAATCTCGAAGAAACTGGTTGATTCCAAAAATCCATAATAATTCGTAAATTTATTTGATCTAATCCGGTTCAATCCGTGTTTCATGAAATGACAAAGAAACTCTTGACCAGTTTCCGTTCAAATATTTTTCTCTTAACGGAAAAAATGGAATAACGTCAAAATATTTTTTGTACAGTGGGCAAAATACAAACAGAAATTGAATTTGAGCATAAGAATTGAAATTTTACTTGGAGAGGCTAGCTAGTTTAAAAGGCTCCAGATCTTGTGATGGAAATTTAGCTTAACTATATTTAGAAGCAGAAAGTAAATTGAAGTTCTAGGTCTGCTTTTTGTGCTGAAAATGTTGAAAATTTAAATTTTAGTAAACCTTCAAAAAAGATTGCTCAAATTCTTCATTATTCTGGGAGAAATTCCACAAATTTCGAGGAATTCCCTAGGTATGAGGTTTAATAATCGTTAAAAGAAAGATAAAGAGTACAAAAGAGCTGGACCTTTGTTTGAATTTTTTTAGTTGTTGACATACAAAGTTATTAGTTTTCATTAGAAAATTTTAGAAATTAGTGTTCTCGAATGAAGAGAACTTACAATTGGCAGTTGGGGCAGTTTTTTAAATATAATTTCAAAATCTACATTAAATCAAATTATTAAAGCTGAGATGTTAATTAAAACTATTCATTTCAATTTTAATTCAGTTAGACTTCAATTCAATTAGATAATTTTGAATCTACTGAAATCCAGTGTGTGGACATCAAAAGTAATATTTATTTAATCATTATTATTCATAAATATATTATATAAATAATTACTAAATTAATTAAATTATAAAACAAATAAAACAAAAAATTTATGACTGCATATTGTGATTTTATATTTATATACATACCTACTTTAAAAAATAAATCTTTAATCTTAATTAATAAAAAAAACTGTAATTAAATTAATCAACAAATAAAATAAAAGAAAGAACAACAAAAAATCTATATTATAATAAATAAATAATTATACAAATTTATTATAATAAACAGTTCAATTTGTTTTTCTAAATTTTTTAAACCAGTAAATAAATTTATTAATTAATAATTCAATTAATTAAGTACTTTTACGCTAAAACAAGCTTTCTAACAAACAAACAAAAAATTAAAAATTCTATCATACAAACAAATAAAGTTTTTTTTTTATAAACCTTAATAATAAATTTAATTAAATTAATTGAAGAGTATAAATTTAATTAAATAAAAAAATATATTTATAATTTTTTATTTCTATACAGTATATGTATTATAAATAAAAAAAGAAAATAAATCATAATTTATTTGTATTAAGCTTGGATAGTTTTGGTCCCATGTTGGGCGCCAAACGAATTCTCATTTTTAAGGTTATGTGAATTTAAGCACCAATTTTTTTGTTCTATAAAATCGTAATGACTGAATACTGTGTACTACAATAGCGGGTACATTTTTATACAAACTAATTTTATTACATAACAGAATATACGTTTGAAAATTGTAACATTTGTAAAATAAAAATTCGATAGGCAATCATTTGGATCGAACCTTAATATTCAAAATACAATCAATCAAAAAGTATTTAGTATTTATATAAAATCATAATTTATTTATAAATATTTACAAATCCCAAACACGTACATAGGCTGCGAAAAATTTTTTGGCTAAATCGGCAATTAACGTTTCGCCTACTAAACATTTACTGTTTTTTATTCCCTTTAACCTTCTTTTGAAATAGGTAACTACATTTACCGAATTTAGCGTATTTATGCTGGCTATTGGTCCGCAGCCGTAGTTTAGTATCTAAAATATAAGCATCTCTGCATCCGGAATCCCACCCAGTTTTGAAACACTTTGTTATATAGAAACCCGAAAAATTAGTTCACATAACCGCATTTAATAATTTTTTTTTATATAAAAATTTAAAAAATTAAAAAAATATGTCATAATTTTTATTATAATAAAAAACCAAATTAAATTATATATTTCTGCCAAGATAAATAAAATATTTACGTTAGATTAGGAACCATTTTGGTCATATAAAATTTTTTAAATTTCCTTTTTCTTATTTATTTCTTTAAATGAATTTTATTTCTACCTATTTTCATTTTAATAAATTTTAATTTGTTTTTTGTCAATGTAAAATGTATTATTTTAATTTAAAAATAAAACAACAAAAAAAAATCCAGAATTAAAATAGCGAGTTTTATTTTGATGATAGAAGTGAAGACAAATCAAATGACAAACACTTGGCAACCAAAATACGACATAAATAAGAATTAACGAGACCGTAACTTGACAAAAAATGTCTAAATAGTAACATTTATACTTGTCGTAAGTGTTGTCACATTTCCTTCAGTTGGTACAATTAAACGAACTAAACGAATCTGAAGGCGCTCGCATGAAATTTATTGACGGGTCAACGAAGAAAGAAAAGTCAAGCGAAAGCAAAAATACAACTGGAAATTTTTTCCAACCTCACCGACAAATTTGATGCGAGTGCCTCGAATTAAGGTTGGTTGGCGCTTAAGCGAAATGCCAGTAAGAAAGAAAACGCAAATTATTTATACGAGAAAAACGTACACAAATTATATACGTTACGTCCCTGTTGCACGACTAAGCCATCCACGAGCGGTCATTGATCAATCACGATGATCATCATTTTAATACCTTATTTCGTAAAAGAAAAGCGAAAATAATACGAACTACTCCCCTGTTGGACGACTGAGCGCTCTACGAAAAATCATTGATCAATCACGGTGATCGCTCTCGTATACCTCAGCGTGATCATCACTTTATATCTTATTTCGTAAAAAAAAAAACGAAAACAATGCGAACGTTATAAATTATGATGTATGTGATACCTGGTGGTATTATTGACAACTAATAAATAATACATTAGGTAACACTAATTATATAGTTTTTAATATGTTCCGAAGAGAATTCAATCCAGTTTCGAACTGATGAGCTTATGATTATGAAAAAATCAATCTTCTCATCAGGCCGCGGCGATTGGACTGATTATACCACAATTTACATTCTATATATACAGAATGTGCTGTGCGTTAAGTATTAGCGAATCATAACTAATACAGATGAATTCTTTTACAATTTTTCTTCTTCACAATATTCACACAGCTCTATTTCTGTGTACGCTAATTTTTACTTTATTAATTTTTTGTTGAATATTAATTAATTCATGTAATATCTAATATGCTACCGGTCATTAGACCACTTTAAAATGGTCTAATCACCGGTAGCATTAAATCTTTTAATTTAAAAACAAAAGATAATAATATAACATGGCGCGGCCGACTAAGGACAAACAACGTAAAGTCAATTAAATAAATAACGTAAGTGAAAAGTAAAAAAAAAACGTGCGGAAACATAACCTAAAAATAGATTTCATGAAACCGTAACCCTTAAAATTCAAGGGAAATCTCAATGAGGAATGGCTACGATTCAAACAAAGTTTTGAAATATATTTGGAAGCCGCAGACCTCACAGAAAGCTCAGATAAAAGAAAATGTGCTCTTTTATTAAATACTATTTATGGAACCACAAGCAATAGAAATCTACAACAATTTCAAGTTCACTGGAAAAGAAAAGGAGACATATGAAGATACGTTAAAAAAATTCGAGGAATATTGCAACCCAAGGAAAAACATAATATTCTTGAGATTTACATTTTATACACGCAACCAGATGGAGGGAGAACCATTCGATGAATTTCTAACAGAAATTCAAAAACTTGTTATGGATTGCGAATTTTGCAACCAAACCGACTCAATACTTAGGGATCGCATTGTGTTAGGTATCACCGACCAGGATCTTCAGGCTAATTTAATCAAAAAAGATGACTTGGATCTAAAGAGAGCCATCTAATGTTGTGGTGCCGCAGAAATAACACGTAAACAAATCAAGTGTGTGCAAACAAATAATAGTAATAAAATAGTTTCAGAAGTTTGTAGTAATAGAAATAGATTTCAAACCAATTCATTTACGCCACAAACAAATCGGCAACATAATATACCCGACAGACGTCCTGTGGGTAGTCAAAATACATTTGCAAATAGTTATGCACCCAACAAAAATAATACGGGTGGTATAGTAATAATAAATATCATTCAGTACCCAATCAACAATTAAGTACGATTTCGTGCAAAAAATGTAATACAAATCATAAGTTTGGTGAATGTCATAATAAGGGTAAAAAATGCATAAATTGTGGTCAATGGAAGATAGGATGCGAATTTTGAGTTGGAAAATAGTACTGTAGTTTTAAAAGCATATGGTGGTTCCGTAATCGAGACAATCGGATCAGTGATTTTATCAGTAAAGTTAGATAAAAACGAGTTCAAAGAGCGATTTGTCATAGTAAAGAACGATTCGACACCGATAATGGGATTGTTTACTTCACGCGCGTTGGGAATAGTTAATAATGTAAATGAAATAGAGTCTGAGAAGGAAAATTTTATACAGACTAATATGGATATTTTAAATGTTTTAGGTTGTTTTCCGGATTTTTACAATATAAAATTAAAAGATAATTCAGTACCGATATCTGATCCGCCTTATAGAATTCCGTTAAAATTAGAAGAGAAAGTAAAAGACAAAATTAGGCCAAATGGAGTCTTTAGAGATCATATCCAAAAGAAGAAAAATCCAAATGAATGGGTCAGTAGAATGGTTATTGTCGAAAAACCAGACAAATCTTTAAGATTGTGCCTCGATCCCAAGCATCTGAATGCAAACATTATCAAAGAATATTGTGTAATTCCTAGTTTAGCAGACTTATGTGCACAGTTAAATGGCAAAAAGGTGTTTAGTGTCTTAGATTTAAAAGACAGTTTTTGTCAGATACAGTTGGATGAGAAATCATCCAAAATTTGCACATTCAGTACTCCCTTCGGCTGCTATAGGTTCAATAAGCTTCCGTTTGGTATAAATATAGCATCAGAAGTATTTCAAAAATTTTACGTTAAAAGTTTCGGTGACATAAAAGGAGTATTTATATATATAGACGACCTGCTCATTTCGGCTAATTCTCATGAAGAACATGATCAAATTTTGAGCCAAGTAGTGAATCGAGCAAGACAACTAAACATAAAATGTAACATAAATAAATTCCAATATAAACTAAATACGGTTAAGTATTTTGGTCATCTGTTTTTTGCGGATGGGATCGCCCCAGACCAGACCGTATCAGTAGTATTATCAAATACGACATGCCAACAGATAAAAAAGACTTACAGCGGTATTTGCATACCCTGCGGAAATCAATTACGCGCAAATAGAGAAAGAGTATTTGGCAATACTTTTCTCCTGTAGAAAATTTCATAACTCTATCTATGGACGAAAAATAAAGATAAATACAGATCATAAGCCATTAGTTAATATAATGAGTAAAGCAGTAAGCGAAATAAACTCGAATTGTCTTCGAAGAATTAAAATAAAACTAATGATCTATGAATTAGAAGTGGTGTATCTACCAGGCAAATATATGCACATTGCCGACGCTTTATCTAGAGCATGCACCCAAGTAGTTGACGAAAATCTTGCAGATCAAGACTTAGCTGACATAGTTCACACCATTAACATGTCAGACGAACGGAAAACTGAATTCCAGACTGAAACTTTGAAAGACTCAATTTTATTGTATTTAATAAACACATATCGTACGGGTTGGAGCCATTCTAAGAAGAATGTACCCAATTCTCTTCGAATTTATTGAAACAAACAAAATGAAATTTATGTTGAGGACAATTTAGTTTACTACAAAGGCAGAATAATAGTACCCTTGTCACTCCGTTTAAAATGATCAAAACCGTTCTTCACCAATCACATTTTGGAATATGTAAATCAATAGCTCGTGCCAAGACCATATTTTACTAACCAAATATGGAGGCAGACATTGAAAATGAAGTAAAAAGTTGTCAAATATGTGAAAAATACCAAAATTCCAACATTAAAGAAAAAATGATAGCTCATGAAGTGCCAAATCTACCATTCCAAAAGGTAGGAGCGGACATATTGGAATTAAGCAACAGAAGCTATTTAGTTTTTGTTGACTATTTTTCTAAATAAATAGAGTTAAAATCGATTGAAAATAAACCGCTCTCGAGATAATTAAAAAATTTAAAGACATATTCTCTACTCACGGAATCCCACAGACATTTATTAGTGACAATGTCCCATTTAACAGTTATGAATTTAAAAAATTTTCCAATGAATGGAAATTCAACATTGTAACCTCAAGTACACGGTACCCTCAATCAAACGGCCAATCAGAAAAAGCAGTAGGTATCTGCAAAACCCATGCTGAAGAAATCAATAGAAACCGAAACCGATGTTGAATTATTTATCTTAGAATATCGTAACACGCCGATAACAGATTTAAAAGCATCACCAAATGAGATGTTAATGAGTCGTTTAACACGTTCTCGTATTCCAATCTCAGATAATGTTTTAATACCAAAGATTGTTCCAAATGTACAAGATAGCTTAAGAGTTCGAAAGGTCGAAATCGGGAAATAATATGACAGGTCTGCTAGAAACCGATTAGATTTAAAAGAAGGGGATAATATAGTAATCTAAAACGGTAAGGTTTGGAAACCGGGAGTTGTCATACAAAAACACGAAACACCACGTTCTTTTATCATTAAAGATGAAAACGGTCCTATTAAACGAAGAAACACCAGACATCTTCGTAAATCTGCAAATTTTAGGGACACGCATTGCGATTTTGGAAATTCATACAATGGTAATGAAAATTCGAATATTAATAATCCTCAGAATAATCTGATAAATGTAAATAGTAACAATATGTAAATCAGTATTCAAATAATTATACTAATAGATTCGGTAGAGTAATTAAGCCTCCCGACAAATTGAATTTATCAATTTAAAGTTAATAAAGTTAAATACTATTATATAAAAACAATGTTTAGATATAAGATAAAATAATTTATGAATTAAACCTCTAAAGAGGGAAGATGATGTATGTGATACCTGGTGGTATTATTTACAACTAATAAATAATACATTAGGTAACACTAATTATATAGGTAGTAGAAAAACTAGACTAACTTGAGTAAGATGGACACATGTACTTATATTTTAATAAAATATACAATAAATATAATTTCTTACACAAGTAAAATAAATAAATCTTTTAATTTAAAAATAAAATATAATAATATAACAAATTACAACTATTAAAAACGGAGGTGTGACCAACACACGACTTTCTTTTACGAACAGCGAATTTTGAGAAATTTTATTTTTTTTTTTAAAATTTTTTTTTTTTTATTGATATTTGCATAACAAATTTTCTGGACCATGGGAGTGACCACTTCCAGTTAGCCGAATTGGAGTAAAATTCACTGAGACGTAGAGTTAATTTAATAGGTTTTCTACTGCCACCGGTGTCTTTCTCCAATAACCATTTTTTTTTTTTTATTAACACAGTGCAATTTAATGTTTCTTCTTTGGCTTTTCGCAAATGAACTGTAACATTTCTCAAAATAATTCGTTTGATATCGATTCTGCAACTTAATTTTACCCAGTTGTTTCTCTCGCTGAATTTTTAAGGTTTGTTTTAATTGTTCTGTTGATATCTGGATAAATTCCGTTCTCATTAACTCGTTTGATTGCTTCATAGCTGTATACCAGTTCAAACCTCAGTAATTATTTACATGGTTTAGATTCTGCTCTGCCATCGGCTACAGGTTTTCACTGGTTTACATTGGCTAGTAGCTTACGAGTCTAGGAGCATCTAAACCCGTTATTTCAAGGTCTTTAATCTTTTATACTTCTTAGACACTTCTATTAAAGTTGTTTCTCCCTTTATCTAACAATTTGTTAATAACAATTCGCCACTTCTACAACTTACATATCCTTTATTTCATTTTTCGCTTAAAGTTTGTGAAGGATGCTTCAGCATACAGCACAATTTGATTCAAATCATATTTGAAATTTCTCGCTCATGGTATTTTAGGCCTTTTCTAAATTCTTTCGGTGACACCCCTGTCGGAATTTAACGACCTTAATTGTGTGTCGATTTAACAAGAATTTGATTCTGTTTGTCTGTGTCTGTAACTTGATGCACCACCAAAATATGTTCTTTTGGGCGGTTTTAATTATAATAGAATTTTGTGTTTTATTGTGACGGTGAATTTTTCTCCATTGACATTGTAGAGACGTTTGAACGAATCGCGAATGATAGTTGGTCAAACGAATCATTGCTCAACCAACTTCGTAGTTCAATGAACGCCTAGATGGGTCCAATTATGTAGTTGTTCAATTATTTGACAACTTTATTCGGAATAGTCGAATGCGATTATTCGAAGCATTTGAAGTTTTGAGATCCCCGTTGCTGTTTGTCGTAATTTGGTGCCATGAAATATTCATGATTTATGTAAATGAATAGTTCATTAGAACTTAATTATAGCGGTATTTTGTTGAGACAAATTTAAATAAATTTAGTTTTGATTTATTTGTTGTCCTTTTCTTTCCTATCTGCTACTGTATCTAACGCAATTGTTTTTGTAAGCTTGTCAAAGAAACACGCTTTATTACATTCGGGTTATTGGGCAATTAAAGCACTTCCTTTCTAGTGCGGCCGAAAGATAAGCATTTGTTGACAGTTAAGACGTAAAACGGATTATATCAACCAATGCGAATGATGTACATGCTTGTGAAGTTTTTCTGAAAAAGTTCCGAAATTATATACTCTATAAATGTATTGGTGTGGCATTCAATAAGTTGATTGTTGAACATTCCATTTGAAAATTGACGATTTCCTAATTACTGGAAAGCTCTAATACCAACGGTCTAATAATGATTTTTACTTGGTGATTGTTGAACACATATCGCTTTCCTAACCGCTTTCCAATAATCAAGGACCGATATTAAATTAATAACGTCTTATTCGAATAAAAAGAGATCGCATATCTCTACAAGTGATGACTTACCGACGATTTTAAAACGCGAATTATTTTTCAATAATTATGTCAAGTGTTAATTAATAATACTGATCGAATTTCATTGTATTAATCGCAAATTAATTAATAAGATCACTGTTTTGTACGGCATATTTGTTACATAGACTAACGATTATTCAGTGCTAAGGCTAACGGTATCGAAATACCGGGTGGTAAGTAAAAAAAAAAACCTGCTCGTCGAAAGTAAAGTGCAATATTTTTTTTGTGAACGACACCGTTAACTATTTCACCAATTTTTTTTTTTGGGTTTGTTTTACGAATTAACGAGCAATAAGCCAACGAATAAACAATATCGACATGAATTTTAATTTTGAAAGTAAACAGTCATGGCTGGAGAGGATCTCGATAATAAAAACCAAACCAACGAAACATCTTGGGGAAATCTTAACGGAACAGACGCACCACTTACACAAGAACAACGGGCGGAAGTTAATTTCTTCGCCAAAATACCGATACCTCGGCTTCAAAACAACGATATTGAAGCATGGTTTTATTCATTAGATTTTTGGTTTCTCGCATCAGGCATCGTGGCAGACGCTAAAAAGTTCCATACTGTATTAGCTTCACTAGAACCGTCTCTATTACCACAGCTAACTGAAGTTATCAACGCCGCTCCAGAACAAAGACGATATGACTACATCAAAAGCAAATTAATCGCGTATTTTTCCGAAATTAATCAACGTCGTATAAACCGGTTACTATCCGAATTGCCACTCGGTGATCTGCGCCCAAGCCAATTATTTCACGAAATGCGCCTCGTGGCTGGAGACACAATGAGCAATAAGGCCGTTAAGAGTCTATGGGCTCAACGCTTTCCGGAACATGCGCGTGCTGCAGTCGTAGCATCAAGTGGTACAATCGAGGAAATTACAAGAATTTCCGACGCCATTATGGATGCATTACAAATGCGCATGATCAACGTAACAAGTTCACGTCCAATTAAGTGGCACCATCTACTTTATCATGAAACGGTTCACTGGATGGGTTGGACCAAATTAGACACGAGATTAATATACTCGCCAGAAACATGGAGAAACTAATGTCACAATATTCACGAAAGATTCTCGAAAATGTCTCAGTTTTACCACCGTGCCAAAAAAAATCAACGCCCAGAAAAATCAAACTATATGCTGCAAACGGCTCGCCTATAACAACCTATGGCACAATTAGGCTACAGCTAGACTTGGGATTAAGACGACCATACGATTGGGAATAGCCGATGAGCTTATAGCCGATGTCCAAACACCTATATTGGGCTCCGATTTCATCTCAAACTACGATTTACTCATCGATTTAAAACGAGGCATGCTGATAGATCGTGAAACACAATTAAAGGTGAAGTGCATAAATCGATATATCAATGTTTTCTCACTAAAAAGTTTTGACGAAACCGAAAGATTTGCAGAATTATTACACACCCAGCGAAACCAAAGCTTATCAAGTTATCGCCAGTTTTCGCACGTCCAAGACGACTAGACCCTGTCAAATTGGCTGCTGCTCGAGCAGAATTCGAATTTCTAATGAAGCAAGGCATATGTCGCACCTCTTCAAGCAACTGGGCCACTCCGTTACACATGGTCGCAAAACCGGATGGTTCGTGATGCCCATGTGGCGATTATCGTGGGTTGAATGCACAAACAGTACGTGACCGCTATCCGATACCCTTCATACAGGATTTCATCACTGCGAATTTGTTTGGCAAGGAAATCTTTTCAAAGATAGATTTGCAAAGGGCATTTCATCAAGTCCGTATTCATCCAGCTGACATACCAAAGACAGCAATCACGACGCCCTTCGGACTCTTCGAGTTTGCCGGCATGATGTTTGGCCTGTGTAACGCCCCACAGACGTTCCAACGATTGATGCTTGAAGTATTACGAGGACTCGAGTTTGTCTTCCTATACCTCGATGATTTACTCATCGCGTCCAAAAATATGGCTGAACATCAACGGAATCTGCGAACCGTCTTCGAAAGATTGCGTCGATACGGATTATCGATAAATGTGGCCAAATGCGAGTTCGCTAAAAGTGAAATCAAGTTCCTGGGGCACATGATTACACCACATGGAATATACCCTTTACCGGAGAAGATAGCAGCGATTAAAAAATTGCAAAGCCAACTATAGCGAAGGACCGCAAATTCTTGCCTAACGCAGCTGGAAATCAGCGGTAACTCCAGTCAATGATCAACGGAAAGAAAAAGAATGACAAGACACCGCTCAAATGGTCAACAGAAACCGACATCGCATTCGAAAATTGCCGAAATGAACTAGTTAACGCAGCTTATCTGGCATTTACAGCTCATCATGCACGTCTAGCACTTTACGTCGATGCATCTGATTATGCAGTGGGGGCCGTTCTGCACCAGGAAGTAAACGGAGTTTCTCAGCCATTGGGATACTTTTCCAAAAAATTTACAAGTGCACAATGCAACTACAGCACGTATGACAGGGAGCTGTTAGCCGCATATCTTGGGTTTAAGCACTTCCGATATATGCTTGAGGCCCGAACGTATATTTTATTTACCGACCATAAGCCGTTGACATTTGCATTCAAGCAAAAGATGGAGAAGGCTTCACCTCGTCAAATACGCCATCTTGACTTCATCGGTCAGTTCACTGCTCATATACAACACGTAAGTGGGAGCGACAACGTAACCGCTGATTTATTATCACGAATTCAGCAAATCGATCAATTCGACTACGATCAGCTAGCCAACGATCAACGCAATGATCACGAGCTTCGAGAAATTTTAAACGGTAACATTGAAACTTCTCTTAATATTAAACATTTACTCATTCCAGGTGGAGTGCAAAAGATGTTCTCTGACACTGCAACAAACAACCTGCGTCCTTATATCATACCCAAATTTCAAAATCATACTCGGTTGACACACCAGATGGCGCATCCAGGCGTGCGTGCTACCACAAAATTGCTCACTGGACGATATATTTGGCCGGGAATGAAGAAGTTCATTGCTAATTATGTCAAGCATTGTATCAAATATCAGCGAAACAAGGTCCAACGTCACATTCGTTCACAGATAACCGATTCTCGCACATAAACGTAGATTTAATTGGACCACTTCCGCTATGCCAGGATAACCGCTATTGTTTAACGATGATCGACAAATTTACACGCTGGCCCGAAATCGCTCCGCTTCCCGACATGACTGCAGAGGCAGTCTCGAAGGCGCTACTTTCGACCTGGATTTCACGATACGGCACTCCCAGCATCATAACAACTGACCAGGGTCGTCAATTTGAGTCGTTCCTGATGCATCATTTATGCCAAATGCTCGAAACGAGGCAAATCAGAACATCCCCGTATCATCCACAATCCAATGGATTAATAGAACGGTTTCATCGAACGCTTAAGGCTGCAATTCTATGTACGGACAAGGATAATTGGGTGGATCGATCACCAGTTATCATGCTCGGGCTACGAACAGCCGTCAAAGTAGATATCAAAGCACCGCTTGCCGAACTAGTTTACGGCACCACGCTCAGGTTACCTGGCGAGTTTTTCAATCCGTCGACCAATACGGAAACGCCATACGACGTTTATTTGCCGGCAGTTGGAGCATTGCACTCATGTCTTCGTACGCGACGACAGTGTGAGACCATCGTTTACTCCACCATACAACGGACCATATGAGACCATTCAACGACAGCACAAATGTTATAAACTACGCATGCAACGAAGAGAGGTGCTCATTTCGAAATCGTTTATCGCAAATATAATAAAGAAAAACATTCTTCTATATAAATCTTGTTTTCGTGCTGTACGGTACCGACATTAAATTAATAACGTCTTATTCGAATAAAAAGAGATCACATACGAGTATCTCTACATATATTTGGTAGGTAAGTACCGGTTGAGAGTGATCATAAACCTCTCGAGACTATTTCTAAAAAGTCTTTGAATGCTGTGCTGATGAGATTGCAAAGAATGAAACTGAGATTACAACAGTTCGATATAATAGTAGGAAGAAACACGTATTTGTCAGATGCATTATCCAGAGCACACATAAATGACAACATCAAAATTTTTATGGAAATGGAAGCTCATGTATGTAGCTTTAGTAACTGAAAGTTTCCCGATATTGGAAAGGAAAGTGGAAAAGTTCAAAAATGAAATAAAGAAATATAAGCAACTGCAAGCAGTTTTAGGCCTCGAAGATAAAAAACAGGTACCTACGTTGGCCACACCATTTCTTTACATTTAAAGAAGAATTATCCGAAGTTAATGGATTGATTTTCAAAAACATGGGTTTGCTTGTTCCTAAAAGTTTGAGGAAAGAAATTTTCTAAAGAAATCATTACAATCATTTAGGGATCAAAATGTAAATTAAGAACAAGAAAAAGTGTTTTTTTGGACCCAAATAAACAAAGAAATTGTTGATTTGATTTCTAACTGCGGACTTTGTCGAAAATATCAAAATTTAAACAAATCGGAATTTGTTTTCAACCGACATATTCCTCATGGTCCTTGGGAAGTTCCAGGATCAGATCGATTCCAAATCAGAAAGGAAATTTTATCATTATAATCGATTTTTACATATGTTCGAGGGAATGAGAAAAGATGAGGAGCTGTTGGATGTGCTAACTTGGTAGCTTGCCAAACTTTATTCGTCAGACCAGTTAATTCGGGTTTGGATGCGTCTTACTTTTTCTTTTACAATATTTTATGGTGAAGGATCATTTAATTCTCTATCGCATGTGCGATAGGAATTTACTACCTACGATAGGAATGCACCATCGCCTGAAATTTTTTTAAATCTCAAGCTATTTTTGGTTAACTATATTTTCGGATCACCTTTTCTTGCAATGGTTCGAATCCCATTGCTGTGACGAAGTGCACAGCGTTGACGATAAGCTGAAATTCTCGAAATCGTTCAACAAAGACAAGTGGTGTTTATGCTCATTTAAAGGTAAGATAACATAAAATTTAATTCTTAAAGTTTATCAAACGTTATTCCATCTATGCAGCATGTTGTCGGAAATCCAGTGAATGTTCCTTGGCCAGCACCGTTGAATGTAGATACCGGTGACGTAAGGGAAAATTTGGAAATTTTCGAAAATAATTGGAAAGATTATTGCAATGCTACAGGTATGAATTTGTGGGAAAAATCAAAAAATTTATAAAAAACGAGCTTGATGCTATCGGCGATAAGTAGTACAGCCAAAACAAGGTACATGGATTTTGGCTTGACAGATGAAGATAAAGAATCCGAAGAAAAAGCTATAAAAAAAATTCGTGATTATGTGGTAGCTAAATCCAACGTCATATACGACAGGTACATGTTTAACACATGTAACCTATACATTGATGAATCTTTCGATTTTTATTTGTTTAGATTAAAGAAATTAGTGAAGTTGTGTAATTATGGTAATGATGATACCTCGAATGAACTGCTACGAGATCGAATAGTAGTGGGTATCAAAGATACACTTCTAAAGAAGAAATTAATGGAAATTCCAGACTTGACCTTAACCAAAGCGATGGATGTTTGCAAAATTGCCGAAGTGACCCAAGATAGGTTATCAAATATGAAGAGTGATGAAACGAACGTAGCCAACCCGGTAAACAAGATTACCAATAAATCAGCGGAAAGTGTCAAACGAAAATGTAAGTTTTGCGCTGCGTGGCATGTTTTTGAAAAAGGGACATTCCCCGCTTTAGGAAAAACTTGTTCAATATGTAAAAAAGAAAAATCATTTAGAAGTGGCATGTTTCAAGAATAATAATAGCACCAATAAACGGAAAACGAATCGAGTTAACGAGATCTGTAACAACAACCCGAACGGCAGTGATGAAGTTTCCAGTGAAGATGATAATGATAATCAAAAAAGTTTATTGATTGCTAAAATTGACGGAAAATCAACGGTTTCTTCCAAGTTTAATGTAATTGCAACGTTGAAGTTAAAATTTGGAAATGTATGGAAACAGGTCGAGTGTATGTTGGACACGGGCTCAAATTCGTGTTTAGTAGGTTATTTAGTAGGAATTTCGAATATAATCATCTGCAAGTTATTGAAACAGTTAGGAAAACGGATGCCAGTCCTGAATTTGACAAAATAGATGCTGAGCGAATTATCGAAAAATATAACGATGTATTTGGGGACTATGGTCTCCTTCCAGGAGAAGTTGAGCTGGAGATAGATAAAGATGTCAAACCAGTTATACAAAGGGCGCGTCGTATTCCAAGTGATTTATAGGGATAAGTTGAAAGTTGAACTCAAAAAATTAGTCCAAGACGGAATTATCGAAAAGATAACGAAACATACGGATTGGGTTAGTAATGTTTTGATTGTTAAAAAACCGAATTCATTTCGAATATGCTTAGATCCAATTCCTCTCAATAAAGCTCTAAAGAGACCAAATTGTCAATTTACTACAGTTGATGAAATTTTACCAGAACTGGGGAAGGCTCAAGTTTTCTCAACGTGTGACGCAGCAAGAGGTTTCTGGCAAGTAAAATTAACAAAATCCAGCAGTGAATTGACATGCTTTTGGACGCCATTTGGACGCTACGTCTGGAAACTCTTACCTTTTGGCATTTGTTCAGCGCCTGAAATTTTCCAGATGAAGATGTACGAAATGACACATGATCTTAAAGGTGTAGAGGTGTTAGCAGATGATCTTTTGATTTACGGAAGCGGTGATAACGAAGAGGAGGCGCTTATTTACCATAATAAAAATTTAGAAAGTTTAATGATTCGACTTCGACAGTATAATTGTAAATTAAATAAATCAAAATTGAAGTTATGCCAGTCATCTGTAAAATTCTTTGGTCATATTCTATCAAATGAAGGCCTTAAAGCAGATACATCAAAAATCAGTGCTATTCAAAATATGAAATCTCCAGAAAATAAAAACGATCTTCAACGATTTATGGGCATGATCAATTATCTAGCGAGATACATAAAAGATTTAAGCACACATTGTACTCCATTACGAAAACTGTTGTTGGAAGATACTTCTTGGATTTGGACCAAAACTCAGGAGGATGAGTTCAAAAAATTAAAGTTCCTAGTTGGGAATGTTAAAACCTTGAAGTATTTTGACTGTACTAAGCCAATTACAATAGAGTGTGATTCGAGTAGCTCTGGCTTGGGCGCTGCATTATTTCAACAAGACGATATTATCGCATATGCTTCCAGAACATTGACGGCTACAGAGCGCAATTATGCTCAGATAGAGAAAGAGTTGCCCGCGATTGTGTTTGCGTGCATCAGGTTCGAATCGACCAGATGCTCGTTGGTCATATGTGTACCGTAAAAACTGATCACAAGCCTTTGATCAATATTTTTCAAAAGCCATTGCTTAAAGCACCGAAGCGACTTCAGTTAATGTTAATGATCCTGCAACGTTATTCTTTAAAATTGGGGTTTATAGAAGGAAACAAAAAACAATATTGTTGCAGATACACTATCAAGAATGCCATTAGAAAATGATGATAATGATATAATACCTCGTGAAAAAACATGTATACATCTAATTGAGAATGTTAACCCAGTACAAGGGTTAAATATAACCGACGAAAGAATAGAGAATATTAGACAGGTAACTCAAAATGACAGATCTTTACAAAAACTTATTCAACTAATCACATACGGATGGCCGAATAATATTAGAAACGTTCCTGAGGAAGTTCAACTTTATTATAAATTTAAAAATGACCTTTCAACACAAAACGGATTGATATTTATGGAGAATAGAATTTTAATTCCATGCGAATTAAGAAAATTGATACGTACAAACGTACATGTGAGTCATAATGGTGTTGATTCAACTCTTCGGCTCGCAAGGGAGAATGTTTTCTGGCCAGGTATGAGTTCTGAGATTCGGGAAATGGTAAAAAAAATGTGATATTTGTACAAAATATGCAAGTTCTCTTGCAAAACCACCGATGCTGTCTCACGATATCGCAACTTACCCATTTCAATTCATATCGATGGATGTATTTTTCACTCATTATAAAGGAAAACAAACAAAATTTTTAGTAACTGTATGCCACTACTCGGATTATATTGAGCTGGATATATTAAATGATATGACTTCCAATTCAGTTGTTAACGTATGCAAACGCCATTTCAGCCGCTATGGAATACCTCAAAGAGTCTTAACAGATAATGGAACAAACTTTGTTAGTAAAGAGTTAGCATATTTTGCTTCGCAGTGGAAATTTACCCATGTTGTTTCTTCACCACATTATCATCAAAGCAATGGTAAAGGTGAATCAGCTGTAAAAATAGCCAAACGCCTAATACAAAAAAGTGAAGAAAGTGGCGAAGATATCTGGTATTCTTTGTTACATTGGCGGAATATTCCTAACAAAACAAATTCGAGCCCAGCTCAGAAAATGCTGTCAAGAAGAACGCGAATAGGAATACCTTCAATAACATCGAATTTTAAACCCGAAATAATTAAAAATGTTCCGGAGAAACTGGAAGAGAATCGACGTCGGGCCAAATACTATTATGACCAAAAAACGAAATCTCTTCCACCATTGACTATTGGACAACCAGTATTTCTTCAATTAAATCCCGATAATAATAAACTATGGACAAAAGGGACCATAGAAAATAGAATCACGGATAGATCATATGCGGTCAATGTAGATGATTCATCTTATCGACGAGATTTGATTCATATAAAGCCTCGTCTTTCTGATGATTCAATTACTATAAAGACGACAGAGGATATCTACGATGAAGAAACTAGTGGTACCATCGATCTAAACACCAATAATGTTTTAAGACAGAATGTTACATCACAGATTCCAGTATCGTCTCATGCCCCTGATGCATTTTTACCAACTACTACTGAAATGACTTCAATTTCTACACAGCAACATACTCGTCCGAGGAGAATTAGTAGGATGCCCGAAAAGTTCAAAGATTATTGTATGGAAAGATAGATAGATGGGTCCGATTTGTCTTTTAATTTTAACTTTTAGTTTTGTTTCTATATTTAATTATAAAGTTGTGCTTTTGAATTGTATAATTTTAAAATATCTTAAATATGTTTCTTTTAAAAGACAAGGAAGATGTTGTGGTAGATACCACTGAGTATACACTGTACAATACCAGTGTGATGTGGACTCTGATTGGAGTGGGCGGCAGATACGACAGAACAAGCGTGACGCTCGATATTCCTACTCCATATTTAAGAATTAATAAATAAATAAAATATAATATAACGTCAATAAATAATATAAATCTTTTATATAGTCCATAACAAAACAAGGCTCAACCGAGATTTGATGAAATGTTGAAATCATTTTACCATGCAAAATCCGGAATAAATACGATATGGGATATCTGTCAAGTATAAATCTCCATTAGGCTTCTGGAACGTATGAAGTGGTGAGGCATATTTCTGAACTTGTTTATTATTAAACAAACTTATTTCAAGCTTTTCGCTTCTTTTTGTAAAAAAATAGAAATTTCGCTTAATTTAACCACAGAATACAACAAAATACAGAATACAGTTAATCTTTCTTCTGTGAATCTGTGATAACTGACTGACTTTGAAATTACCTTTATTTTTAAAAAGTTACGGCGAATTTAATTAATTCAATTTTGTCGAGTCATCTATAAGTTAAAAGATTAAATATAATTTTTAAACCTACTTATACGGCAAAATGCCTTAAAATAATACAAAACTAATAAAAACAAAAACTACTGCTTGTATTACAGAGATGTCACTACGACCAAATTCGCCGTCATCAGTCATATGTTTATAGTACGCTCTGCGGCTCTGCAATAAAATAAAAAAATTCTTTTGTATTTCATTCTCTTTAAAATTTTCATTAATTAATTAGTGAAAGTGTGTAGTTTATATTTGTGATGTTGAGAAGTGTCAAACTAAGCTAAGAAAAATTAAAAAAAAAAAAAATCTGTGTGGTTTATATAAAATATATTATTAAGATGTTATAATCAATTAATTTCCTTAAATAAATAAATAATTTGTGTATAAAAAAAAAAAAAATTATATCTGAAGTGTAGAAAATTGTGAGTGCAAATTGTAATAAAAGTGGGAACAGATAAAAAAATAAAAATAAAAAACAAAATGACGGAGGAAACAGATGAGCAAATTCTTGTGAATGAATTGTTAAAAGCTAAAAAATGGGATAGATTCATTGAATGGATACATTGTATATGTGTTGTTACATTTGATCTGGAATTGGGCCAAGCGATGGAGGTATGTACATAATACCTATTGGGGATATGGTGGTTTAATTTAATTTGTTTGTTTTTTTTTATCTTCCCGATTTTGTGCTCTACATTTTTCGGTTTTCAACAACAAAACTGTTTCAGTTTGATGCTCTTACTCTCTCAATATACAGTTAGTCACTCTCAAAGTTGGTCGATGCAAAAATCGAATTTAATTGTTTAAAATATTAGATTTAAAAAAAATATTTTTAAATTATGCGAGGTTTTTCATTTTGTTTAATTTATCCGTAACACATATGCAAGAAAAGTACCGTAATAAATACACACAAATACGAACTTCGCAGTTTTTAAACAATTTTTTCATTTATTTACGTCACTTTCATTGTTGGCCGATACGTTATACACACACATTCACGTAAAATTACTCAAACAAAGAACATATTTTTCTTTGTTTTAAACATTAGTCTGTTTTAAATTATACGTCAGTAAGGGCCTTATAGAGAATAATTTTGTAAATTGTGCCAAATTTTTCTAAAATGTCTAACAAAGGAAAACGTACTTCTTTTGATAAGCGACAATTAGTTGTTTTCCATCATACTAAAGGAAAATCACATAAAGAAATTGCAGAGATATTAAATATGTGTAAAAGTACTGTAGGGAATATAATTCGTCGGTTCAAAAATGAAGGTCGCATTGATTTTATACCGCCAAAACCTCGAGAAAAAAAGCTTACCGTCCGCGAAAAGTGTTGGATAGTAAACCAAATTAAGATACAGCCCAAATTAAGTGCACCAAAACTAACATCTATGGTTCTCGAGAAATTTGAGAAGACTGTTAATCCAGAAACCGTTAGAAGAACACTCCGCGAAAATGGTTATCATGGTCGAGCAGCCAGAAAAAAACCATATATAAGCGATGTAAACAAGAAGAAAAGAGTTCTGTTCGCTAAAGAGCATATTAATAAGGGTGACGATTTTTGGAAAGAGGTTATTTTCGCAGACGAGACTAAAATTAATTTATTTGGTAGCGATGGCCGGGTCAATGTGTGGAGAAAAGCGAATGAGGAGCTGAATATAAAAAATTTAAATTCTACCATAAAACACGGCGGCGGTTCTGTAATGATTTGGGGGTGTATGGGAGCAGCAGGTGTAGGTAATTTACAATTTATCGAAGGAATAATGAAAAAGGAGCAATATCTCAACCTTCTAAAAAATAATCTCAAACAAAGTGCTGAAAAATTAGGTATTCCCGGAACATTTAAATTTTACCAAGACAACGACCCAAAACATACAGCGCATATTGTTCGCTAATATTAGATTTACAACTGCCCCAAAGTTATCCAGGCCCCTCCACAACCTCCCGATATTAACCCAATCGAAAATTTATGGAATTATTTGAAATCAAGGGTTCGAAAAAGGAATATAACCAGCAAATCAGAAATTAAAAAAATAATAGAGGAAGAATGGAATAAAATTGGGCCTAGCTACACACAAAAATTGATTAGTTCAATGAAAAATCGTTTAGCATGTGTTATTGAATGTAAAGGAAATCCAACTAAATATTAATTTCTTTTAATTATCTAAATTGAACTAAATTATTATTAATTATTATTAATTGCGTCATTATCGACCAACTATGAAAGTGATTGAATTATTAGCAGAATTTTTGTTAACTATTTTTTTTTTTAAATTTCATTATTAAAATATGTAAATAACTGTATTTTCGGTTTTATTAAATAATAAATAAACCTAAAATATTATCTTTTGTCTTTTTTTTGCATTTTTCTTGTAGAAAATGAAACATATTTAAGGAATTTCTTATCGACCAACTTTGAAAGTGACTAACTGTATGTAGATTAAAGTATTTCCGTGTTTTGTTTACTCATTGTCATTGAAATTTAAACGTGATAATTAATTAGACAACACATTATTGTTTTGTTTGTTGAAAAGGTCACAAGATAAAAAAAAAACTCAAAAATATTTATCTTGGTCTTTTTTCGAGCATTTTAAATAGAGCAGACCTAACATGCTGCTGTGATCTTTGCTCTAATGTGCGCCTAATGTAAATTTGTATTGATGACTGTGATAAATTTTGTTTTGGGCCAACGGCTGAATCCGGATGCTAATTATTTTGATCAGTTTTGTAATTGCACAGCAGGTCAGAGACCCGGTTGCATTCTTTCACGTTGGTTGGTATGCAAGTAGATATGTTTTTTATTACTTTCTTTTTTGATGCTCCTAGAGAGAACAAAGGAATGTGATAATCGGAGACAAAAGTCTTATGTAAGCATTCAGTAATAATAGCATCTAATCTTGACTTTTTTAATCTATTATGTCGCTAGACTATATTATAAATAATGTGCTTGAACTACTATACAAATGTAAATATGATTTGTTTTCATAGCAGTATCGCATCGGACGTGTTATGATTTTTAATAATTCATCGATTTTCTATATCTCATGCAGAACCATTTAATGCCGGGGCTTGAATCAAGTTGTATGAGTTTGTGTCTGTAATTATCATAACAATCCAAATTTATAAATTCATGCAATGAAAATGCGTAAGAGCTGTGTGTCGGTTTTCCATGAAATTTTAATGTTTCACCCATTTTGATTTAAAAAATGTTCAACTTAGATTATAACTGTGAAATCAATTCTGTTCAAAATTAAAATCGTGTCATTATTCTGATTAGAAATTTGATTCAGAAAGTTAAAAATTCACCAAAATCTTGTGGTGTTATGAAAATTTTTTTTACTTCGTAGATAAATTTCGTTAAATTCTGAAAATCTGCATAAATTTTATTGGGTTTGGAGAGAATTAAGTATAGATAGGGCAAAATATTGTTTTTTCGTTTATTACTTTCTTTTACTCTAGTAAAATAAAGTATAGTAATCATGAAAATTTTAGACCTTGAGATTTTTAGAAATTTATCTGTTTTGAGGTCCCCTGAGTCCGAAAAAGTGGGTTTTCGAAATGGTGTCTGTCTGTCAGTCTATGGCCTCTCTACAGCCCACATGGTTTAACCAATCGAACTGAAACTTCAGATTTAGGTTTTTTTCATAAATTGGGAGGTCCCAGTGGAAGTGGGCACTCCCTTGGTCCAGAAAATTTATTTTGCAAATTTTTTAAAAAGTATAAGGTTTAGAAAAAACAACTTAATACAGAATGTTTCCAAAAATTAAAAAAAAAAAATTTCTCAAAATTCTCTGTTCGTAAAGAAAGTCGTGTGATGGCCACACCTCCATTTTATCTATTCAGTTTGTGAGCCTGAGAGTCATTTCCAACTTTTTCGCAATTTACTTTTAACGCCCTACCTTACTCAGTAACTAAATAGAGGACGTAAGGTGAAACGTCCCTTTGACGTAAACCACCATCACCGATGGTAATCAAGTGATGTTAACCAATGTGCCATTAGACGAACAGGAAAAGAACTTACAATACCACTTTAATATTCGGACAAAGTTAAATAAAATAAATAAATTGGTTTATTTATTTTCTTAAGTAATTATAGCAATCAATTATTTTGGAATAAATTTTTTCTCATAGAATATATTCATATTCGACAACCTTTAGTATTTTATTTTAAAAATTCGATATACCTAATCTGAACAAAAATGTTACACAAATATTCAACTAGCACTGTTTATTTATTTATTTATTTTATTCATTTATTTATTACCAGCACTAACAAATAGCATACAATACCAATAATTTTGTATATAAAAAGTGTTACAAATTATTATTTCGAATACGACTCTTAAAAAGATCCCTTGAAATGTTAAAATCGAAAAGTTCTGAATATTGGTTAAAATATTTTGACGTACGCGCGACCAGTTCATCAATTCCATAATTCGAACGATGAAAAGCAATACTCAGTCTTAACTGTCGTGGACGAAGAATTCTCTTAGGAACGTAAAATGAATATAAGTCAAGCAATACCGGGCAATCAATCTTAGCACAAATTACATCCCGAGCAAATACTGCATGAATCATCTCTCTTCTGAATTCAAGACTACGAATGTTCAAAAGTGTACAACGACCGGCATAAGAAGGTAAACTAAATCCTGAAGTTGACCTTGGAAGTCTTCGGAGGGCAAATATTAAGAACTTTTTTTGAATCCGCTCAATACGATCACTAAAGATTTTATAACCAGAACTCCAGATAACTACAGCGTATTCTAAAATAGACCTAACAAAATCAGTATTTAATGTCTTGAGAGTATATGGGTCAGAAAATTGACGAGCATCGTAAGACAGTAGCGATTTCCCTCGGATGGTGGAAACGGTCCGACGAGATCGATGTTTATATGAGCGAATCGTTCACTCGGTGAGTCGAACTTTTGTAACGGCGCTTGTGTATGTCGTCCAATTTTTGCACGTTGACATTTCAGGCAGCTTCGAACGTATTTTGCGACATCAGATCGAATGCCAGGCCAAACGAATCGTTTGGTCATCAATCTAGCCGTGGCACGTACTCCAGGATGCGAGATGTCGTGGATTGCTTGAGTGAATTGGTTTCGGAATCTTCCAGTAATAAATGGACGAATGTTGTCTGTTGAGTAGTCGCAAAAAAGTCGCTTCGAACTGCCTGGAATGGTAAAAAGTTTTAGCTTAATTGAAACGTCGATATTACCTTTTTCGAGGAGTAATTTTAATTCATTATCGTTTCGTTGATCATCTGCTAACTTTTCGTAGTCGATCTCGGCAGTGGAATAGATGCTTTCGACTCGTGACAAGAGGTCCGCAGTCACATTCTCAGCTCCTTTTACGTGTCTAATATCGGTGGTTATTTGTCCGATGTAATCTAGTTGCCTTGCTTGACGATCGTTGGCTTTTTCGAGTTTTTGAGCGAATGCAAAGGTGAGCGGTTTATGATCAGTATAGATGTGACATCTTCTTCCTTGCAGCATGAATTTGAAATGTTTCACTGCCAAATACATTGCTGTGAGTTCGCGATCATACGTGCTGTAGCGAAGCTGCGTCTTGTCGAATTTCTTTGAGAAAAACCCAAGTGGTTGTAGCGCGTTGTCTACAACTTGATGCAGTACTGCACCAGCAGCAATGTCGGAAGCGTCGACATAAAGCGATAGTTCTGCCGTTTTTGATGGATAAGCGAGTAAAGCTGCGTTGGACAAATCGAGTTTGCATTTTTCAAATGCATTTTTTGCTTCATCTGTCCAGTTAAGCAAAGTTCGATCGTTTTTCTTGTTTCCTGGGATCATCTCAAGTAACTTGGCTTGCGTTTCGATGGCGTTTGGCATGAACTTGCGGTAAAAATTGAGTGTTGCCAAAAAACTTTTCAATTGCTTGACCATCGCCGGAAGTGGAAAAGTTTTAATGGCTTGGACCTTCCGAGGTGGCAAAAAACCTCGAGATGACACGCGATGTCCCAGAAACTCGATTTCTTGCTTACCGAATTCACATTTCCCCAAATTTATTGCCAAGTTGTACTGTTTCAGTCTTTGAAACAGCATTCGCAAGTGTTCATGATGCTCTTCGGGCATCGTCGAGGCGATGCACAAATCGTCTATGTATGCGAAGACGAAATCGAGGCGACGGCAAACTTCATGGATTAAACGTTGAAACGTTTGTGCAGCATTACAAAGTCCAAACGTCATGAATTTGAACTCAAACAGCCCGAATGAGGTCGTAATAGCCGTTTTTTTAATGTCCTCCTCGGCGACTGGAACTTGGTGGAAGGCCTTTTGCAAGTTGATCTTTGAGAAAATGGTCTTACCCTGCAAATTACCGACGAAGTCGTTGAGATATGGTATGGGATAACGATCCGGAACTGTGATGGCGTTCAAAGCGCGATAATCGCCGCACGGGCGCCACGAACCATCGGATTTCTTTACCATATGAAGCGGGCTTGCTCAACAACTGCTTGACGGTCGGCATATTTCCGCTTCTATTAGACAATCGAATTCCTTTCGAGCTGCTTCGAGTTTTTCTGGTTCCAAACGCCGAGGTCGAGCGTAGACGGGTTGTCCTGTCGTGATGATTTGATGAATTACGGCGGTAGAAATTTTGCTTCCTGGCACTGGTAGTTTTGTAATCTGGTTGTATTCTTCGAGAAGATCAGCATAAATCGGGTTTACATAATATGCCTTGTATTCAGTTGTATCTTTTACCATGATTCGCAAACAATTTGAGTTTAAACCAGTGCTTGGATCGATTATCCTTTTTCTCATCAAATCGATTAATAATCCGAATCTGGTAATGAAATCTGCGCCGATGATTGGCGTTGTTACATCGGCGACTACAAACGTCCACACGAAGTCACGTCGTAATCCGAGGTTTATCTTCAGTGTTGTTGTGCCGTATGTTTTAATTTCAGTGCCGTTTGCTGCGAACAATTTAATGTCTGTTGATTTGCGGTTGCCTGCGAACTGATTGAGAGGTAGTACCGATACGTCGGCGCCCGTATCGATCAAAAATCCGATATTTGTGGACTTATCATGTATCTTCAATCGGTTTACAAATTTGGATTCAGGCTGTTCGCTACCTGAATTCGACGCAGGCAGCTGGCTTCAATATTGATTTGATGTGGCAGCATTCGTGGCGTTGAATGTGCACGGCTTGCGGCAACGTGTTGCTTTGGTACCAAACTTCCAATGATACCAGCAATTAGGATGCTCAATACGAGATGATTGTTCCCGAGACCTGTTGGCGTTGAATGATTTACTGCTGCCGTGATTGATACTGGATTTTCGCTCAAGTTCTGTGATTCGGTTACTTAACTTTTCGAATAAGTTGATTTCAGCAGGCGGCGTCGGTGTCGTTCTCGCATTTTCTAGAATTACAGGTGGCTGCGGAGTTGTTTGATAAATCGTGCGATCACCGATAGTACGCAAACGAATCGACTCCACTAATGTATCGGCTGCGGCCAGTTGGTCGCCAATTGGCGAATTTTTCATTTGAATTATTGCGGCGTGCGCCATCTCTGGTAGTCGAGCAGCCCATAATTCAAAAAGTGCAGTTTCGGTCAAAGAATGTGTGTTAAACTCTTTATTTTTTGATATAACTTGCTCGGTTTTGAATCGCCGAGTTGCACTTCACTTATCGCTTCGCGAAGTCGCCTTTGCTGCGAATTTGAATAAAAAGCGATAATAATTGGCTTAATATGTGTATATTTGCCGCTTACTGGAGCTTCGCCGATTTGCGTTTGTAATGCACCTAGGTCATCGAGTGGAATTTGTGCCATTACTGAACAATATTTTTTAGTATCGCTGGTCACGCTGCTAGCCTCGAACCAAAATTCCAAGCTGGAGAAATAATTTTGCAGGTTATGCAAACTATCAATTAATTTCGGCATCGGTATTCGCGGAATCACAACGTTAGCATTTATATTTTGCGATTCATCATCGCCACTTTGTTTTGCCTCTGCGTTTGTCATATTTTTTGTTTTTTCTTGAGCACGTTTTTCACTTTAGGTTAGCTTGCGTGAAAAACTCTAAGAAGAGACGTCTTGGGTCACCACTTTGTAGCACTTCGCTTGGGTACAAATAAAAAATATTAGTTAATTAATTTAATCTTTTATTAATTAACATTTCCCAAAAAACATTTATTTAATTTTTACGAAATTCACGAATAATACCATAACACATGAGTGTGTGTCGAAGGTATCAGAACGACGACTCCAAAAGGAAGTCAAGTTTTTTCTTCTTTTTGCTTTTCGGTCAATTTGATTTTTTGTTTTTAAATTTTCGATTTCGAAAATAGATTGCCCATATGGCAGCAAGTTGCTGTAGGGCGCGGCGCTGCTAGCGATGATGGTTGTATTGGCGGCGCTGCGGGCATTGAAGGTTGTGTTGCGGTCGAATCGGCTACATGTCTCTTTATGAAACCAAGCATCGAGCCGGCTCTAGCTACAATAATTTCTATATGTTTAGTAAAACTTAGGTTATCTGTAAACAAAACACCAAACACCTAAATCAATAAACTGAGTAACTCTATCTATTTCCACGTTTTGTAAACTGTACGGAGCTACAATTAATATCTTAATTCGTGCAAATGACATTGTTTTACATTTGGAGATATTGAGAGGCTAAACGATTTTCGGTAGTCCAATCACTAAACCGATTAAGGTCCTGTTGTACCAATAAAACGTCTGCACCATTTCGGATAGTAGCGTAAATTTTAAGGTCATCTGCATATAACAGACATTTACAAAACTTAAAACATGTAACAATATCATTAACAAATAGAATAAATAATAATGGACCTAAATGGCTACCCTGAGGAATACCAGATGAGACTGTAAACTTCTCAGAATAATTTTGACCAATACGTACTAGTTGAGACCTTTGCGACAAATAAGATGATAACCATTTTATTGGAATAAAATTAGAATTCACTTTAATCAATTTATCAATTAATAATTTGTGATTAATTTTGTCAAAGGCCTTACTGAAATCTGTATAGATAGTGTCAATTTGGGCACCTTTTTCTAAACAGCATATCGCATCATTAACAAATACCGCAAGATTGGTTGTCGTTGATCTACCAGAAAAAAAACCGTGCTGTTGGGGAACAATTAAGTTTTTAATATTAAGATAAATACAATCCTTTACCAGGTTTTCAAAAAGTTTAGGGATAACATATAATATAGCTATTCCTCTATAATTCTCAACTGAATTTTTAGGTCCCGATTTAAATACTGGAATTACATACGAGGGTTTCCAGCACTGGGGAAAAATACCTTGCCTAAGGCTGTAATTAAATAAATGTGCTAAATGGCCACTTAAGGCTTCGGCGCAATTATTTAAGAGTAGTGAGGGAATACCATCAGGGCCCATAGACATTTTACTATTAATTCCAACTAAAGCCATTTTGATTTGTTCGATTGTGTTGTTTGATTTGTGAATATGATTATTAAACAAATTGAAATAATTAATTATATATTAATTAATACAAAACCTTAAACTCATACCGAAGGTGAGAATACAATGCATAATCAACTGATGTGTCGTCTTTTTATACAGTTTGTGTGCCTTGGTTTTACGGTTATATAAATTAACAAGTTTTTTGTTAAACCACTTTTCACGATACGAATTATGTTTTTTGACAATTTTTGGAATGAATAGATCCATTCCCACATACAAAATTTCGTAAAACCGGCTAGTCATAATTTCAATATCCTCTCATTACAAAGGAAATCCCAGGAAATACTTTCAAGGGAGTCATAATCACCATTTCTAAAATCAAAGAAAAGATTAAAATATTATCATTTGAAACATAATCGTCGAAACATTGAAAACTTCACAAGATTGCACTGATGGATGTAAATTATCGTCAGTGAAAACAAGATCCAAAAGTGAGCCATTCTGATTGTGCACTTCGTTATGTTGTCTTAGACCCATTTCAAAAAATGAATCTATCACGAAAGAAGTATTGGCAGTGTTACCATACGGTGTAAGTATTCCATCAATTCGTTTCCAATTTAAGTTTGGAAAGTTAAAATCACCAACGATGCACAAACTATCATTTTCTTCCATTTTGGGATGAATCTTATTTCCAATTATATCGATAAATTCCTTAAGGAACTTGTAGATTTCCCGGGAACATACGTAGCACAAACGAAAAGATTTCCTTTGGCCATTTTTACCTTTACTAAAAGGATTTCAATATCACCGGACGCAATATTAATTTGTAGACATTTATACTGATTTATTACAGCTATTAGTAGACCACCACCAACATCCAGACACTCTCCAGTTTCGTGCCGATCTCTGCGGAAAACTATATAATAGGCAGGAAAGAATTCCTCATTCTTTATAGCAGGAACCAGCCATGTCTCAGTTATGACTATGATGTCATAATCTTCTTCCATAACCGATGTAAAAAATTTATCCACTTTTGTGCGCATTCCACCCGTGTTATGGTAATATATATTAAACCAATATTTATCGTAAAATGTAACCGATCAATACTCGTAAACTAGAGTCTAGTTCGGCTAGACTCAATTTAGGTTAACGAGTTACAAGCTTGTAGATGCTATTTACGGTGAGATGTGAGACATGCGGTCGTGCAGCAGCATCGGCCTCTCTTCGGTTGACCCATGCAGTCGGAAGTTTGCAAAGTTTCTGGTACATCGTATCCAGATCGTCACAGTTCTTATTCGCAGTGATTGTTTCACAAAGTTTTTGAAAGTGGTAGTGCACCACTCCTGTTGAAGTCCACAGTAACCATAGTTTTCTTCGAAGCAACGCTTCGCTTTCTGAAGTGCTTGGGCGACAACTTTTCGTTGCACATAACAATTCGGTCGAGAAAATGTCGTTTGTGTTGCGTAGAAGCAATGCGGAGTTGATCTCGTATAGGCGAATGTGATTACTCGCGGTGGCTTCGTGCGGAACCCATTTGACCTTTTTTTCGTCTTTCCAATGTTGTTCGGTTGATGGCAAATGGTTGTGATAAAAACAGACAATTTTTCCGTAAGATCTTGGGCCGTTACATGCCGATCACGTTCCACTATAGTCTTCGGAACGGCGTCGAAAAGAGACTCTTTTCGACCTGCACCTTCCTGTTCTTCGAGAGTCTCATCTTTATTACGAACCTTTTCGAACAGCGTTGAATGATGCGATCCGTGAGCGATTCTCGGCCCCAAACAGTGTTGATTTTACTCGCCATTTCGGCAGCATTAGTTCTAACTTTGAACGTTTGCTTTGGTAGCTACAGGAACGTTAGGCTAAAACTAAATAAAACACTTCTAAGAGGCTTCCCATAGAGAAGGGTTTGCTAATGGTATATAATAATAACTGGTTATCGCAAAAAATCCGAGTGAAAATTTGTGGCAGATTTTGGAAGAGATTCGTAAACATGTCATAATAAGTAGGAATGAGCTGAAACGCGGAATGGGGCAAAATTAGCGTAGAGTACACGAAAAATCCAATTTCGTCTATACTTTAGTTCATGGCTGCGTGGTCGGATTCGAGGAGTCGGACTATTTTAGCGGAGTCCGAAAAATACTGACGACTCCGACTCCGCATTTTATATTTTTATTTCTCTCCTAAAATGCACCTTATCCTTAGTTACAAAAAGATTCCAATCAGTATATTTGACCACCGATCATTTAATTTTATAAAGAACTAGCTGTACCCTGCGCGCGTTGCTACGCTACCAAATAAAATAAATTTGAAGGAAAGACATTATACAAATATTCAATTCATTTTGCAGCGTTTCGTTTCAATTCGATATTTATTGAAGTGCTGTGGGATACACAATATTTCTTGTTTTTCCATTTGGTGCGTTAACGAATAAATCAGAAGGTTTTCCAACGCGTGAGCAGGCCACATAGAACTGCCCATGTGAGAAGCATGGATTCTCCAAATTTAATCCACACACTTGCAACGATTGTCCTTGTGCTTTGTTGATAGTTATTGCGAAAGCGAGTCGCACCGGGAACTGCAAACGTTTGAATTCGAATGGCATATCTGTCGGGATCATTGGGATACGTGGCAACAGTACGTCTTCACCTTTGAATTTTCCAGTCAAAATTGTTGCCTCGATAACATTGTTCATCATTTTCTTGACTGAGAGTCTGGTTCCGTTGCAAAGTCGTGGTGGATTTATGTTTCGAAGAAGAATGATGGGTACGCCAATTTTCAATGTAAGAACGTGCCGTGGTATGCCTGGCAAATCAATCGAATTCAAGAATTCAGTTGGATAGTTGACAACTTCGTCTTGATTCACCACAGTATCGATGGACTTATATGTTGTCGTTTCGCCGGGCATTCCATTCTGAATAGTGAAGTTGATGGTATTGACATCGATGTTTTTGGCCGCTAATATAGCACGCGTACTGAGCCACTGATGATTTTTGTAGTTCTGTGCAATGTTTGGGAAAACTTTTTGCACCAATTCGTCTATGCTTTCTGTGATCTTACAGAAGTTTGCTGGCAAGGTGATACATTGCGTAGATTCATCAATTTGCATTCGCCCATTTTCAATATCCATTAATTGTTTTGCAAAATTTCCAGCCGATGCATCCCGTTGTAGTTGTACACGCATGTTGGTTTTCAAAGTCAATTTCTGTAAATGACGCCATAAAACTGATGATTTGAGACATGCATTAAGTTCATCAGCGGGTGTTGAACGTGGTATAACTGGCAGTGTTTGTCGAAAATCACCAGACAATAAAATGAGTGCGCCACCGAAGATCCGTGCGTTTCCTCTCAAATCTCGCAGTGTACGATCAAGCGCTTCCAATGCTTTCTTGTGAGACATTGCACATTCGCCCCATATGATAATTTGAGACGTTTGGAGTACTTTGCCCATTCCAGAGTTTTTGCTGATGTTGCATGTTGGTGCCTCAGTGTTTTGCAAATTCAATGGCAGTTTCAATGCTGAATGCGCTGTTCGGCCACCATCCAAAAGAGTTGCCGCAATTCCAGATGATGCAATGGCCAGTGCAATATTATTTTGTGATCGTATGGTTGCCAAAATGAGTGAAAGAAGAAAAGTCTTGCCTGTACCACCGGGCGCATCTATGAAAAACAGTCCACCGCTTTGTTCTGTGATTGCACGCATAATTCTGTCATACGCAATGCGTTGTTCTGGAACCAAATGCGGAAGATTTGTCTGAACAAATGTCCCCAGTTCGTCAGAATCAAAGTGTGTTTCTCGTTGCAAATCACGATCGAAAAGGTCGTTCGCTGTCTTTGCAAAAATATCATCTTGGCACAATGAGTAAAATGCAGTTAATGTTGTTGCCGGTGGAACCAATGCACTTGCATGCACATTACCTGCTGTGAAGTACACGCGCTGTCCATTCTCGAGATGCACCGCCAAGTGTACTACTGTTGGATGTCGTTCATGGATTGGAAATGATAAGATGCGTTATACTGCTTCATTGCTGCTAATGTAGCGTCCAAGTTGGTATTAGTTGATTTCATTGAGCGGTGCGGCCACATTCCCTACTCCGAAGACTGCCATGTCGCTTCCTTTGTTGACGTATTTGCAAATGTATTTGATCGACTTCACTGAATTGCAATACTCAACATTAATGTGTGCTTTGAAGGTCTTTGAGAGCAACGGTGAATATGGCACAACCCAACGATTATCTACTTCGACATCAACGTTTCGTACTTTCAGAACGATGGATTTGCCGCCATCCTCAACTAATCGTCGACGATACAGTGAGTATCCGTCATTGCCAGTGATGGTATCAGAAACCAAGTTTCTTGAGTATCGTTTCGTGCATTTCCCATCAGACATGCATGGTGAATTGTTGTTGAATGCGCCACATGGACCATGAATCACATTTTTGGTAACGACCTCGAATAAGTCTGGATCAATGTCCTTATCTGGTATTTCTGCTGAGATGATTTGGTCAATTTGATCTGGCGTAATTTTGTTGATTAACCAAACCAAAATATGTGTATGTAGCAATCCTCTTTTCTGCCATTCAATGGAATACATCCAGCAGCGTGTCTGTTTAAATACGCGTGCGGTAATGTCATGGCGGTCCGAAGATGATTGTCCAGCTAACAGAGTTCTTTAATTTCATCCCATGTTAGACTGCATGTAAATGTGATGAACAAATCTGGACGACCATATGCGCGAACATATGTCATCGCATCTTGTGCGTATTCATGCATGTGCCGTGGACTCCCCGTGAATGTAGACGGTAATATGACCATTCTTCCCAATTCGTTTGGATTCACGTTACCATCATTAACGATTGCGTCTCGTAAATGGATGTACCCTCAGAACGCAACTCGGTTTGATTCAATCGAATATAAGTATAGGAGTCGTTCGGTTTCAATCTTCGCGTACATGTCGACGATGTATTGATGGAACAATTGTCGACATTTCAGAATGTGGTTCTCAGCATCTTGATGAATCGTCAATCGATACGAATAATAATTTATGGCACTGACTTTCTTATTCGTTTCCTCGTCTGTTTGTGGATTTCTGATTTTGATGTTGAAATGATATCCATCTTCTCCTCGCCAAAACAGAATCGGATACTGCAATCCGTCGTATGAGCGATGAGTATCGGAAACTCGCTGAACGTCACCACTTCTGCGATGAAGAATTATGTCGCGCGATTCGAATTCTTCGCCAACTATCACGATCGCCACTTCATCGATTGTTGGTGCATTGAACTTCTTTCGTGTTGGCCAACGGGTCTTTTGTCTGCTCGAATTACAACTGCGTAGTCATCGGCTGGCATTCGTTGAATGGCGGTTTTAAACAACTGCACTAATTCATTGTGTTGATCGAAAAGGGCTTGTAACGCAGCCACGATTTCTCGTCTAGTGCCCGCATTATAATGACATCGTTGTTCAATTTGTTGTGTGTCACTGTTTGCCATGAAATAAATTTGAAGCAACTTGTGATCTGCGTCCGGCAATGGTAGAAGCGATCCGGCACGATGAGAAATTTGTCCTTGGACTCTGAATGTTGGCATGTAATTTTCGCGCACGATGTTCGTTGCACCGAACGATGTCATTTGAAAACATGAATTGTATTTGCGGATGTTTTCCAAGAAATGCTTCGAGTCACGTGTAACACCTGATAGCAACGTTGATAGTGGTTCGGGTGGTGGATGTAATTCTGGCAGTTTAACTTTTCCATTGGCGCAGCACATTCCTGGCGTTTCGTTCTTAAATTTGAGGGCGCTACAATACATGCAAATTTTATCCATTTTTCCAATGACGACACTTGGATGAAGACTGTAATCATTATTACTGTCATAATGGAATGCACCAAAATTTAAATCAGCGTACAGTGTTCGTCTTGATCGAGCGGTGCTTATTCGAACATTTTGCAGCCTTCTTTCCCGTTGTTCAGTTGTCTCAGACGAACGGGCCTGAGTAGTACGTATTCGATCAGTTTCTAACCTCACTTCTCGTTGTTAAGATGATTCAGACGAACGGGTCTCAGCGGCATGTACTCGAAGATTTTCCAGCTTTAATGCTCGTTGCTCGTCTGATTCTGAGGCTCGTAATGCTCTTTTCTTCCGTGCTTGAGGTGTAGATCGGCCAATTGCTTGTCGCTTTGGAGGCATAATTGTACGGGAACGACGTGAAAAATGCGTTTGAATTTATTAGATGTCAATCAGCAATCCGAATCTCACAATGTATCCAATCCAATTGAATCGGTTGTTCACACACGGATGGAAATGTTAATATTGACAGTGATCACCAATTCGCTGAGGGAAATTTGAAGTGAAAAAAATCAGCATTCGAAAATTGTTGAAATCGATTTTAATTCCACTCACGATGATATCCGAAAAAAACTGCACAGCAAATGCGTTCGGAACGTCAATCAGCAGTCAGATCCTTCACATACACATTCGATGATCTTCGTGAATTCACTGTAGAGAATGAATAAAATCAGCTCACGGAAACTACGAAAATTCAATTCGATTGAATTATTTATCTAAATTATTAATTTAACTCACAATGAAATGGACAAAACTATTCGAAAAACGCTCCCAAATATAAAAATACGCACAATATTGTCTGTTCAATGTGAGCCGGATATGAATTTCACAATTTACATAAATTCTTATGTCACCCACAACTCGAAACGTCATCATTCGTTCGCTGTTTTCGTTTCAATTCAAATCAGCATGAACTGTTACGGCAATATATGAAATTCATTGGAATGACAGTGGCGCCATCTGTCGAAAATTGGTCGTACCAAACTCAGAAATCTTCGTGGGCTCATGCACAACAACTTTGCTAAAGATCATCACATGATCAAATGCATAGTTTACGATTCTATAAAGGACATACAGACAAACATTCATTTTTATATATATAGATAGATGGCGTATCTTAATGTTTATTTTAAGAAAAATCTCAAATATCTTCGCAGTCGCAACAGACATAAAATCATCGTTAGCACAAAGAGAAATTGTTTTGCTTGGATTTATATCGACCCCAAGGTTAGAGTTTTATTAGCAACAAGTCGGCGCTACGTATATAATTTGGCAACCGTTTAAAATGAAAATTATGTTGAAGAAGTAGAAGAAAAACACTTAATTCGAAACATTTGTAGAAGATCATGCATGAGAAATCGAAACGACTTCGAATTACAAAAATTCAGGATTTAGTTTGTTGATGGCTTGGAGAAAGTGGAAAAAATTAACAGAAGTAAGAGCCTTGAGGCATTACTAATTTTAAGAACAAATTCGTAATTAATTTAAATTGTCGAAATTTTTTCTTTTTCTTTTATTTTAATCTATCCTTCCTTAGAATTGCTTCTTAGTGCCTATGCACGTCTAGCAAATTTTAATGCGATGTCACAAAAAAATTTCATTTGTCTAGCCTCTGGTCGAACGAAGCAATAAAAAATGAACACTGAAAAAACGGAAGTAATAAAAGTTAAATTACTTAATTATTTTGTTTAATTATTTAATAATTGATGGGAGAGTTTAACTTTAGAAATAAAATTCTAAATTTAGAGACAATCGGTATTCTGTAACAAAAAAGTTTCTAAATTTAGAAAAATAAAATGCTTTTAATATTTGTTTTTAGCCGGATCTACAAAATATCTAACGATTTTAATTTTATAAATATTTTGAAGAAGATTTCGTTAAGATTCTTTTCTCTAAATTTAGAAGCTAAATATCTCTTCGAAAATGTAAATTATTAGATGGTTTACAGCGCACTCTACAGGCTTTAACCTTCCGAAACCCTGCTTGTAACATATTATATGAATTTTATAAGTGATGAGCCCAAAGAACGATTTTACATATACAGTTGTATTCATAATAATAGCAGCGCATTACCTTGCTTTAATAACTCTGTAATATTTTTGACTCCTTACTCTTTTCCAAGGTTGGCAATGCTCTGAAAGTTTCTTCTCTCCTCACTTATTAACAGTATATCCTTACTGTTTCAAAAACTGCTTAATTCTTTTTTATGAGATTACATTTATTAGCGAGTGTTTGAACCAAGCTGTTCATAATAATAGCAGCAACGCAAGAAACATAATTTCAAGCGAGGTTTTTAACGAAGAGTTGCAACTTTTTATCTAATTGATAAGTACAAATTATTCTCGTAATTCGTAAAGTACAAAAACCATATTTAACTGGATTTTAGAAAAAAACTTCGATGTGAAGGAAAATCTGACCGTGAAATACAAGAAATTATCTGATGTTCTGCGAAAATGGTCTGTCATTCAATACAATTCAGTAAAATGGACTGATAAGGCTGAAACAAGTGAGGCCAAAAAGGAAAATAACTGAGCGTATTGACCGACAAAGCATACAAATGGTAAGGAACGACTCTCATATCAGCTCAAAAAAGATAAAGAAGAAACTTCAGGTACCTGTAAGTGCGGTGACTATACGGAGGCGCCTATTAGAAGCTAAATTGGCCGCCAGGAGTCCGAGAAAATTACTATTGCTCAGCAAGAGACATGTGGCAAAAAGAATACAGTTCGGTAGGGCGCACATCAATTGGCCCCTAGAAAACTGGTGAAATGTTTTATGGAGCGATGAAAGTAAAATTGTCCTTTATGGTTCCACAGGCCGTCGACAATATGTGAGGAGACCTCCAAACACTGCCCACGACCCAAAATACACAGTAAAGACTGTTAAGCATGGTGGTTCAAAGTTGATGGTTTGGGCTTGCTTCTCATACTTTGGTGTTGGGCCAATATATGCTATAACGGGCATCATTGATAAATTTGTATACATTAAAATACTTGAAGATATCATGCTATACCGTATGCTGAGTATGAAATGGCCCTGAAATGGGTGTTTCAACAAGATAACGACCCAAAACACACAAGCAAACAGGCGAAGTCATGATTTCGGAAGTACAAAATTAATCTTATGGAGTAGCCAACGCAATCACCGAACCTCAATTCTATAGAAAACGTGGGTGCTGATGTCAAAAATAAAGTGAGCAAAATTAATCCAAAAAATGCCCAGCAATTGTGGGAGGCAGTGCACAAAGCATGGAGTACAATACCCATTGAGAGATGTCAAAACTTAGTGGACTCTATGAAAAGGAGGTCCGCGGCCGTCATCCGTAATAATGGGCATGCAACTAAATATTGACTGCTTTATTAAAAAACAATACACAAAAGTGGTGCTCGTTAAGTTTTTTTTGATGAATTTCTTAATTATTCCTAAACATTGTTTCGGACTGCTATTTTTGTGAACACCATGAAATGGAATTTTTTATTTATATTAATTTTTAATCAAAAGAATAAATATTTGTTTGTCATTTTATAGCTTAATATGACAATATCAAATATATTTCATGAATAAATCTTAATCAAACTTGCGTTTTTGAAAACTTATACGAGTTTTTTCTTCTTCTGGATAGCGCTGCTATTAATATGAACACAACTGTATGTTCGTCAGTGGAAAGAACCAATCTCGAGACCGCGACAGGGCACAAATTTCAAATTTTTGATCACATTTTTCCAGAGCTTCTAAGGTGATTTTTCCAAATGTTTATTTCTTTAACCCGATATTGTGTTTGCTGTCAGCAAGTCAATACTAACGTTTTTCCATAAAAAAATATTTGCTTGCTAAACAATCGAATATTTACTCTCTAGTATTTTTAACATTTCAAATTCTTTATTTTTGACAAGGTCTCTCAACTTGAGCTCCTTTTTTCGTAAGGTTATATTTCACAGATGTCATATTAATTGTGTAGAACAACACTTTCAAATTGTTAAATTATTTTGTCAACAATTCTCAAAAAATCTTATGTTCTGACAAAGCAGATTTCGCAGATTTTTTTTTTTTTTTTTGGTCGTATTTAGGGAGAGGAAAATCCAAGAACGTTTTGAACGTCCCATGTAACCAAAAATTTGTCACTGTTTACAGTGCCATGCATATTCATCTAGCAGTGTTAATGTTGTACCAGTGAGCTACGATACTATAACATAATAACCGATTTTTTTCGTTGTAAGAAACTGGAAGATAAGAACCTTAACGAATTGGGGTCTCTTTCGAGGAAAGTTTCCAAATGATGATGGTTAACCAAAAAAAAATCAAGCGATTAGATACCACTATCTTTGGGATTGTATGAAAAGGCAGGTTTAGAGGAACAAATTACAAATGTTATGTACAAAATGTTATCAGAAATTTTGATAAAAGAATGACGTACGGTTTAGATTCAAGAGGTGGTCGTATGGCAGATTCGATTTTTTCTTGTATCGCATATTTCGTATAAATGCCACACAATCTACTTTTATATAATTTCATAGTTACAGAACGACACACTGAGTGGGAAGAACTGCCACCAATTTGCGTGACTTCGGCCTGCCTCATGTCCAGTAAAATTAGTATTGCACCGAACAACAACGTGATAACCCAAATTTTTAGAAAATGAAGTATGAAGAAATGAAGAATTTGGACAAAATTTCATAACGTAATATTATTCGCGCAAAAAAATCTAATACGCCTACCGAGATTGTTTACAGCAGGAAAGAAGATTTGTGATTCAAATGACACGAAAATCACCCTTAAAGAACGTAAGAGGGGTTATATGCAGCAGAAGAAATAACTTGTGCTCCTGTCCCAAGCAAATCGTACTCATTTTCTTGTCTAGGTCTGTACAAAATTTATCTCTAAAAGCGTTATCAAAAATACATAACGGTATCAATAGCTGAATTTTATAATTTCTTAATAACCCTATCTGTAATATGCTTTACGATCTTACATACCACTTTCTATTATCAATTATGTCCAGCAATAAATTGGAGCCAATTGAGTAAATTTCTATAGGTTTATTTCAAAATGACACTCGGGGAAATATAAACTGAACTCAACAAGCAAATAACCCAAGGCTTCCAGTCATTTACCTTGTCATTTTATCTTATCGTTTATGAACTTGAAATTGAATTATGGACGTTTTATTCATTCTATGAATCAATCTCTAGTTGGTGTCTGTTGACTAAAGGTCAAATCAAATATTTATTTGTGCTCGGTTGTCAAGCTTTGATTATGACATTTTAACGGAAGTTTTCCAAAAAATTCTGTTCTACCGTTCAAATCGAATGGTTAATGGTACAAGTAGCTTACCTTGCGTCATTCAGTCTTCTGACAAAATGCAATAATACAGCATACATTTTCTATAACCGCTTCAAATTAAATTTATGAATATATAATTGATAGTTGATAAATAAACAAATTTTATTTTAGTTGTAAGTTTATATTTTAAAATTCAATAGACGATTCAGTCATCCAAACAAGGTGATAAATGAAATTTGTTACACATATATCACCGTAATAAATGGTTGCGACAATAGGGGCGGTAAAATGATGTTATGTCTTGCAAGTAAAACTAAATAACTTGCTGGTTAAAATTTGTTGGATTGTTAGCTGTAGCTATAACTATACTATTGTATGAAATTGCAACCATAATCTGTTATTTCAGATTGAAAACACTGATAGTTGTGAGAAAAGTTGTTTGATATTACCAAATGTTTTTTTTATGTTTAGCTAATAACTAAGATTCGATTACATAGCATGAGAACCATTCATATTTGTAATATTGCTTTTGTGTTTAATCGATATTGAAGTATTGTTAAAGTGATAAATGTGGGATAGTTATTTGAAATTTTATTTTTCGTCTTGTGCAACCGAAATTTAGACTTCGCATAATATTTGCCACTTAATGGTTCAATTTTTGTTGGTAACGCAGTAAATAACCCCACGATTTCATTTTCGTATCCCACATTTTGTTTGCTCCGAACATAATAAGACATTTAACCAATCAACTAATCAATTGATGGCAACATTAGTATAGAAAGTCTCATTTTATGGTAATTTTAGGATTTAGGTTTTGACAATTTGAATTAAAAAACAACTTCAATTCTACTCGGAATTCAAGAATTAAAATTTATCTCAGATTTTGGCAACGTCGATTGTAGTTGTATTAATAAATTCGAAATGAACACTGATTTTGACTTCAAGTTTCCTTGTTTACTATACCATTTTATTTGAAATTTGTCCTAGAATCGATCTATCTTGAACAACCATGAAAACAAATTATTAATTACTAAATCTCTAATTTCCAGTATCAGTTCAAATTATTTGATATTGAATATTAAATACGGTTTTTGGCAGCACATCACTTTCTTCGAACTATTGAATTATTAAACGCGTACAAATTAAGTATGTAGATCATCAAATTTTGCTCCAAATCGAAGTAAAACAAATGTTAAACATACTTAAAAACGTCTTCAATTAGCATCATTTAGCAACTTTTAAAAATAATTAAGAATCCTGATACATAGAATAAATTAACACCTAGTTTATCTAAAATACCACTACCTTGTTTATCTAAAATTTTAAAATTTTTAAATCGTCACTTACTGAACTGAACTAAACTTTACTGATTTTGTATATGTTCAAAAATTCAAAAATTTCTTACTCCCTATAAATTATCTAACTTCCAAAATATAAAATAATCGATTTTTTCCAAGTATGTATCTCCATTTTGGAGCTTAGGACGTCAGTTAGAGTGGATTATCTGGTTCTTTATATGGGCTATTCCTTTCAATTCTGTCCATGTTTATCGGATTTGTTTCGCTTCAACTATAATATGGCCAGAAGCATAAAGCACCACTGATTTTAAATAGGAGTTTAACATTCGTATCTTTGTTGTCATTGGCATGACAGTTGTATTGCAGGTTTTGTTTCAACATGTTGAATATTTTCTGGCTTCCTGGTCCTGTTCTTTCTACACTAAAATCCAGGAACTGAACTGACTGAGCGGATTGGTGTACTTATGTTATGAGTTCCTGTTCTAAGTGCGATAGGTTGTATAATTTCTGGTGCATATCAGTGTGTTTCTGTACTAGCAGGCATACGCCAGATCATAGAGTCTTCTTATGGGGCTCTATTTTATGGGAAACCGTATTGGAGACAGTACACATTCTTGCCTAACTCTTCATGAGTTGCAATATTTTTAACTCTGCTTTTCTTTGTTATGAGCTCGATTCCCAGCATCCCGAGACACATTTCCACAAATTTTCTAAACGAGTTCTATTATTTTTCTGGGAATACACATTTCACAGATGCCTTCCTTTTGGCATTTCTGTTAATCGTGTCAAATACGCGTTCAAATCAACGGAGAGTGCCTAAATTGCTCGACGACGATACGACTTAAATTTTTGTGATCCACACTACTTCTTCCTGGTCTAAAGCGAGCTTTTTCATTCCTTAGATTTTGGTTGAACTTTAGCAATACTCTTTCTAGAATGATCACTGCTAATACTTTTATTGTGCTTTTGAGGAGGGAAAAACTTCACCATCTTTTGCATTCTTGCAGGTCGCCTTTCTTCGGGTTTGTTATGGTTAATTCCTCTTCAGTGTATTTCCTGAGACCTATCCTTGCCTTGGTAGTAGTAGCAGTCTTAACGTAAGCTTTTTCCAGTTCTTTTCATTTTTGGTCGATATTATGATGGTTTCATTACTTGGCAGATTAAGTTGGAGCTTTTCTTTGCTAATCTCTCTTTAGTCTTTGAACGTTTCATCGCTGCTAGTTAGTTACAGAATTTAAATATTATCAGTTGGTCATCACTGATGGAATTTCTTGCTAATCAATCTGGTTTTTAGTTGATTTTATTGTTTTTTTTAAATTTTTGCTTTTTTCTAAATGTCTAACTTGGTTCTCGATTTTACTTATCTTTTTAAAATGCCAATACCCAAACTCAGAACTTTGGAGGAAAGTTAGGAGATAAGTTCAATAATTCCAAATTTCGGAAGAACTAAATCTGTTAATTTCTTAATTCTGTTATTTCTAAATCCTAAATTTTCTTTGTAACTTCCAATATTCCTAAATATAACAAATTCTAAAGTTTCTGAATATATAAAATTTCTAAATGCAAATCTTTAAAATTTTCTTAGCTTCTTAAATCTTTTTAATTTCTAAATTTACTCTTTCAAAAATTTTCTAGTTCTCCAAATTTCATTGGTTAGTGCCCAGTTTATAGAGAAATACGTGGTCAGGCATACTAACAACATGAAAGCTATTTTTTGCGAATTAGATGGCCGGGACACATTACTTATATGTAACTTATGCGTAGTCTGGGAGGCTCGCTTTTTGATAAAGCATTTTCTCAGAGCTAATTTATGATTTTTTCGTCACAAACATTCTAGAAATTGCAGCCCTCTTGTGTCATTTTCACAAAAATCTTTTATCTGGCTAAAACGTTAGATTCAGATCACTTATATTCAAAAATTTGAATAGATGACAATTTCTTTAGTGCTTCAGTCTTGCCGGAGAACATTTAAGAAAGTATGAATTTTCTGAAGGCTAACAGGCGAGATTTCCGTTCTTAAACTACGATTCAAGCTTCCTCCTGTAGTCATTTAACTTTGACAGCCGGCCGACTAAGTCACGTAAATGTCCGATGGTGGAGTCAAACCTTTTTCTTTTACTTAATGTTTAGATTAAGACCTCTCTCCCTCAATTATACTGCAACACTAGACAATACTTCTTTTGCACAGTTTAAATCCAGACTTCCATAAATCTTCCTTGTTTGGCAAGATTAAATGGGGAGGTCTTAATCCAAGCATTAAGCAAAAAGAAATAGATTACATTGACATTTTCCTAAATTACATCAAACTATCTTCCAATTCAAAAACAATTAGCTTTCTGACAATGACATAAATGTTCGCATATCTCACATGTTTGAACGGATATATCTGCCAAAACCACTACCAGTAAATAGCAAGCAAAACATTTTATTTTGTAGAGCTTTAAAATAAAGAGAGAAAAAATGGGACCTTGAGAAAATGACTAAATCAAAAAGTCAACTATTTATAGCCTACGTAGTAACAAAATCATCTATAGCCTACGAATTAGCAAAATCATATAATGTGGTTATGTTTGTACGTAAATCCGCAAAAGTTATCTAGTCGTTCCCGAAGAAACCAGTGCATGGGAGGGTGGAACACTTAAACCCCCTAAGGATCTCTAAAACAAGTGTTCTGACCCGTTCACTTTTAGCGACATTATTTCAGAACGACCAGAATATGAAGCATTTCACATCATGCCTTTTGATTTAAAAGAGAGACACAGTTTCTAGTTCTATCCTAATGTTGTGGAATCGTTTGGTTGACAAACTTCTAGTCCTAATACGTGTAAGGGTGCGTCTATTTACTGAGAATTATGCATCGATTACAATTTATAATTTTCAGAATGATTTTAATTTAATTTCAGGAAAAGAAAGATTTTTCTTTAAAGTTCAAAATTCAAAGAAAATGATTTTCACATTTTATAATTAGAGAAAAAAAACTGTTTACTTACCCCAATTTTGTCTCGCGACCCGCTGCTTTAATAGACCAAAATTACTTAAGCATTATAGCAAAAAACGTTCTAGGATAAAATGGTATCGCCTTGAGAGGACACAATGAAATAATTTATGTTGATCTTGAAATGACCTGACAAGGAGATCATGTCAAAGTCAACTTCTTTTTGTTTTTAATTCGAATCTATGCAAATTTTTTGATGAAATTATGTTTTACACAAAAACGAACAACTGTTTTTCCCCCGCCTCTGCCTTGATCCCTGCCTTGAATGGGCCTATTAATTACAACTTTATTTATTGGTATAAACCAATGTTGAAATTGGTTTATACCAATTAAACAAATTAAGTTGTAATTAATAAGTTCTTTCAAGGTCATCCGAATTAATTTAGCTATGTTTACCTCCCTAAAAATAAACGTCTTTATCCTGGAAAAATTTTTTCCTTTATTTTCGAGATATATATTTAGATCCGAAATATTGATGTGGGTCAACTTAAACAGTTCACCCTGTCCCGATTGTTTTATTTTAGTATTCTAGATTTTAACAAATATTAATAACCTTTAGACTATAGCTCAATAGATAATTTATAGCGGAGCTAATCATTAAAAAATTCATAATATTTTTTCAGAGACTGGTTTACGTCGTTTTGGTATTATTGACTCGCGATTAAGAGCAAAAAATGTAATATTCGGTCTTTAATGCGCTTAACATTATTTTAAACCTGTGATTAAGGTATGCTCGATAGTATTTTGTGCATACTTATTTCTAAAAGGTTAATAAATTAGGCATCCTAGGATTTTAGATCTGAAAGTATCTCTTATTTTAAAATTATCACCATTCACAGCTTCTGAATATTCTGAAACGGTTTAACCAACTTTATGTAAACTGAGCTACTGGGCGTAGCATCCGGTGCGGCTTGTGTTAATACATTCCGTAGGTTTTGTGCTGTTGCATCAATTTCCAATTAGCATGTTGATTCGTCCGGAATCTAGGTGGTGATAATTTTAGAACTTCCATGTTTAGTGCTATAAATACCGATCGGAAAATAGATCGTAACACGTTCACGTAAAACTCCAGCAAATCGGGAATATAATTTACATATATAATTTTGGGATTATAATTTTGTCTCTCTCTAAATTGGCCGTTTTCTTTTCGAAGATATTAATCTGGACCCAATCGATATGCGTGCCATTGTAGCAACTTCCTTCTTCTTCTTCTTCCGGTGGCGCTACATTCCATGAAGGGATTTGGCCCGCCTCAACGATGTTCCTTCAAATAGTTCGATCCGCTGCAAGAGAACGCCAGACACGGTGACCGAATGTGTTTAGGTCTCTTTCAACGTCGTCCATCCGTCGGGTGTAGATAGATGCCTACCACGAGCTACTTTCGTTGGTGCCGACTCCCAAGGCCTATTTAGTGGTCCGATATTCATTCATATTCTGTCAGTGGCTAACGCTATCATTGCGTGATATATCAGGAGACTTTTGATGTTGGCGTAAAATTCTCGTTAGCCTGCTACGATCCTCGATGAAATGTCCACAGAAACGGAGTTTTGCTCAGTGATCAGCGATCCTAGGTAGTTGAACTCATTCACCTTCTCATATTGTGTATCTCCTGAAATAAAGTCTCCTCGCGCCTGTCTCGTTGCGGTGACCATGTATTTAGTCTTCGCTTCGTTGATCTGAAGGCCAGCTTCTTTGGCTGTTAATTTCAACGGAAGAAGGTCCTCTTTAAGCGAGATGACGTTGCGGCCCAGAATGCAAAAATCGTCAGCATATTTTAATAGCTGGGTTGATTTACAATACAGACAACTGGGCTGCGCCTTATTGAGCTGACGAATGAAGTACTCCAATGAAAGGTTGAAGAGGCTTTTGAGCTATTGTGCTATGTTATCCCGAAATCACCCAAAATTGTACCTTCTATTAGCACCTTACATATTAAGCCATCCATTAAAAGCTGACACATAGAAACCAATATTGACGGCATGCTCAGGTAGGACAAGACTTTCCATAAAGTATCCCTCTTAATGCTATCGGGACATAACAGATAATTGTCGCCATATTTGCGCATTTCGTTGCAGATACCATCCTAACGGGATATCTTGTAATTTTTCATCTGTAATATCACGTCATCTCGACATTGACATCGCGTTGAAGCAAGAGAGGTTGTTGATCAGAAGGTGGTGGCTATCTATTTAGAAGCGAGGAGAAATAATTCCCTCACCCTTCGAGAACGGTCTAAGTGTCCATTTTTAATTCACCTGATTCATTGCGAAAAGCGCTACTACGTGAATGAAGGTCCTTAGCTATTTCTTATATACTGTGATATCTATCTATCAGGCTAGAATTTTAGATGTTAGATGCCGGTTGCTCATGCTATGTTCATGTTTTCCGCCTGTCTAGCCGATTGGAGATGTTCCTCGCAGTCATGTAGTCGTTATGAGATTGTCTTGTTCTTTGTGATCGATTTCGTTCCGAATCTAGAAGGATTTTGGCCTATGGTGGAGATTGCAGCATTGGTTACTGCCGTTTTAATGATGTCCCACTGTTCTTGAACGGAGTCAGGAAGTGGTTTATTCTCCAAAATTTCTGATACAGTTGTTCCGTCGTTTGATTTCCATGTGGCTTTGTGAATATGCTGAGTAAAGCCAGCTCGCTGATGCGTGTTCCATTGTTGTTTGATGTAGGGTGCAAGGAATTACAATTTCAATGTCATGTTGCGTAACTTTGCTCAGGACGGTTTCGAGCCGGTCGTAGAAAGCGTCTTTGATTTGATCAAGCAGGCCCCTCAGTTCACAAATGACATATTGAAGTGACGACGTCCATGAAATCTGAGTGTAACAAATCCGATTATTGACAGGCATAAAATCAGTCACAAATTGACCACATCGGTTGCTAATCAAAAAATCGACGCCAAATTCATGTTTATCCATGTTATTGCTGTGACACGAGGTTAGTCCGTAGCGACTGTAATCGATTATGCCACTGTCGTATAACCTGCAGACTTAATGTATTTCCTTGTCCAGACAGATGCTTTTTGCAGCAATATGCTATATTTTTAGAGTTCATAACGTCTTAATTCCCTCGCATTGACTTCATCCTTGAAAATATGATTTAGTGCATGTTGTTCCGCTCTTCGTAGTGGAGTCATTTTTTTTTCTTAACTTCTTTTAACCGTTTAAAAATTGTCTGACTCATTTCGCAACAATGCGATAATCAGATCAAAAATTAGTTGTCATAAAAGTACCAAACAGCTTTTCTGTTGTGTAAAAGGAACCTACTATAAGTATCAACCGTATAAATGTAAATTTTTGGAAATTTCTCGGAAGTTTAGATTAGAATTTATATTATGCAATTAAGTATTTTTAATTAATTCCGGCCGTGCGCGCCTTATCAAAAACTCACGTTTTAATTATAAGTTATTTTGTTATACATACTAACGGTTGTTATATTTCTTTACTTATATAAGTTATAAATAAAAAATTTTTTGATAAAAATAATTTTATGCTCGCGGATAAAATTAATTACTATTTTAAAAACCGCACTAATCACTCACCGATAATAATATTGTTTTGTTGTTTGTTTATTTTCAGTCTGTGTATCCGCGACACACCAAACTCAGTGAAAAGGAGAAAATGAATATCTGCTATTTAGCATTCCCCGACTCAAATTCGGGATGTATGGGCGATACAAAATTTCATATACGTCTACGTGTGGCACCGGGCCATGAAAATACACATTTACGGTCGTGCCATCGTAAATTCAATCAAAACTGTATACCCGTACAAAAAGCGGATGCCGGACATTACTGGGGCTTTGTATACTTTCGCCAAATCAAAGATAGTTCATTACCGCGAGGATATTTTCAAAAAAGTGTTGTCCTCCTTACACGTCTACCATTTATAAATTTTTTCTATGAAGTTCTTTCGCTAGTCGCACCAATATATTTTGATAATGGTGATCCGGTGCTGGAGGTGGCATGTGACGATATATGCAATTGGCCTGCACTATATACGGGCGAGACTGTAAATTTACAAATTTTAGGAACAATTTTTCAAACTTTTATTCCCTCGATAAATAATAAAATTAATCATTATCTATTTAATGCGGAGAACGAGAATAGTAGTTTTAATGATTCGAGTGATGAGAATCTAGCAATGTCAAAACGTCCAGTAATGCCTCCCCATGTATTGTCATCGATGCATGAGGTTGATATTTACAAAAGTTTATCGAGTGTTACGTCGCATATTCATTTATTGTGGGAATTAGTTTTAACAACCGAACCAATTGTTGTATTTGGTGCATCACCAACGGACTGCTCACTAATGGTGCAATCATTAATCAGGTGTGTATGTAAATTTGCATTTATTATTTTTAACTACAGTTTATACATTAACTCTTCACTGATTCTGATTGTATGTGGACATGTGTGTATAATAAAAAAAATAAGTTGGGGGAGGCTTTCTGTGGTTAATATTCATGATTGGTACATACATATTTTTGTTTATTTTAATAATTTTATTTTATAACGATAAGACGATATTTTTTTGAAAGCAAAATTATGTTATCGAGTAAATAGTAAATATGAAGAAAAACAATAAATTGTAATTATAAAACAACTGTCAAGAATAAATAAGATTGGCGATGCCAAAATATTTGTATTTGGATTAGAAAAAAAGGCGTAGATATAATTTTGGATATGAATGTTTACACGATTCAAACTGAGTTGAGAATGGAGATAAGAAATTTAAGTTCTGGATGTATTAATTAGGATTTGTGGTTTGAATTGTTAGTCTAAAACTAAAGCTAAGAATTCGATTTGGTTGTTTTAAGGACAAGGGTTTGAGGTTATCAATTTTAATTGGTAGTAAGGTTAGAGATAGTAAAATTAGTTGGTTGGTTGTCCGCAGCAAGAAATATGTAATTGGTTTTAAATTTATAATTATAATTTATTACATTTTGAAAATTCTATTTGGTCTAACCAGGTTAACAAGTGGCGGTAAGTATTTTTTTGCTTTTTAGGGTGAAAAATTTTAGCCAGAGACAAAGTCGTGGACAACATTTTCACCGAGAAAAGTAAAAAAAGTTACCCGTGTAGTATGGCCTAAAGTTTTTCTCACTACCAACCGAAAAATCTTGAATGTAGGATATTCGTAGCTTTTATATTAGAAAACAAAATTATGAAATTATGTTTCATTATTGAGCATCTTTCAATAAAGACAAATGACGTAAATAACATAAATAAATAAAAATACGCGTATGTCAATGCAAATAATTTAATTCTTTATCATAGACTGAGCACGGAAAGTGGCTTGTAATGAATTTTTTTGTTCTTACATACGCTATAACGGATACTGAATTTAGTTTCCGTTATAGCTTACGTTTTATACGCAAGTATCCTTAAGGTTATCGATCGTAAAGTGCAAGCAAGTGAAGAAGGAGGAATCATCTCAGCAACTCCACACCAACAACGGACGAACTTTTGTTTGGGAACCAACAGTAATTCCACGACTTGGAACTTGAAGGCGAATTCAGGGGTTCAGATCTTAATCCAGAGCCCTGTACAAATTATATAATTTCTACTTCAGAATCATTTAAAAAAGAATTTCAATTTTATGAAAGAATGTAAAAATTTAATTGATTTCCAGAATTTTTAATTAATTTCCCGTGATCCTCCAGTCGGGGAAGCAACCCTCTTATCTGAAACATGCTTCACCAAAAAAACTGGTTCCAGATTAACATTGCCGAATAAAACCCAGTAATTGGGCGACTTCTCAGCATGCGTACTGGAAAGGGAGATCTGTGGACACGGGTCTGCATTCCCTGGTGCGAACAATTGAGAAATCAATCCACTCGAAAGAGTACTGTATGGTAGCCTTCCTCGATATAGAGGCCGCCTTTAACAATGTCAGGATGGAAGGAGTTCGGGAAGGACTGTCTTTCTTAGATGTGGACTACCCCTTAGGAAGGTTGATAAATCAGATGCTAGAATGCGGGATTATTAACGCGGATATGGGGGAATCCACCATTAGGAGGCGAGTAGTTAGAGGAACTCCGCAAGGTGGTGTCCTATCACCTCTTCTATGGAACATAGTTATCAATGGATTATTTTTGGAACTGGAGAGGGAGGGAATAGGGGTGATAGCGTATGCAGATGACGTAGCGATCGCGATCTCGGGGAAGTATCTAGGCACGATTAAGGAAGTCATGCAACACGCGTTTGTAATCATTACAAAGTGGTATAAATCCATCGAAAAGAGAGCTGGTACTCTTCACCAAGAAATATAAAATTCCGGTAGTCGCCCCTCCTACCTTAAATGGCACGGTACTGGCCTTTACTGATGAGGCAAGGTTTCTGGGCATAATCTTGGACAGTAAGCTAAATTGGATGCCCAATATTTTAGAGAGATGTAGGAACGCCGTCGGTAGAAGATGAGGTCTACAACCAGAGCTGGTACACTAGCTCGTCACCGCTGTAGTCAGACCGATTCTGATGAACGGGGTGAGTGTGTGGTGGCTAGCACTAAACAAAAAAACTTATAAGAATAAGATAGAGAAGGTACAGAGAACGGCCTGCTTGCTTATAAGCGGGGCACTGAGGGCAACCCCTACACATGCTCTGGGGGCTACACGACTCTGCCGTGTTTGAGTGGAAATGTCTTCAGACGGGCCACTCCACGATTGGCAGGTCGCTAAAGGCAGATGTGGAGAATAGTGATTACACGATACCGATTGTATGCTTTGAAAAACGTTTCCGGACTCTTCTCCCCTCAAGGGAATCCTGGGGGAACAGGTCAATAACAGAAACTGGAAGTATACAATTCTATACTGATGGCTCCAAGCTAAACGCCAAAGTCGGAGCAGGAGTCTATTGTGACAAATTAAATGTGAATATATCCGTTCGTCTTCCTGATCACTGCAGTGTTTACCAGGCGGAGGTGGTAGCGATTGAGGAGGTGCTGACTTGGTTGAAGCATAATGTCATATCCACAAGGGATATAACAATATATGTGGACAGTCAGGCGGCAATCAAGTCGCTGGAATCAGTTTTTCTGACGCCCGTGGTGGCATTGAAGTGCCGCTCATCTCTTAACGAGATGAGTGAGCATTTCAATATCCAGATAGTCTCGGTCCCCGGTCACTCGGGCGTACTGGGGAACTGCAGGGCGGACGAACTGGCAAGGCAATGTACAACTCTCCAAATGAAACCGGAAATTTATGCCCGGCGCTAGCTTATAGGAGGCATAAACATCTGGGGAAGTATAGTTTGGACGGCCTTATGGATCTCGAGAACTGCAATGTGCGAGATATCTTACGCTACATAAGTAGCTCAAAATAGTTGCAATGAAGGTGTAAGGAGAGTAGGATCCCTTGGTATCACCACGGACCGTCATCGGTCTAAGTGTGCGTTTTGGCAGCCACTCTAATCTAACCTAACATTGCCGAAAGGAACGCCACTTTATGAAGATATAGAGGAACACTTCCTGGTTTACTTATCTGTCGGTCACCCAACTTACTGGCAGATGGATAAAAAAAAGTTCGTGATTTAATTGACTATTGTGTAATCGATTGCTACGATTTGTCTTCTGTAACAGTGAGTTCCAACGTTCTAATGAAAGGAACGCCGAACCAGCTTACAAACAAGCAAACTAATTGGAATCAATATAGGAGACTAGTCGAACAAAAGAACTTTTTAAACTAACATACTTCCGAAAATAAAATACGTAGGTATGGTTTTGCTCATCTAACTGTAATATGAAAATAAATACATAAAAGAACGATCGCATAAAACCAATAGGACAAAAATTATAAATAACGGTTGGTGGAAGAGATGAAAGTTGTTTGATGTACAATATATTGTATAAGGCTGGGTTAAGTGAACTCTCGGCAAACCAGAGGACAGTCTATTTTTTGTGGAAGGTAACAAAAAATTTAAAAGGACAATGAACTCGAATCCACAGATTAGACCACAAACTGGAAATTGGGCGAGAAGTGATAAAGAAAAAGCCTCAACCTATAAAGCATAATAAGAAAGTTAAGAATACAATTAAAAATTGCATATCAGAAAAATGCACAAGTATCAAGATTTTCGATATTTTATGGGACTTTCCGAGGTTTTTTAAGCTCATTATTCGAAATGTTGTAGACATCGATGTTATTCGAGATTTTCGATATTAGTCGAGTTTAACTTGGAATTGAATTTCGAGTGGGTATAACGGTCAAATAAATAAGCTTGCAGAGAAGAAATTCCCGAAATTCAAGGTTTTTCTGTATGTAGTTTTCCAGATTAGCTCAGCTTAATATCGAAGTTATTTTGGTAGGTTTTGCGAAAACTGCGGGTATTTTTTAGATTACTGATTTTTTAATTTTTCAAGACTATTCTATGATTTTAAGTTTAACCAAGTTTTTCTAAAATCAAAGTAAAAAAATATTGCAATTGTTTAATAGAAAATTAGGATGTTGCAAAATGAATGTGGTTTTTTCTCGGAAAATATATAGCGGGCAGACAAATGTCTCAGATAAATATTGTTGGCTTCTTTAGCTCTTAAAACATGCTGTATTAAAAAAATTAAGTTGACCTTGAATAGGTAATTTCAAGGTCATCAAAAATGATTAACCCCTTCGAATCTAAACAAATTTTTCCTTAAACATTCTTTGGGTAAAAGAACAACCGTTTGCTATGAGGAGATGTCTCGCGCCAGTTCTGCAAATTATTGTCAAGCATATCGAATATTGGCTGCAAATATTTAAACGAATACTTTTACCAACTTTAGAATTTTTAGTTAAAGTTATTCCAAGACTCATCTATATTGCATAGCGATATATATGTACATAGTTCACAATTTTAAATTTCTTAAAGTCATATTAACTGTTTCTTAATACAATTCTTTATATTTGATCGTCAAGCATTTTTATTTTGTGTTATGTGATTACCTAACTTTAGGAATTACTTGTATTAAGAATTTTTTTAAATATGTTGAAGCAGGGTTTTTCATCAATTGACCAGTGAAACCCAAGAAATATGTTGCTGACATAATAATTGAGCTTGGTCTGAACCTTACGTCAGATTGTCCTATAGCAAATACTTACTAAACTCAATCTATCTTCAATGAATGTAAACAGATTGACGTCATTCGGATTAACGTACTTTGTTGTTGTTGCTGCGGTTGTATACAGCTGCTTATCAACTTATTTATTCGACCGATTTGTGTTTATAAATAAATCAAAATGTTACAAATGAGCTGAAATGAAAATTGTAGGACTTCTGTGTGGACAACAAATATTTTTAACGACATAATGAACGTAACAACACGTGATAATGGAATTTTCTCTGAGTAGACAGTCAAACGATATCTTCGACCATGTGACGTACACATTTTCTTTATTTTATTATAGAATTATTGATTTGTTTGTAAACAGCTGATAAGCTATAAACCACATTAGTATATTTATTTTTTTTTTATGTACATACAAGGTTAATGGTTAATTGGTTAGCTTAATAGTAAATATGTTTTTATTTGTTTGATTTTCTAGTTTAATCGCTCCCCTGGAGTTCTGTGTCGAAAGTCGTCCATATTTCACAATACATGATAGTGAATTCAAAGAGTTTACGCAAAGGAATCAAGGTCCTCCCGCCATTATACTTGGTGTAACCAATCCATTTTTTTCCAAAACTTTGCAGCATTGGCCGAACACAATTCGCCTCCAAGACAACAGTATTACAAATAGTTTTAATGGGAATACACCAAAACTGAAAAAGGTAAAAGGTGCCACATCAAAACTCCTCTTGGATAAAGAGCCAGGTGTTTATACCCAGTACAAACCATTTTTGTCTAAAGATAAAGCAGTGATCAAAAAAATTATGCTCGGTGTAAAAACAAAACGTCCAATTGCGGTACAATCGGCATTACTGCGACGCCATCTCCTAGAATTGACACAAAGTTTTATGATCCCATTGGAACGTTATATGGGCTCATTGATGCCCCTCCAAAAGGATATATCACCATTTAAGGCAGCACCCAAACCGCGACAATTTAAACAGGATGACTTTTTATCGACACTAGAAAATTCCGGGCCACAATTAACTTCGACACTGAAAGGTGATTGGGAGGGATTGTATAAAAAATTCTTCCGTTCACCAAATTTTAGAGGTTGGTATGAAAATCGGTATCACGAATTGTCGATGAAACTGCAAACACTTCAATTGGAGGCACTCTCCGATGCGGTAAGTTGATATCTGCAAAAAAATGATTTCACATTTTTCTAAAATAGGATAACATTTATTCCAAATAGGATCTTAAACAATGGGTACAGGGACGACAAGAAATTGAAATTGTTGACATGATACTAAAATTGCGGCAAAAATTAAAATTTTGTAATGATTATGATGATACAATATCGAATAGTAATGGTTCAACCTCAACATCAAGCGCTTCCACATTGAACGGACTTCGCAAGGAGACAAAGGAACAATTATTGCAGCATCTCGAAGATATGAAGCTGCTGCTGCCTGATGATTTAAAAAACATTTTAAATAATAGTAATTTGATGGCGGCAGCACCAACATGATATTTTTAGAATTTTTTTTTTACCGTAATTTTATGTTTTATATAAATTTATTTTATTTTATTATTATTTGTTTGGTTTAATTCATAAACAACTAAATTTTTTAATTTAGTTTTTCTCATTTTATTTTTCTAAAATATGTATCTTGTAAATATTGTAAATTTGTTTATGTTGTATTTTTTATATAAAAAAAAACATTTCTTTTTTGTTTAATGTCAATTTGTTTGGATTTTTTTTTTGTGTTGTGTTGTGTCCAGTAATTGGTGCAGTTTTTAACCCGTGTTTAACTTTACATTGCGGTAAAAACCAATTGTCGCAATCCTGGAACCCAGTTTAAGTCCTATCATACCAAATCATCTCCAGCGGCCGGTTGGTTGTTGGACCACAACTAGTGCTAAATCTTTCGAGTTACTACTGATTACTCATTTTCCAGTACTCCGAACTTGTGGCTGAAATGCCGAGTGCTATTAGGGATCAGGCGTTGAAAGTCTAATAATAAGCAGAATGAAGATAGTGTGGCCAATTAATTAATTTATTTTTTTATTCATTTATTTTCATGTATCACCTACAGTGATCTCAAACGGCAATACAAACATGGGCTCTCAAAATTGCTTCCGAAAGACCGTAATTTGTTGATACAAGGTTGACGAGTAATAGTCCATCGCGTGGACGCATTTGACGTGCTGGAGCGTAAAGATTTAAGCGTGCAAGCAGCTCGGTACAATCGATTCGAGAACTGAAAATATCCCTAATGAACAATATAGATGCTACAAGACGTCGACAATCTAACCGGTGCAGGTTCAACAGGTTACATCGATCTTGTTAGGGTGGAAGAACATATTCAACAGACCGTGCAGACGGTAGACATCGAAATGCGTTTAAAAAAAACTGCTTCTGAACACTCTATTCTATCCGAATGACAGTTTTAAGAAGGTGACCACAACCGCGATGCATATTCCAAAATAGAACGAACAACAGAAACGTACAGTGATCATTGTCTTATGTATAAAATGATATTAATATATCTGCTGAATCTGGTGTTATATGTCTGATGATCCACTCTGTCAACATCCTCATTACACAGACGATACTGATGGAATAGAGGTAGCCGGATACGATAAAATGAAAGAGTCTTACACTTACTCACGTTGAGACCCAGTCTATTACTAATTGACCAACTATAAAATCTGTTCACATCATCTTGCAGCTGTACGCAAATGGACACGCTATTAACCCAGGGGCAGCTGGTAAACTCGAAGCAGTAAACAATATCGTTGATAAAAATAATAATGGGCCAATATGACTACCTTGAGGTACGCCGGATGTCGCGCGAAATAGCTGGGAACTAGAATCGAAAATCCTAACGGATTGCCAGTAGTCAGAAAGGTAAGAACGCAACCATTCAATTGTGATGAACTGACAATTTATGTTCTTTAATTTGGTGATAACGAGCGAGTGGTCGATCTTACCAAAAGCTTTCGCAAATTCAGTATAAACAACGTCCAGTTACTGTCTGGAGTTCAAACAGCTAAATAATTTGCCACAAAAAGAAACCAGATTAGTCACGGTGGATCTGCCTGGATAAAACCCGTGCTGAGCAGAAGAAATTAATGATTTAGTATGGAAAACCAAGACCCTGTGAATCATAGATTCAAACAGCTTAGGTATGATGGAAAGAATGGCAATCCTCCGAAAGTTACTTAATTCGTTTCTTGTACCCGCCTTAAAAATGGGATGGAGGCAGGAAATTTTCCAAGCCTCTGGAAAAAAACCACTACGTAAGCTTTCATTAAACATGAAGGTAATTGGACGGGACAAACTCTCGGCACAATGCTTAATAAGGATCGGAGGAACACCATCATGACCAGCGTCCTTATTAACATCAAAATTAAGCAAGCAACCACGAAATATTGTTAATTAATAGCTTTAAGCCATACAAGTCGGCTGGACCTGATAGCATTATTGCTGCGGATGTTCAGCAGGCGATTGACTTGGATTTACCCTGGTTGGAAGTTATCTTCAGAGGCAGCCTGGAACTTTGTCACATTCCCACTAAATTGATTGAGGTAAACGTAATATTTTATCAAAGGCGAGAAAAAGCTCTCAGTGCAATTCCAAAGACGTTAGACCTATAAGCTTATGCTCTTTTCTTTTAAAGATACTAGAAAGACAAATAGAAGCTTACTCAACATGCGTACTGTATAAGGGAGATCGGTAGAAACCGCTCTACACTCCCTTATTCGTCCTTTTGAGAAATCCCTAGAATTTAAGGAATACTCCTTGTTAACCTTTCTGGATATAGAAGGGGCCTTCAGCAAAGTTAAACCGGTGGCAATAACCAGAGGTCCGTCGAGTCTGGGTGTGAATGAATCGGTCGTTGGCTGAATAGATCAAATGGTAAGAGACAGTATCGTGAAGGCTAAGCTTGGGAGTCTTCCATTGGCAGATTTGCATGCGTGGACACACCGCAAGGTGAATCTTCTTCCCCTTCTTTGGAACTTGGTTCTTAATGACCTATTACTGGACATGAAGGAGCAATGCTTTAGGGTGGTTGCTTATGCAGATGACTGTGCTATTGGTGTATATGGTAAGTATATATGTACTTTAAGAGGTCACATGTGTCTTTCTTTCTAAATGGGCCAACAGTTGTGAACTAAATGTTAATCCACGTAAAATTGAGATGGTTCTCTTCTCTAGGAAATATAAACTTTCTCATATTGATCCTCTTACTTTAAATGGTACTAGATTGACCCTTACTAGCTGACCGGTACTAGCTGGAAGCCTAATATTTTAGAAAGGGTAAAGAAAACTACTATAGCGCTATAGTCCTGTAAAAACGCGATTGGAAAAAGATGGGATCTTGAATCCAACATCGTATACTGGCTCTATACCTCATTATAAGGTACAAACTATTATATGGAATTGTTGTTTGGTGGCTAGCCTTAAATAGTATGGCTATTCAAAAGTTGCTGACGAAAATTCAGAGAACTTCCACCTTCCATCACCTTGAGGAAAGGTTTCTTAGTGTATTCCCTGCAGAGAGGCTGAGTGAAGAGATGTTGAACCTTGAAGCTTTGAACTTCTTCACGGATGGTAGGGTTAGTGGTGGTATTTTCTGTGAAAAATTCAATATGAACCTCTCTTTTTGCCTCCGACTATTGCAGCGTTTTTCAGGCTGAATTAGGTAATCGTAATACTAGAGGCCGTGTATGTAAAGTCCGGATGATATTAAAACGCTACGATCTTATTTGTTTACGTCGAAGATAGCCCAGAGCCGTCTATCATTTCTTAACGAGATGGAAGATCGGGTCAACATCCACTTAATGTGGGTATAAGGGCACTTCAATGTTGCGGGGTAATGTAAAGGCAAGATGAACTCGCTGGTTGGGCTACAAATTGCCTCACTTTTCCAATTAAGATAAATGTTGAAATTCCGCTCGCTATATGCAAACTCTTACTTCAGGAAGAAGCTAGGAGAGCAGCGAACTATATGTTGTCCAGTACCTCGTGTGTTTTATAACTAGGCAGATTTGGCCAAAACTAGATGAGGTAAGAACTTGTGGAACATAATAAATAATTGAACACACCAATTGAAGTTAATATTTCACTTTCACACATGCGTTCGCCGCCACAAACTGGACAGCTGTTAACAGTTCGGCGTTGCAACATTAGTATTGTATTGGGGTTGTTACAGGACACTGTCTCATAGGTAAGCATGCCCGGAGACTAGGAGTCTTCTCGAGGGATTACTGTAGAAGCTGCGAGAATGTAGGAAAGGAAGAGTGCTCGACTTACTTTGCATCTGTCCCTGTCTAGCGCAAGACAGATAGACATTTTTAGGAGCTCCTCTCCTCATCGACCTGGCGGAACTCAATGGGATTAACGTCAGGTCTATTCACGTCAGGTGGTATGGTTACGAACCATTTTTCTGTATATGCCGGCCACTAACCTTCCCTAAGTTTTAGATTTTATGTTACGTTTCTTCTTTAACTAAATATGTTTAGTGGTTTGTTTAGGCCACTGCAAACTATAGAGCGATATAGTTGGCATTTTTTTAAGACTAGGACATTCAATTTTATTTGAGAAATAGCCATTGCAATTCAGGCCTTATAATGTTGGGAAATTTATACGACAAAAGATTTATGGCAATACGAACTTACATCTAACAATTACTGGGATTTGTCCTGTAATCCTCAACTGTGTACCTCTACGAGGTTCCGGGGAGACAATGAAGTGGTAACATCTACAAAATGAAATAAAAATCTACTACACGGTAAATCACAGTGCAATTGTGTAGATACGGCTTGAGGAAAGGCATCCCAGAGCATGTATAATCCTTGAGCATATTACAAGTAATATTAGGGGTCAGCAATATCAAAGATGGTATTATGAAACTAGCCAACAACAAGATTTGGACTTCTTTTTCAATAATGAGAAGTCGTCCAATGCTGGTCTGGTAGCTTCACTTGCACAAAACGCATCTACAGAATAATAACTTTTGACGTAGAAGCAAATGAAACGATTTAAAATATTAAGGGGCAATCGTTAAACAATAGCTTACAACAAGAGGTGCTTTCGTTGAAGTAACTGGATGTGGTATCTTCGTTATTAACGAAAGAGACCAGCTAAGCACCTATAACCACAATGGTGAATCGAATTTTTACTTAACATTAACGAATATGGTCTTTTGAGAAGAGTACCAAATTGTCTTTACACTAAGCAAATGCTCTTCTCAAAAAAGAGGTGACCTTCGGATAAGGTACCTCATTAAGCAGTCTAACATACAAACTGGGAAAAATTTAGCAGCCTGCAGATTAGTATCTGTAAATAATGTTAACAGAGTTGAGCGTAAAATAACGAACGTATCTACAAAAGTTAAATTGCCATTGATGGACTAAAGATCTAACCACCAAAAGGAAACAAGTTCATCGGCTAAGAAAGTTTCATCAAATAGAAGGGGATCCGGAAATAAGAACAAATAAGAAGCTTAGCTATGCGACAGAGTAGAGTGGAGTAGTTTATAATCGATCAAGGAAATGCGGAACCCTATATTTTCGTACACAAATCCAGTACGTGGAAGCTTAAAACTTTGGAGATACTTAGTACCTTGTTAAGTACTGATGGCGCTTCGCGTCTTTTCGGGAGGTCACCACTCAATGTTTACTTAACATTCTGCAACTTGATGAAGGAGTTTGTCCGGGAACAAAGATACAGTGCACCAGTCATAACCTGTATATAACTATTTAATAGTGACGAAACAACGTCGGTAGTTATGTCAAAGAGACGAGTAACTAGGAGTCTGAATAAAGGTATCTTCCCTTAGCTTAGAAAAAAGGCAAAGCCATTATCATTAGAAAAGGCGGCGGCCGAGATCAAATTGACCCAAAAGCTACTGATTACTGGACGGTTATTGGATTCATTTCAAGATACTGTAACAAACAGTTCGGGTTCAGACAGTCACGCTCCACACAGAACGCGGGGTGGCCTTAGCTTTTGATACTCCTTGGTGGTCTAATATAATGAAGGAATTAAAGAGGATTAATTGCCTTCGAATCTTTACTCTATAATCAATCCTAATAGTTTAAATAAGCTTTATCTTAGGACCACCCCTTTGGAATTTACTATTCAAGAGCAGTATGATTAACGCAATTGAAGAAGCTTTTGCAGATGATATAGTAAGGTTTTTGCTGGAAATTCAAGGCAACCTAAAGCACAGAGCTCTCCATTTTAACTACATCAAAACTATTTTGATCGAACTTAAAGGTACACTCTACAATATAAGACTACCTTTGGTGTCAGTTAATACCACCTCTGTGTCACTTCTCACATCAAGAAGGTATGTATACCAAAGCAGGATTTGAGAAAAAAGTATTTGCACTGAAGAGATAATTCAAGAGACGCTTGAGGACTAAAGCAAGACACTCACTCTATGATATATGAAGGTCTTGTTGTAGCGTCCATGACATATACTTGTGCTGGGTATGCTGGCTGAATCAATTGGCACCACCGCAGAACACTAGACAGTGCCCAAAGGGGAATATTAAGGGGTGACAGAACGGTGTCACGACGAAATAAGAGAATGCGAAAACTGGCGAGGCACGTCCCTCCTCAACAGCAGAAAAAAAGTATTAGCGATGATGATTTGAATGAATATCTCCATCAATCAATCAACAGCTAAGAAATGAACAAGCTGGTTTTAGGCCAGATAGGTGCTATATAGATCACATCAAAAGAAGCGCAATATTTAAAGCACTTTGCGAAATAGGCATACCGAAGAAAATAATTTAATTAATCCAAGAAATATATCGGAATGCCGGAAACAAGGTTCAACACAAAGGAAAGCAAAGTGATAAATACTTCAATGCACGAGGAGTAAGACTAGGATGTACATTACACACTATCTCCGCTAATGTTCCTGATAGTTCTGGACGATGTAATGCACAAACCTGACAATGCATCACCAAACGATATCCAATGAGGACCACTAAGATGGTCCTGTCAAGAAATATAGAGCTGCTGATGTTCAATGCATGTGTAAAATCAGTACTGCTGTATGGGAGGGAAACAAGGAAGCGCACACAGAAGATTACAAGAAGACTCCGGGTGTTTGTGAACAAATTTCTTAGAAGGCTGATAAAATGCTTCTGGTCAAACACCATCATCAACATAGAAATTAGATGGATAGAGGCACACACTGAGGAAAACTCCTAATGACATAACACGGATGCCCTATAACCTGGAAAAGAACGATGCTAGCCGAAGCGAAAGAACTCGGTAAATCATTAGAAGTGCTGAAAATGGAATTAGATGGTCCAGCCTAGTAGACGATCTATGCTCCTAAATCGGAGATAAAGGAAAGTAAAAAAAAAACGAAGGTTTTGTACGAACTTCGGAGGTTCCAAGTCTTCAGATTTTTTGAAACTATTTGAGGTTATTCGTGATTATTTGAGGAATTCAATTATTTGTGGAATTCAATTATTTGAGGAATTCAATTATTTGAGGAATTCAATTATTTGAGGAATTCAATTATTTGAGAATTTTGCTTGAGGATTTCGAGATATCATATTTGAACCACATTGAGTTAAAAGTAACACATAATAGAATTTGATGTTAAGCTTTCAAGGTCATTGGATAAATATTTCGTTAAGTTGCTTTACTCCTAACTTAATCGCAAAGATTACTTCGAATAGACTAATTAGTAGAATTCGGAAGTAGATAGCTACCCAATCCCTGAAAAAAACATTAAGTAGGCCGGTTGCATACTATTGGCAAAAGATCAAACAAGACCCGTATAAATCGAAACAACAACAAACCGATCCTTAGTTATATTGAGGAATTTAATTACATACCTAAGTTGGAGAGGGACCGCAAATATGACGCTAAGAATTTTGCTCTCTACATTTTACATTATAGATCTTCTAGGCAACCCTATTAGGAGCAAGAGACTTATTCCCTAGTGGTTCAATTTCTAAAAAGCATTATCAATCCTACTTTTGTCAGAGATTTGTTTTAAGTTTTCCTTTATTTCTGAAGCATAAATGGTAAACTGATTTGATTAAATTGAAATAATTCATTTTTATTGTTTAAGCAACAAATTTATTTGTATTTATGTCTTTAACGCCAATACAACATTTTGCTCATTTTCCAACTGTTGCTGTTGTCGCTGTTTCTTATAAGCCCGCTTTAACGCTTTCTGTTCCATTTCTTCGCACTGTTCGCTAAACAATAACTTTAGTATCGGATTTAAAATATGCAAATGTTCTAGATCACTTATCGTAACTTCCATATTATCGAACGAAATTCCAATATTTTTATCAAGTTCACTATCGAGTCGCGGTAATTTTGCATACCGCTGGCTAAAATGTGTTAATAGCACATATTTTGCCTTCATCCTGATTCCCTGTTCAATCGCCTGATTTAATGTGCTGTGCATCTTTAGGCTACCCTCGTATGCCAAATCATTTTCCATTGTGGCCTCGTGTATGAGAATAGTAGAGTCCATACCGAGTGTGACTAAATCGACACACGGCATTGTATCACCACTGTACACTATTTTTACTGGTTTATCGTTGTGTATTTGATTTAATTCGAGCGACACGCCAAACGAATGCGGACAATGTTTAACTAAACATGTTTCAATTTGTTTAATACCAAATTGATTGATTACTGGTGTACTCAGGGGTTCACCTAGAAGATTAGCATTGCCTATTAGTTCATAATCATTTGATATACTCTCTATTTGTCGATCGTAGAAATACAACCAGGATGACATTTGCTTTGGCGCTAATAGTAATAGTTTATCAGCGGAATCGCCGATCACAGATCGCCGCATTTGCAGAAGGCCAATCAAACCTATATGATGGTCAGCATGTAAATGTGATATATAAATCATGTTTAGTTTTTTGAAAATATTCCGCGCCTCTTGCAATCCATAAAATCGAATAATTTGGCCTGTTGTACCTTCACCACAATCCAATAAGATGCATGATTCATGATTTGGATGAATCAGTATCGAACTAACATTTCGCGTTTTATTCGGAATGCAAGATCCGGTTCCTAAAAATATTATTTTTGGATATTCCGATACACGATCCTCGCTTTTTTTATACAAACGATTAATCTCCGTTTTAAGCGTTTCCAATGATTCTGGGAAATTGGGAATATTGATGGTTTCTTGTATGTAGTCATCGATCGCTAATTTTTGTTCGATGGACCGGTCTAGGCCATGATTAGGCCTTAAATGGAAATAAGACATTGATGTGGCATACGTTAATTTGTTATCCCCAGTTCTACTCTCCATTTCTTCGTCGTTTTCATTTACATCGAGTTTTAATCGTTTGTTATAGTTCGGGGTAAAATCTTCTAATGGAGACTCTCTGTAAATAGGGTGAAATTGATTAGATTGGGCTAATTAATAAAAACATCTGACTTACTTTAATATTGGGAAAACGTATTCGTTCAGTTGGTTTAATTGCACTTGAATGCGATGAGCTGCAATGTAGCCCGAAAAATTGTTTGTCTCATTTATGGTCAAATGAGTTGTGTGCTTTGGAAATTTATTTATGAATTTTGTGTATATCTCCGTGCTCACAATGTGTTGTGGTGTAAAATGCAATACTACTGTCATATTTGACGCTTCCCCACCTTCGATATAGTCTGAATAATAGTTGTATTTCGATTCAAATTCTTCTAAATACTCTTCCGATGGAATATCGAGTACTATAAGCACTGGTCCTGGATCGTCATTAGCTTTACAATCGCTAGCTTTCACCACAGTTCCATTTTCTAATGTAATGTCAAACCCATTTTTTAACTGTCCTAGCAGTGGCCCTGGTGGGACACCATTTTCAACACATTTTTCTAAATTGAGTTGTCCCGGCTTTGGTTTTAACTTACAAATATAAGACATTACAGTTGTTTCACAACTTTGCGTAATATTTGGATCAAAATATTCAGATGAATTGGTTTGGGATGTTCCTAATTTTCCGTCCGTTTCATGCGCATAGTAATCGGTACAATCGTCGAGCGGGGGAGTTCGCCGATTATTTGGAATTTCGTTTGTATCTAATTTACGTGAAATCGGAACATAATGCACGGTCATAACTGAATCCTCGTACAATTCTTTCTCCTGGCACACGGGTGCATCCACCTTTAAATCTTTTAGTATTACGAATCGTTTCATAGCCTTGAATATTTCACCTATTTTTGGGGGTCCATGAAGCGATAAATTTGGAACTCCAGCATCTTGGACTGTTAAACATAAGCCTGGTAGCCCACCGGTTCTAGCCCAACAATTTCGTGTTAGAAATATGTGTTCCAATCTAGCTAATTTTGTTTTGTGTTCGTGTGCCAATCTTTGGGTACCTTCGCCACAATTGAATAAATATCTGAAAAAGATGGAATCACAACATTTGGATCGATTTTTAAGAGACACACACAAATTTAGACATACCTTTGTTGGTCTGTGAACAGATAAACACTAGCAGGCGAGCCAGGAGCTCCCGACCCTAAAACTTGTAGATTCACTGTACCCGGTACATATTTAGTATTTTTTTCTTTTATTTTAATTCTCTGCTTCTGGGCCTCTTGCACATGTTTCGTATCTCGCGGCATATTGATTAAAAGCCGATTTAAATTTTTATTTTTAGAAATTTTTGTGGAATACAATTTAGATGGAACTCGACTTTTCCTAATAACTAATAGCACTAAATTTAATTTAAATGGTTCCAACATTAATATATATTTTATGAAGGTCTTCTTATCTAACCAGTCAAGTGCAATAACATGATTAATTTAATCATTAGAACGAACTAATGAAATAATGAAAATTTAATTTCCTAATATTGCAACATGTTTGACGTTTACAATACGCAAACACGTTTCTTGCGATTATTGACATAAGAGACGAATTTGGAAACAAATCTAGTTTATTCTACTCGACCACAGATGTCACGATAAATAAAACTGTAACCAATTTTGTATCCCAAAACGAAATTTATTTCTTCAATTTTCAAATTCACGCTTATTCTCATTATTTAAGTTAAATCCTTATTACATTTAAATAATAAAATAATTATATAATAATATTATATATTAAATTGTATGGTCTTTAAAATTAAAATTTTACAAAATTGAAAATTCAAAATGACGCTGCGCGTTAACATCTAAATTCTAGTAGTACCTAAAATTTTTTTGTGCACGGACGCATTCAATAAATTTTAAGTTAATAAATCACAGAATTTATGAAAAACTTATTGAATATGCTTTTTGGAAAGCGATTTTTATTGAAATTAATTGGATTTTTTCTCTTTTTTCGATTCTTTCTTTTCCTTTTTAGTTTTGGCGGCTTCAAGTGCTTCTTTCTCGGCTATTCCCTCGGGATGATCTTCATATGCGAATAGTTGTTTAAGTTCACCTCGGACTAGTGCAACGGCTAATGGTGTTCCAATGCAAGTCGGTACTAAATACAAGAGGGCTGGTTGAGCGTGTTTAAACACGTGCATTACACCAATGGTGAGTAATAATCCGGCAAAGTATGCAATGAATGTTGCATAGAAATAAACCTTAGTTTTACGTTTGAGACTGTTATCGAAACGAAGCAAAAGCGCAATAAAGATGCCGGGGATGACGATATCACCGAGTCCGAGCATAGCGAAATTTGATGCATGTAATCCATGTTCCAATAAATCTTGTGGGAAGACTAGTTTGATTGGAGCTTCAAAGCTTTTAGCGACCGTAACCATTACATTAGTTCCAAACACCCAGAATATATCGTAGAAGAAAAGTCCTCCAAGTAAAATACATCCAGTCACAACATTATTCAAATGTAGAAGAGCCACTCCGTTTACGGCAAATGCCAATCCAAATAAATTGTTAGCAATCCAGTGCTTCTTGAGTAGATACCAAACACCAATAGCGGTTGAAAGGATTAGGCATACGACATCATGACTTGAAAATTTGTAATTTATAAAGTATTTCTTTTTATTTCCCTCACCTTGCTGGAAAACGATTTGATACGGTATTTTTGGAATAGCTGTTGGCACCAAGCTGGATACAATCGGACTCAATAAATATGAAAGAGCGATTATTCCCAATATAAAGAAGTAAATCGTTAATAAATAATTAATTAAATCCTTGGAGAATATTTTGAATACTACATAAAGTGCGAAAAGGGTGCACGATGCTATAATTGGGAAGGTCATAGCATCTTTTTGTGTCATACGGTCTGGTTTTTCACCCGAATCCTAAAACAATGATAAGAGAAGAAAATTGTAGCAACAACAATATAAAACAACAACAAAAAAATGATAAATTTTGTAATGACACGTAATCTTAACAAGAAATCTCATACACAGTAACAACATATTTACCTTCTGCTCTTGATGATGCCGTACACTACGGAACGAACCAAAAAATATCGGTAGCATAGCCATTATGACAAGACTACCATATGCCACAACCATTCCTTCGGGTGTTGATGGCGGTCGCTCAATTTTTGTGCCATTTGTATTCTCGACTGGATCAGCTCGTGTTATATTTTCGACCACTTCTCGCAGTGTCCTCACCACATTCTGCAGTATATCACCCATTTTGTATTGGTTTTTTTTTACAAAAAAAACGTACTATTCACAGATTTTCACTAAAGTTTCCTGCACTACTTGGTTTTGGGGGAAATAAATGAAAATACAAAAAACAACAAAAGATGACGACGAATGTGGTGTTTAGTGACACGCACACAGAATAAAACAGAAATGACAATTGGCAAAGTGTATTGCTGATAATTATAGATGGCAGATCGTTCGGTGAGGTGAAATAATGGTGTTAACTTTGCATGAAAAATGTGTGTGATTTTATTACCGGAAATTTTAATTGTGTAGATAAATCTTCAAAACCTAAATGAAATTTTAGAGGTAAAATGATTAATTTTTATTTTAATTCAGTTTTTATTGTGACAGAAAATTTTTGGCCATTTGCGAAATACAAAACCGCAAAACGGTTCACCGGTATGTTGAATTTGTTATTTTAAAAAGTTCGCATCTCTGATTCAGCCAATTTTTTTTATTGTTATTAAACGCACCTATTCTAGTTGTCAAATCTTCAAATTGTCCAAGATTAGTTTTCTAATTTCTAGTGGCCGAGTTCGAGTAGAGAAAATATAAAAATAGATTTTGAAGTTCTAGTAAAAAAAAAGTAAAAAAGTTTAATTAAAAATTAAATGACGTTCAAGGAAGATCTAGTGTTACTATTGAAACCCTACTACTGGTTCAATATACTGCTGAGTTTTTCATACCTAATAGCCAAGAGGGCCCCAATTGTGTGCGATTACTTTAATTTGGACGGTGATCAAACAACATGTGAACTGGATTCGAGGGAAACCGAAATATACTTTTTGCTGATCATTGTTGTTATGTTGAGAACACGTAAAACTGGGAGTGTCACCATGATCAATTATTTAACCTCGTCTTTTATCTACACGAAATGTGCAAATTTAATTCTTTGGTTCTACTGTGATGTGCGATTTGGAATAATTTTCCTAGTTGTGTTCATTTTAGCTGGGCTTGTGTTACCCGAACCAACTTATATGGGCCCTGAACATGTTTTATATTTTAGATCATCACAGGCTCTAGAGGAAGAACTACAACGTGATACCCGTGTTATTTGGGTCATTGTTTTCTATACGGTGTGGAATCCAGCCTGTGTCAATTTTGCACCTATATTTTCGAAAATTTCATTCGACTATAATCTCGATAATCTGAAATTTGGAAAACTTGATATAGGACGAAATCCGGAAGCGGCACAAAAATATCAAGTTTCAGACAGTTCACTAAGTCGTCAATTACCAACTGTAATATTATTCAAGAATGGCAAAGAATATTGCCGTCGACCAACCATAGATAGCAAAGGAAAAATAGTGAAATTTTTCTTTTCCGAAGATAATACGAAGGCCGGACTAGATCTAAACAATTTCTTCAAAGAGTGTAAGGAGCATCCCATTAAGCCTGCAAAATCCATTCAAGACAAGAAAATTAAATAAATTATTTTAGATTAAGACAAGAATATTGTATTTAAAATTTATAGAAAATATAGAAACATGCTTTCAGTAATTTAACACATTATTATTTAATAATGTAGGTGTTAATTTAAAAAATTTATTTTAATTAAATAATTAGAGTACAATGTAAAATTAATTCGAAATAATCCCTGTATTTTTGTCGGTCGATTAAAATGTCCCTGTTTTATTTTTACAGTGTACCAAACGAACGCATATATTTTCCCAATAAATTTGGGAAATTTATTTACAACCGCCATCTTGGACAAAAAATTGAAGTCGAATAAACTTCCTGCGATTTCTTTCTTTTTGACATCAACATGGCTGATCAGGTATGTTTGAAAAATTGTGAAGAAAGAATGTTTAATAAAATAATGCATAAAACCTTATACAAAATTAAATATGATTGCATAAAATTATAAAGTAATATCTTAATTATAAGTATAAATTAAAAAAATTTATTATTTTATTGTGTGGATTAAATAAATTTGTGAATTAAGACTGCCGAAAAAATGGATTGATGTTCCACGTGTTGTGTGTTTTAAGTTTTAGTTGGGTTAAATTTTTATTTATTCAAATAAATGGTGTACTATTATGATGATAAATTCATGACGGTCTGCTGAATCGACACATGACGAATTCATTTATGCTAAACCCAGAAACTCTGAATATACACCAGAATAAAATAATTTAACCTCGGCAACACACTTTTGGAAGACATTTTGGGGCAACGCAGAACACTAAAATTTTTTTTTTCGGTTGCAGCCTTAAACACAAATTTTTTATTATGTAAAATGTTAAATATTTTACCATCAATATTTTTAGACCGAGCGTGCGTTTCAAAAACAGCCTACTGTTTTTTTAAACCGTAAAAAAGTTTTATCCGGCAAAAAGAAATCTCTACGCCATCATCGTGAAGTTGGCTTGGGGTTCAAAACACCACGAGAGGTAATTATCATTTCATACTATATTAATGTTAGGATTTTGTAATTACAGAACGAACGCGCCTTCCAAAAACAAGCTGGAATTAATTTAGCTAGAAAAGTTATCAGCGGTAAACCAAAACGACGAGATTGTCGTTTATATAGAGATGTTGGTCTAGGATTTAAAACTCCTCGTGAGGTATTTTAAGTAATTCGATTATTGTAAAGCAAAAATTGGGGTCTAATTCATTAACAAAATTGGGGCAAAACTTGTAGATATGTCGCTTATATATATATTATGTATTATAAATTCATTTGGTGCTTAGAATATTAACATTAAACAATAACACATTATGGTATCTGGTACTCTACTCTATTTCTCGTAGCATATTTTCATTAAATATAATTTTTCAGCATTGGGGTCAATGGTGTCTGTAAATAAATGTGTAAATTTGGGATTTGCATGTTCTCAAATATCATTTTCTAATTACTATATTTGTTTTTTAACCTTTATGAAATAGGCAATCGATGGATCATACGTTGACAAAAAATGTCCATTCACTGGTAATGTAGCCATCCGTGGACGTATCCTTACAGGGGTTGTACAAAAGCTAAAAATGCAACGTACAATTGTAATTCGTCGTGATTATCTCCATTATGTACGCAAATATAATCGTTTCGAAAAGAGACACAGAAATATCAGTGTTCATTTATCACCAGCGTTCAGGTTTGTAATTTAAATTTGTATTTCAAAAATATCAAATGTTTATTCATTTTTCTTGTTATAGAGATGTTGAACACGGAGATGTAGTAGCAGTAGGCGAATGCAGGCCACTTTCCAAAACAGTACGTTTCAATGTGCTCAAAGTAACAAAAGGAGCTGGAGCAAAGAAGACTTTCAAGAAGTTTTAAGTTTATACAATAAAAAACCAATGAAAATTTAACGAAATTTTGTTTTGAATTCGATTGGAGGTTATCGGTGTAGAGGATTACGTTAAATTCCGGTTAACCATTAATTTAAAAACACTGCATTCATATTATAAAGCAGCTCGTTTATTTAAATAAATATCCGAAACGCTTACAATAAAGGTTCACAAATTTCATATCGAACCATGGTGCTAAATATATATATATTCAGGATATACATACATTTTCATGTTTCACTAAATCCCTAATTAAGTGCTGTATTATGTGCCAACATTCTACCACTATACTATGAATTTAGAGTGTTTGATTCTGGTTCACAGTAAGATTCTCATTCATAGTAAGATTCAAAATATGTAATTTATTATTTAAAATCGCAGTACGCGCACTTTGCCGCAACAAGGTCAATTTAAATTGCATTAACACTACCAAATAAGTTGCCATAAATGAAATATTCGAAGTAAGTAGCTGCCGATTAATATTGGCATAACCATCTAAATTCATGGTTGGCGGATTTTTATCGATTGCCACCAAAAACATTTCGATTTCCTTCTGAGTTGCAATATTAACTGCCGTTAAATTAACATTTAACAATCGTTCCTGAAATTCGAGTCCCACTTTGCGTGACGCATGATATGCCTCATTACAAATTATAAAAAGCAATGACATGCAATAAAAAACAATAACAAATAGGCCAACTTCCTTGTACGTTGCTCCATGATCGAGAATTTCACTCAACGATCCAAATGTAGCAATAATTGTTGTGAAAAATATAACCAAACAATAAATGCCATACATATTTGAGTATGCCTTGCCCAATTGTTGCATCATGTGACTTAGGTCGACCCAGAGTTGGCGATATTCTGTTAATTTTTTTGCCGGATTTTCCGTCTCCAATGTTAATTTTAATTGATGTGCCAAAGCTTTGCTGGCCGTACCAAAGGCGGTGCAATTTATATACCACAAGCTACAAAATCCGTTCAGCATCGCTATAATATGGTAATAGGCGAAAGTGTGCCAAAATTTAAAATCTGGTTGTAAATAGTATTGCGATAAAATGATGACCAAACTGAGGCTCCACGAAAAAATACACAATGCCCATGTTAAGGGGAACAAATTTGGAAATACGATTGGTGTGCCGGTAACTTTAAGAAATTGCAGCTGATAGTGAGTCCACATATTTTTAAATTTTGCTACTTCTAATCCATTTCGCCATGATGCCACGGGAAGCAAAAAATGTGGTACCAAAATGCTCATGAATATAACATTGTAAATCACTTCATCGAATCGTTTATCCGAATTGGAGATAAATCTATTAATACGTTCATTAGCGACTGAAAGTTAGAAAAGTGTTACGACGCATTTTTTAAATAACAAAAAAAAAACGGAAAGCTTACCTAAAACAACGACTACAGTCTCGCAGCCATAAATGAAATAGGCCCAACAAAAGGCTCGGGAACACCATTTGAATGTGGTGCGAGGTCTATTTGAACCCGGTGGACTACGCATAATTGGCATAACTCCCATAATTTGAAAAAGGACCAACAAACTTTTGGTTGTGTGATAGAATGAATCATGTTGATCAAGCAAATCGACATTGGTTTCAATGGATGGGGGCCGTGTATACAGATGTGACGCAGATCCCAAATTTTCTGTAAATGTGAAACAAGAAATTAATTATTTAGTTGTTTATTTTTTTGGTGTACCACACACCATTCAGCACAGCCATTTTCCCCTTCAATCGGCGGCTATCCTCCATAATTTGCCGCTGATTCGGATTTAAAACTTTCCCATACAAATCCTCCATTTCAACGTGAAAATTCTTCGTCATGATTGCGTCTTGTTGCGTTCGCTGATGTTGTTAACTGACAAAATATTAGGTCGATTTTCATTTTATCACCTCGTATTTATAATAACTAACGTCTATCTAGAATGGTAATTAAAACAGAATCAATAATTGATAGTTAAAAAACATTTAATGGGTATCAATAACGATCCAATGAAATTGTATAAAGCATACTGATTACAATTTACAATGAAAAATTCTATTAAGCTTCCCACAGCGATTTTCACCTTTACCCATATTTTCATGTAAACTAATTCCATAATTAATGCTGTTACAAAACTACCCATTGTCGTTTATAAAATAGTAATTGAAAAGTTTTTTTTTTTTTTTTTTTCTGGGTTTGAGAAAAATTGGTTAATCGATATATTGGCCGAATTGAACTACTTTAAATTTGTCATTTTCCATAAATTTTCATTTCTACGTACTTTAATACTATTATGTTTGTTTGCATGGTATATAAACAGATATACATCTACCTATTTCGAATAAAACTGTAAAAGTTTTTCGATTTTGTTATTTTTGTAAAACTTTTAAGTCATAATTTATTGTAACTGAATAGTTTTCTAGAATAAATGGTAAAACGTAGATAACCGAACGTTTATAAATAGTTAGTGGCTTTATGATAGGTAATTACTCGATACGGTGCACAAAATAAATTGTTTCAAATTTGTTTAAGGATTATGTTTAAAATGGAATTCTTTGATAAAACAGCATGAGGATTAACAGATATGGAGACGTTTAATGTTTGAGGATTGTACCAATAATTTAATCGAGAATTTGTATCAATTTCATCTGGTTGAATTAATCCTGAATAATTTAGTATCTAAGTCTATTTCTGTATTATCGCGACATTGTATGGAGCACTTGTTTGCAGCTGCTCGGTATGGTAGTGTTGGTCGTTACCAGAATCTTACACTGCCGAATTTGAAGTTGATTGAGGACCGGTTTTTTTGGATTATCACTTCTTATCGATTTTAAATTGACTACAATATATATGTGGAAAGGACAATAAGTCGACTCGACTCTTGCTACAATCGGCAAAATCAAGCTGAGGGATTGAGGATCATGAAATTTCCTGCGGCCAGAGTTCACGTGAATGTGACAGAAATTCTTCTCACGTCTCTACTCTACCTACATTTTTCTCTTCTCTTGTGTATTCATTAAAAAAAATAAAACAAAAGCTGCTTGACAAATTTTAAATCTCTGTGAGTCAGTGTATATCAGTCAATAAATGTACGTTAAAGAACAAGGAAGTGAATATTTTAGTGAAAAATAAATGTGGCGGTTGTTTTAAATTATGTATGTACATATACATAATTATTTGGTTTATTTTTTATTCAGGTGAGTTAAAATATTATTACAATACATATATAATAACCATATAGACATGTTGGCATCATCAATTTACCGATGGAACAAATAAGATTAAAGTATTTTTCATACGACGTCTCGCCTCAAAAATTTTAGTTACCGTAAATGCGAAGCTGAGTTGCTTTCATACATATCGGTTGCCATGAAATATTTGGTTCAGGTCTGTTTTACACGTGAATTATAAAAAGAACTGATATATCCTGAATTTTTAACGTACATATGAGCTAAATTTTTCGGTAAATAAAAAACAATTGCGCCAAAAATCGGATTTGTAGGTTATATTGACAAAGTACTTCGCTGCAGACGAGTGTGGAACGTATTGCCTTGGCTTTATAGATAACTTCATTGCAATATATTTTGATTTTTTTTAAATTATTACTTAAAAATAAATTATTTTTGCACAAATTGAATTTATTTCTTTAAAATTAAACGTTGTCAATCAAATAAAACTAATTTACATAATTCAAAAATGAAATAGAGAATTTCTATTGTTGAATCCCGTGAAACACAAAAACCGTCTTGCGACCGAGAACAGGAATCAAAATCAATTTCGGTCGGGAATGTTATTCTGCATTTAGACCGTTATTAGGAAGTTGAATAACGTGGATAGTTCCAGTCTTTGCCCTACCGAAAATCAGGTGGAAAAAGGGTCGATAGAGGACAGTCATTCGGTAACTGTCTTTTGGTCTTTATTTCAGTCCTAGAAAGGTCCTATAAATCCGGTCTAAAAACAACTTCAAAAGCAGGTGAAAGACAGTCTTACGTAAACTGATTTTAGGCATACTATCCTATAATGGTATGCTTTCAGTGGGTCTAAGAACCTCCTTGAAAAGATCATAATTAGGTGCATAAATTTAAAAAAAAAATTTATTTTTCAATAATATTTTTATTAAACTTTATTTTTAAAATTAATTTTAAATTTATTTATTTATTAAAAATAATTTAATTAGGTACTTCAAATATACTTATACTCCTATGTGGTTACATTTCTATTTTGAATTAATATTAATTCCAATATAGATATGTAAGTATCCTTACTTTGTTTTCATTTGTTCATTTGTTTTCGTTTGTAATTCATTGATTAGTAAAATATGTACATATAGCTAACATTTTATGCATATTCATACATTTAAAATAAAATAATATAATAATAACATAAAATATAATGAAATAAAAATAAATATAGTAATATAGCTTTGTAATAATGTATATATATTGCATTTTATAATATCTGACACTTTTATAGCGTTTCAATTTCCTAATTCTATTTGTAAAGCTTTATTTTATGACATTTTTATATTTATTAAACTAAACTCTTTTTAAATATTCTTTCACGGCATGTCGTACATCATCTTGAGTGATAATTGCTTTTTTATTCCGCCGCTTTAAGACATCTAAAATAATTTCTTGCACGGCTTTTAAAGTCACGAAACCTGGTAAATCTGGAAATTAAACAAATAGAAAATGGATTAGAGAAAATCAAAAATGTATAACATGTTAATATGTAGTTTAAAAAAATATACCCTTATTTCGCCCACTCCATGACATCTTTTCCGCCAACGAGGAATCCAGCAGAGCGGTAAGGATTGATTTAGTTAATCCTAAATTTAAATCTTTTGAGAGTCCCTTATGTGCAGTATTCACGAAATAGGAAGTCTAAAAAACATTTTTATAATCAAAACCTAGGATTGAATTTTAAATTTTAATTAAACTTACTATTTTAAGTCGATATTCGGAATCCGTTTTAAGGCGGTTCTCAAAATCGGTTAGATCCTCTATTTTTTTAAAATTTAGTTGTGGGTTTTCCGAATTGGTGCTTATTGTATTATGAGAAAATCCTTCAATTAAACGATCAATCTTTAGTTCGATCGCTACTAAAGTACTACACATTGTGTTTATTTTATCATCTAATTTTGTTTGTCGATTTATAACCTCTGCTAAATTTGGTGTGGTTTCCTTTGATGGACCAATACAGCATTTATCGGATTCTAAATTGATGTACGAGTTATTTGAACTAGGAGATGCAAGCATCGTAGTTTCGTAAATCATGTCAGAGGGCAAGTTTGCTTCGTTGTTCGACGTCGAAACGGTTTCAGCTTGATGTATGTTATAAGATAAGATTGCATTACCCAAAATGGAAGAAAGTGGTTCTAGTAATTAAAAAATTAAATATTTAAGTATTAAGTAAGGTGGTCATAGGGGGACAGGCGGATGCACATTTAGAGTCTACTAAACGAAAAAATGTCTACGTAAATGTAGACTATAAATTTTCATCTTACTAAAGACTGTACATTTTTTTTCCGAGTTATTTGGTGCTCAGCGCTTTTATAAATGTACATTCTAATTATTTTTGGTAGACTCTACATGTGCTGGTTGCCCCCATATTTACAATATGTTTATACCATCTGTATTCAAAACTTCAGAATTCAATTGTTCAGCAGTAGATTTTTCGTTTGTATTACTATCAGTATGCATAATAGTTTCAAACTCCGTGTTGTAATTTTTTTCTATATTGTATCTTCTAGCTGGATGTTTCCTATTTTGAATTTTGACCTTCTTATTTTCACTTTCAGACTGCGAATCATTAAACGCAATATATTTATCCAGCGCTCTCTTTGCTTCATCCATTGTGGCTGTAAAAAAAAGAAAATAAAAGATCAGTGGTCGGAATGTTTTAAGATTACAATTTCTTACCAATCTTGTTTTTCAGTACATAAACATCATACAGTTTCCAAGCAGTATAGTTAGCTTCCGAAACTTTCATGTTTATGAATGTTCTATATTTGCTAGATAGTGGGAAATAAACTTTATCATTTTGAACCCAATCTGAGTATACGATTTCAATTGTTGGCAAATCCTTAGGATTACTTTTATTAAATTCCACTATTGCAAACATTCTACAGTGAAAAAGTAAAAAAATAAACATTAATAAACTACAATATAATTTTCTAACATAATCTTACAAAATTAAAACGTAGGTGCTTTGACATTGGTGATTTAAAATTTAAAGGTGAAATCTTGTAATTTGTTACTGGTTTCACACCGTAGGTAGTATAATAGCAAAATAGTATAATACTATTTTACTATCTACCATAGTCGCTTTTACACCGTATAAAATATTCATAAAAAAAGGAAATTAATTAATTTAATAAAAATACAATGTCATTAATTTTCTTTCTAGAATAACAAAAATAAAATATAATAGCTATTAAAATTTGATAGATATCAAATCGAAATATTATATTTTATTTTTGCTATTATACTACCAAAAGATCGGTTTCACACCACATAGTAAATAGTATTATACTATTTTGGGGATCGGCTCGAAACGCGATATTTCAAAACTCGATATGGTACAAAACGCTATATTTTAAAATTATTAATCCTTCATTTCTCATATAAAGTTTTCCTTCACCTTTATGATGAAATTGAACGTGTACGATGGAACTTAGGATATGCGTTTTGAAATATCACCTTTTAAATTATCACGTTTTGTACCATATCGCGTTTTTAAATATCGCGTTTTGTCAAATCGCGCTCTATTTTGCTATAGTACTATCTACGGTCTACGGTGTGAAATCGGTATTTTTAAATTCGGAAAGTGCGAAAAGTATAATTTGGCTAGGGTTGAACTTTAAAAATATTGGAAATAATTTTCTAAGAAAATTGTTAACCGGGAATATTTCTGTACAGCCAAAGGTCAAGCTACACGGAAAAATATTTATAAAGCTAGACTTTAATGGTGATTTATATAAATCTCTTTTGGACTGGAGTTCTTTAGCTTGAACGAATACATCGTCTTCAATTTTGAAAAAAAATTCGCAGCATAAAATTTGGTAAGAACTTGTAAGTACATAATTATTTTGAGGATAGTTATTGATCGTGTAATTATGAAATTTCAACTCAGTAAATCTATCAGTGTGTGGAATTCGTTTCTTAAGAACGGATTGATTTTGAGCCGTTAAACATTTTATGGAAGAAATTGAATTCGCATTACTCATTTCGATTATTCTATTAGAGACTTGCTGTAATGGTAATTTATGTGAATGAATCATCATTTTAATTTTAGATAAAAAACTTTCAAATGGAAATGCTGAGAAATTGTCTAAAGCCCCAAATCGTTTTACATCCGCAACAATATGAGAGACCATATGAATATTATGAACAACATTTTCTTCACCATAGATTTCGGAATAATCTGATATAAAATCTTTGATTGAGTGAGCAATGTCAGCATACTTAATAGATAATCGAGAATCACACAATATGGTCATAGCTGTATGTAATTGAATAAAATTACGATAATTTTGAAATGGAATTTCGCCGTATAATACAACAGGTCCTACGTTAAGTAGAAAAGTTCTAAACTCATTTGCTTTATAATCGGATACAAAAATCTAGAGAACGTATACGTCTTTGAAACTCAACTGGTTGCGTTTTACGTAATTCGAGCATTTTCTCAGAAATGTTTTTTTTAATTGCGTTTGAAAATAATGTTTTTTTTCCAAACTAAATTTTGATTAATAAACGTCGAAGTACGCCTAGCAAAACGCAATGGAGATAATCTATAGGAACTTGGGACACCAGTCCAATACCCAAAGGAATTAAAGGAGATTTTTGTATGTTAAAGTTTAAGTCAAATTTACTTTCGTCTGTACAGCTTTCGTCTGATCTAGAAACCGCGTTAGATGTACGTAAAAATGTCATCTTTCCTTGTAAATAAACACCTTGCACAGTGCATTTAGGACATCCGAATTTTGAATTAAAATATTTAGTACCACAAACAAAAGCTCGTGCAGGCGCATCTACACTCAGAATTCTAAACTTTAAAATAATTCTTTGATTTTGAAAACAATAATTATGTTGTAATGTTTTGAATTCCAAGACAAACGTCTTTAAAAAATCAAACACGTTTTCAGGGTTTTTTTTTACCGTGATATATTCCTATTACAAAAACGTCATCAGAATATTTGTAAATTTTTCCTGTGATAAGCCAGAAGCTTTTATCAGAGTCTTTATAGATGCCTACTCCATCAACATTGATATCTAATTCTAATAAATTTGGAATTGGTTGAATCGACTCAAGAAAAATATCTAAATGACGTTTAATGCCCAAGTGAGTGTACTGTCCTGGCGACACGTCGATAATTAATGTGGAACGAGGGGTTCCTAAGAGGGTTGAGCTTCGAAGCTCAAAGCCGAGTCGCCTGGTACGAAAACTAATTAATAGTTTTATATTTACCGAAAAAATCTAGCTAATATATACCTTACATATTCAGAATAGGTATCTCAGTTCTTGCCATAATTCACATGTAAAATAGACCTAAATAAAATATTAGATGGCAACCGAATGTCAAAGCCGACACCACCAGTATGAAAGGGTCTCAGCTTCGTTTTTGTGGTAACAGTTATGTTTGTTGTTATTATATAAAAATAAAAAACGACTTGCTTGTTCAACGTTCACTTATAATCTGCCTTTTATTATATCAATCTCGTAATACCGTATTTATATAAAAACACCGTGTGTCCAATACAATAGTACAATATACCACAATATTCAATATAATATTTTTACATAACTTTCCCCCTTTAAAAAAAATGACTACATCTAATCTTTTCTAATTCTCATACCTCAATTTTTATGTTTTAAATTTTATAATTCTATTAGTAAGACTAGGTAGGTATTTTAAGTTTAACAATGTAGGTAAATATATATAAAAAAAATTAATCAAATTCGGAAAATGTAAACCGTTTCGGAGCCTTTCGTGATCGTTTTGATTTGCGTAAAGAAATTGATTCGGAATTTGCTTGTGAGTCAGAAACTTCCGATTGTTCATCATAACTACTTTCCTCATCAGTTTCCCCAACAATGTCACACTTATCATTCGAGCTACCTACATTCAAATTTACAAATTTTTTTTGTAGTTTAGATTTCCTTATGTGATTTTCGTGAACATATCTTATACAATCATTAATTTTAATTAAATATGTTAATGGACTTATAATTTTCATAATTTTAGCCGGTATCCAATGAACAAAATTGGGTTAAATGGTTAGTGGTTAAATTTTGTTTGTCAGATACTGGTATTTCATGTTTATTTTGCTCTTCCAAATCAAAATTTGTTTTCTTCTTTTCATTTAAATAATCTAATAATGTTTTCGGTTTAAATTTAAACATTTTTTCCGAGGGCGTTTCCGCGGAATAAGTTGACGGTGAATTGCGTTGATAAATTAAAAATTTTCTAATGTTATCGGCCAATGACATATCATTTTTTTTCGACACAATATCTTTTGAATATTCTTTTTACCGATTGGACGTTTCTCTCTGCCAAACCATTCGACTGTGGGTGATAGGGCGGCGTCTTAGTACATTTTATACCATGTTGTTTACAAAAATTTTTAAATTCATATGACGCGAAAGGTGGACCGTTATCTGACACCACTTTCGAGGGTATACCAAAAAGACAAAAAATCCATTAACTTGTTCACAACTGTCTTACAATTTGTTGATGGCATGACTACTATATCTACGTATCGACTGTAAGCATCAACTATTAATAAAAATGTTTTGCCAAAACTGTAAAAAAAATCGATATGGATTCTTTCCATCGGAAACGTAGCTTCTGGCCACGACGTATTGACGATTTCTTTTGGTACATTTTGTGTTTTTTGACATACGTCACAACTTTGTGATACATTCTCAATGTCCAAATCGCAGTTTGGCCACCACGCATATGATCGAATGATTTGCTTCATTCGAACTACCCCCGTATGATTTTCATATAGCAACTTAAGTACTGATTTTCTCATGCTAGTGGGAATAACTGTTCGATGCCAGTAAAACCAATTTCCATTTTCAATTGCTAAATTATTTCTTTTTTTAAAGAATGGTACAATTTCATCCGATATCTAATTTGGCCAACCCTTATGAACATAGTCACGAACTTTACCAAGGATTGGATCGTCGCCTAGACTTTGATGAATGAATTTTTCGTCAATCAATGAATCGTTGGAAAATTTGACAATGGTAATCTAGATAACCCATCGGCATGACCCATTTTTGAACCTTTTTTGAATTTGATTTTATAATCATAAGTCGACAATATGATGGCCCAGCGCTGTAACCTCGCACATGCCACTGCCGAATTTCTTTTGCTTGGTCCAAAAATTTCTCTAAGCGCTTGAGCATCAGTGTTGATCTCGAAGCTTTGGCCATACAGATATTTATGGAATTTTTGTATTGCAAAAATAATTGCTAATGCCTCACGATGTAGCTGCGGGTAATTTTTTTCTGCCGGCGACAAAGTGCTTGAGGCAAACAAAACCGATTTTTCCACACCATTTATCAGGTGTGATAGCACCGCCCCTACACCGTATGGACTCGCATCCGTGGCAACTATTATTGGTTTTTTCGGGTCGTACAGCTCCAAAACGTCATTATTCAAAATTAACTTTTTACTTTTTTCAAAAACATCTTGACATCCCGCCCCCCCTTTCAAATTTTACGTCTTCTCGCAATAAATTATACAAAACGCGAAGTTCCGACGATAAATTTGGAATAAATCGTCTATAGTAATTTAAAAGTCCTAGATATGCTTGAAGTTGAGTTACATTTTCAGGTTCAGGGGCATCAACTAAAGCTTTTACTTTTTCAAAATTTGGACTTATTCTATCTTCAGTAATTGTGTGACCTAGATATTTTACAGATGTTTTGAGAAATTGCTTATTCAGTCTTTCTAAAACTGAAAATAGCTTTGCCTTACAGTCATCAATGTTTGCAGCTCCGATCAAAATATCGTCGAGATAAGCAAACACGCCATCTAACCCGACTATTATCCGATCCATTACCGATTGGAAAATGGACGGCACACTGGCGACGCCAAATGTTAATCTATTATAACAAAATAGACCACGGTGGCGATTGATAGTAAGAAGCTCTTAAGACTCCTGTGAGATGGCTAACTGTTGGTAGGCACCCGTTAAATTTATGACACAAAAATATCGACAACCTGCCAAACTAGCAAAGATGTTGTCTGGACGGGGTAGTGGGTAGTGCTCCATTGATTGTGACCTTACAATCGACGCAGTTACGTAGACTACCATCGGCTTTAAGTACAATCACTATTGGACTCGCCCATCTACTATGCCTCATTGGTTTTAAAATTCCATCTTCACATAAACGGTCCAATTCAACATTTACTCTATCGACTAATTTATATGGAACCGTATATAGCACAGTGAAATATTGGTGTTTGGTCCGGTTGTAAGACAATATGCGCCGTATACCCCTCAATCGGATAACTTAGAGACGATTCAAAAATTCTCGGAAATTTACTTTTTATTTCCGAATTTACTTAATTGATTGACATTTAACGTAGCTAACTTAGATTGTTCGAAAAAATCAATAGAAAAATTTAAAAATTTACCTCTCCATGTTCGAAATAGTACGTCCAACCAATTTCGTCCCATTAATGCCCGAAATGACCTGTAAAGTATTGATCAGGATGACTCGATTTACTCTCAAATAAATCTCGATTTTATCAAACAACTTTATATACTTTTTATTTATTCTTATTAATTCAGTAAAATTACACATGTGTTCTCTTGTGTGTCTCGAATCGATATCTATTTGTCTTCTTCTCTCTCTACTCTACTCTTACTCTTGCTATAATATTTATTGCTATAATATTGCAATCAACTTGTCCCTCACTTCATCCTACTATAGTCTATGTATAATACTACACCTGTCACTGTCGATAACCACGATGCGTAATTGATGCTGAAAACGACGAAAACCCACTCGTACTTCAATGTGTCCACACTCTTTAATACCTTCACCTGTAATAGTAATAAAATTATTGATTTTTTTGACCAATTTAAGGGTATTAAATTTATTTAAGTATTCTTCTCTTGACATCACAGTAGCACATGCTCCTGCGTTCACCTCGAAATCCATTTGACGACCTTCGACTTCACAATTGATAATAACGGACTCGACTGGTGCTTCTAAACTGTTTATAGTGTTGACAGTTTTTTGACGACATACTTTTGACGTGTGACCCATCTTATTGCACGTGAAGCATGTCCAATTTTTTGCCGGACACTGATTTTCGTCATGGGACCTTCCACAACGACGACATTCTTGACCACTTGAAGATTTCTTATTCGAATTATTTTGATTGACGGTATTCGAATTTGACTGATTTTGACTTCTATTGTTGTTTTTGTTCCAATGGTTATTTCTACAACGACGAAATTGCTTATTTGGCCCGGACTGATTTGACTGCACCGCAAATTGACCACCAGATTGTATGAATTGAGATGCTTTCTCGGCCATTTCAACATTTAATGCCTTGTTACAACAATTGGTGAACGTTAAACTATCATCATTTAAAAGCATCTGCTGTATTTTATCATTTCTGAGACCCATGATGAAACGATCAGTAAGCGCATCTTCCAAAATATGGTTTTTGATACTAGCTACGACTGAACCAGTTGCAGCTGTACTAGCAACGGTTGTTTGAGTTGTTGTTGTAGTAGTACCGGTCGATGACTTTAAAACAGCAAGAGAGTCTTTGATTGCCGCTCTTTCCATAAAATCGCCAAATTGACATGTTTGCGATAGACTTTTGATTCTAATTATGAATTCGATAATTGACTCACCCTCCTCCTGCGATGCTTTGTTGAGTTTGTAACGCTCGTCTCTTTTATTTTGTACTGGTGCGAAGTGTTCTTTTAATTTTTTAATTAAAACATCAAAACTTTTTGCTGACGGTAATTCCGGAACGGTTAATGATAACAGGATGTCATATATCTCAGCGTCAATGATGGTGATCAATAATGGCGTTTTGGCTTCTTCTTTAACAGCATTAACCAAAAACAATTAATTTAACCAGTCCTCATATGCATTAAAATTACCGCCTGGATCAAATGGCTCAAGATTTCCAATCAATCCAACCATTTCAATTTTTTTCATAATGCACCTCACTACACAATTATAACTTTTTTTTTTTTTTTTTTTTTTTTTTTTTACCACGTTTTTTCGTATACATTTTTTTTTGTTTTTTGATTTAAGTGTCCGTTTTCGTTTGCAATATTAATTTAGTTAAACGAAAATTAATTAAATCGAAAACTAAGATCCCATCCTCGTCGCCAAATTGTTATATTTTTTGTTATTATATAAAAATAAAAAACGACTTGCTTGTTCAACGTTCACTTATAATCTGCCTTTTATTTTATCAATCCCGTAATACCGTATTTACATAAAAACACCGTATGTCCAATACAATAGTACAATATACCACAATATTCAATATAATATTTTTACATATACTCGTACAATAGTAACTAAAATTTTTGAGGCGAGGCGTCTGGTATGAAAAGTATTTAAAATCTATTTGTTCCAGAAAAAAATACTTTTCATACCAGGCACCTCGGCTTTGAGCTACATATATAAAAATTCTTTATTTCGTTTTTGAATTATGTACATATAATAATACAGAAACTGTTAGAATTTAATTTTTAATTTATCTAATGTTACAATCTCCCCGATGAACATTCTCTCTTGGATTCCGAGACGAGTCATTCTCAACAATTTTGACATCCTTGTTCACTTCGATTTTGCATGTGCGGCTTTCTGGAATTTTATAAAGGAGCTTCTATTTCTGAATTATCGCGAGCATGATAAGGAGTTTACCATGGAGACAAGAAACACACCCACGAATTCACCACCACGCATATGTCTTCTTTTTTAATCGGCATAATGTTTTGCTCTATATTGGAAATTTGTATTTTCAAATCACGATTTCGTCGTTCTACGGCATTTGCTGCTGTATGATATAATAGTACTAAATTCTGTTTATACCTATAAATACTAGGGCATGTAAATATCCGGAAAATTTCAAGAACCGGTTTTCGGGTTTTTTGTGAATTGAAAACCCGGTTAACCGGGTTTGATCGGTTTTTCATCGACTTTAAATAAACAATCAAAAAACCGAATTTTTTAACTATATCGGAGCTGTGAACGTAGAAAAATAAACAAAATTATAAAAAAAACGTTTGTTCTCCTTTAAAATTGTTTTATTTAAGAAAAAACTTAAAAATACGTATTAAAATTCATTATATGAAAAAATTGTAAGGAAGCAAATCTTATAAATCTTGTTTTTTAATAAAATAGTATTTTAGAAAAATTATTGCGTCCAGCAGGTCACATTTCATAGATGAACGTAATGAGGTACAGAAATTACCGTTGATCGAAAAGACTCTCTCACTGTCTGTTTGTATGAGTTGAATTGATGCCAAAGCATTAAACAACTTGGTGACCTTTATTGATTTTTCCTTAGTAACCCCAAACATTTTCAACTCTTTTTCGTAGGATGACTCGAAATTGCTACCGTCGGCACACTAGATTGAACCCTTCAAGACTACATAAATGGAATGCTGTAATTTTTGTATTAAAGATGAGGATTCGGATGCTATTGGTTCGAATTCACCTTCGTCAATATCTTCTTCATCAATTAATTTACCAACTGGTGGATCGCCGAATAATCTAGCAGCCAACGTCGTTGCAAAGGACAAAGTCGGCGTTTTAGGCGAATATGAAAGTTTCAATAAGTCTGTTTGTGGAAAAGTTCCATTTTGTAAAAATTTATACAATGTTATTAATTCTTTATTTCGTCTTTCAGAAATTCTTATTTTCAAGGAATTATAAATTTTTTTTCCCAAAGCAGCAGTATATTGTTTCATTTGAATAAATAAAAATGTGAGTACTCCTTCCGCAGCAAGTAAGGTTGAAGTCTTTTTGCCTAGTTCTTTTACTGCTAATTCTGTCGGCTTTAATATTGCAAATTCGATTTACCAAAATATTAAAATGGTTTTGGTTGTATAATTCAGCATGCCCCATTTCTTCCAATGAGCTTTTAATGCAAACTTTAAGTTGCACTAATCTCTCCATCATACGTACAAGCGAGTTCCATCGTGTTTTGCAGTCCAATATAAGTTTAAGTTTTTTACCTTCTTTCTCTTCAACATATCGCTGCAATATGTAGTTTCCGACTGGTGATTTGCTGAAAAATCTAACAGCCTTTCGAAAGCTTTGCAGTATTTCATTAATGTTTGCGTCTTCTAAATTGTACCCAATATTATTAATATCACCATCTATATTTAAATTATGGTCTAAGGCAAAATCGATTGTCTATTGCATTTAATTGAGCATATTTCTTCATAACGCTGGCTCCATGTTGTGTTGATGCCAAAATATGTCGAAATTTAATACCGTATTCCACCAATTTTGGTTCAACTAATGACTGAACCTGGTACGCATCACATGAACCTTGTATGACAATAAAGCCTAACTTATAAATGTCCTCTTGAGAATGTAATGTTACATTTAAATACCTTTTGCCATTACAGCTGGTCCATTCATCTATTGTTTTTGAGAAACGTATACCAGATTCAGCCATTTTGATAAACTTATTTTGAAATTCTAATTTTTTTACTGTTTTCTCGCTTCTTGGCATTTCGTAGCCCCGTTTTGTTATAAATTCTTTTATAGCACTTGAATGTGTCATAGCATGCATCGAAAACCCGTCATACGCATTTGTCAATAATTCTTCAATAGATTCCTTTTTAATAAACGTATTTAGAGTTGTTTTGCTCTTTTATCTAGAAGTTCTTCATTTTTTTTTAACATCGACATTATGTTTTGCACATTTTAAAACTGAATTGCACATTGTGCATTTTGCCGTATTTTCCTTTTCTTTTTGGAATATTTCCCATACCCCTGATTTCTTGCTGGTCATTTTGGGACTAAACTAAAATATAATTAACAGTTGCACGAAGCTGTTGATATACGCATAAATAACTAATTCTTTATATACCGTATATCTCCGATTCTAAGACGCACATTTTTTTTCATATTTAAGGATTTCTAAAAACCGGGTGCGTTTTAGAATCGAGGGCGTCTAACATTCGCAGTTTTTCGTAGAATTTGTATTTTATTGTATTCATATTTGTACTCCTTTTGTCTACTGTTGGAGAAACCCTAAAACAATCAAAATATACAAATACATACACAATAGCTCGCAAAACACAATAGCATTTATAAAAAAAAACCTGACAACTGTCCAAAATTCTTCATAGCGTGCAGACAGGTAGATCTTTTGGTAGACGTTTTAAACAACACAATAGCGGAATTACAAAAACCAATACCAACTCAATAACGCCTATCACATAAATGATAAATTTACACTAAAATAATTGAAATCTACGAAATAATATTACAAAGTAAACTTTTTTTTAAATTTATATTAGTAAATATTAGTAAAATTTTAAATTTTAATAATTTTTAATGCTAATAATAACCATAAAAAAAAATTTATTTACTAAAAGAAACAAAAAAATTATTTTCGGGTTTTCCCTAAAACCCGGTTTTACAGGTTTCATAAAAATGAACAAAAACCCGGTTAACCGGGTTCGGTTTTAACCGGTTTACAAGCCCTAGACATATGTTTATACCTATAATAATTATTAATTTTTAATACCTAATTGTTAATACCTAGACATATGTTTATACCTATACTATTATTACCTATAGATCGGAAATAATTCGACGCGGTGGTAACCGAAAAATACGTTGATTACTTCTTTTGCACAAGTTTCGGCAGTTTTAATGGATATAATTCCATCCATTTAGTAGGCCAGATTGAAATCGATTTATAAGTTGTTGAAACGTTGCCGGTGCATTTTGAGCCCAAAAGACGTACTATACACTTAAAACGATATGGTCCTGATTGCGTGATGAATGCAGTTTTATCACGAACTTATGACGATTTCGATTTACCAAGAAAACGCAATTCGGCTCGATGAAAGGTGATCTTTCTGTTACGTTCTTTATTAAAAACGCTTTTTTAATTAGTTTTTATTTGAATTTTATTTTATCAACTGATGGCGACGACAGTCAATGTAATTCTAAAAAAGACGCTTTGTTAAATAACCGTTATCTTCTATGTTTTTATACTGCAGGGTTTCGAACCGAACCCGAACCCGAACCTCAAACCCGCTCCGGTTCAAAGATTTTTAGTAATTTTTTCGAACCTGAACCCGAACCAAACATTTCGCGGGTTCGATTCAACCGGGTTCCGGGTTCACAAAAAAAAATCGCATATTATATACAGTGGAAGTCGGATAACACAAAATTGAGGGGAACAACAAAATATTTCGTGTTTTCAGAACTTCGTGTTAAGCGAAAATAATATGAAGAAATAGTGGAACTGGGATCAAAAGAATCTTCTTGTTATCCGATATTTCGTGTTATCCGTTTTCATGTTGACTGAATTCCACTGTATAACATTTATCTTAATCCAGTAATTTAGACAGCTGGACTAACTTTGAACTAAACGTACAGCAGGAGTTTACTGTTTATGAATCATTTTCACGGGTCCCCAAGGAGAAAATACTATGGAATAGTGAGAAAACCATAAAATTGAAATTCCACTTTTATACGAATCTGAAAAAGTTTTGTCAGCGATTCCTGCAACGAAAGTCAGTGTGGAGTGGGCATTTTCGGCTTTAAAGTTTATTTTAGCACCACAAAGGGTACACCTTCAAGAAGAGTCATTAAGATATATCCTATTCGTCAAACTAAACGAAATGTTTTCAATGAAATAAATAAATATCGTCATCTCAGTATTTAAGTGATATAAACGCATTTTTGTAATTTTGGAGTGAGAACTGCCATTTTACGTAAAAATGTAGACTGTATCGTCAAATCAGTTTTCAACGTAGGTAGTTATTATACCACTTCGTCAGGCCAGTGTTTGAGTGACACAGATGAGTTTTAGTCAATTTGCAGTTAGGACCGTCACATTAGATAATGGCAAATACCTAACTTCAAAATGATCAGAATGCGTTTGTGGCGCTTTAATACTGAGGTGACGATATATAGATTTTTTTAAATAGCTGTGAAGTTTTATTTTTTTGTTAACCAGAACCCGAACCCGAACCCGAACCTGAACCCGAAGCCAATTATTTTCTTGCTTTGAACCTGAACCCGAACCCGAACCCAAAATTTTGCGGGTTCGAAACCCTATAGATCAATTCCTAGCGGGCAATATTATAAATACTCTACAAGGTATAGGGTGATACCTGTAATTGTAATATACAATACAGGATACAGGGTGATACCTATGTATTGTAACATGCCCCTTGTTTTTTTTTTTTTTTTTAATTTTTTACATTTTTGTTTTAATTAGTAACGGATATCTTAAAATTATTACAATAAAAAAATATGATACATATTTAACATTTATATAATAAAAATATAGTTTCTTACAAATTCATTCTGTTTGGAATTTTAATTGTTCTTTTTGACGGAGTTCTTTTATCAACAAAGTTTTTATTTTGTTCATTGTTTTTTGTTGAACCAGAATTGTTTGACATAGAAGCACAAGGATCTGTACTACAAGCGGACCTGTCACTATGACATTATGCATCGATAGACAACATTATCATAAGATAATATTAAATACGATCGAGGAGGATATTTTAGTACCTCTTTTACTTTACCCTTCATCCAAAAAGAATCAGGAGTCTTTTTAAAATAAACCTTCTGACCAACGACTAAATCTGATAATGAGTTCACAGCGTTTTTAACTTGATTTAATTTCATTGTTTCTTGCAGGTTTTCAGCTTTACTGCGATATTCTTCTAAACTGACGAATTTTGGTTTTAATCTCTCTGAATGAGTCGGCAATTTAGTCCTTAACATCCTTGACATCAACAATTCTGAAGGAGCAAGTAAAATTACTTTTAGGGGTAGTACGGAAATGTAAAAGACTTAAATAAGGGTCAGTACCCTCTTCATCCGATTCATACAAAATACTTTTAACCGTATCTACGGACTTTTCAACCAACCCATTGCTTTTTGGGTGGTGTGGACTGGATGTAGTGCTTTTGATTCCCCAATCATTGAAAAAGTTTATAAATTTTTGTAAAATAAAAGGTGGGCCATTGTCCGAAATAACTTCCTGGAGTATCCTATGTCGAGCAAAAATGGATTTAAGCTGAATTATTATTTTAGGAGCGGTATAGCCGGAAGACAATAGCGAAATTTCGATATACTTAGAATAATAATCCACTAATATCAAATAAGTTTTTAATTTATATGTAAATAAATCGACAGCGACTTTAGCAAATGGCAAATCTATTAAATTATGAGGAATGAGAGGCTGTTTTTTGTTATTTTTCGAAAACTTCATGCAAGTGTCACATTGTTGTATACGATTTTTTATGTCTGCTGACATTCCAGCCCAATAAATAAATTCTCTTGCCAGGCTTAGGCATTTGTCCATTCCCAAGTGACTTTCATGGACGACATTAATCATTTCCTTTCGAAGACTAAAAGTAATCAATATTTTTAGACCTTTTAGGACCAAACCATCTAAAACGTTAATTTCATCGCGAATGCTGTAATATGGTTTTGCCTTATCTGGGACGCTATTTTTACTAGAAGGCCAATTATTTTCATAATAACGTGACAACAACTGTAAACACTCATCTTTCAAAGTTTCTTTTTTTATTTTAGCTAATTTATGTTCAGAAATAGCTAGATTATTTGATGAGACGAAATTAACACACAATTTAATTTCATCATCTAAAACATCCATCGCAGTTTGCTTTAAAGGACATCTAGATAAGGTATCTGCGATAGACATCAACTTTCCAGGGACATAGACTACTTCAAGATCGTATCATTGAATGCGTAGCATCATTCTTTGCAACCGAATTTGGACTACATGCAAAGATTTTTTAAAAAGTGTGACCAACGGTTGATGATCCGTTTCCACTTTAACAACCTGTCCATATAAATATTGATAGTATTTTTCGCAACCGAACACTATAGCGAGCAGTTCCTTTTCAATCTGCGCATAGCGCTGATGTGTGTCGGTTAATGATTTTGATGCGAACGCTATGGTTGGTGATGCGAGGTGGAACACGCAGTAGCATGGTGTACAATTTGGAGCACTTCACTGATTGTTGCTCAAACTTATTCCTCGTGTTTATGACCATATAATTTCTTTAAATCTTACTCCAATTGTGCGAAATCGATGATGGATGCGTATAGATTCGCTTTTGATTCACAGCGATCGACCAAATATACACCAAAATTAAATGAATCGCATGTGCCACAATGTGTGTGGACGAAAACAGAGTTTGATACAATGCTTTTTTCGATTTGCCGTTTTCACTAAACCCACAACATAAGAATTATTTTAGTTTTACAAGTTTTATTTATTTTAAAACAACAAATTCGTTTACAGGTTAGTTATTACAAAAAAAAAAAGATAATTTTATATTTTTATCTAGAATGACTACCGAAAAAATGGCGTCGGATTTTTTTGTGTTAACAAGGAAAAGTATTTTTTGGTAATGATTATTTTTTTACCAACAAAGATAACATCGAATACGTGTTATCCGATGAGTAGTTTTTTCTATATTTTTTAACATTGACATTTTCCCAACAAACAACGATTTGTAATTCCGTACACTACAACCTACTTGTTCACTTCGATTTTGCATGTGCGGCTTTCTGGGATTTTTTAAAGGAGCTTCTATATTTCTGTATTATCGCGAGCATGATAAGGAGTTACCATGGAGACAAGAAACACACCACCACGCATATGTCTTCTTTTTTAATCGTCATTATGTTTTGCTCTATCTTGGATATTTGTATTTTCAAATCAAGATTTCGTCGTTCTACCGCATTTGCTGCTGTATGATATAATAGTACTAAATTCTGTTTATACCTATACTGTTATTAGTATTACCTATAGATCTATGGAGTACGCTGTAGTAATATAGGATTCACCAATTATAAGCTATGGTGTGCGCAAAGTGTAGCGAAATCAACCATGGCGAAGTTGATAAAATGGCGATAATCGTGCGGTAGTGTGTACGCGTAGTTATATTTCACTAAAAATGAAAAACGCAATTATTCGCAGTATAATGTTTTATTTGTAACAATTTAACAATGATGATGATCGGTGATAATGATGCAAGACTCGTTGTTACGCGTCTTTATGGTCAGCCAACACGTTTGATAGGGATAGACTTCAGTGGCCTCTAGGGGGTTCGTTGCTGCCATATTAACTAAGACACCACAAAAAAAAATCGTGTTGAGAGGAAAAGAAATTTTTGAAGAGAAAAAAAAAATTTATTTTGAAAGCTATATGATCCACCACGAAACCTTACTCATCACCAACAACAAAAAAAGACGATTATTCCATTTTTTCAACTTTAAACTAACACTTAATTATATTTAAATAAAATATTAGAATACATAGAAATTTTTTTTGAAACAGCTATGATGCTTTCTTTAAATATATTTTTTATGGTTAAGTGTGTTGTAAATAATTGTAACCTTATTGTAAAACTAAAAAAACTCACCCCTAAGTATCCATTGAGTACTCGATGGCTCCTTATGGTTTGTACCTTCTGAAAAAAAATTGTTACTTGTTGCGATCACAACCACTCACTTTATCATAAAATATAATTACTTTAAGAAATTTAAATAATTAAGTAGCTATGTGTTAACTTAAGAATACAAAAGAAATTTAATAATTTAAACACAAGATTTAAGAACCAAAAAAAAACAATTGAAATAAATAATACACTTTACACTTGATCTTAAAATTACTGATCAAGGTCACACAATTGAAGATCTGTTGTTTCTGGATGCGTCAGTCGCTTTGTTGTTTTATCCAAGCCATATGATCAGGTATATTTGTAGAAATAAACATTTACGGTTTAACCAATTCAAAGTGGCTAATGAGGCCCTGTACAAACCAAGAACAAATATATAAGCCAAACCATCCCAGAAATAACCAGCAACAGAGCAAACTCACCCGCAAAAACTATAGCACTATGTATATATCTAATAACGTTTTGATTTATTTCCCAGTTTCACCGTTGACTGGTCACACGGATCCCATCTTGATAAAGAAAATAATAATTTCAACAAAGTACCAAACTCACTAAATTGCACAGCGATTCTTACCCGTTTAAGTAATAAAAGGACTTTTGTTAAATACTTTTGCCTTTTTTGGGGTATGAACTTTAACAATTATGTGCACGTTTTATACACCTTATAATTATATTTAACTTTGGTAGGGAAATAGGTAAAGTTTAAAAAAAACAATTACCAAAAAAAAACTGTTCCAGAAGAAAATATAAAACACTACAAAATAACCAATTTTATTTCCCAATAAATAACACTATAGCCGCAGTGGCCTCTCTGACATAACTAATTATTATTTTTCTAAATATTCTTGTCATACCAATTTGTTCCTATGTACAAGTAATTATATAAATTATTTGTAATCAGTTTGTATAGGTAATACTAATATTAATATATTAATTCCCCTACACTAGAAATTCGGAATAACATATTCCCTCACAAAAAAAAAAAAATATATATGACTAAAACAATTCCCATTAGAGATAATATACAATACAATCAATTGGTCTGAACAAACATCACTAAGAGAAATCACGGATTTACAATTACTTCTATTGATGAGGAATTCCCGCTTAAAAATAAAATAAAAAAAACAAGAATATGTATCGCTTATGTATTACATAATACAATAACACTAACGATATCGGAATATATATTTATATCACAAACGGCTACAGAATATGGGCTACGTATCGTACCGTTGCTTGAACCACAATAATTTAATTTATTTACTCCAGTCGTAACATCGTAATTCAACACTCGTTAAGAATTAAAATATCTTTTTTGTTCGTCGATATATTTAAACGTGTTAATACGCGGACGCACATAAGAAAAAACTATATGTCAATCGTTTTTTGTGTTACCTGTTGTACCTTTCTATATTGGTGTTACCCGTTGTACGTTTCGATATTGGTGTCTTAGTAATTCCACGATGGTGCTGCCACAGATCCGAAATAATTCGATGCGGTGGTAACCCATATCGAAAGAAAAATTCGATGATTAATTCTTTTGCACAAGCTTCGGCAGTTTTAACGGATACAATTCCATCCATTTAGTATGCCAGATTGAAATCGAGTTATAAGTTGTTGAAACGTTGCCGGTGTATTTTGAGCCCAAAAGGAATACACTTAAAACGATATGGTCCTGATTGCGTGATGAATGTAGTTTTATCACGAACTTATGACGATTTCGATTCACCAAGAAAAAGCAATCTGGCTCGATGAAAGATGATCTTTCTGCTGTCAAACAAGTCTGCAAAAAAATCAGATTGACTTTTCTTGACAAATCGAACAGTTTGACGCCAGAAAGATCATCTTTCATCGAGCCAGATTGCTTTTTCTTGGTGAATCCAAACCGTTATTATACTGTTTCATGTTTAGTCATTGGAATTTTCAACAATTTAGTTTTGCCATAGCCGGATACTATAATGCTCAATTGGTCAACCATTGTTTACTCTGTTATATATTCTAACATTTTTCCATTCCTACAGTTGCGTTTACAGTTATAATCGAATCAGGGCTGAAAGACTTAAATATTTCATCACTAATTTCCTTCCTGAATCGTTGTCGACTGCGATGAATTTGCTGGGGTTGGGATTGCAAGAGCAGCTACCTACTACATTCTCATCAACCACGTTCCTAATATGTAGCACTGAGAGAGATGAAGCTGCATATTTTGTTTGCTTTAGTCTCTTTTCAACTGGTGAAGGATATTCGCTGCCACTCAAAGACAATCTATGTGAGTTTGTATCCGAAATGATTAAGTTTTTATCTGTATCTTGTGATCTACTTGTTAAAGGTTTGTGTCAAAGAGTTTCCATCCATCTTGTAAAAAAATTGTCTTTTATTTGATTCAGTTTCCGTTTTTCTATTAAATTTTTTTTTAAGATGTCGATATGTCTTATGTAATTTAAAGATTTTTCTAATATGTAATATTCCTCTTCTTCTGATGAGAAATCCCAAACTTCTACCAAATAGCAGCTAGCTCATCTGCAACAGTGCTAGCTTGCACATTTATACTCGTATTTGTCAGCTTGTAAAGGAACAGACTAGAATTAGGTTATCATTCGGTAGATTTTCAATAGATTCATCTAACAAATTTAGAATATTGAAATGAAATTTCATAAATAAAATTGAAATTTTCAAACTTTAAAATCATAAGTAAAAACAATTTATTTTGTAAGAATTATTTTATTATTCGAATAAATGTATTGCTGGGCCAATTTCTAAACGAATAATCAGTGTTTAAATTAAAGTGAACCTATTTATTCAAAAAATCATATTTTATAAACGAAATATAACGCATATTTTATATTTTGCTGTGGTGGATAGGCTTTCGGAGGGAAATGCAGGAAGTGGTGACCCCTTGTGTCGGGGGTCACCAGGCTTGGCAGTTTTCAGAAAGAACACTTTTTCTTCAACAAAAATTCAATAAAGGATGGGAATGGTACCATTATGTGAGTGAGGAATCTGTTCGCTGTTAGAGGTTTCTGAAAGCCAGATTTTTAAGTTTTTGGGAGAGTTGGCGGAATTCAAAAGACGGCGAACGACCCTTCTCAGTTATTTCATGTATCAATGAAGAATGCGACAAGGCCGAAATATCGAATGTAGTGCAGATGTGATAGGAAATGATTCTCAAGTTGAGGATGATGAGCTAGTACTTTCTGAATCAGAAAATTACGTTACTGAGCGGGCTGATAGAAAAAGAATAACCTCTAAAAGAAAATACGCGAACAATAAATTCCAAATATTTAAGAAAACTAGACGGCATACTAATAAACCGAAACAGCAAGCTTGCTTACTGGTACAACTATTCGTTGTTTCCCGTAGGATCTCGTAAAAATGATATATTTTAGCTTCAAGTTTTTCAATGAAAACTGGTTGCTCGTTCGCGTTTTTGAACAATAATGAGCGAACGTGACACCCATCTTGCGTTGATATGCAAATGTCCTGGCAAGATATTTTCTATAAGTTCTGTCCAAATGTTTACGTTGTCAACAACCTCATTCTACTGAACTTTACAATATGTACCTCAATACAATATCATGGATTTTTTCAATCAACACCAGATTGTCACCTCTTTTGGCCTTCTGCTGCATTCACTATCAAAAAACATTGTACGGCCTCGTCTAAATTGACCGACGCAAAAACGGACAGTTTCTAAAGGATGGTGCAGATCCGACCAAAAGTTAGATCCATATCCATTTTGATTTCGGTTGCAGATAAGCCATTCAGTGTAAACTCGGTTCACGTTTGTGAGTGGCTTAATATTTCATTTAGATTTTGTGTTGACTGTGTCATATGTTCACGTAGTGGTGTTGTAGGTAATGTATATAACTAACTCATTAAAACGCCATCTATGTGTCAATGCAGGAAACTTTTCAGCCTATTTAGTAAAACTGTAAGGACACAAAATATAAATTGTAAACAATTAGGACTAATTATATATTGTGTAATAATAAATATTACCTAGTTGTAGCAGTGGCGTAACTACAAATTTCGGCCTTCCCTCCTCAACATTAATTTTGGGCCCTAAAAATGCTTCTTGTATCTATGAACAAGCAATGCTTTTAGTGAAAAATGTATTTCTTGCTATTGTCTAGTCTCCTATTAATTAAAAGTATCTTATTTTGAGGGTAGGTGACACGATTCATCTTGCAACTCAATGCTTTGACGATTTCTAAATATATCTAAATATAATTTGAAAAATATCAAAAATTTTGAAATAATGTCAAAAATGTCGAATTTTCAAAGTATCTTGAATATTCCTGAAAGTTCTCAAATATCGAATTATCCGTAAGTTTTGTTAAAAAATTGTATAAACATAAAATATGTAGTTGCAAAACTTGTCAATTAGTTTTAACTTAACTTTTAACGGTGAGCCTTTTTATTATTTTTAAATGAAAAACTATTAAGAGCTTTTAATTATCAAAGGTTTTTTAACCAAACAATTTTACTCAGAAATATGAGTTTACAAAGGGTGTCGAAATTTTGGCTAAAATTTAGAATATTTGTTCTCAAAGTTAATCATCAATCATCAAAAGCTTTTAGTTTTAAGAGGTTTTCAAACCAAACCATTTAACTATATAAGTTCATATTATAAAGGAAGGTGATATTTTAGGATAAATTTAGAATGTTTGGGTTTAATGAACTTTAAGCTTGATAATTAAATTATACCTTTTGGGTGTGAACTTAACATTTTGTGAGCCTTTTCATAATTTCAGGTTTTTGTTAAAATGTTTAGTTTTAAGAGCTTTCAATTAGAAAACTTTCTAAACCAAACCATTTTACTCAGAAATTCGATTTTATAAAGGGTAACGGAATTTAGGGACAATTTAGTATATTTGTTCTCAATGTAAATTATCAAGAGTTTTAGTCAAACCAAACCATTTTACTAGGAAACTTGGTATTATAATATAAGTTTTTTTTGAATCAAACCATTTTACTCCGAAATTCGGTATTGAGAAAGGCGACGAAATTTTGGGAAACATTTTTGAGCTTTTTAATAATTTCAGGTTTTTAATCAAATGTTTGATGAGCTTAAATTATGTTTTTGAAAAAATTGTCAAGAGCTTTAGTTTTAAAAGCTTTCACTTATCGAAGCTTTTTAAACAAACCATTTTACTTCGAAATTTGATATTGCAAGGAATGACGGGATTTGGTTAGGATTTTGAATATTTGTGCTCAATATAAACTATAAAGAGCTTTTAGTTTTAAGAGCTTTTCAAACCAAACCATTTGACTTAAAAATCATGTATTTGCAAGAAATGTCAAGAACTTTCAATTTTAAGAGCTTTCACTTATCGAAGCTTTTCAACTCAAATCATTTTATTCAGAACGTTGATATTACAAAGGGTACGGAGTTTGGATGATCGTTCAAAAGATGAAAACACTAGATGAAACAGAACGTGATTCATTTGAATGGCCTCAAATAAAACGAAACATCTTGCAACTTTATACTATGACGAGTTCTAAATATAACGATAAAGCATCACAAATTTCCAATATAATTTGAAAAATATCAAAAATGTCGAATTTTCAAAGTATCTTGAATATTCTTGAAAGTTCTCAAATATCAAATTATCCGTAAGTATGTAAAACCAAAGGAAATCCTATAAGTGCTAATCACTGCCATGTACAACGTAAATAAAGTCTATATTCTTGAATAAAATTTTGGCATAATCTCACCAAGATCTTTTAAATATCAACATCTAGATTTATATGTGTAACCCTGCAATTCTTACAACTCAAAGCTAAGCGCAGAAAATTGCCTTAAAAAATTCGAATAAATTCGAAAATCTTTAAAAATCTCACCAAGATCTTCTAAATTGTCACGAAATGGAATTGATACAATATATCTTCCATTGGATTCACGAGTTGTGGTTTGGGCAAAATATGTTTCACATGAATACTTTTTAGATGGGACATCTTCGAGTTCCCAAAAATCTTTTAAGTGTGTCATTAAGTTCGTCGACTACATCGGGTTGAGTTACAAAATTGAAAAGTTATGTTCAATCCTTTGTTCAAACCTTCCAAACACTAACCAACCGAAAATTAATTCCTGTATGGTAGGAAGACTTGGGCTAAGCTTTATTCGGTCCGGCAATAAAATCTCCGGAAATATTTCGACTTCCAATAATATGTCAACAGGTTGAACAACATTAAAGAAAGGATCGGAAAGCTTCACATTTTATGGAATTCGCCATCGGGAAATGTTAAAAGTATTGTAAGGAATTCGAATTGAAATATTGTCGGTTATTGAAAGCTCAATCTGAACCGAAAATGGTTTGTAAACTGAATGTATTACGGTTTTAATGCTCTGCGAAATATGCGATGTTGAATTATTCAGTCCAGAGACTGTAATATGATTGTCTCTATGACATTTTATGTTGAGCGCTTTAGCAAATGATTTGCTAACAAAGTGTGATTGGCTACCAGAATCCAGTAATTCGCGACACTGAATTAATTTTCCGTTACCATCCTCAATCATCATCAATGCAGTCGGTAAAATTATGGAACGTTCAAAATTGTGTTCATTTGTATGATGGTTATAAAATGAAGTTGACGCTGAATGAAAATTTTGTTTACGTGTCGGCTGAGAATTACATTGTTGAACGGTAGTTGAAGTTTGATATTGAATTATATTTTTGTTAGATTCAGTTTATTTGGGGTACTCAAAATATAAAAGGGTGTGATGGGGACTATGGCAAATTTTGCATCTAATTGATCGACAATCAGAAGTTTTATGGCTCGGATTAAAACAGTTGAAACACGCTTTTACTTCCTTTATCTTCTCATATCGCTGTTTGAGTGTTAGGCCATTGAATATGGATGCGAATTCTTATTGCAAAGATCACATGTCTGGTTTACATTTTGGTTTGCAAAATTGAGAGACTTTGGTTTTCCAAAGATTTTATTTGTTGACTGTTTGGTAAAGTTACCTGTTGAAGGCCTGGGATGTTGAACTGTATTTATGGGTTTAATTACCGTTTTTTCGACCTCTTTCAGGACTCGACATTTTTTTTCTACAAATAGTTTGCATTCTTCCCAAGTTGGCTGTTTGCTATGATCAATTGATTCCTCCCATTCACCACGAGTTACATTGTCTAGTTTACGATTTATTATTTTGAGAACAATTAATTGAGACAGATTATCAAGTTGAAAGTTATTTGCATTCAACGAGGATATATGGGACAGTGCTCCATTCAAAAGTTTCTGAAGTTCACCTTCACTTCACCGTATCATTGAGTCAAGATCGAGTAGTGCTTCAATATGTTTATCCGCGATTGCGCGAGGATTATCATATAAGCGAATTAACGTTGTCCATGCCTTTTCATAACCGGCTTTAGATAAAGTGATATGGCCGATTGCTTCTTTACCATTGCCACGAAGTTTATCCAAAAGGTAAGTAAATTTCACTATTTCATCCAAGTTATCGTTTGTGTGAATGACTACAACGTACATGTCGCGAAAAGTCATCCATTGTGTCAAATCATTACCATCAAAAAAAGGAATTTTAATCTCTGGAAGTTTAATTGATTTGGATTGAATTATATTGGACGTCTTTATTAATGATTCATTCGATCCATTGTTGCTTTCATTTTTTCGCTGACTAGAAACAAGAAACTCGCATTGCGATTCAAGATTGCCCATCAAATTGTGATATCGACCTTCGAATTCCGCAAAAACGACATTAGAAAAGCTGTTAACAAGACTGTCATACTGTACAAGCACTTTATGGAGAGATGCTATTCTACTTCGAAATTCATGTTCATTCATGTTTGAAGGTGTTTCCTCTTTAGTCAAAAATTTTTCAATGTTTGTCAATTTTGCCTTCTCACCAAGATCTTTTAAATATCAACATCTAGATTTACCAGAACATTGCCTTAAAAAATTCGAATAAATTCGAAAATCTTTAAAAGTCTCGAATAATCCTTGAAATGTCGAACTAAAAAATCTAGAATAAACCGCGCGGAACAATTTCGATTAACCCAGAAAAATTCGAATAATCACTGTATACTGTCAATCTCGATTGATCTTGAACAATTTTAATAATACCGACAAATCTGGATATTAATGAATAATACGAAAAGGCTGTAAAAATCTAATGCTACTTATACTACTAACTAAGTTAAGGCTAAGCTCAACAAAATGATATGCATTAAGAATAGAACCCTCTGATCTTATCGGGCAATTTTTTTAAATATCGAACAATCGTATTCTTCGAATAGGCTCTAAAATTCTCGAATAATCTCGAAAATCTCGAATAATCTGACTGTTTCGTAATATCAAATCACCAATTTAATCTCAAACATCGTGCATCTCATTTCGATGATAAACTCGGAGACAATCGAATGTGAAATTGAAATCGGGAAGCAAAAATTGCCAAAATCAGGAGAACCCCACCAAACACAACCAAAAAAAAAAACACCATCACTATAGTTGCAAAATTAAGTTGGAATTTGCATTTTCCTTATATTTAAAATAGTTTTCCAAAATAAACCTGTAAATTTCATTTCTGGTTTGGCTCAAGTGAGGGAAACAAAGATTTATTTTCACTCGCGGTTATGTATTTTTCTAGTTTCTTCTTGATTTTTATGTACATCACAATGACACATCGCAAGCTGCTAACACCAGCAGATTACTATACATAAGCTCCCTTTTTCAAATCAAATTTAACCTTTTCTAATCAAAACTTGATTTGTAAAAGGTTGAATTTTTTTTTGCTATAGGCTCAATTTGATTTGTGAAAGGTTGAGTTTTGATAAATGCGAAAGGGGTAAACTTGGAGTTACGCAAAAGGTGTAACACAAATAAATCAACCCAGCAAACACAAAAATCGTTTTCATTTCATGTCGAAAGCTTTTATTTTAAACGAGTTTAACTAATTTTCTTCTAAATCTTAATATCGGTCAGAACCTATAGGCATTTTTATTTCTATCCAGTCAGAATCGAGAAGAAATGGTTGAGCCTACCTTAAGAAAATATTTAATGGCAACAGGAACGATTTCTCTTTTTTCTAAATTTCCAAGAAATGTACCGTTCTGCAAATTTACACTTTAAACTTAATTTGAGCTATTTAATCTTAAATTTGAACTAATAAAGGAAATCTCGTGGGCCCCAGCAACCGTGGACAAACGAATGACAAATGCCATTCCTATTCCTGGTTAAAGCCTATCTGCAAGGAAATTTAATGTTGTTCCACATCTACTGTTTTAGGATGTTTTGTTATACCATCAAAATTAAATCTTGTAATTTTTTAAGATAAATTAAGTGTATCGAAATTTGCGGTTATTAACAAACATATTATTTAAAAATAAACCGGGTAGTTGTACCCGAAAGGGCACGCACCACATACGAATTAACATAAATACAGCTATACGAATACAAAAAAAAAAAAAAAAAATCTGAATACAATTCGATAAATTCAAATGCAAAAAGTAATCATATAAACTTTATGCCGAGGGTGGGCCAAAATTTTGTGGAAATCAAAATAAAAAATTTAATTTTTTATAAATTAATTTTATTATTTCCTGTTTGATGTTATTTTCGAGATTTTCTTTTTTTGTTTTTTTATATTCATAAAATATTAATATTTTAATGTTATACGGGAATTTTTTATGCTCTGTGTCTTGTTTTCGGTACTTGTTGGCGGTGGCATTGTGTTATCAAATGAAAATTGGATTACAACTTAGATAATGGAAAATTAATGTAGTATCGTCGATTTTTTTTGTTTTTAAAGTTTTGTTATTTAATAACAACTGTACATGTACGAGTACGTCTGGTTCGCTGAAACTGAACAAAAAAGAAAAAATGTGAAAACGCTTTTTATTATGAAATTATTTGGTACACGTATTTATTAAAATGTACAAGGATACAAATATTATCATCATAACCATCCAACCGTTTATATGAGTTTTGTTGAGAACAACGCTATGGTACTATCGTAAATATAAAGTCTGTGTATAGATAGATACATTTTAAGCAAAACTATATTTTTATAATAATATCGAAAATTACATATCATACAAAACAGTTATGTTCGATAAGAGTGCAGATAAAAATGAAAATTTGTTTGCATATGAACAAAATTCATCATCACTCAGGTACATCGACGCGGATGTTTTGTTTAGATTTAGAGTTTTATGTTTTTAACATTCGGCATTGGCATCATAATATTTTGATGTAGAACAAAATCATAGCGGATGCGATTTGATAACGTATCTTGGTTGATAACGTATCATGTTGATACCGAAACTGCGATTTATTTATAATTTTATTCAAATTTTCCGAATCTAATTTGTTCAATGTATTAGGATTGACACAAAAAATTGGTTTTATCTGGACTCCTGTTACAGAACAAAATGTTTAAGTAGCATGGATCCAATTTAAGATCCAAAGAAGCTTAATCCTCCTCTGTTTTGGTGGAAAATTTAAATTGTAGAAATAAACAGAAATTACTTTATGTAACTTTGGTCAGAAAATTGTGAAACTTTTTCCAAATTACAAAAAAAAAAATAAAATATGGTCCATGCGACATCTCGGACGACTCCACAAACCGTCATCTAATAAAAATGTATTTATACGTGGCCGATGAAACCATTTACATTTTACACTAATTTTCCGTTATTTTGTTTCGTAGTAGTCCTTAAAGATGTCATTAGTTTCCTTAAATTAACTAATATCACATATTGGCCATGCCAATATAAATCCCCTACTACCACGGCCACATATAATTTAGAACTGAGATGTGTTGAACCGCGGTGCTCAGGCTGCGGTGTATGGTGGGAGATAAACGCAAGACTCTCTTCATGTTGGCCAGTGGAAACTACTCTGTTAAAAGATTAGGCTAAGGTGTGAGGGCTGTGGTCCTTCTACAGAGGGTTAGCATTGAGTTAAGTGACCAACTTGTAAAACAATTTTGTTACGAAAAATCAACATGGGCCTCGGATATTTTTGGATTCACAACAACGACCTCGCGGACAACGATGAAAGGAAAATGATTTTAAATTTGGAACATGTAACGTACTCAGCCTAAACCGCGACCCTAATGTCGTCAATTTGTGACTGACTTCATGCCTATCAGCAATCAGATTTGTACACTCAGGTTTCATGGACGTCACTTTAACACCACATTTGGGAACCTTCATGGCCCCACCGAGGAGAAGCCTCATCAAATCACAGACACTTTCTACGATCAACTCGAAATCGTTCTGAGCTAAATTCCTCAATATGACATGGCAGTGCTGGCAGTAAATATCGTAGCACCATCAGCCCAAACTCCCTTCACTCTACATCAAACAACAACGGGACGCGCACCATTGAGCTACTGTTCAGTTGGTGGTTGCCAGCACATACTTTTCACATAAGCGTATTCACAAAGCCACCTGAAAATCAAACGACGAGCAACGGCCAACCAAATCGACCACATCCTCTTGCCCAAAAAACATTTTTCTAGCCTTAAAAATATCAGAACTAAACGTGGAGAGAACTAACATCGGTATGCAGCACATATGTACATATGATCATCTTTCCAGCGCATCACTCGTTGGAATACTGCGGCATTGAACAACCAAGTTACTCGGACCATCTTAGGGCTAACTGTATCAGAAATCTTGGAAAATAAACCGCTTCCCGATTCTGTGGGATATCATCATAACGGCGGTAAAATATGGCTCAAAGTCCAACATAGGCCAAAATTCATTTAGGCCCAAAAATCTCTAGTTGAATGATGATTGTCTTGGTGCTATTCGAGAGATTGTTTATTTATTTATTGTGCAAAGGCTCATCTCACCAAAATAGTTTTTTTTTCGTCAACAAAATCAATTTCCACAAGTCAATCCCATAACGCCTACATGACTGGGAAGAAAATCTCCAATCGGCTCTGCAGACGGAAGAAACAAGAATGGCATGGGCAACAGGTATGTAACATCCAAAATTATAGCCTGAGAGAAAGATATCATTCCATAAGAGAAATAGGTAAGGACTTTTGTCCACCTAGCAGCGCTATTCGCAACGAATCCGGTGAATTAAAAATGGGTACTAAAACCATTATCGAAGTGTGGCAGAATTTGCCAGTTCAGAGCAACAACTTTTCTTGCTTCAACGCGATGTCAATGGTGTTTATCAATGTGTTTCCGTGCAAATAGATCAACGGCCGATCAAACTTTTACGCTAAATATATGGTGCTGGAGAAATGCTATGAAAAGGACATCCCTGAGCACATTCTATTCGTAGATGTTGTTACGGTTCGCAATAATAGAAAAAAAAAATTTCATTGTAACCGACAACATAAAACACTTGCGTGTTTTGGAATGGTATAGAACAGCAACAACAGAATAAAAAAAATGATCTTAACCCGAGCTCAGTCTAGAGAGGTATACGTTAGTCGTGGGTGCCGTTCTAAACCACTCGATCTAAAAATAAAAAAATAAAATTTTGCATTTGCCCTCGACCTATTCACATCCTCATGAACTACCCTCCCTATAGTTCACTCACTTACCCATAACTTAACAAAAATGACAACCCATGTAAATTAAAAACCTCAAGGTTAAACATGAGCAAATTTGCACACAAAAAAAAACCCACAACAAAAATGAGAAGATAATTTGGTATGGCACTAACAGTAGTATGGCACAGCAAAGATGTATAGAAATAATATAATAATGTTGAAGAACTAGTAATACAAAAATATTTGACAATAACCAAATAAATAAACTTTAAGTTTTAAGAAAATAAACGAAAGCAAAGTAAAATCATCCTAAGATTCTTCTGAAAAAGAAAAAAAAGAATAATAATAAATAAACAAAAGATAAAACCTGATAATTCTCGAACGATGACGTTGGATTACGGGTGTTGATCACTGCTGCATTGGTTAATTTCTATATGACCTTGTGTCGGTCAAACCACCGATAATTCTCGAACGACGACACGTTGGGTCACTAATGTAGATCTTTGGTGCACTGATTCGTTTTCATCTAACCTTGTGTTCATGGATTTTGAGTGACACAATTGCAGATTGGATAGTATCGTCGATTTTCACTACTACCAGATGCAAATAATTTGCCGAGCCAGATCGAAATTATCTTTTTGCCGTTCACTTTAGCGTTAATGAAATATCGTATAAATATAACACCAGATACTATGTTAACTTATGTCGTTAGCGTTTTACTATAAAACCTTGGGCATATACTCTTGCCACAATTAACACTTTACAACTTTTGACTGGTATGTACTTTTAACGGATGCACAAAATACGGTTACTTCTGTTCCAAACCCACAATTGAGAAAATTTCATAAATAATTTGCACAACACAATTCATTAACGTTTATAATTTTTTTATTAGCCGATCGTCATTCTGATCGGTCACAATGAACTTTTTATTACAATAATAATTTTCAACAATATATAGTTTTATATTACAACAACAGTACAAATTTGATCATTAACAATTTAGATTTTTATCATTTTATTTTTATTTTATTTTATTAATGTACATATTAATTATTTTATTATGTTATAAGCTGCTTAATACACATCAGCAAGCTTCACAAACTATTTTTTTTATTTTTATTTATTTTTGGTTCTTACATGTTTAAACTTGAAATCTGACTGCCAAAAAAAACTTTGCTTGCCAAAAATGTACCATTCCAAAACAATCTTCTACACAAGACAAAAAAAATCTATTCCCCTCCCTTTCCATAGTCTTCCATGTTTTATTATTTGGAAGTGAGTTTTACCATTACACAATCAATTAGGTATATACAAAAAAAATTTGAATAACCCATTGATGGACATGACCATTGACGACTTACCACCCTGGCAACAACTAATAATAATTAACAATTTATAAAATTGTTACAATGTTGATAGGGACCTAAACACATTCGGAAACATCGTTGAGGCGGCCAAATTCCAGCAGAAGGGAGGAAGTGTTGAACAGCAATTAAAATCTCATTCGCCATATTTCATCTTCGACCATTTAGACGTAGCTCCAGTAATTTCCATATTATGCATCTCTCTGGTATACTGCTGAAAATCTTAAAGAATTTTAATTACTACAGTTCAGAGACTTCAAAATTTAATGTTTAAAATTTCTCTTCAGAAGATTTGTGCCAAATTGGCAGGTACAATTCTTGCTCTGGAGAGATATAATAGTAGAGATATATATATACCCCTGACTTGGGGTTGAGTTTAGGGTTGGGTTGTGAGTTGAGTTGGTTTTGGGTGACGGTTTAGCTGGCGACTAATTTGGGGTCGATTTAAGGGTTTAGTGGGAGGTTCAATTGAGTTCTTAAATGCATGTAGGTTTTTGTAGGTTTTGAATTAGCCGTTGAGGCGAAGTTGTTTTGAGGGTTGAGATTTGGTTCAAGCTAACTTGAGTTGAAGTTGAGTTGAGGTTGAGTAAGCTTGCGTTGGGATTAAGTAAGCGGTTCGGTATGGCAATTGTTTGAAAGTTGATTCATGGATTGAGTTTGGTGTTAGGTTAAGGGTTGATTTGAAAGTTGATTTGCGGTTGAATGGATGATTGAGTTGAGGGTTGGGTGGGCGTTTGATTTGATGATTGCCTAATACTTACATACGAATCCAAATACTTACTTACGAAACCAACAAATGTCAACAAACGATATATAGAATAAGAAATATTAACTATTTTAAAAGGAGGCTACCAAGATTGGCCTGTAAAATGAAAATGAGGGGAAAGTTCACGAATGACAACAACAAAATCAATTTCTCAGAGAGGTAAGAGGGAGCGTAGGGTAGTCATTAAGCGATCTTTGAATTTATAAGTTGAGCAACCTCGAGCCGAGTCAGTACTTTGGCTGGTGACCGATTGATTCTTCGGAAGGAACGGGTTACCACCTTTCAGTGAGAATACTACTTTGCGGAACTAGCCCCCGCTCCGTTTTACGGAACAAGTAGTCGGCATCGACATGGCATTCTACTACTTCGACAAATAATGCTGCGATCAGTATCGCACTCACTAGTTCCCAACCCCTTAGCTAGCCGTGTTGCTATCGGTAAGAAGTGTGGGGAATGTAATGTCAGCCTAGCAAAGAAAAATGGTCCATGCCATCACGAGAATGATCAAGGTTGGTGGTGTTTGAAATTTTACAAAGAACGTTACACCAACCGCACCAGAGATGGAAGACTCTTGTAATGATGAGGAATCAAACCCTCTGGACAGTAACTCTGTATCTCTTAGCTACAAATTCGCGTTCAGTTATCATGGCAGATGTATCTTCAAGTATAACGCCACCAGCAGTTTGGTTTGAGTCAAGGATTCAGCTCGTATTGAAATTCTTAGACTTAATAAGATCTTCATCCCTAAAAGAGCTCACTACTATAGGCCCTGTCCTCCTACAGGCCATTTCCTGTAGAGGGACAGGGCCTCCATCAAATTCTCGTGAAATTTTATAAATATTTGTCCCAGAAAAATCTTAGCAATTTCTGAAAAGTACAAAATAGCGATGAAATATGGTATAGGAGCAGAATTTTGTTCGAACTAAAGCCAAAAGTCGGATCGAAGTGCAAATGTCATAGACAATTTTCTATATAATGTTCAAGGATACGAAAAAATTGGAAAAGGGAGCGGCTACAACACCAACAAACTAGTATTCTACGGAAAGCTGAGATTCGGGTAGTGCAGTGGCTTGAATGAATCATAAAATGGGGAAAGTGCCGGCACTACGGCTGTAAGATTTTTAAAACCAAAACCACCACTTCCTAAACGCTTTAAAAATTTTGTTTTAATCAAAAATAATTAAACGTTAGATACCATGCTATTATTATTATTGAAGGGTCATGTAGGCGATAAGCCACTTCGCACGGCGACCTAAAAGATCTATTCTGCTGGACCCTGATTAGTTATCCGTCCAGTCAATATTCAGGCTCTTAATGAATCTGGTAATACTACCGGCCGGTACAAGATACATACTACCTGGGCTCATGGTTCTCCCTCCTAGGTGTTGCAGTCTTTGCTGGAAAAGGGCTGGGCATTGGCAGAGAACATGTTCCGCTGATTCCGCTTCCAGATCGCAGAAACGGCATCCATCTGTCGTACTTAGGCCCATCTTCTTAAGGTGATACCTTAAGGGGACATGACCTGTGAGGAAGCCAGTAAGCAGCCTCAACTCAGGTTTCCTAAGTTCAAGACACTCCTTAACCCTGGCAGACGAAGGTGATATAAATTTCTTCGTCTGTCGCAAACCTGGAATTTTGCGCCAATAGGAGGAATTTTGGACATCCTCCCAGCGTTTTACCGCTGCTCTAAGGTGTCCCTTAGTGACGCCGCAGAAGGGTTCTGGTCCAATACAAGGAGAGGGAGAACCCTCGCGGGCAAGGCCATCAGCTGCCTTATCCCCTTCGATTCCAGTATGAACTGGCACCCACATAAGTGTTACCTTATTTGAGCCTGCCAGATGTTTAATAACCTTCAGACAATCCCTTACTAGCCTTTACTCAATGATACAAGACCTAAGAGCCTTTAAGGCCGATTGGCTGTCTGATACAACGTAAATCTTTGCATCGTTTAAACCTTTTGCTATGCCTATCCAAGCGCAAAGTTATATAGCATATACTTCTGCTTCAAAAACGGTAGCATTGGTAAGAAAGGACTTCAAGAGGGCAGGGCCACTCCCGTATTTTCCTACTCCCGCCTATCTGTAAACCATACCATGGATCCTCACTCAAAGGATGATCCACCTGCACTCCACACACAGCCTGGTCAGCTAACCTAACACAAAATGGTTTGTGGAAGTCCAGTTTAGCTGGCTCAGTCGAAAGGCATTCCTATGGTAGGGTCTGTCTGAAATTCCTTAAAAATTTCCAGACGACCCACCATATTGCCTGGTTTGATATTTCCTTCCACGTGCATTTTCAGGGCCATAATTGCAGCATCCTTTTTAACATGCAAGTGTAACGGTGTCAGTCCTATAAGTGACTCCATCGCAGCGGTTGGACATGTTTTCATTGAGCCCGTAACACCGATGCAGGCAGTACGCTGAACCTTATTCAATAAAGTTTGTGTTGCCTTCTGCTCAGTTTTAGGCCACCATACAACTGATGCGTAGGTGACCATAGGCCTAATGATTGTAAGAAATGACCAGTAGATCATTTTTGGTTGTAGTCCCGAAGTACGCCCATAGAGTCTTTGACAGGCCCAGAAAGCCTTGGTGGCTCTATCTTGAACTTTCAATAAATATTGCTTCCAGTTCAGTTTTTGGTCTAGGATAACCCCTAGATATTTAACCTTGCTGGAAAAAGGAACAGTAGTACCGTTTAGCGAGGGAGCGGTAAGCGCGAGCTTTTTCCTCCTCTCTGTTTCCCCGACACTGAGTCCTTCCTGGTAACACCACTGCCATATTATATTGAGTGCATTTTGATGATAGCCACATCATTTGCATAGCGCTGGAACATCAAACCCATGGCTACTTAGGAGGACCAGCAGTCTGTCAATAACCAATGACCATAAAAGAGGAAATAGTACGCCTCCTTGGTGAGAGCCCTTTACGGCTCTGATGGTTACTGATTCGCCATCTAGTCTGGCTGTAATCTCACGATGTTCGAGCATGGAACGGATCCACCTAATTGTGCAAAGCGGAACCCTTTTTTTTAATTGCTACCCTCTATATTGATCCATGGGAGGTACTATCAAACGCCCCCTTAATGTCCACAAAGGCACAAAGGGCAATTTCTTTATATGTCACCGCTTTTTCAATCCTCTTGACTAGACCGCTAAGGGCCACCAAAGTGGATTTACCAGTTTGATAGGCAAACTGGTCCCGATGCAGCGGAGTTTTTCCAAGGACCTCGCTTCTTATTTGATAGTCCAGAATTTTTTCCATCGTCTTCAATAGAAACAATGTGAGGCTAATTGGCCGATATGCCTTGGCCTGGGTGTCTGGTCGAACCCCCCTCTTGGTATAAAGACCACATTAACCTTCCTCCACAGTTTCGGAATATAGTTAAAAGCATTGCCCGAAACATCTGGATCAAGCTGGGGAGTATTTTTGAAGTAAAGCTGGAAAGATACCATGCACTTCAGCGGATTTGAAAGATTTGAAAGAACCAATAGCCCATCTCACCTTACTGGGTGTGAAAATTATCCCAGAGAGACTTCAGATCCTACTGTGAGGCGCATAGGCCACCTCACTTGAGGGATCATGCGGGTCCTCTTGGGCTCATACCACTACTGAATCCGGAAAGTGGTTCTCTAACAGTACTTCTAAGGTTTCCTTCCGGTTTTCAGTGAACCTCACATCTTGCTTCCGGAGAGGTTCTAAACCATTTGAATGATCCCTTTAAAGGACTTTCTAGAGACGAGCTGCAGGGGGCAATTTATTGATTCCATCACAGAAATTCCTCCAGGTAGCCCTTTTGGATCTTCTTAATTCGAGATTATATTCCATCAAGGTCATCTTATACTCGCCCCATTCATCGGTGCGTTTAGCCTTGTTAAATAATCTTCTCAATTTTTTCCTCAGTTTACCCAGCATCTTGTTTTACCAAGGCACCACCTTTGTCGACTATCTTCGCTTAACCGGGCAGCTGTTCTCGTAAGCCAAGTGTATAGAAATACCATGATATATAAATTGACTTGTTTATCCAGCTTTCTATACTAGAAAAACAAGAAGATTATCAGGGTTAAAGATTATCCAACTACCCTCCACAGTGGTGCACTTCGTATCTGGGACAGTTAACACTAGAAGCACTGCTACTGCTGTGTCTTACAAATAACTCAACAGGTGAAAGCGAAAAATGCATATTTAATGATCAATTAAAAGCAGTAGTTTTATGCTAAGTAACGAAATTACTTTACTAAAGAGAGAGATAATGAAGACCTGAAACGGAACATCCAATCAGGCCATGAAAATAATTCAGTATGTAGTGATTATTATGCAGACCAAGAAGAACTAACTCAAAAGAGAAACAGGATCTGATCGCTAATGGGTACTAGCGGTAAGAAAACCAAGAAAAACCGTCACATTAAACATGGAAGCCGCTGAAGCAGAGGAAATAGCTAGAGAGTCTGATTGGATCTTGAAGAAAACTAATCCCATAAAGTGTTGAGCAAATAAAGGAAACATCAACATCGAGTAACTTATTAACTCAACACAACACGAAAAATCAAACTAAAGAGAGGAAAAACAGCCTCCACCTATTAATATAGTTAATATCAAAGACTATTCGACTGTCAGCTCTAATTACATCAATCACAGACAAAGACATCAAGCTGGTATCACTAAATAACGATGTCTGGAAGGAACCTGAAATACAAACTGTAACGCTACATCGCCGTGTCCAAATAGGAGTATTACATCTGCAAATCGTTATTTTTTTTGAAGAGGCTTTAAGGTTGTTATTGCTAATTTCGGCTTAATTTTTTTTAGATAAATTTCTTTCCAGAAAGTGTGGCAAGAATTTTATTTAAAAAGAATTAAGCCAAATTTAACATTAAAAACTTGACACGCCCTTCCAAAAAATTAATGATTTGCAGATGTAATACTCTTATTTGGACACGACGACATGAGCTGAAAGAGGGAGTTAAAAATCTAAACAAGAGAAAAGCTTCTGACTTAATAACTGGACAAATTATTAAAGAACTACCAAATAAAGCGATACGGAAGCTTCTACATGTAATCAATGCTGTGTTTAGACTATGTTACGTTCCAAGGCAGTGGAAGGTGCCAGGGGTAATCACGATCTTAAAGCCAAATAAAAAATGTAACGATAAAAAGTCATTCAGATATTTAAAAAGCTGTGACATTGTAAATGTCCCGTATGGTATATTAGAAATGAAGACCACCGAGACTTATAGGTGGAAGTTACTAGATGATTTATATTAAGTAAGTTGTAATATGGAATAAAAAAAATGGTTAACATTTCAAAGAAAATTTAAGAGATATAGTCAGTACGGCATATTTCAATACGGCATATTTTAGTATGACATAAAAAAGATCGGAAAATAGGTTTAACAAAAATGGTGGTTACATACGAATAAGAATCCAGCAAGAGGCACAAAACAGAATATTTCAAAACGATATATTATGATGAATTTTAGCAAACGCGATGGAAATGGGATTTTAAAAGATTTTTATCATCGTAGAATTTTTCTTCACTTAATAACATTAAAAAAAACTAAACAAAATATATCGTAGATATCTTAGATGGTTAGGCCTTAGAATACCATATGTGGTACTGAAACATGCCGTATTGTAACATTTCGGAATGAAAAATGCCATAACGACCGGGGTCCATCTGCAAAATGTTCACAGATTCAAGATTTTCTCGTTATCTCTCAAAAGTGAAGGAAATTTCCAGATACTTAAGCTGTCAAGTCTACATAACTACGCTCACTGCAAATACCAAAATAAATTTCTCGTAACACTTTGCGTGCGCGCGTATTCATTCAGATTTATTTCGCAAACCGATATGTCTTGCGAATAAATGGGTTAAAATGTAAAGAAATTCAATATTTGATTGGTGATGGAGCTAACGCGATAAGAGATAAATATTTACATATTTTTATACATATTTTATCAGTGCTAAATACTAACGCATGGTTAATAGTTTTCGGAAATTCTTAAAGTGATACACATCATAGTGGTTTATTGAACTTGTAATCAAATAAATAATTTTTGGTGGTTTAGTTTTGCTACTATAAAGTTTGAAAAAAGGTATAAATCAATTTATTAGTGTTGTGTGACAGTGTTTGTAAACATGTGACTTTTTGTATAAACAGAATTTAATTATTTTATTAATAACAAATTATCGGGGAACACACATAAACGTATACGCACAATTACTATGTATTGTACAAAAAAAATTTCTAATCTTTATTTATTTTGATTTACGGATATCTAAAAATAATTGCAAATTTTTTTTTTTTGGTTGATTTTATATTGTTGTTGTAGAAAGTATTTATCAACTACTGTTGAAATGTAACGCACATGATAATGTGATTTGTTTCCATGAAAAGTAGCTATTTGTACACGTGTCTCCTCTGCAAACAAATTGGTTGATTTATATCAGGTTTGGAGGGGTTTCAGTGGCGTCGCCCAAAAAGGGTTATACATTTTAAAATCTTCTCGTTCAGTTTTATTATTTGGGTTTAAATGTGTGGTATATGTTTTGTGCCCTCAAAATATATAACCATTCTCAAGCTGGTACCCCTAAAGCTACCATAAACTTGACTAGAATTTTTTTTTATATTTTTATTTTTTAAAGCATGTTAATTATATAGCGAAAATTATGATATTTAGAATTGCCCATCGGAAGCAATTCTTGTCAGAAGCTAAAAAGACATGTGATTTTTGAATTCACTCTTGAAAACGTGTAACAGAAAATAAAAATGGGGAAAGTTCCTTAAGGCCGGTGTTGTCCAAATTTTCCTGTGGTAGAAGTTTAGGCTAACTTCAAGGCGGCCTTCAAAAGCATTTATTCATTGTTGCTTTACTGTTTGTAGAAATTAAAACTAATCTAAACTTAATTTAAAATATTAAGTGCCTGCCACCAATATATAATATATCCAGTTCGAATTGTTGAACTATTAAATAAAAGTGTTGCAAACTATCTGTTGAAAATTTAGAAATTGGTAGTGGACGCGAAATCTAAACTGTAAACAAATAATAATTTTTTTATTTTATTTATTTAAAATAAATTTTATTTATTTATTTTAAGTAATTACAATCTAGTCTCCTGGACTAATGAGCAGTTTGTTTCTGATTTAATTTACTAATTTAAATTAATCTATGGCTTGGAGTTGTCTCAATGTTCACATGTTGGCGGAGCCTTTCTTCATGTCTCCGTGCTTTTTCCTGGATTTCGTTTAAGATGAGGTTCATTTTAAGGTCCCTAGGAAGGTCATTGTTCCTGACATACCAAGGTTCATTAACGATGTTCCTTAATACCATATTCTGAAATCTTTGGATGATATTTACGTTGCTCTGTTTGGTACAACCCCAAATGGGCTGGTACAACCCCAACAGGCTGAATACCATAAGTCCAAATCGGTTTCAATATTTGCTTAAAAAGTAGAAGCTTGCTGTATGTTGATAAAGAAGAGTTCCTTCCCATCAGCCAATACATTTTTCTGTATTTAAGTCTTAATTCTTCACTTTTCTTCTTGACGTGTGCTTTCCATCGTAGTTTAGCATCCAGAGTCATGCCGAGATACTTAGCTGTGTTCGCATGCGGTATTATTTCTCGATTTATGGTAATCGGAATATGTTCGAATCGTCTGTTTGTAAAGTTGATGTGAACTGATTTAGCTTCATTTAGTTTTATTCTCCATCTTTTTGTCCATTTATATATTTGAGTTATAGCTGATTGTAACTTCTGTGTTGATTCTTCGTTGCTTTTTCCAACAGCTAAGATCGCCATATCATCTGCAAAAGTTGCCACTGTGTTGTTTTCTAATGTAAGAAGATCATAAGCGTATAGTAGGTATAAAACCGACCCTAATACACTGCCCTGTGGAACTCCTGAATTAATTTCTTTCAATTCAGAAAATGTATCATCTAACTTAATCCTGAAGAATCTATCTTTCAAGTAAGATTCCAGTTTCTTAGCAAATTGCATTGGTAGAAGATTTCTTAACTTGTGGTTAAGTCCTTCATGCCACACTCTATCAAACGCTTGTGCAACGTCTAGAAATACTGTTGAACAGACTTTTTTCTCCTCTAATGCTTTTTAAATCGTACTGGTTATTCTGTGTACTTGATCAATTTTTGAGCAATAGCGAAATTGGCCTATAAGGCGATGTTATGTGTGGTGGTTTCCCAGGTTTTGGGATCATAAACTTCTGCAATTTTCCATAAGCTTGGTACACATTTGATTATAAATGCTGACTTTATTATATTGGTGAGTTTCACCAGAGCTTACCTTGGCAGTTCTTTTAAGATTTCTGCAGTAATAAGATCGCAGGAGCTTTTTTCGTATTCATATTAGCTTTTATCTCACGCATGACTTCTTTTGGTGTTGTGGGTAGGATTTGTTTACTGTCTTGCACAGCTTGTTCAGTTATTATCTCGGCTTCCAACGCTTGGTCTTCATGTGGCTGGAATATTTTTTCGAGGTGTTCAGCAAATTCTCGAGCTTTGTCTTCATTATTTCTAGCCCATTTCTCACCTGCTATTTTTATTGGGTGAATCTGCATTATTGGTCTTTTGATTTTTTTGGTTGCTTTCCAAAGAGAATAATCAGTACTGTTATCATTAGTTAATTTTCTTAAATAGTTGCTGATTGATTCATCATTCAATTCTTTGATCTCTCTTCTTAATTGTTGAGTGAGATTGTTCAAATGAGTTTTATCTTAGGGAGCCCTTGTTTATTGCCATACTCTTCTCGCTCTTCTTTTTTCTGCGAAGAGTTCCCTAATTTACATAGGGTAGTTGTTTCCCCTAATTTTCGTTTTAATTTCAGGAGTATTTTCCCAAGCTGATTGCTGTATATCGTTTACAAATTTGTGAACTACTTTGTCTAATTGTTCTTCAGTCTTTAATGGAACCATTAAGTTAATTTTTTCTTCTAGCGATAGTCTAAAGCATGCCATAACGCTAGAAGTATTGGTGAATGATCAGAGTTTAAGTCATGGCTTTCATCTACTTGTACATAATTTACAGATATGTTCTTTATTATGAAGAAATCAATCAGATCTGGTACTTTGTTTGGATCAGTTGGCCAGTAGGTTGGTTTTCCAGTTGAGAGGGCTTCACAACTGCATTTTCTGACAGCTTTTAGGAGTTCTTTACCCTTAGTCGTTGTTAATCTGGATCCCCAGTGGACATTTTTTGCATTAAAGTCTCCTCCAAGTACAAATCGTTTTCCTAATTTACTGAGGAACTCGAGATAATCTGTTTCTTTCATTGAGTTCTTCGGTGGGCAGTAAATACTAGCAATACAAATAGAACTACTTTTGGATTTGACAATAACAGCAGTTGCTTGCATTTCTTCCGTTTCATATTTTAACTCCTCATAGTGATGAATACTATTTCTAATTATAACAGCACTACCTTCTTTAGCAGTGTTTCCAGGGTGAATAGTGTGATATATTTGATAATTTTTAAATTTAATGATTGATTGTCTAGTGAAGTGCGTTTCCGTGATGAGACATACATCGATTTTTTCTGTGTCCAGGACCTTTTGCAGTTCTTGTTGATGTTGCATCAGTCCATTGCCATTCCAACATAAGATTCTAAGATCATTGGCCATTTTTCTGTTTAGGGATGGCTCCCTTAGTGCTGTACTCTAGTTTCTGTAATCGCTTATCAAACGTATTTAGTCTGCTTAAAATTAATTTAAGTGTTTGACTAATATCATCATTTTGAGCAGTTTTTCCTGGATTTCCGTTGCTTAAATTGTCCTTGAGTAGTTCCCGACACTCTACGCTTTACTTCGGGTCGGTTCATCTTAACCGCTTGCTTCCTGAATAAACTTTGATTTTTAGCAAACACGTTCTTATTTTTGATGCTTTGCAGTTCAATAGCAACGCTGCATCCTCTGTAGTTAGCCGGATGGTTTTCTCCACAGTGAACGCATTTAGGTTGAACATTTTGGGCTTTTACACAATTTCGTTTACCTAAACATTTGACACACCTGGGTTCCCTGTTGCAATATTTTTGTGTATGTCCATAGGCTTGAGAAATTGTTTACATTGTGGTATAAGCTTGGATCTTCTTGGAGGCTGAATAACCACTTTGCACCCCAAGATGTACTTAATTTGATACATTTTTTCGATATCTTCATCAGTATCGAAGGTCAACATAAACATGTTGAGAGGTACTTTGCCTCTCCGTTTTAGCTTAATCGATGCTTCAGTTGCCTTAAATCCTTTTGATTTCAGGTCATCAATTATTTTTTCTGGTTTACACGAAAACTGTAAGTTTTAGCCATGACCATAATTGGTCTGGTTTGTTTATCTTCAAACGTGTGCCAAGCACGTTTTTCTTCATTTAACATTTTTGTCATTTTTCTGTATGTTTCAGCATCTTCTAAGTTTATTTTGATGGTGTTTCCATTCATCACCTTTGCATTAAATTTATCAGTAGTAGTTATTGTTTTTACTTTCTCATAGAGTACATCGTAGTCTTTGACTTCATCTATTACTATTGGTGGTGGTGGAGGTATTTTTTTTGGTTGTTTCTGGATAATATTTGGAATATTATCCTTTAATTGAGGTGGGGAGGGCGTATTATTCCGTCTCCTTTTTTTTCTCCCACCCTTAACTCTAATCCACTCAGTTTCTCGAGCTAGTTCTTCTTCATCCGTATGATACTCTTCTGGAGTTGTATTCTGATTAGGAGTAGAACCGATGTCCTCCTTTGGCTTAAGAGCTTTAACTTCGTTTTCAAGCGTCTTCATACGCTAATGCATGCATGCAATTATAACAGTCAATTGCTTGTTTATATTGTTGGCTTCAACTAATGCATTATTAGCTTTACACAATTCATTGTGAAGATTTTCTTCGTTTGTAGAACGAGTGTTGTGGCTGCTGGCCCCACAGAGCTGGTTTATTCACCAACATGTCTTGGGATTGGTTAAAATAATTTTAGTATGGCAAGGCCGGTCTCACCCAGAATCCATGAGACCGACCTCCGAAGAGGGTGGATTTACCTGAGAAACAGGTGTACCACCTGGGGTATTAGTTTCCATATTTGTTCCGTTCATTGCTCATTTATAGAGTATTGCACTCGCCTCTAGTATTTCGCCGATGCTTCACATCGTTGCCCGGGTGGTATACTAGACACATTTGGTGGTTTCTACATAGTTGCAGCGTTGGAATATAGACCACGAGATACATGGCTATAGACAGTCAACCTCTACCCTATTAAGACGCATCCAACACCCAGTTGAAAATTTGTTGAAAAACAGATTATCTTGGTGAAACATTTTTAAATACCAAAACTTATTTTACAATTTTGACAACAAAAAGAATTTCATTCATTTAATTTACCTAATTAATAATAATTAAAAGATTTATGTATATGCGACTTAGATATGTAGGTTGTCTGTAATAATCTAAGGGGAAGGATTTTAATTTTTCGGAATACACTTGTAGTTAGCACAATACATTATAAACACGCCAACATAACGAAACCCGAGAAACAAACCCAAAATTCGTCGTCTACTTTTTTTTGCAGATGTCGAGCTCATTTTTTTTTTTGTAAAATCGTCCATGCGTGAATAGATAACTACAATAAGGTTACATTGAACAAGAAAACCATGGTTTATGATAAAGAAAACGAATTTTTGATTTGAAATCTGCATCTGCGAAAATCTTTGAATGTAAATCAGTCTTAAATAAATATTTTCGCAGATAAAGATATCAAAACAAAATTGTATTTTCTGTTTACCCAAATGTGAAATTTAAACAAAAAATATCATAAAACATTATAAACGTTTGGTGCCTTTGTATACGACGTTGTATACGTCGTACATCGACGATTTAACAGAAAAAAGATGAAACTCGACATCTGCAAAAATAGCAGACCACGATTTTTGGGTTTGTTTCTCGGGTTTTAATTAATTTTTTCTATGCTGTTTCAACCTTTTTGCGGACGCCAAATGCCGTTGAATGTAAATCAGCTATTATTCGGATACAATGGAGAGTGTTCAGAAGCACTTTGTTTTATATTCACTCCGATATTTTTCTGACCCATCAAGATCGCTGTAGTTTACTAAAACTACAAAACGTTTTAGATTAACAATAGGACGGCATCAGCGCGCTTAAATCTGTACACTTCTGAACGTGATATTGTTACGAAAAAATTGAGAATATTGTAGGCGCTCGTATTGTATTTGAAACAATATGTAATATACAAAAATAATTTCAGAGTAGTGTAACCAAATTTTTTCTCAAGTAGAGAAATAGCATTTGTAGGAAAATGTTTTTGGTTTTCAAATTATGTTAATTATTCATTTTTCAGGATATTGATTGGAAAATATTGTATCTATTGTGTTTGGAGGACATCGCTTGGAATAAATTACACCAATAAAATTACTTTTTATGCGGCTACATATTCATATGGCCCAAAACGCGTCAACCGGACCACCTCACTCTCTCTCTCTCTCCAAAATTTAATGCAACGAACCGGGATATTTCAGGTATCAAAATGTTTTGAAAATCAAGATAGCGGCTCCAATACGGCGTCTAGAAGGCGAAAAAATTACTCGTTAAGCAAATGAAGTACGATAACATAATCTAATTAAATGAAAAACAGGCCTGAAAGGCAAAACGTTCAATATTGAGTGGACAATTATGCATCATTTTTTTATTTTTTAAGGTTAGCTCGGGTGGTTTTTGAACAACCGTGCAGCGACAAAAAAACACTATACAATTCCATTTTTTCGCCTTCTAGGTGCCATATTGGAGCCACCATGATGATTTTCGGAAAATGCCACAAGATTATGATTTAATAAAAATTTTGATACCTGAAACATCCGTTCGTTAAATTTTGGAGAGAGATGTGATCCGGTTGACGCGTTTTGGGTCATATGTATACTACGTAGCCGTATTTTTAATACTTCACTTCACTTTACAAATTTTTATATTTTTTTAGTTATTCACCACCACACCACTTAATTGATTATCAGTGAAAAACAAACAAAACAACTTGTTACACGAGTTGAGATTTTTAATTTTCATTTACTGTCAAAGAACACGTTACGTCAAAGCAATCTTGATTATACAAAGCCATAGTCTAAAAAACGAAGCTTTTATAAGGGAATTAGAAACGAGGAAAAAACCAAACTTTTCATAGTAAAATACACAAAACATATGGGAAATCACCTTTTTTCCTAAGACAAATTTTTAAATGGAAACGTTACAAATTCTTAATTATGATTTCTAAAATACTTTCATAAATGTTTGAATTTCAACATATATGAATGTCGTTCAAGTAAATCGTTTTCATTTTCTTGTAATAATTGATTTATTTAAACCAAAATTTAATAAAAAATTCATAACAACAGCATTCTGGTCATATTGAAATAAAAGCTTTCCATCTGGGGAAATTTCAAGTCCAAAAATTGTAGGAAAAGCAAAACAAAGTCACAAAATATTAAAATCGTGCGATAATTTTGTGATTAAATAATTTTTTTTCGTATTTTTCTGTAAATATCTTAGACATCTTACGTACACTAGTAAAACTAAAGATAAATTTTAACTCGTCAGAGCCAACTTTGATGTATTTTTCAAAATGACAGTTCGAAAAATATATTTTAGAAATAATTTAATTTTAATTTTTCTGCAATTAACATTTATTTAATACCAATATAGCTTTCTTGTATATTGTTGTTAAAGATACATACATATGTAGAAAACTTATATATACACATTTTATAATATTTTTGCTGTTTACATTGAAAAACTTGAAGTTAAAAAGCACCATTTTTATTATGGATTCCTTTGGAAATCAGTGAAAAGTTATACCACCAAAAAGCTTCTAAAAAATACGTCATAATGATTATGGCACTTTACTCTAGAAGGCTCTGGTTATGTTCGTTGCACCGAAAATTCTAGAATGATTTATATTTTGTTTTTGTTTTTAGTGTTTGTTTTTTTTATTTTGTACACTGCAAAAGTATAGCAAAGAATGAAAATTTAGATATCGGCTACACCGAGTATAATCTGTTTCTTTCTCTAAAGTAAATTTTATTGTTGTTCTTTGAATTCTAAAAAGATTTTGAAATGTTCTAATTCTTTTTTATTGGTACCGGTGGTGATGGTTGGGCGTCTATTGGAGGAGGGGGCCAAAGTTGAGTAGATTAATCTACCAGCTCCGTAACCTTCCAGTAGGGTGCGCATCACGTGAGCTGTTCTGGTATTAGGCAGCTGCGTGATGGGTACAATTGTGTAAGGGGTAACCTATTGACAACCACTGGTAACTGAGGCTATTTGGTACATTTTTGGCCATTTGACACAGGCTAAAATACGGCGCTAAAGGAGAAAACCTTGACAAAAAACCCTAATCTAAGGCGGAACAGCATTGCCGATGGATGAATGGCTGATAGGTTAATCAGTCCAAAGTATGCGGATTCTGGATACCAGGCACCGTTCAGTATTATTTAGCCTTCTTGTAGTAAAGCTGGGTGACCTACAGGCGATTTGCAATTCCCAGCAACTCGTAAGAGTAAAATCAAACGGAATACGGGGTAAAGGGTAGGAATATACGGGAGTGGGAGAGCCTTTATCCACTTTATTCACATAAATGAACTCATCATTTTGTGTTAAAAATCCAATCTTAACTTAACTTAAACCAACATTTCTAAATTCGCATTTTATTTATCTATTTATTTATTTATTTAGTCAATTTATAATTTATAATATTAATTAAATTAATTAAAAAACAATTTGATTCAGTATGTAATACCCTGTAAAAAATTTATTAATTCTACGTAAATAAACCATTCAAATGAATTGTATAAGACAGCTCCCAATCCCAATTCGACTCAAACCAATTCGATTATACAAAGTATGTATAAAAATCCTATTTGAGTCGAATATACAAAATCTCATTGTGTTCACTTAATGCATGATTTCAATAATATCATAGTTGTTTCGTGAATACACAGAAGTAACAAAATCTTATGTACTAAAACCACCAACACACATTGACGATAAATATTTTCTAGCATCTTTCATGTGCGTAGCAGTAGGCCTTATAGTATATATAAACACACCTAAACTATGTATCAAAATAATACAGTAAAATATTGTGACAACTGTATCAACACCAACGAAGTAATTCTGTTTTTGTTGTTGTTTGTACATTATAATACAAAAACCAACAAAATATACTACATTTCCTTAACAGAATCCGTGTAAAGAGCGAACGAGACAGCTGTACAACCATATTGTTGATCCTGCCATATATAAATCAAGTTGTATGCATGTATTAGTGCCCATTATACACAATAGTAAAATACTTGTGACAGCTGTATCAAAAGCAACGCATAGATTCTCTTTCTCTTTGTTGTTTGTACTTTATAATACAAAACCCAACAAAACCACGCACACTTCCTTCACAGAAACCGTTGGCAACATTGTTGGCCCTTTTTATACCAAATTATAAGTATGTATTAGTGTCGATTGTACAATGCACACAAAATCAAACATAAGAATACAAATAAGTGTGCGTAAAAATAAAATCTTATACCAAATTTACTGCGACTTATTTTATATAAGTTACAATTTATTTCAATACTATCTAAATATTAGACTTTAGAAATTGAACTTTGATTTTATGTACAATTCACAAAATATCAAATCATGCACTTTTAATTTTTCTATCTACAAAAATAAAAAACATTGCCTAACAAATGCATCCCAAATTATTTTCATTACACTTTGATTATTATTACACTAAAATTTAATTTATTTAGAATTTAATTTAAAATTTAAAATTAATCTGTATGTACCTATGTATGTACACTGCACCAATTAAAAAACGGAACAGAAATTTTCTTCGAAAAATACCCTGATTTGAACGCTTATATCTTGGTGAAAAAAAATTTTGTTTCTAGTTGAAGTAAATTTGGTTTTCTTTTCGATAATGGAAACCGTTTTATTTTATTTTGTTTTTTATGACATTTTTGAGTAAAACAAAAGGTGTCTAAAAAAAAAAAATTTGCTGCTGTTTGAAACTGTAAACGAACTTGCTCGATATTTCATTCAAAAATCAAAATCGGCCATTTTATAGAGAATTTAGAAACCTTGCAAAATGACACTAGGAAAATTTCTGTGCGGCCACTCCTTGTCGAGTTATTGAAGTTTTAGAGAAAACGTATCAAAAAGCGTATACACGTTAACTCGTAACTCTCGCCAACCTATTGAAATCCTGTCAAAAATGATTAAAAATTTGGTTGGTCCAAAACCAATTTTTTCGATATTTTTAAAAGTCCCTGAGACTAAAACAGCAAAAAAAAAAAAAAAAAATGTCCGTCCGTCTGCCTGGATGTCTGTTGGCCTGTAACTCTGTACCCATGGTACCTCGAGAACGGCTTGTTCAATTTAGAATTTTTTTTTGCCAGTCGGTTTTGTACATTAATCAGTTTCAGCTAAAATCTCAATTGGTAAATAAAGTTTCCGGGATAATTTATTCCTCTGGATAGGGGGTAGTTTTTGGGCTCGATGGAGGGAGTAGTAGGCCAACTATTACATGTACTATCGGAAAGTGAATTAAAATCTCTGGCAAGAGGTGCTAAACCCCATTTATCAGTTTCACCTAAAATCTCAATTGTTATAAAAAGTTTCCTTCCTAATTTATTCCCCTGGCTAGGGGTGAGATTTTGAGTTCGATGGACGGACTAGTAGGTCAGCTACTACATGTACGAGCTAAAATGTATGCGAAGCTGATGTACTAAAACACGGTCTATACAAATTTCCTTGTACTAAAGTTCATTACTTAGATTTTGTCTGTGATACAATTTTATTCTAATTAGAAAATATAAATATTTATTGATGAATATGGATATGAAACTGATAAACTGGCCTTAGAACTCCTTGCCATAGATTTGAATTCACTTTCCGATAGTACATGTAGTAGCTCACCTACTACACCGTTCATCGATCCCAAAAACTACCCCCTATCCAGGGGAATAAATTAGTCTGGAAACTTTTTATAACAATTGAGATTTTAGTTGAAACTGATAAATGGGCCTTGGCACTTCTTGTCAGAGATTTGAATTCACTTTCTGATAGTACTTGTAGTAGCTGACCTACTGCTCCGAGTTAAATACTTGGTTGTATTAATACAAAATATTTATTAACTCTGGAAATTATTCCAAAGAAATATCTTTATTTAATTAATATTTCTTAATATACAATTTTAACAATATTTTATTTAGAATAATTAATAACGTGTTGTTACGTTGAAATATGTAATATTAATCTCTCCGATTCAATGTGAGTGGGAATATATATAATGTATTGTGCAGCATGTGTGGCTTTTTATGCTGACATTACAAACATTATAATATTGCATTTCGTCACGTACACATTTAATGTATGATTTTGCGAATTGATGAATTGTTGTTGAGATGAATGTACTTTGCGAATGATATCGTAAGAGTTGAGATATCATTTGTATTTGGAGCTGATTTAAGATAATGGTTTGTTATTTGTTATGTCTTGCAGCGGGAAACGTGACTTCCGTCCATCGAGCCTAAAAACTATTCCCTATCCAGGGGAATAAATTAGTCTGGAAACTTTTTCTAACAATTGAGATTTTAGCTGAAACTGATAAATGGGCCTTACCACTCCTTGCCAGAGATTTGAATTCACTTTCCGATAGTACATGTAGTAGCTGACCTACTACTTCGTCCATCGAGCCCAAAAACTGCCCCCTATCCAGGGGAATAAATTAGTCTGGAAATTTTAGGTACCAATTGAGATTTCGTCTGATAACGTTCATTGACCGTTAACACATACTTCTAGATATTTGAACTAGGAATCCGATAGTACATGCAATAGCTGCTTAAAATTGTTTTCCATTATGCTGATTAACTATTTCTTAAACCAGGAATTAATTTAAACTGGATATTTTTTCTGGCGATTAAGACTAAAAATTGTTAAATGTCATTTACGCCACTTGCCAGTAATTTGGATTCATTTTTTTATGGTCCATATATTATTTTGTCTAAATTCCACTAATATTGCTTCTGAATGGTCTTATTTTCCCAAAAAATCACTTTTATTCGAAAGATTTTGTAAAGAAATTACATTTTTAGTACTAAATATTTCAATATGAATCGTAATTTTTCCAATTGGAACTTATTTTAGCAGTGTGAAACTATATGGTGAAAAATACGTCAAATCACAAATTTTTGGAAGCCATGTTTTAATTTTATGATTTTTATGTTTTGAACTTGTTGAGTAATTTTTAATAAAAAAAAAATTTTGTACAACTTGATTTTTTGTTGTTGTTGTTTAAAATACAGGGTGTCAAATTTTGAGAAAAATGATAAACATGATGTTGTGTTTATGGCTATAAAAGGAAAAATAAATATCCGATATTTATGATATAGGGCTCGTTTTAAAGGTAAATTAATACGGATTAATAAAAAAATATAAAAATGGTTAGTTCTTTAATTTCTTCATTTTCAAATTTTCCGCCAAAATTTTATTTTTTAATTTTCGCAATGATCATCCAATTTTTTTTTTTTTTTTTTTTTTTTTTTTTAATTTTATGTACTTGAATTCTATTGAACATACTAAAAACTTGCGCTAGCAAAATTTTTCGTTTTCGTGCAAAATACGTTTAAGTATAACGATTTACCCGTTTTTGAAATATAAAATCAAATTGTTATATGTTACTTTCAATTTTTAACTAATTTACGCTCGACCTGATAATGTAATTGTTTAAAATTATTTCGTCGATCTTTAGTATATTCTTACTTCTAATAGAAAATTAAAAAACAAAGAGGAAACAATTGGTAACAGTCCGTTCATAAAGTACGTCAAGTTATTTTGGGGCATTCTTTACTCCGTCTCTCTCACTCCTTCATCACAAGTCGTCACAAAACTGAATATGTGAGCAATAATTTAATCATTTAAGAACATGAAGTAAGTGGTATGTTAAAGAAATACGCCTCTAATGATATACCTGAAAATTATTGTATTATGTCATATGTAATATCCCATAACAGTACTTCTTATAATTACATGACGTCATCTTTTATGAAATTCTCCATGCCCCAGCCTAAACGTGACGACAATCAATACTCCTTCCCCAAACAATTTTTTTATTAATCCGTATTAACTTACCTTTAAAACGAGCCCTATATCATAAATATCGGATATTTATTTTTCCTTTTATAGCCATAAACACAACATCATGTTTATCATTTTTCTCAAAATTTGACACCCTGTATTTTAAACAACAACAACAAAAAATCATTTTCTACAAAATGTTTTTTTTAACTAGTACTACCAATTGAAAACATAAAAAATAAAAAATTTAAACACGACTTCCGGTCCCATATACCAAATTTGTGATTTGACGTATTTTTCACCATATATAGAATCTGTGGATTTGTGGAAAACTTCACATTCATTTTTTTATATATGCTGGGTTGAATATGCTGGTTTGCGGGTTGCACTGCGGTTGAGTTGTGATTGTATTAGTGTTTAGTGAGCAGTTGAGCAATCTACATAAGTTAGTGTTTGTATGTATGTACAGCATATGTGTATGATTTTTAGATTAAGTTCTGGAATATGGCCAAGTATGAGGGAACTTGCCTATTTCTCAACCAATTATGATGAAATTTGGGTTTGGAAATGGGATTTTAAAATGATTTTTGAATTGCATTAATGAAAACCGAAGTTCTGATCACCTTATGTGGTATCAGCCCTTTATTTTAAAATTAGAATGGAAGTCTCTATTTTTCAGAATTACCACATATGGGGCCTTTCTTTGATGGATCTTAATGCCATTTCAGACAGGAAATAATGAAAAAAAAAAGAAAAAGGAAATAAGGCCCGTGGGCATTAATAATAACACGGGTGTCAATTCACTCCATCGATTTCATGCCTTCCATAAAGTGATTTTTCCAATGCGGTATTACCACCACCAGCCATCATGAAGCAATTTCTGACATTTTTTAACCGTGTTGTAGGAGTTTAATTTTCAGCATTACATTTAGTATATGAGATTGTTAAGCAATTAAATATAAATTCTATGGAAAATTTATGAGTGAAAAGTGGTATATTTGGTACATTCGATTCAATTGTGGGATAAAATGTAATATGCAGTTGAAAATTTGGTAAGGTCATTCAAAATGTGGAACAGCACCACACGATGTGGTACATGGTATGTGTAAAACTGTGCAACTGTACAGCGGTCCTCTAGGCTTTGGATTTAGGGTACATCCTCCACTGACTCTCTAAATAAGTAGTATACGCCAATCGATTAAAATCGATTCGCTAACTTAAATTTTAACATTCCAACATATTAGTGTCAAATTGAACACCATATACTACATATATATAAATATAAATAGCAGCAGATATCAAAACCGACAAAAATATCATAAATAAATTTCTTTTCTTAATTAATTCACTTAAACGGACCGCACCGAAATAAGAAGCAGGAGAAGAAGAAGAAGCAACATATAAATTTTTATTAAAAGCGCTTCCCAATTGAAAATTGAAAATCTATTAAAAATATCGCACGCACTGTTTTATGTCTTCACACACAACTCGCGCAACAGCAACCAAAATCAACCCAACCTACTACTAAGTAAACCAATAATGCAAAGTAACAATTTATTATTACACAAAACAAAAACTATTCGATAAACTACTCGTACTCCACCAAAAAAACCAAAAAACTATTAACTAAATAAAAACAATACAGACAGAGTTACACAAAACCATATACATATTTATGTGCGAGTACCGAAGAGAACTAAACAATTTTTTATTGTCTGTACGTCCTAAACAATTATTGTAGGCTAAAGAACGATACACAGAATTAAAAAAAAAAAATTGAAAAATTCTGAATGAATTTGAAAATGTATTGTGCTGTATTGGATCTTGGCTGAGTGTAATTTTTGTGTTCGGTTTTTTTTTTTTTTTTTTTTTTTCATTTTTCAGTATTTCCATATCATATATACACACAGATTAGTTAGTATTTAAACGGCGGGCAAAGTGGTTGTGGGCATACAATAATATACATTACAAAATAATAATAAAAAAAAAAATTTTTTTGGTTGTTTTATTTGAAAATTTAACGTAATCGTAACTACTAAAAAAAATTAATTTTCACATCTTGACTTTTTTGTGTTGTTGTTTTTGTTGTTCTTTTTTGATTTTCGCGGTACAGTGTTTTTCTTTTTTTTTTGGTTTTTGCCGCGCGACTACCGGTTACGCGTTGGGATATTATTGTGGTCAAGATTTTGATCGGTTTGTGTAATTTTGATGAAAAATTATTGTGCGGGCTAAATATTTAAATTCGTGGTGGTTAGAAAAACAAAAAAAAAAAAAACGCGAAATTTGTTTTTACTTTGCTCCTGAAGTGAAAAACAAAGTGGATTTGTTATTTTTTTTTGAGTGGGAAAAATTATTTGTGATTATATTTTGGTTTTTGATGATAAGGAAAACAGCACAGAAAAAAAAATAAAACGAACATAAAAGGAAAATTTATCAGAAAGGAATTTCTGGCGTGTGTGTATGTTTGTTCGTATTTCTGTGTTTCTCTAGTGTTAAACATTTTTTTTTTTTTTTTTTTTTTGTTGGGGATTAAGGATTTTGTCTGATCAAATTAATTGTAAGTCGGTTTTTATAAGATAAAATAAGATTAGGTACTAACACAGGATTTTATTTTAAGATTGTTTTGGGGTCCAGTTTATAAAAACAAATTTATTGGTGTTTCTGAGAAAAACAAAAAATGGAAATTTGTTTTTCTTTTATTTTTTATGTTTATTATTATTATTATGATCATTTTTTGTTGTTATATTATTTTGAGATGGTAAACTAAGTGGAAAATGTTTGAAAATTTACATACAAATAACAAAAAAACAAGGAGTGTACAGGATTAGATATTGCGGCTGACCACATAAATTTTAATGTGTTTCAGGCTATGAATTTTTTTTTTTGTTCTGTATTATTTTGTACATCTAAATGTGTACGTACCCATACAAATTACATATATTATACCCCGGACGAGGAAGGGTCAGTATTTTATTGTTGATTTGGTTTTGTAATTTTGACGTGATTATATAATTTGGTGTTTTAAATTTAAATTGGCTAAATATGGAGAAACATAAAAACAAAAAAAAAGGATTTCCTTCAACTTTTCATGGAAATTACAAAGTATTACATATTTGTGGTTTATTTTGTAATGGAAATAGAGTGTTTTCAAAATTTTCATGTTTTGAATGAACATAACGTTATACATATTTGTTTAAGAATTTTCACGTATGTACATACTTATGGAAATTAATATTTGCGAATGAATTCACACAAATTGAGACAGGTTACGAATTTAAAGGTTACTTAGAAGTAAGTAATGTTATTATGTTTCAGCATTGGTAAACAACTATTTGTCACACTGGGTCGCACGTGACTAAATCAATTTAAATTTTCAATTGAAATTACGTATTCAACTAGAAGGTTACTGATTATTTTTTGTGGGTGAATTTCAATATGCAGCCCCTTGAATGTTTTTCCAGTTTTCTTTCATATGGCACAACAGCTCGTTTGAATTCTTGGAACTTTTCTTTTTTATTCCCACTAAACTTCTGCCCATAAGTTATCTGGATTGGGTTAAGATCAGGGACATGACACCAAAAGCATCAATTTTATGATCCTAGGATCGTTATGCTATTGGAAAATAAATGAAACCGATATTAATTGGTATTTTCCCGAGCAATTTTATCTCATTAATTTCGGGAATTCTTGTTTCTCAAGAAATAGTGTTTTTATCTCGGGAATTTTAAAAACACTAATTTTATTTGAATTGCAATAAAACATTTTTCAAAAAAATTGACATACGAACTTTATACAGGATGCCCGGCACTGAAGACGCTGTATTGAACGTTCGAACGGTTATCGTTAAACCGGCATCGTGAATGCCGTTTAATTGGTAATTGCAATACAATCCTAAGCGCAATCACCCAATTAACGGCCAACCCTTGTGAGTCAAAAATTATTATTAGATGAGGTTGGGAGAAATATGTCAATGTGGCTTCTATAATTTTGTCTAATTAGGTTTCTGTTGAGGTTTCTTTAAGACAGCGTAAACATACTATTTCAATTGCTAAACGATCAAGATTATGTCCGTAATAATATTCAAGTTCCATTCGGTAATGTTTTCTGAGTATTTGCTGTCAGAGCGGTAAGTTTGGCCATGTTTAGAAAAATATAGTGTGTAGCAGACGCGCGCCACAGTATTGACACTCTAACGGTAGTGTAGAGTTTTGTTATTAGAAATATTATTTTAAATCCTAATTCCCAATCTCGAATTTTATTATTCATAATCGGTTAAGGAATATCAAAGTTCCACCCTACTTAGCCATATTCCAGAACTTTATCTTTATTTATCTATCTTTCCATCGTACATGTCCAAAATCCATTTAAAAAAAGACAAGTTCTATCCTAACTGCCCATACTCCAGAATTTCATCTAAAAATAATTTTAGAATCCCAATACTAGTCTACAAATCAAATTTCTTCATAATCGGTTGAGAAACAGGCAAGTTCCATCATACTTAGCCATATTCCAGAACATTTTCTAAAAATCATTTTAAAATCCCATTTCCAACGCACATGCCAAATTTCATAATAATTGGTTTAGAAATAGATAAGTTCCATCCTAATTGGCCATTCGTTTAATTTGTTAAAGGTTTAATTTGAAATGTAAAAGGTTCGTGTAAAATTTGTGTACACTCTGCGACACTTGATTACCCTCACTTGAAAATTTTTCATAAAACCTAAGATAATGCGCCTAATTACATTGAAATTTTTTCATCACCTTGGTTTCTATCTTATCTAACTTTTCAAGGACTAATACCAGAGCCTTCTAGAGTATAGAGCCATAATCTTAATGAGGTATTTTTTAGAAGCTTTTTTAGTGGTATAACTGTTCACTGAATTCCATAGGAATTTATAGTAAAAATAGTGTTTTTTAGCTTCAAGTTTTTCAATGAAAAAAGCAAAAATATTATAAAATGTTTATATAAAAGTTTTCTATATATCTTTAAGAACAATATACAAGAAGGCCATATTGGTATTAAGTAAATATTAATTGCAGAAATATTAAAATTTAATTATTTCTAATATATATTTTTTCGAACTTTCATTTTGAAAAGTACATCAAAGTTGGCTCTGACAAATTAAAATAATACTTGCTAAATTTATCTTTAGTTTTACTAGTGTACGTAAGATGTCTAAAATGGTAAAAGAAAAATACGAAAAAAAATTATTTAATCACAAAATTATCACACGTTCCTATATTTTGTGAATTTGTTTTGCTTTTCCTACAATTTTTGAACTTAAAATTTCCCCAGGTGGTAATTTTAAGTACGATTTTTCCAAATTTTTACGGCCATCACTGCCATCTATGTAATGTATATTGACTTAATGACCAAACGAATCTTAGTAAGCTTTTATTTCAATTTGACCAGAATGCTGTTGTTATGAATTTTTTTTAATATTTTGGTATAAATAAATCAATTATTACAAGAAAATGAAAACGATTTACTTAAACGATATTCATATATGTTGAAACTCAAACATTTATGAAAGTATTTCAGAAATCATAATTAAGAATTTGTAACGTTTTCATTTAAAAATTTATCTTAGGAAAAAAAGTGATTTCCATGCAAAAAAAATAAAGCAGAAAATTGGAATCTCAGACAGTCAGTATCCGTACTGTTCAGAGGATAATAAAAAAGTGTTCACATCTCCGGCGACAAAAACTTAAGAAAAAACCACGTTTGCTTCAGCAAGATAGAAGTGCTCGATTGGAATATTGCCGTGGACATCCGCATTGGAAGGAAGAATGGTTCCAGGTTATTTTTTCGGACGATAAAAAGTTTAACTTAGATGGAACAGATGGTTTTAGACATTACTTCCATGATTTGAGGAAATCGGAGCTATTTTTGTCCCGCCGCCACACCAGTGTTGGTTCCATCTTGTTGTGGGTAGCAATTTCTTTTCATGGTGCTATTGATTTGGTTGTCCTGGAGGGCCGACAAAACTCGCAAAGCTATATCGAGCTCCTAGAAGTACAAAAAATCAATTTTGACGAAATGTTTGAAGGCCAACGCTGGATCTTCCAGCAAGATAACGCAGCAATCCACACTGCTGCACGAGTAAAACAGTGGTTTGAAGACAATAACGTGGAAGTTTTTGAATTGGCCGGCTTTATCTCCGGATTTAAATATTATTGAAATCTTTGGGGATGGCTATCGAGACAAATTTATTCGAATGGAAGGCAATACGAATGCCGGAATGATCTTATGACAAAATCTTTGTAGGTCTTTGCCTGATAGAATTTATGATGTTGTAAGGAACAATGGAGGACACACTAAATATTAAATAAAGAAAAAATATCAAAACAATAAAACGTAATGGGTTTTATTACTTAATTTCACAGATGAGGGTAATCAAGTGTCGCAGTTTAAATAAGTAAAAATAATCAAAATGGGGATTTTCCACTTCGCATTGCATTCAAGTATGCGTATTAGTCCTTGGAAAGTTAGATAAGATAGAAACCAAGGCGATGAAAAAATTTCAAATAATTAGGCGCATTATTTTAGGTTTTATGGACAATTTTCAAGTGATGGTAATCAAGTGTCGCGCAGTGTATGGTTTGGTTCAAATTGGTCAAGTCGTGTGCATTTGTTTAAATATCATACACATATGCTGTACATATATACAAAAACTCACTTTATTTTATAGATTGCTCAACTGCTCACTAAACACTGGTCCAATACCATCTCAACCCCAATTCAACCCGCAAACGGTCCCCAACTCAACCCTCAACCCAACCGCAAACTCTTTCAACTCAATTCTTAAACCAGCATTTACTGCTCACTATATCTTAATCCAACCCCAACCCAACTCGAACGCAACCCGCAAATTGACCCTTAACGTAACCTTCAACTCAACCACAAACTCAATATTCAAACCAGCATATATAAAGAATTGGTAAATATTTCTAAAACCAGGTATTTTGGGTCAATTCGTATGGCAGGCACCCGACCCTCTTGACGCATAGGTTCCAAAAGCTTTTCAAATCTCGGCCTTGACCATAGAAACAGATTGGCAAAAACAAAAATTCTAGACGGACGGATATTTTTATTTGGGGGAAGTGAAACTTTTTTAGGTAGGACATGAATCGAAAAAAAAAACAAAATAATTTGAAAAACCAAAGAAAAAACGAAAAAATTTCAAAATAGCATACGATACACTACGGCATATGGTACGCTATGACACATTTCAAAATGACATATTTCAAAATGGCATATGGCACACTATGATATTTTTCAAAATGGAACATTTCAAAACGGCATATGGTACACTAAGTCATAATTCAAAACGGCATATTTTAAAAATTGCCCAATTGTTAACCAATTAAGATGAAATTCGACCACGAACAGGAATCCTAAAATAAGTCTGTTAGCTTAAAATTGTAAACTTACAAAAAAAATTAATTTAAGTTTTTGACGGGATGGCGCTAAAATCTCGCAAAATCAAAATATCGAATAAACCAAGTATCGAATAAAATTTTTGATTCAGTTTCACAATATCGAATTTCAGAAAATCCCTGAAAAATTTCTCGAATTTTTTTATCTCAAAACACAAAAAATTAAAATTAAAATCTTTTGTTGAATTTAAGTAGAAAATATATTTTTGGGATCACTACATTTCCAAAAATAATTAAAAAGTAAAAATCCAGAAACAAAAGTTAGGAATTACCAGAAAACCAATCCAGAAAAAAATTCAGAAAAAAATATTTGGTTATAAATGAAAAAATTCAATTTTACAAGCAGTTTTAGACCTTTTTCACAACTTCAAACATTTGTGGTACATTTATCAGTAGAAGCGATATAATTCTAAACATTTTATCACGATTCCGCAATTCGCTCCAATACATTCTTCGATACCATACTAAGCCAAGGAATTAAGCCAACCACAAAATAACTTGAAAAATTTGTGGTATGATATGAGCGATACAATTCCTTTGAACTGTGTCTGAAAGGTTGACGAAGCAATTTCCATTATCACAAATATTAAGAATCTTACGGATATACTCAAATTTTATAAACCTTTTATAAATTTTAATTTCAATTGATACGTACTTTAGTAATTGTCTTTCTGGATTTTTTGTATTACTTTTTTCTAGATGAGGTAGCCAACTCTGACGAAGCATAATATACCAATTTAACAAAAAATCCAATACATTCATCGATTCTATACTAACCCAACGAATTAAGCCCAACCAAAACACAACTTGAAATGTTTGTGGTATATCTATCTGTAGAAGCGTGTCTGTAAGGTTGGCGGACCGATTTTCAGGATTAAAAACTCTTAAGAAAAGGTTCAATTTTTTAGAAATTTTAATAATCACTTGGGTCACACACACTTTGACAATTGTACAATCACGTAAATAGAATTATAAAAATGTATAACATTATTTGTTTTAATATTTAGTAATCGTATTAATTAATAAACCAAATTTTGTAAAATTATTTGTGACGCTGCAAACAATTTTACAAAATTATATTAATTATTCGCGATTCGAGATAATTCGCGATTTTGATTTGGAGATTTTAAAATTTCGATATTTCGAAATTCGATATTTTGAAATTCGAGATTTCTATTTCGAGATTCTGATTGCGATATGACGTTTGTCGAGATATTAGGCCTAACCCGATTTTCACATTCTTTTATGAATTTTAATTCCTTTCTATTGTTTTTTTACGGGAATTAGGCCGAAAGTCGAAAGGCCGAATGTCGAAAGACCGAACGCCGGAAGGCCGAATGTCGAAAGGGCGAATGTGTCAAAAGACCGAGTGTGTCGAAAGCCCCAATGTCGAAAGACCGAAAGGGTCGAAAGGCCGAATGTAGAAAAGCAGAATTTCGAAAGGCCGAATGAGACGAAAGGCCGAGTAGGTCAAAAGGCCGAATGTCGAAAGGCAGATTGTGTCGAGAGGCCAAATGTCGAAAGGCCGTTTATGTCAAAATTGATTTTAATTTTTAATTTTTTTATGAATGAAAATTTCAAAATTTATATTTTTATAAAAATCAAACTTTATATATTTTTATCAACATTTTTGTGAAAATAGTAGTAAATCGCCTTAAATATTAAAATCTTCTTACTTTTTTATGTCATATAATTAAAAATTAATTAACTATAATAAAAAAAGGGAAATAAATAATTTTTTTTCCGACAAAATTTAATCACATTAATATGCTTCATACACCGGATTTATTAGCACGTATTTTCAATTTATTTAAATGATTTTACATTAAGAAATAAATTCAATGGTCTTAAATAGAGCTGCTGGTTTTAAGTCATTTAAAAAAAAAAGCTCGAGCTTTTGATCTTTTTAGAGTACAAGCTCGAGCGTTTTCGATCGCAAAATATTAATTTTATAACGTAAATTATCTCTCTTTATTAAGAAAATTCTCTTTATCTCTTGAATGGTAAGAGTTACAAACGGGTTGGGCACAGATGGTCGAAAAAGATATGCTCGAGAAAAATTTCTCGAACTAAAAAAGATCGAAAATAAAATCCCTTTTTGAAAATCTCGAAAAGAATTATCTCGAACAAAAAATCTCGAAAAAGGAAAATCTCAAATTGAAAATCTCGAAAAGAAATGATCGATTTTGGATCAGATTTGATATTTATAATCGGGCGGCCCGATTATAAATATCAAATCTTATCCAAAATCGATCATTATTTCTCCAAAGATCAAGTCTACAGAGGACTTAACATTGTGGTAAGTATTTACAAACATTTGTACCCAAATGTAAATTGTAAGTGTAGTTATCCCTACCTCTACCTGACATATACTATACCACTACCATTAGCTATGAATATGAATATTCAATAAATTTAGAAGGTTGTGGTTAACATTCATGTAATATACAGTAGACTGAGCATTACATACATTACACACATTATTCAGCAACTGAAGTTAATTTAAATTAAAAACAAAAAATTGCAAATTTTCAAAAATGGATACGAATAACCTTAATAAATATATTAAACTAACTAAAACCAATAAAAACAGAGATAAGTCATTATTGAACGGGTTTTCTTAAAATTTAGAAAAAAACACTTCCGAAATTTTTAGGTGGTCATGTGAAAATAAAAAAAAATGGGTTGTCGAGGACGATTATCAACGAAGTTAGATTGTGGTAAACATACAATTACAAAATTGTCACAAGAGCACAATCATGAACCTATCGCTAGTCGTATCGAGGTACTAAAAAATAACGAGTTTATTAAACAGCTGGCGTTTGACTCAACACGACCGCCATCGCAAATTATCAATGACGGTTTGATCAGCTGTAAAAGTAATTGTAGGGTGTATCTCCCAAAAAAGAAGCACTGAAAAATAAGATCAAATATGTAAGGAGGAATACTATAAAGGAACACACTTCTTTGGAATCCATAACAATTCCAACTCATTTGATGCATGTTAAAGGTAAAACATTTAACTTGAAAGTTGTTCCATACAAAAAAAATTAAATAATTTTTAGGTGATTTATTTGTATTATCGGAGAAGACCTTCGGTAAAAATAAAATTATTGTAATGGGTACAATCAAAAGCATCTACTACTTATCAGAAACAAAAATTTGGCTTATGGATGGAACGTTTAATGTGGTTCCTAGCATAATGACCCAACTATTTACTATTCATGGGCGTATAGGAGATGTTACTATGCCATTATTATTTTGCCTTATGAGTGCCAAATCGCAAGACTGTTACAATGAAGTTTTTTATGAAATCCTGCATATAGCTTGCTATAATAACATTGAACTAAAACCCAAGTATATGATGACCGATTTCGAGATTGCAATGATCAATGCGTCAAAAAATTACTTTCCAAGCGCACTCCACAAAGCATGTTATTTTCATTTTGGACAAATTTTGTTTCGGAGGATACAACATGAAAAATTAACACCTAAATATGGGAGTGATGAACAATTCTCGCTCAACATGAGAATGTTGAAATGCCTAGCTTTCTTACCAGACACTGAAATAATTAAGTATTACGAAACCATAAAGCCTTATTTATGTAAGAATAGCCATAAAATGTTGCCTTGGTTTGAAAAGAACTACTTGTATGGCACAAAAAATAGTAGTCCTAGATTTCCACCTTTACTCTGGTCCATTAACGAACTTATAACAGATCATATGCCGCGAACACAAAATAACGTTGAGGCATGGCATAGACGTCTTAAAATTATTGTAGGTAGATCACACGTTGGCGTTTATAAATTAATTAAAGATTTGCAAGTGGAATATGTTAATAGTATGACCATGATAGAAAAAGTCATTGCCGGTAATACAAAAAAATTAAACCGGGAACTGGTTTCGAAAAATAACAATATAAAACATATTTTGGAACACCAGCTTTCATTAAACTCTTTAAATTTTTTGAAAGGTTTAGCTTATAACATTAAATTAAATTAAATATTTACTTGTGCATTGTATTATTGTTGAAATATTATTAATAAAATTTTAAATTGAGCTAATGTATTTTAATTAACTGAGATTCTCTTCTACATATATTAAACCAATTATCAAAATCTCGAATTCGATATTTTGTCAAATCGGGAAAACGATATTTTGTACTCGAGTTAATTTTTTTCGATTTTCTTAAATCGAGATTTTTATTTCGATATTTTTTTTTTTTCGATCACTGAATTTCATTCGAGATTTTTATTAAGTCGATATTTTTTTTTTCGTTCATATGATGCTTTCCCGTTACAAACTTTTTAATAATACTTTCTAATAGTAACTGGGGTATGAGGAATCCGAATCTGAAATCAAATTTTCGAAATTCGAAAAAATGCTACACACGGACACATTTTTCGAATTCATAGGCATACTTTTTCAAAGTTCGTCGAATATAAAAAGATCGAGTATTTCAAGCAAAAATATCGAGCTTCTAACACTGCAATTACCCCCAAAAGCTCGATCTTTTCGGCTCGAGCTAGCTCGAGCCAGCAGCTATAGTCTTAAATATTGATTTCAATCAATTAGGTGAAGGAAAATTTAATGAAAATTTAGCCCTTCGACCCATTCGGCCTTTAGACATTCTTCCTTTCGACACATTCGGCCATACGACATTCGGCCTTTCGACATTCGGCCTTTCGACGTTCGGCCTTCCGACTTTCGGCTTTTACCTTTACTAAATTTTACACTTTTCATTCAAAATTGAATAAAGTTCAGAATCAAACCTCACTCTTTTTATATCCTTTATATTAACTTCACCTGCTTGATTGCTTGCTTGAGTGTCCTTACGATCTTCAAGTTCAAAATTGACACACTTCCCGTGATCCTCTCGCACTGAAATTTTGCACATCGACTTTTGTCACCTAACAATACATTTTGGCTAAATTTCAGTTCGATCAACATACTATAACTAAGTTTTTTCTTTAATTTTCAATTTAAAAAATTCAATCTAGTAGTGTTCCAAATGTTTCTTCAAGTAAGTTTAAAATTCAAATTTGTTTTTTGAATGACCCTTACTCATTGAATTTTAAATTTTAGTCATGGTGAAGAAGGTCGAAACTGAATTGCAATCGACCGAGTCTTATATATAAAGGATATATAGTCAAAAACTTTGTTTTTACGGGTTGTGTGTTTTTTTATAAATTTATAAGATTTCCAACTATTTGAGTTTATATGTTTGCCTAATTCACGAAATTCACGATTGTTTTATTTCTAAATTTTACTTTTAATAGGTTGTTGTACTTCATCAGTTGTTATTTTTTAAATAACCACAAAACTGAAAAGCGTTTACTAACTGAAAATATAAGTGCAATAAAACATCTGCTATAATTAATAAGCGAATTAGCTAATTACCTTGCTAATTATTGATATTTTTAGGAAATTTGTTCCATCTAATTGCAAATAATTTTATTTAATAAAATTAACCTCTAATCGTTACTAAAGGGCTAATTCACATATTTTTAATTTTAAAATTAGATTTACATACAAATTTATTTCCATTGGAAGAATAAATTTAATTTTATTAAGTGAATGAAAATTCTGTTAAGCGAAAGAAAATTCTGATAACTGAAGAAAAATTCTATTAGGTGAAGGAAAATTTAAGTAAATTAAAGATAATTCTACTAATAGGAGGAAAATTCATTTAGGTGAAGGTTTAAAGAAAAATCCGTTAAGTGAAGGAAAATTCTATTAAGAGAACGGATTTCGCCATAATCGGTTATGAAATAGCCAAGTTCCATCTTAATTGACTATATTTTCGTCAATTATGTTGAATTTCATCGTAATCGATGAATCATTTAATGATGGATGTGGGCCTGATGGGATACCTTCGTCAATACTTAAATGTGTGAGCTCATATATTGTAACTCCATTATGTTATCTTTTCAACCAATCATTAATTTCTGGACAATTTCCTTCAGCTTGGAAAATTTCTCACATTGTTCCAATTTACAAAAAGGGTAACCGTTCTGATATATCAAATTATCGTGGTATTTCAATTCTTTCGTCTATACCAAAACTTTTCGAATTAATTGTGTCGAAACATTTGTTATTCCATACTAAAGTGATAATTTCTTGTTTCCAGCATGGTTTCACCAGTGGAAAATCTACGACTACCAATCTGTTGCAATTTACTAAATTCACTATTGAGTCACTTGAATCTAAAGGCGCCCAAGTTGATTCAATTTACTTTGATTTTGCTAAAGCTTTTGATTCAATCGACCATAAAATTATTATTGAAAAACTTTCGGTTATTGGTCTTGATCCAAATTTTCTTAAATGGATTTCTTCTTATCTAGTTGGTAGGAAGCAGTATGTTCTATTGAATGATGTTAAGTCAGATTATATCTATTGTCATTCAGGAGTCCCTCAGGGGTCCCATTTAGGCCCAATTATATTTCTTTTATTCGTGAATGATATTCCTAATATTTTTAAATTCTGTAAATGCTTATTATTTGCTGATGATTTGAAGATTTTCATGCATGTTCAATCTGTAAGTGATGCTGAGGTTTTGCAATCTGAAATTAATATATTGTCTAGTTGGTGCTCTAAGAATAAATTGTTCATCAATGTACAGAAGTGTAAGGTGATGTCGTTTTTCAGAACACTCAATCCAAATATTGTCAATTATTATTTTGATGGAGATCTACTTTGTAGAGTAACTTCAACTGTTGATTTAGGAGTTCTGTTTGATCAGAAATTAACTTTTGCGTTACACATAGATAAAATAATATTAAAGGCCAATTCTATGTTAGGTTTTATTTTTAGAATGACAAAGGATTTTATGGATGCATTTTCGTGTGTTAGTCTATATACTTCTTTAGTAAGATCTCACCTTGAATATGCTGTAGTGGTTTGGTATCCTCATCAGGATGTGCATATTGCAAGATTGGAATCTATTCAGAAACGTTTTACTATCTATATGGCCAGGAAGCTTGGTCATTTATCTGATCGTCATTTACCTATGTGGGAACAGGTGCGAAGTCTCCCATCGTATGTGATTCGGTGTGAGTGCCTTCATATTGATACGTTGGTTAAACGCCGAAAAATTGCATCTGCCTTGTTTGTTAGTGATTCCCTTAGTGGCCGCATTAAGTGTCCTGAACTCATTTCTGCTTGGAGCATTTATGTACCTACCAGAAGCTTGCGTCCAAGGGAATTTTTGTTTGTTGACTTTCATAGAACGAATTATGGTTCCAATGAGCCAACCAAGTCAATGGCTAGAATTTTTAATGAGTTTTACCATTTATTTAATTTTGAGAGATCCAGAGTGTATTTTCGGAAGGCAATCAGAAATTGCAATTTTTAATCTCATTTTACGTTTTTAAAGTTTTCGTTTTTTCATGTTCCGTATTGTTAGTATTCCTTTTATTTCTTTTTAATCTATAATAATTCTTTTTTTACTATTCATTAAGTTTTTAACTGTAGAATAGATTTAAATAAATAAATAAATAAATAAATCGGTTAGGATGTTTTCTTAAATACTTATAAACGAGTTCATACTAGTGATTCGAAAAAACATCTTTACTAAAATAATAAAACATTCTTCAATAAATACGTGATTAGCTATTTATGTTGCTAAATTTTGATTTTAAAAATAATTTCATTGAATAAAAATAAACCTGAAGGGGTAATATACGTATTTCTACTTTTAAAATTAGATTTAACTGAAAATTAAAAATTATAGATATCACTTTCCGATTACCAATATTGTTATTTCCGTTGGGAGACTAAATTTAATTTCATTAAATGAAGGAAAATTATATTAAGCGAAATAAAATTCCAAGTGTAAGGTAAGTTTATTAGTTGCTGACCACAACCATTTTAGAATCACATTTCCATCGCACTTGTTGAATTCCTTCATAATAGGTTAAGAAATAGCCGCCATTTTCCATCCTTATTGGCCATATTCCAGAACATCCTATAAAACTCATTTTAGAATCCCATTTCCATCACATTTGTCGTTAAGATTTGAGAAATAGCCAAGATCCATTATAATTGGCCATATTCCAGAACTTCATCTATAATCAGTTTTAGAATCCCATTTCCATCGTATATGTTTAATTTCGTATACGTTAGTTTCATTGTGTTCGGTTAATAAATAGCCAAGTTTTACCCTAATTGGTCATATTTCAGAACTTTGTCTATAATCCATTTTAGTATTCCATTTTCATTGCACTTGTCAAATTTCATCATAATCGGCTAAGAAATAGCCAAGTTTTAAAATATGTCATATTGTGTGTTCCATATTGAAATATGCCGTCTTGTACGTTATGCCTTAGTCCCATATGCCTAACTGAAATATGACATTTTAAAATATTCCGTAACGTACCATATGCCATAGTGTACCGTATGCCATTTTGAAATATGCCGTTTTGAAATATGTCATAGTGCACCATATGCCGTAATGTACCATTTGTCGTTTTGAAATATTTCGTTTTGAAATATGCTATGTTTAACGGATCCCACTAAATAGTAATGCTAGTTGAAAAACCAAAAAGTTTACAGCCACTACTCATATGTGCGACAAAAGTGAACTTTTTAAAATTTAAATGTGTGCTAAATTTTGAAGGGATCGTGCAAAAAGGGTTGATAAATTAAGATTAAATTTAATAATCTTACTAAATATAAAATGTATTTCTTCTTTTCTGACAATTCAAAATTGAAACAATTGGTTCATGTTAGTAGCTATAAAATGAGATACGAGAATTGTACCCTGCAATAGTTCCACTACGTGCTTCACTAAGTAAATTATTCAGCGGGGCTGAAATAATATATGATTTTAATACGAGTATGTTCCGAAGATTGTGAGAGAATTCAATCCAGTTTCGAACTGATGAGCTTATGATTATGAAAAAATCAATCTTCTCATCAGGCCGCGGCGACTGGACTGATTATACCACAATTTACATTCTATATATACAGAATGTGCTGTGCATTTAAGTATTAGCGAATCATAACTAATACAGATGAACTCTCTTACAATTTTTCTTCTTCACAATATTCACACAGCTCTATTTCTGTGTACGCTAATTTTTTACTTTATTAATTTTTTGTTGAATATTAATTAATTCATGTAATATCTAATATGCTACCGGTGGTTAGACCATTTTAATTGTGTTTCGATTAACACGAGAAGTATATTAGTATTTACGAACAGTAATTCAACGAAACCGACTAATAGACGTAATTGAAACTGGATTGAATTCTCTTACAATCTTCGGAACATACTCGTATTAAAATCATATAATTAAAATAAATAGAATTACGTCTATTAGTCGGTTTCGTTGAATTACTGTTCGTAAATACTAATATACTTCTCGTGTTAATCGAAACACAATTAAAATGGTCTAACCACCGGTAGCATATTAGATATTACATGAATTAATTAATATTCAACAAAAAAATTAATCTGAAATAATAATTCAAGTCCAACAAATGGTATAATTGAAAATTCCGTTAGTCAGTATATTACTATTTCCGAACATACTTCAGAATCAACACTGAATTTTCTGAATTAAAAGTCACCAAAATGTTTCGCAACATTTATTGGATCACTGATAACATCGAAAACTGGGCATTTTTCGTTTAACTGTAGTAGGTATATGGTAGCGTAAGGGTTTCGATGGCAAGAATATTTACCGATGATTTCATTTTAAGCCCAGGTATAACGAAATATTATCACGGTTAGTATTATATTTGATATTCTGTCAGTTTCGGACAGCGGCAATTATATTTCATAACTTCGAAAATGATGTTTCCCACATAGAATAATCAGATATTAACGTGAATTTAGTAATAGACAAAACTAAATAATTCTATTCAACTATACATATATGTAAGTAAGTTTGCCTAAAATAATCCAAGTTTTATTTCGAAATAATTCAGAAAATACTTCACGTAAATGATTAAATATTAAACAGACATCGCTTCAATTAAATATAAAGTAAATTTATAATTCAAATTAAAATTCTTAAAATAGCTGAAGTTAAATTAAATATAAATAAATTCCACATTTATCATAAAGCCAACTTTTGTGACACTCCCAAATAATCCTTGACTATATTGACTATGTAATCTCCATTTACCAATCGGAATAGAAGGTGGCATATCTAATGTAACATTAATTATTTGAGTTTCTACAAACCACTTATCCTACAAAGATAATTTTTTATATAATTTAGTGAGTTGCAATAAATAATTGGTATAACCAATATAATTTACCCCCTTTTGTGGTGGACAACTCGTCCACAATTTGGTAATATTATACCAGAAACGTGATGGGTTCAGAAGATCGGGGCAAACATCCACTCCAATAATTCGTAACGGTCCCTCGCTCCATGATGATTGATGAAGGTATTGTGATCGTACAAAAGACTGCAGTGGCAATTTAGGATCCATTGATTTGACACATTCGAAATATCCACCCGCCTTAACCTTATCATCATCGATTTGCTCAAATATTATATGATCAAGTAAAAAATATTCCGATATTGGTGGCACACCTTTTTCGATTGTGTATGGTTTTAGTTCATCGTCTACAATCACGCTATACTTTTTCGACTGCAAGAAAACATCTTAAGGTCGCTTACACATCATAACAGATTAAACATTAAACAAACTTACATCAATAATTTGTATACAATACAAATACCACGTCACTAAAACTAAAATTAAATTAATTTTCCAAAAATTTGCTCGGATGATTAAATTTTAACACTTGGTCGGGTTTGGTAATAAACTATAAAATATTCGTACTTGAATGAGATTGCATCCGATTAGTCGTTCGATTTTATACAAAAAAAAAATGTGCATGTTGGTATAAAAATGTATTTACACATACCTATAATTAATAGAATGAAACATGTTGAGATTAGATATCTAATAAGCCGGAACTACAACTTTGGCGAATTTAAATCGTTTACATCGATTTACGACAAGTTCTTATCTCCCCTAAAGAGATCCATTGAAATACGTAGGCATTTACTTTACCTTGGTTTTTATAGGTTTATAAACATCCTGGAACTAAAAAAGTCCCGAAAGATGTCGGAGACCCGGAGATCTATTTTTGAAAACACGACAAAATAATCTCCACTTCACATATTTCGGAGATGCATGTTCTAGAATTCATCATTCAAGATATTCATCATAATTACTAGTTCTATAAAAACAAATAATTAATGAATTTTAATTTTAATTATTTCGTTTAACTATTCTGTTGCCTTATTAATGTGTTTATTCAGAATAACAATTGGTAATTATAGAAAAATAACATATCACAGATAATTTCAATAGCCCATGGCTTAGAGAACATTTTAGTGGTTTATGGCTTTTACCACTAACTTTAAAGAATTGTTGGTCAATCTATGAAGGTGAACTAGTTTAAGGAATGTAGAACTAGGAAAGAGATCAAATCTTCTAATTACATCAGACATACTACATAGAACTAGGAAAGAGATCAAATCTTCTAATTACATCAGACATACACTAGGTGAAACAGAACGTGACTCATTTGAATGGCCTCAAATAAAACGAAACATCTTTAAACTGTAAGCTATGAAGAGTTCTAAATACTATATATCGATAAAGCATCACAAATTTTGCATGTAATTTGATGTAGGTTAGGTTAGGTTAGAGTGGCTGCCAAAACGCACACTTAGACCGATGACGGTCCGTTGTGATACCAAGGGATCCTACTCCCCTTATACCTTCATTGAAACCATTTTGAGCTACTTATATAGCGTAAGATATCTCGCACATTGCACTTCTCGAGATCTATAAGGCCGTCCAAACTATACTTGCCCAGATGTTTATGCCTCCTGTAAGCTAGCGCCGGGCATGATCAGAGGAAGTGGCTCAGAGCCTCAGCCGTAGAGTGCAGCCGTAGTTGCCGCGCTCTGCTTACCAAAGATGTCGACAGGAAGAAAGTAGAATATAGCCTCCAGGGCACGTGTAGGGGTTGTCCTCAGTGCCCCGCTTATAAACAAGCAGGCCGTTCTCTGTACCTTCTCTATCTTATTCTTAAAAGTTTTCTTGTTTAGTGCTGGCCACCACACACTCACCCTGTACATCAGAATCGGTCTGACTACAGCGGTGACGAGCCAGTGTACGAGCTCTGATTTTAGACCCCATCTCCTAACGACGGCCTTTCTACATGAGTACAGAGCCATGGTGGACTTCTTTACTCTCTCTAAAATATTGGGTATCCAATTTAGCTTACTGTCGAAGATTATTCCCAGAAATCTTACCTTATCAGTAAAAGCCAATGTCGTGCCATTTAAGGTAGGAGGGGCGACTACCGGAATTTTATATTTCTTGGTGAAGAATAGCAGCTCTCTTTTGGATGGATTTATATCCAGCCCACATTTGCTGGCCCAGTTTGCAATGATTACGAACGCGAGTTGCATGACTTCCTTAATCGTGCCTAGGTATTTCCCCGAGATCGCGATTGCTACGTCATCTGCATACGCTGTCACTCCTATTCCCTCCCTCTCCAGTTCCAAAAGTAATCCATTGATAACTATGTTCCAGAGAAGAGGTGATAGGACACCACCTTGAGGAGTTCCTCTAACTACTCGCCTCCTAATGGTAGATTCCCCCATATCGTCGTTAATAATCCTGCATTCTAGCATCTGATTTATCAGCCTCCCTAAGGGGTAGTCCACATCTAAGAAAGACAGTCCTTCCCGAACTGCCTCCGTCCTGACATTGTTAAAGGCGCCCTCTATATCGAGGAAGGCTACCATACAATACTCTTTCGAGTGGATTGATTTCTCAATTGGTTGCACCAGGGAATGCAGAGCCGTGTCCACAGATCTCCCTTTCCAGTACGCATGCTGAGAAGTCGCCCAATTACTGGGTTTTATTTTTGCATGTATGTATACGTCGATCAGTCTTTCCAATGTTTTCAACAGAGAGGATAATAGAGTTATAGGTCTTAGCTCCTTTGGGTAGGCCTGTGAATTCTTCCTCGTTTTCGGGATGAAAATCACCCTAACCTCCGTTCATTTCCTAGGAATATAATACAGTTTTAGACACCCCCTGAAGATCACCTCCAGCCATGGGAGAATGATCGACGAGTGTTTTTGCAATTCCGCTGGGATGATATCGTCCGGGCCTGCCGATTTATAGGGTTTAAAGCCGTTTAGTGCCCATAGGATCCGGTTTTTGCACACGATTTCCTCCGGGCACCCCGATGATAATTTATCCCCATTCCTACCAAGCTCCATCGACACACCCACACTATCTTAAACATTTTTGAATGGTCTCAAATAACAAATGATCCGTAAGTATGTAAACCCAATTTTCCTCTAAATCTAAATATCGGTTAGAACCCAAAGGAATTTTTATTTCTATGGACTCGGAACCGAGAAGAAATGGTTGAGCCTGTCTTAAGAAAATATTTACTAGCAACAGGAACGATTTCTTCTTTTTCTAATAATTATACCACTGCCTTTTCTTAAAAATTTCCAAGAAATGTACCGCTCTGCAAATTTGCACTACAAGCTTAATCTGAGCTATCTAATCTGAAATTTGAACTAATAAAGTCACTGGATCAAACTACGTATAACAAACTAAATTTAGAAATTCCACTCAATTATTTTGTAGGCCTTCGGACGAAATTTATAAATTTAATTCTTTTGATAACTGCCACACTTAATATCAAAGAGGCAGAGGGAGGGGGGGGGGGTGGGGGTGTGTGGGTGGGGTGGGAGGAAATTGTGTTTATGACTAACTTAGTCACGGATTTAGTGATTTTTTTGGATTTAGTCGTATGTCAACTTCAATTTGAGCAAATCATTTTTGTTTTTTGCATTTAGCAGCTGAATCGGATTTACTATTACACCGCAGTCTATCTATAGTATATTAGAGATCAAACTACGTACAACAAACTAAATTTAAAAACTCCACTTGTAGATCTTAAATGCTCAAAGGTAGTTGTGCTTTAAGTTAGAACTGATTTCGTCATAATTATGCAGAATCCAACAAGATGCCAGAAGATTTAGAGTAGAGTCCATTTTGGTAGGTAAATTTACATTTTAAAAAGTCCTTTGGAAAGAAGAATAATTTCGTTAGCTAGTATGTCAAATATTCTTCAAGGAAATAATTTCATCCAATTCTGTAATGTTTGTTACTGATTTGTTGGTTAGCCTTACCAAAAATCCTAAAATTATCCTGAAAATTTTTTGAATTTTTTAAATTATCTGAATTTTTAAAATTATTCAAATTCTTATATTCTTAATTTTTAAATTCTTAAAAAGTTAAATTTAAATTCTTTAAATTTTTCAAATTCTTTATATTCTAAAAATGCTTAAGATTGTTTAAATTCTTAAAATTTCCGAAAATTCATTAATACATTAAATGTTTATGTCCGTTAGAATTTCATTCAAATTTAAAAAGTCTATATATAGGTTGAATTATTCTAAACTCTTCAATTCTTTAAAATCATCATTATTTTATATTCTTTAGAATTATTCAACCTTTCGCTTTAAATCATTAGTCTTTAAATTTAAAAATTCTTTAATCGCTCTTAACTACAAATTCTATAAAGTTTAAAAATCCAATATGTTTCTTAAATCCTATAAATTCTGTAAATTTTATATGTTTTAATATGACTATAAGCTCTTACAAATCTTTAAATTTTATGAATTATATAAATGCTTTAATTTTTGTAGATTTTTTTAGTTCTATTAATTGTTTCAAGTGTGTCTGTTTCATAAATTCTACAAACTAAAAATTTTACTTGTTTTATAAATACAAAAATTTCAAAAAATTCTATAAACTTTAACAATTCTGTAAATTCAATCATTTCTTAAATTTTATAAGTTCTATAAATCCTATGAATAAAGTTTAAAAATTCAGTAAGTGCTTTCAATTCCCATAAATTATTTAGTTATAATAAATTCTGTAAATTCTATAATTTATAAAAATTCAATAAATTCAATAAATTTATGAATTTTATAAATTTAATGAATTCTATAAAATATATAAGCTCCACCAATTTTATAAATTTTTTAAATTTTATAGATTCTATGGGTTCTATGAATTGTTTCAAGTTTGACAGTTCTGTAAATTCTACAAACCCAAATTTTACTTATTCTAAAAATTTCATATTTTCTATAAATTCTATACATTTTAAAAATTCTTTGAATTCTGCAAATTTAAAAAAATCAAAAATTTCGATAAATCATATAAATTCAATAATTTCTACAAATTCTATAAATCCTATGGATAAAGTTTTAAAATTTGATAAATTCTTTACATTCTACAAATCTCATACATTCTTTAATTCTTAAAAGTCCAATAAATTCTATAAATTTTAAGTCTGTAAATATTATAAATTTTAATAAATTTTTAAAAACCTATAAATTCTATAAATATTAAGAATTTTATAAAATTCATTAATTCGTCTACAATTTCATTAAATTTTAGTACAGTACAATTAAGTCTGTCTTGCTCAAGTTCTTTAAATTTTATAAATTCAAATTTGACTTATTTTAAAAATTCCATAATTTCTAAAATTTTACGAATTCAATAAATTCTTAGAATTCTATAAATCTAACAAATTCTGTAAATCCTATAAATTCTATTAATTCTAAAACGTGAATCTAGGTTTTTGATATATTTCAGAAAGCTGGAAAAACGAGCAAATTTGTCATAGTAGAATCATTAAAATTAACAGTAAAAAATTAACCGGCCGATTTTCGGGAATACCGAAATTTTGAATTCCGGAATTGAATGCCCTGATTAGAAGTGCAATAAACATAAGTAACTGTTTTCATTTAATGTTAGTGGTAGAAGCCATAAGCCACTAAAAGGTTCTCTGTGCCGTGTGTTATTGAAATTTTATCTGTGATTTGTTGTTTTTTTATAATTACCAATTGTAATTCTGAATAAACACATTAAGGGCATAAAACATGTTTAATCCGCAATATATTGTTAAACGCAGTAATTAAAATTTAAATGCATTAATTATTATTTGTTTTTATAGAACTAGTAATTATGATGAATATCTTAAATGTTAAATAATTCTAGAACATGCATCTCTGAAATATATAAAGTGGAGATTATTTTATCGTGTTTTCAAAAATAGATCTCCGGGCCTTTGACATCTTTCGGGGCTTTTTTAGTTCCAGAATGTTTATAAACTTATAAAAACCAAGGTAAAGTAAATGCTTACGTATTTCAATAGATCTCTTTAGGGGAGATAAGAACTTGTCGTATATCGTTGGAAACGATTTAAATTCGCCAAAGTTGTAGTTCGGCTTATGAGATATCTAATCTCAACATGTTTTGATCTATTAATTATAGGTATGTGTAAATACATTTTTATACCAACATGCACATTTTTTTTTGTATAAAATCGAACGACTAATCGGATGCAATCTCATTCAAGTGAGAATATTTTATATTGTAGTTGAGTGCCAAACCCGACCCAGTGTTAAAATAACTTATCCGAGCAAATTTTTGGAAATTAATTTAATTTTAGTTTTAGTGACGTGGTATTTGTATTCTATACAAATTATTGATGTAAGTTTGTTTAATGTTTAATCTGTTATGATGTGTAAGCGACCTTAAGATGTTTTCTTGCAGTCGAAAAAGTATAGCGTGATTGTAGACGATGAACTAAAACCATACACAATCGAAAAAGGTGTGCCACCAATAACGGAATATTTTTTACTTGATCATATAATATTTGAGCAAATCGATGATGATAAAGTTAAGATAGTTGGATATTTCGAATGTATAAAATCAATGGATCCTAAATTACCTCTGCAGTCTTTTGTACGATCACAATACCTTCATCAATCATCATGGTGCGAGGGACCGTTACGAATTATTGGAATGGATGCTTGCCCCGATCTTCTGAGCCCATCACGCGCCTGGCATAATATTACCAAATTGTGAACGAGTTGTCCACCACAAAAGGGGGTAAATTATATTGGTTATACCAATTATTTATTGCAACTTACTTAAGTACATAAAAAATTATCTTTATAGGATAAGTGGTTTGTTGAAACTCAAATAATTGATGCATCATTAGATTTTCCACCTTCTATTCCGATTGGTAAATGGAGTTTTCATACTCAATATAGTCAAGGATTAGGGAGTGCCACGAAATATGGGTTTATGATAAATATGGAATTTATTTATATTTAATTTAACTTCTGCTATTTTACGAATTTTGATTTGAACTATAAATTTACCTTATATTAAATTGAAGTAATGTCTGTTTAATATTTAATCATTTCGAAATAAAACTTGGATTATTTCAACTATACATAACTATGTATAGTTGAATAGAATTGTTTATGTTTGTCTATTACTAAATTCACGTTAATGACTGATTACTCTGAGGGGAAAGCATCATTTTCGATCCGCCTATAGTTTTTATCTTAAAGAAAATTCTCATGGTACCAAGTCAATATTTTTAGAATTATTGAAATTTATTTGAGACAAATATAACTAAAATAGAGATTGTGATATAAGTGCAGCTCTTCAAATCTGACGACACCTTATTTACAGATTCTTGACGCATTTTAGAGACAATGTTAAATCTATGAAATATCCCCAACTGAAACTGACAGCATATCAAATATAATACTAACCGTGATAGTAATTCGTTATTACCTGGGCTTAAAATGAAATCATCGGTTAAGATTCTTGCTATCGAAATCCATAACCTACCACCGAATTGAAGTTCTTAGCAAATAATAAAAAATTTAGTAGTGTGAGTAATCCAAATAGTATAAGTTTAGGCGATTTTTGTGTCATCGAACAAACTATTGAAGTGACTAAATTTATTCACCAAAAAATCAAAAGTCCCAAGGGCAAATGATTTTTCACGAATGTTCATGTTCACAAATTTCGTCGTCGGAATATCGTACAACACTTGATGCAAATATTGCTTGTTATTTATATGGCCGACCCCAGGGACCGACCATTTGATAATTTTTACATCAAGTGCATACTAAGGACAAGTCTTGTTTGGTTTCTTTATTAAACAAAAATCGTAACTGAATTGGATTTTAATGTTAGGTTATTTCTTTCGTAATCTGCATTCAGGCGTATAATTTGTATTACCACTACATATAAATACGTATACGTATACGAGAAATTGGTTATTTTTTTTTGCTATGTTCTTCACAGGTATAAGCTACCATATACAACAGTTAAACGATTATAACAGTGATTCAATAAATGTTACGGAACATTTTGTTGACTTCAGAAATTTCAGTGAAGGACTGAATGAAATATTTTGAGTAACAGCTTCTGACCGAACGACTATGTTCATCTGCTATCACATTTGTTTACCAAATTTGTATACAATTTTTTAATCGTACTCATTCATTTTTATTCTCCAACGAATCCAACGAGATATAGGATATGAACTCTTATGTACCCATATGAGAGGTTTGTGGTCCGCTTGAATGAGAAGTGTCTACCATACAAATATGGCCTAAAGTGTTGAACGGCTCAAACAATGGCTAACATTTTCTACATGCTTTTTGGCATAACCGATTTAAAATTTGATAATGTACAATTTAATGATTTGATTTACGTAATGCTAATGTTTTAATTTTATTACATTATTGAATATTACATTTGAGGTTTGGAAACGTGTCAATTAAAAGCTTAAAAAAAAAACTAAAATTTAAAACTTAAAATTTTACATAACTTCAGATTTTAAAGAATTCGTTGTATTGAAATCCGAAAATATTTGATCATTGAATCCTGGAATATCTCTAGCAACTTTGGATTGTTAAAATAAAGTTTTCCTTCGCGAATGACGACTAAGGTCGAAAATTCACTAAATCTCACTAACATCTAGCTTAAACCACAACTACCTTTGTGCTTTAGAAATCTACAATATAATTGATTGGAATTAATAAATTTTGGTTTATTATAAATAGTTCGATCCTTAAAACCTATAGGCTGCAGTGTAACAAATCCGATTTAGCTAAACTTCGTTCAGGCATCCTATTGAATAAAAAGTGGTTAGCAAAAATTGAGGTCGACGTAGTACGACTAAATTCAAAAAATTCACTAAATTGGTTATAACCACTTAAAATTTTATATGTGACAGTTATCAAAACAATTAAATTTATAAATTTGGTTTGAAGGTTTAGTAGGAAATTTGAGTGAAATTTGATAGATGAATGAAGTTACTATTAAAATTTGAAAATTTTTATCAAACAACACATTTTGTCAAATTCTATCTAATCCATTTTTTTAAGTTTATTCAAACTTAGTCAAGTAAAGAAATTAAAATATTTAGGTCACTTTTAAATTTCAATCAAATGTTATCGAATATGTTACGGGGGAACTTGACTTTATTTATATTAAAAAAAAACTGCTTTTATATTCTTTTTTTTCTGCCTACGTGACTTGTGAATCTCCTCCCCCGCCCCCCTCCCTATTTTATTTTCCCCTAAAAAAAACGATAACCACAAAATAAAAGAGAAGAAGAATTGGTTGACGATCTGGTATCATATTGTTAAAGCAACATCGTTCAAATTTGTTGTGAATTGCTCTCAGTAGTGTACGGCAAATCGCCATGCTCCGTTCGAGAAACGTTCCGCGCATTACGTGATTTTTATCCTCGCCAGGCAAAGCCGCGGCGGACATTTGAACTACGTGAAAATTGGTCGCACGATTAACCAATTTTTTTATTAACTTTGCAAGAAATTTTTGTTCATACCTTTTGTTCTTGGTTTAACTTACCAAGTTCTTATGTTACTTGAAAAGTCTGGAAACCAATTTTGGTAGATTAATGGGTTATTAACTTACCAAGTTCTTATGTTACTTGAAAAGTCTGAAAACCAGTTTTGGTAGATTAATGGGTTTTACAAGTTACATACACAATCGTTAAGAGCTTCATTCAGGTCTTCGAAATGTGTACATATAGATTTTCAACCATTGCCTTATATTTCCAAAGCCTTTTACAGTTGAATAGATGTCTGCTTTGCTTATAAAGTTAAAGGTGGCGAAGGCTCGTTACACGGTTTCCTGCACTCAATGGCGTATTATAATTGAGGGTGGTTTGAATAAGGAAAATATTTAAATTTCAATAAAATCAAATAGACTTGGTATCTTGTCATATCAACTCAATGGTTTACATTAAAAACTCTGAAAATATTTAATAATTAAATCCCACAATTCAAGGTTAGGTTAGGTTAGAGCGGCTGCCAAAACGCACCCTTAGACCGATGACGGTCCGTTGTGATACCGAGGGATCCTACTTCTCTTCCACCTTCACTGGAACCAATTTGAGCTACTTATGTAGCGTAAATATCTCGTTTATTGCAGTTCTTGAGATCCATAAGGCCGTCCAAACTATACTGCCCAGATATTTGTGCCTCCTGTAAGCTAGCACCGGGCATGAGCAGAGGAAGTGGCTCAGAGTCTCTTCCTCCTCCTCATCCATGCAGCTTCTACAGAAGTCATTTGTCATTGACCCAAGCTTCAGGCAGTGTCCTGTGAGTACCCCTACGACTATACCTAAGTCAGGTCTGCGTAGGGATAGTAGCGTCTTGGGCCGCTCCAAGTCCAGTTTCGGCCAGACTTCGGTCCACCTCTTCTGTGCCGAGGCTATCGCCTCATTACCAAGCGCCCTAAAAATCGCCGCTATGGGCCTCCCCAGATTTGCCCTTTCCGGTTTCAATTGGAGAGTTGTGCCTTGCCTTGCCCGTTCGTCCGCCCTTCAGTTCCCCCGTACGTCCGAGTGACCGGGGACCCAGACTATCTGGATATTGAACTGCTCACTCATCTCGTTAAGAGATGAGCGGCACCTCAATGCCACCACGGATGTCAGACTGACTGTCCACATATATTGTTATATCCCTTGTGGATATGACATTATGCCTCAACCAAGTCAGCGCTTCCTCAATCGTTACCACCTCCGCCTGGTACACACTGCAGTGATCAGGAAGACGAACGGATAAATTCACATTTAATTTGTCACAAAAGACTCCTGCTCCGACTTTGCCGTCTAGCTTGGAGCCGTCACTGTAAAATTGTATACAACCAGTTTCTGCTATTGACCTGTTCCCCCATGATTCCCTTGAGGGGAGAAGAGTCCGGAAACCCATTTCAAAGCAAACAACCGGTGTTGTGTAATCACTATTCACCACATCTGCCTTTAGCGACCTGCCAATCGTCGAGTGACCCTTCTGAAGACATTTCCACTCACCCACGGCAGAGAGTCGTGCAGCCGTAGTTGCCGCTCTCTGCTTACCAAGGATGTCGACAGGAAGAAGGTAGAACATAGCCTCCAGCGCACGTGTAGGGGTTGTCCTCAGTGCCCACAATTCAAAGTCGATTTAAATTTTTTAAGTTTTTCTATGTCCCATTCAAAGTATTTTTTTTTTCAAAATATTTAGACGCAGTGAGAGGGAGTTGAGAGAAAGGGCCGACTGAAAAATGCTTGTTTGATGTTTTGAAAGTTTAGTTGGAATTTTTAAACATCTACTATGTCGAATAACACAATTTATTGATTTTTAATTTTTTTAAAATCAGTAATTGGAATTTTATGTTTTTGATTCAGAATATGGTCGATACATTTTTTTAATTTTTCTGATTTTTCTAAGTATATATTTACGGTACATTCATATATCGAAAATCAATTTAAATTAAATTTTTAATATATAAGTTAAAATAAAGTTTTCCATTCTTGTATGGAAGTTTTAAAAAGTTTTTTTTTTGTTTTTTAGAGCCGCTTACAAATTTCCAAAATTTCAAAATTCAAAAATTTGAATATACCAAAGAATTAACTAATTTTGAAATTCGTTATATTGAAATAGAAAATTTTAAAATTTTCTATTTTGAATTTTTTACCCAGCATCGTGAATGCCGTTTAACCGGTAATTTATCGTCTCAGAACTTATTCATTTGACGTAAATAGAGCTTAAGCTGACGGCATATATAATTTGATATGAATTTGTCAACTAAATAATGAACTGATTCAAAATTGAATGCAAATTGATTCTCACTTATCTAATTTTACATTATAGAAACTAAAATTCCACACCCCCTTCCTTAATTTTCCATTACATAAAATAATTAAAAATCCTGCAAGAATTCAAAATTCTCATTTCATGTGGATTTTTGAAGTGAAACTTTTTTAGGCAGGGCATGATTCGAAAAAAAAACAAAAAAACAAAAGAATATTGAAACGAAATTCTGTGACGATCGTGTAACATAAATTTTATATTCGGAAAATAAATCGTGTGATGAAAATATATCAACACACATTTTACATAGCAATACAATAACGAATTATCCTATGAATAATCGAATCAATGCCTCCCAGATTTGTATTTGTGTATATTGGTTGCAATATTATACATTCATACATAAATACAAAACAAGTATGTTTACATTAGTACGAAAATATCACAAATCGCCAATACTAATATAATACTTATAGTTTTTGTGGTATTTAGATAAAGGCGGTTATTACGAACTTACCCGGTCGATATAGCATATTTCATTGTGGAATATTACAAAACGGCATGTTTCAAAATGGCATATTTCAAAATGGCATATGGTACAATACTGCATAAGGTACACTATGACATATTTCAAAATAGCATATGATACACTACGGTATCTACGACATATTTCAAAACGACCGATTTCATATGGTACACTGTGGTATTTTTTAAAATGCCATATTTCAAAACGGCATATGGCACACTAGGTCGGCATATTTTAAAAATTTGCCATTCGACAAGTATGTTGGAAAAGGGATTCTAAAATAAGTTTGTAGTAGCTTAAAATTGTAAATTGTTTTTGAAATTTTCTTTATGAATTTTATTTCATATCTATTATTTTTTTACGGAAATAGGGCCGAAAGGCCGAACCAAGCTTTATATATTTTTATCAAAATTTTTGTATAAGAATATTTAATAGTAAATCGCCTTAAATAATAAAATCTTCTTACGCTGGTTTTTGTCATATAATTAAAAATTAATTAATTTTAATAAAAAAGAAGAAATAAATAATTTTTTTTTCCGACAAAATTTGATCACATTAATATGCTACATACACCACAGGATTTATTAGCACGTATTTTCAATATATTTAAATGATTTTACATTAAGAAATAAATTCACTGGTCTTAAATATTGATTTGGAAAATTTAACGAAAATTTGGCCCTTCGACCCATTCGGCCTTACAACACTTTCGGCCTTTCGACCCAATCGGCCATTAGACATTCGGCATTTCGACACATTCGGCCATATGACATTTTGCCTTTCGACATTCGGCTTTCCGATACTCAGCCTTTCAACATAGAACGTTTTCACGTTTACTAAATTATTATGGTTCCAAATTTCTGTATTTAATAATTCAGTAAGTTCAGAATTAAACCTCACTCTTATTTATAAATTAATAAGATTTCCGACTATTTTCGTTTATATTATCGCCTAATTAATTCATTACAACGAAGATGAAAGATTCCAACGTTTCAATCGGTTGTTTCTGTTGTACTTCGTCAGTTGTTATTGTTTAAGTAACCACAAAACTGGAAATCGGTTCGATAAAAAAAAACAAAAAAAAATTAAAATTTGTATAACCCTTAAAGAAGGCCATAAAAACAATCATTATAAAAATAAAATAAATTCGGCGAATTAATAAGCGAATTAGCTAATTACCTTGAAATTTGTTCCATCTAGTTACAAATAATTTTATTTAATAGAAATAACCTCTAAACGTTACTAAAGGGCTAATTCACGTATTTTTAATTTTAAAATTAGATTTACATACAAATTTATTTCCATTGGAAGAATAAATTTAATTTTATTAAGTGAAAGAAAATTCTTAAAATTGAAGAAAAATTCTAATAGATGAAGGAAAATTTAAGTAAATTATATGGATGTGAAGTTTTTCCCATTTTTTTCCCAGATATATGTATACAAATCCTATTGGAATAAACAAAATTCTATTGGATTCTCATTGATTTTGGTATGTGTTGGTGCTTTTTGTACACTGTTAAGATTTCAGAATTTATTTATAAATGTTTTGTTATTAAAATAAATTTCGATTAAATTCAAGGGATTAAAAGAACATAATTTTAATTGAAACTTATGTAAGAAAATTTGTAAAATGCGAATCACAAAGCTCATTTATAATGAAATATAAAGAGTCGGTCATACATATCGATCTATTCCGATAAATATCAACGTGCTAAATATAAAACCAAAGTTCCGAACCATTAAATTAAACATCAAAGTTTTAGTACAAATTATAAATTTGTTCCAATAAGAATTCAATTATCTGTCCAATAGAAAAAATACATTACACCACAAAAAATGTTAAGCAAAAAATTAGTTTATAAAATACTTTTCAATAAATATACTTCAATAGGTCGCGAATTTGTTCAGGTATTCCGTGGAAACTGAGCTATAATCTGTCGCAAAAAGTGTTAATGGCATTGGGCCAATTTCATATAAAAGCTCAATTTGAAGATTAAAATTCGAATTTCGCACATTTATTTCGCTGGTTAGGGAATACGTTCAAAGTTTGATGGGTAGAAAATATAATAGCCTATTTCATCAGCTATTTTATGAACTATCACAACTTGAGTCCAAATCTCTGAAAATGACCGTTAATGGCCTTTTATCAATTTCATGCAAAATCGTCATTTGAACTCAAAAATTCGCAATATATTTATTTCCCTGGTTAGGAGATATGTTTATAGCTTGATGGATAGGGATTTTTCCTTCCTTCCACAAAAATTGTCATTCCATTGAAGATTTAGTCATAAGTACTTGGCAGTAGCAAACTGTTTCCAATGGAACACAGTGAATACGCACTCATTTATCACAAAAAAAAAAACAAGATTTTTTTTTTTGGTTTTATCTGTCAAAAAATATTGTTTTTTGATTATGCAAAAAAAAGTTTAATAATTTAAAATAATTTCAATTTCCATAATATAAATATACTGAAAAAATTTAATTACTTTAACAAATTTAATTAATTATGTTTAAAAAAAAATTCACAATAAATTAAATTGTTTGACGTTTATTTTCCATTTTGATTTATATTGCTTTCATTTTGGTCGTTTCCTCGGGTTTAACATAACATTTAACGGAATGAAGTTAGGATCATAAGTAATTGAAATTTTTTATCACGTTTGCTCGAGGAAACACTAGGACTGTTCCACTTTCAGCATTAAATATCTCGAAAACTATCTAGGGCAAAAAATTGAGACTTTTTGACTTTATAATGTCGAAAAAACAAGTTTTTGATGCCCAATCGTACGCACAAAAAACATATATGATTTCTTTTTGAGGTTATGTTAACCGTCAGTAAATCTTTAGTTTGATTATGTACAAAATTACACAGATTTTGTCACACAAACTATTTTAATAACACAACTTATTTATTAATAAATAACGAACTCGTAAAAATTCCGGAGTGATTAAAAACGATGAATTTTTTAACGTCTTGAATTGTCACAATTGTGATTGACATTTCTTGTTTATTGGAATTTGTAAATCTTGCAAAAAATGATTATCAAAATAATGACATTTCTTACATAATATTTATTAGCTTTATTTAGGTTTTTTTTATTAGTTTTACATATATGTTTGATTCAGAGATGGATACTGTAAAAAACATTTTGACAGCTAGTAAAACAACTGAAAAATGTAAAATTTTAGCTTCATTTATTTTCAGAACTGTTTCAATAGTTTCAACAGTTTCAAAATTTACCAGTATATTTGAGAAACTTGTTGACGAAACAATAAGAATATTTTGTTTCCTCTTTTTCGTAATATCCGCACGCACAGCTTTTAACACTTTCCGGTAGTTTTTACACTTTTCGACAATATTTGATCCTTTTCAAGAGTTTTTGACCCTATTCGACAGTTTTTGACATTTTTCGACAGTTTTTGACGATAATTTAATGTTTTTGACCTATTGGTCATGATTCAGTCGAGAAAAAATGATAAAAAATATCATGATGTTTTTTATTTCCCTAACTTCACTTCGTTGTATTTTATGTCATGTCAGACAAAACGACCAAAATGAAAAAAGTAATTTAACACGTCAAACTTCGGTATAACACCTCTATTTGAGCAACATCAACACGAATTTATCGCGATTTTAATATAAAATAACTAAAAATACCCTTCCTAAATAATATTAAAAATATCACATTACAATCCAAAGCCAAATATTTTGTTTCCAAATATGTATTTATTTTGACAGCTAAAACCAAAAAAAACTTGTTTTTTTTTGTGACAAATGAGTGTGTTTTATGGCAAAACGTGATAGAAAATATCATGATAATTTTTATCACTTTTGCCCGACTGAACACTAGGATTTTTGATAAAATTGTCGAAAAACCAGATTTTTAACGTTTTACCGTCTTTGGCTTTAATTATCCGAATATTTGACAGTTTGTTTAGGGTTAAAGCAACGTAATATAATAGTATAATAATAGATGGCGCTTTTTACTTAGTTAATGCAATTCCTGTTCTACTAAAACCTTTATAAGATTTTTTGTATGTGATACGATTTCTAATCTAATAAGAAAATAAAAAGATTTATTATGAAAAATTTTTATCCGGAATAATTTTCTATGCAAATAAATTCCGTTAATGATTTTGACTCTAATCGTAATGTCAAAGTTATACTATATCAAGCTGATAAGGTATCCCTTATCCCCAGACATAAAGGTGCTTCGAATTTTTAACTACAAATTGCGATTTGGCACTAAATTGATAAAAAGTCGTTAACGGCCATTCTCTTGGACTCAAGTTGTGATAGTTCACAAAATAATCGATTAAAATCCCCATCCATTAAGCTATTAAGGTATCCCCTAGCCAGAGAAATAAATGTACTGCGAATTTTTGAGTTCAAATTGCGATTTTGCATGAAATTGATAAAAGGCCCATAACGGCCATTTTCAGAGATTTGGACTCAAGTTGTGATAGTTCATGAAATAGTCGATTAAATTCCCTATATCTCAAGCTATAAACGTATCCTCTAACCAGAGAAATAAATGTGCTCCGAATTTTTAAGTTCAAATTGCGATTTTGCATGAAATTGATAAAAGGCCATTAACGGCCATTCTCAGAGATTTGGACTCAAGTTGTTATAGTTCACGAAATAGCCGATTAAATTCCCTATCCATCAAGCTATAAACATATCTCCTAACCAGAGAAATAAATGTACTGCGAATTTTTGAGTTCAAATTGCGATTTTGCATGAAATTGATAAAAGGCCATTAACGGTCATTCTCAGAGATTTGGACTCAAGTTGTGATAAAACACAAAATAGCCGATCAAATTTCCTATCCATCAAGCTACAAAGGTATCTCCTAACCAGCGAAATAAATGTACTGCGAATTTTTGAGTTCAAATTGCGATTTTGCATGAAATTGATAAAAGGCCATTAACGGCCATTCTCAGAGATATGGACTCAAGATTTTATAGTTCACGAAATAGTCGATTAAATTCCCTATACATCAAGCTATAAACATATCTCCTAACCAGAGAAATAAATGTACTGCGAATTTTTGAGTTCAAATTGCGATTTTGCATGAAATTGATAAAAGGCCATTAACGGCCATTCTCAGAGATTTGGACTCAAATTGTGATAAAACACAAAATAGCCGATCAAATTTCCTATCCATCAAGCTACAAAGGTATCTCCTAACCAGAGAAATAAATGTACTGCGAATTTTTGAGTTCAAATTGCGATTTTGCATGAAATTGATGGAAGGCCACTAATGGCCATTCTCAGAGATTTGGACTCAATTTGTGATAGTTCATGAAATAATCGATTAAATTCCCCATCCATCAAGCTACTAAGGTATCCCCTAACCAGAGAAATAAACGTGCTTCGATTTTTTAACTTTAAATTGCGGTTTTGCATGAAATTGATATAAAGCGATTAACGGCCATTCTCAGAGATTTGGACTCAAGTTGTGATAGTTCACGAAATAGCTGATTAAATTCCATACATATCAAGCTATGAAGATATCGCCTAACCATAGAAATAAATGTGTTTTGATTTAATCTTCGAATTTTAAATTGCGTTTTTACTGAAATTGATAAAGGCAAAACACCCTTTGTCACAGATTTGGGCTCAGTTTCTTATAGTTCGCATGACATCTGAATATATTCTCCATCCATCAAGTTGAAGATTTGGACTCAGGTTCTGATAGTTCACGTGAAATCTGAATATATTCTCCATCCATCAAATTGAAGATGAATTCCCTGTCCCCAGAAATAAATTTCTTCCACCTTTTAATCTTCAAATCGCAATTTTGGCATAAATACTAAAGGGGTCATTTATTTAATTAATAAATTAGCTGATTAAATTCCGGAATTCAGTAATAATTTTCATTCAGAAATAATTTTTATTCTTGATTTATAATTTGATTCTTTTCTATTTTTTAATAAAATTACATTTTTAGTACTAAATATTTCAATAGGAATCTAAATTTTTTCAAATTGGAATTCAATTTAACAGTATGAAACTAACACTATAAATCAAAATGGGAATTTTGGGAAAAACTTCACACCCATTTTGTTTTCTTTATATAGTAGAATTTTAACAGGTTGAAAGATACAATAATTATTAACCCTTAGGTTATAAATACTATGAAACATTTTAAGTCGAGGAGAAATGAAATTCATTTGCTCATTTCAATATACACATTAATTCAATAAATACAACAATTCAATTAGTTTCGATTTTCCTTTTTTTTTTTTTTTTTTTTTTGCAAATATCACACAAAATGTATTACAATTGGTATCGAATTTTCCATCTATTCAGGTTTGTTAATTTTGAAGCATAAAATCGAATTATATGTATGCGCAAAAAGCTAATTTCCTGCTTAAAAATGCAACGGGGGACTGAGATACCTCCCAATTTTTTTTTTTTTTTTATAGCGACAAAATTTTATTAAAAATAACATTGTATGTTATGTTGTGTATACGTTCGTGCAATGTGTACAATCAAGTACAAATCCAAAATTAGATTTTCCACGAAAAAAAAAACAAAAATGTTCTAAAATGGTTTTTCAATATTTTAAATTGTTTCCTGCGGTAAAAGTCCAACAACCACAAATTTTTTTTACCGTGTTTATGTACGTTTTTAACAATAAATAAATTAAATTTGAGGAAAAAACCAAATTATAATTTTTTTTTTTTTAAAAATTAAATGAAAATTACCAAATCTGTGAAAATTTTCATTTCAAATGTTCTCATTCATTTTACGTCATTGTATTACCGCTTACAATTTTGTATACCTATATCTAAATAGGTTGTGTGCTTGTTTTTGTATACAAGTGGACGGTGTATAATTGTTTATAAAAATTTCTACTTTTGTTTATATTTTGCTCGTATGCAGTGGGAGATTCCCTACAACGCTATTTATAGATTACACAAAAGTTTTACTGGATCACGGATTAAACCGGAATATTCAATTGAAGAGGATTATTATTCATTTAGTAATTACGTGTAAGTAGTTTTGAAATGGAAAACTTACTTGTCGAGCTGTAATATAACGGTCGTCGTTTTGTACTTTTTCTTGAGTCAATGTGTCGTTTGACCACATATTTTGTAAAATAAATTTTAATTATTAAAAACATATGTTGCAATGGTAAAGAAAATTACGCAATTATGCTTATTTTTTTATTAGGTTTACGGTAAACATCATTTATTGTAAAATATGCTTTACCTATTATCAAATTATTGGTTTTTTAATTAGTAATTAAACCGTAAAATCTGGTAAATAAATTGTAATGAACATTATGATAAGTAGACCGTCGCGAGCGATAAGAATACATAAGGTTTTTTTAGTCCAGTGTGGACTACTTGTCGGTCTTTCAGTCTGTCCGGCTGTCTCATAAAGGGACGGCTAAAAAATTTTTATGGATACAAATAATTATTTTTGGATTATGTGTAATTTGAGAGATACCTGGAAATTTAAAGACAGCTTACTTGCATAAATATTCACAATGCCTGAAGCTAGATGAAGGTCACTACTCAAAACTAGAAAAAGCTTGGTGATTTCATTTCAATCTAATTTTAAAATTTGAGTAAAATTTTAGAGCGAGCGAAATGAGTTAAATTTTTATCCAGAATTCGAATGCATTTACATACTATATCGAATCGAAAAGTTAGGTTTGAAAAGAGTTATAAATCTCGAGTCTGGATTATGTATAATTTGAGAGCCAGCTAATTTAAAGCCAGCTTATTGGCACAAATATTCACAATACCTGAAGCTAGATGAAGAACACTGCTGGAAACAAAGAAAAGCTTGGTGATTTCTGTTCAATCTAATTTTAAAATTTGAGTGAAATTTTAAAGTGAGCGAAATGAATTAAATTTTTACCCAGAATTTGATTGCATTAGCATACTATATCAAAGGGTTTGAATTGAATTTTAAATTTGAGTAGTATTAGTTAAAAATTTGAAATTGACTCAAATTATGCTTATTTTATATTTAACGACTTAAGTAATTTACCGGATTTAAATTACCTGAAGCAAAGCGAGAAATTAACTAGAAACAAAAAAAAAAAATTGGTGATTTGTGTTCAAAACAATTTTAAAATTTAAGTGAAATTTTAAAATGAGTCAAATTAGTTAAAATTTACATTTAACTGTAGGTTTGAATTTAGTTTTAGATTTGAGTAGAACTAGTTAAACATTTGCAATCGATTCAAGTTAGGCAATAAGTACAACGAATTGGCATTTGAAACACTTCCATATTAGGGTTTACATTTTAAATATACGGTTTTATTTTAATTTTTAATTTGAGTGAAATTTTAAATTGAGCGAAATTACCTGGAAATTTTAAAAATAGCTTACTTGCATAAATATTCACAATGCCTGAAGCTAGATGAAGGTCACTGCTGGAAACAAAAATGTTTGGTGATTTCAGTTGAATCCAAATTTAAAATTTGAGTGAAATTATAAATTGAGTGAAATGAGTTATATTTTTACCCAGAATTTGAATGCATTTACTTACTATATCGATAGGGTTTGAATTTTATTATAAATTTGACTAGTAATTGTTAAAAATTTGAAATTGACTCAACTTATGCTTAATAACTATTTAACGACTTAAGCAATTTACGGGATTTAAATGACGTGAAGCAACGCGAGAAATTTACTTGAAACAAAGAAAAAACTTGGTGATTTGTGTTGAAAACAATTTTTAAAATTTAAGTGAAATTTCGAAAATGAGTGAAATTAGCTAGAATTTTACATTTAATTCTAGGTTTGAATTTAATTTTAGATTTGAGTAGAACTAGTTAAAAATTTGCAATCGATTCAAGTTAGGCTTAATCACCACGGGTTACCTGAATAAATTACATTATGTCTCAAGTTATCTGAGGCAATTTATAGATACAAAAAGAAAATTCTTGATCAAGTGAATCAATCAAATTTTAAATATTTAAGTGAATTTTAAAAGGGCTAGGAATAAGTCAACAACTTCGTCCAGAAATTTGAAGAATTTGAAACACTTCCATATTAGGGTTTACATTTTAAATAAATGGTTTGAAAAGAGTTACAAATGTGAAACGTAACTTCGGCTCAATTCTGGATTATGTATAATTTGAGAGATATGTTCTGGAAATTTAAAGTCAGGTTACTTGCATAAATATTCACAATGGCTGAAGCTAGATGAAGACCACTGCTCGAAACAAAGAAAACCTTGGTGATTTCAGTTCAATCTATTTTCAAAATTTGAGTGAAATTTTAAAGTGTGCGAAATGAGTTAAAATTTTACCCAAAATTTGAATGCATTTACATGCTATATCGAAAGGGTTTGAATTTAATTTTAAATTTTAGTTCTAATAGTTAAAAATTTGAAATTCACTCAAGTTATGCTTAGTAACTATTTAACGACTTAAGCAATTTACCGGATTTAAATTACTTAGTACTTGAAGGAAAACGAGATGTTTAGTCGAAACAAAGAAAAAACTTGGTGAACCGTGTTCAGTACAATTTTAAAATTTGAGTGAAATTTTAAAATGAGTGAAATTAGTTCAAATTTTACATTTAATTGTTTGTTTGAATTTAATTTTAGATTTGAGTAGAACTAGTTAAAAATTTGCAGTCGATTCAAGTTGAGCTTAATAAAAACAACGAATTTTACAAAGGGCACAATTTATCGAAATTTTAAAAAACTTGATCGAGTGAATCAATCAAATTTTAAAATTGTTGTGAATATTAATAGGCTAGGAATAAATTACAATTTCCTCCAGAATTTTGAAGAATTTGAAACACTTCCATATTAGAGGTTACGTTTTAAATAAATGGTTTGAAAATAGTTATAAATCTCAAGTCTGGATTATGTATAATTTGAGAGCTTTCTGGAAATTTAAAGCCAGCTAATTGGCACAAATATTCACAATGCCTGAAGCTAAATGAAGAACACTTCTGGAAACAAATAAAAGCTTGGTGATTTCTGTTCAATCTAATTTTAAAATTTGAGTGAAATTTTAAAAGGAGCGAAATAAGTTAAACTTTCACCCATAATTGGAATGCATTTACATACTATATCGAAAGGGTTTGAATTGAATTTTAAATTTGAGTAGTAATAGTTAAAAATTTGAAATTCACTCAAGTTATGCTGAATAACTTAACGATTTAAGCAATTTATCGCGAGATATTTACTCGAAGCATAGAAAAAACTTGGTGAATTGTGTTCAATACAATTTTAAAATTTAAGTGAAATTTTAAAATGAGTGAAATTAGTTAAAATTTTACATTTAATTGTAGGTTTGAATTTAATATTAGATGTGAGTAGAACTAGTTAAAAATTTGCAATCGATTCAAGTTAGGCCTTATATCAGTACAACGAATTTTACTGGGCACAATTGGCCGAAATCTAAATACGCGTTTCTTGAATAAAATACATACTGTCTCAAGTTATGTGAGACAATTGATCGATACAAAAAAAAAACTAGATCAAGAGAATCAATCAAATTTTAAAATTTGAGTGAATTTTAAAAGGCTAGGAAGAAGTTATAATTTCGTCCAGAATTTGAAACACTTCCATATTAGGGTTTAAATTTAAATAAAACAGCTTGGTGATTTCTGTCCAATCTCAAGATTCACCCAGAATTTGAATACATTTAAATACTATATCGAAAGGGTTTGAATTCAATTTTAAATTTGAGTAGAAATAGTTAAAAATTTGAAATTGACTCAAGTTACGCTTATTAATTATTTAACGACTTAACCGCATTTTAATTACTTAATATCTGAAGCAAGGAGGAATATTTACTCGAATCAAAGAAAAAACTTGGTGAATTGTGTTTAAAATATTGGGCATTGAGGCAATGGCCGATATTGGCCATTGAGTGTTGAGTGCGATTTCAAAAAATAATTTTGCAGAACTTTTATTAACCGAATGATTCGTATGGATTAGGGTTTTTTAACTAGGTAATTAAGGGACCTATTCCATGTGCTAGCCAAACCTTTATCATCATTATTGGCAATGGCCGATATTGGCCATTGAGTGCGATTTCAAAAAATAATTTTGCAGTACTTTTATTAAACTAACGATCCGTATGGATTAGGGTTTCTTAACTAGGCAATTAAGGGACCTATTCCATGTGCTAGCAAAACCTTTGTCATCATTATTGGCAATGGCCGATATTGGCGATTAAGTGTTGATGCGATTTCAAAAAATAATTTTGCAGAACTTTTATTAAACGATTGATTCGTATGGACTAGGGTTTTTTAACAAGGTAATTAAGGGACCTATTCCATGTACTAGCCAAACCTTTATCATCATTATTGGCAATGGCCGATATTGGCCATTGAGTGCGATTTCAAAAAATAATTTTGCAGTACTTTTATTAAACTAACGATCCGTATGGATTAGGGTTTCTTAACTAGGCAATTAAGGGACCTATTCCATGTGCTAGCAAAACCTTTGTCATCATTATTGGCAATGGCCGATATTGGGCATTGAGTGTTGATGCGATTTCAAAAAATAATTTTGCAGAACTTTTATTAAACGAACGATTCGTATGGATCAGGGTTTTTTAACTAGGTAATTAAGGGACCTATTCCATATGCTAGCAAAATCTTTTTCGTCATTATTGGCAATGGCCGGTATTGGCCATTGAGGGTTGATCCGATTTCAAAAAATAAGTTTGCAGAACTTTTATTAAACGAACGATTCGTATGGATTATTTCCATATGCTAGCAAAATCTTTGTCATCATTATTGGCAATGGCCGATATTGGGCATTGAGTGTTGATGCGATTTCCAAAAATAATTTTGCAGAACTTTTATTAAACGAACGATTCGTGTGGATTAGGGTTTTTTAACTAGGGAATTAAGGGACCTATTCCATGTGCTAGCAAAATCTTTGTCATCATTATTGGCAATGGCCAATATTGGCTATTGAGTGTTGATTCGATTTCAAAAAACAATTTTGCAGAACTTTTATTAAACCAACGATTCGTATGGATTAGGGTTTTTTATCTAGGTAATTAAGGGACCTGTGTCTTTTAAAAGATCAAGGAATATGTTACAATTTCGGCTAGAATTTGAGTGAAATTTTATAGTGAATAAAATGTGTTAAAATTTTACACAGAATTTGAATGAATTAACATACTATATCGAAAAGTTTTGAATTTAATTTTAAATTTGAGTAGAAATAGTTAATAATTTGAAATTGACTCAAGCTAAGCTTAATAATTATTTAGTGACTTAAACAATTTACCGGATTTAAATCACTTAATAACTGAAGAAAAGCGAGAAATTTAGATGAAACAAATGGTGATTTGTGTTAAATACAATTTGAGTGACTTTTGAAAGTGCAAGGAATAAGTTACAATTTCGTCTAGAATTTTAGTGAAATTTTAAAGTGAGCCAAATTTGTTAAAGTTTTACCCAGAATTTGAATGCATTTACATACTATATCGAGAAGTTTTGAATTTAATTTTAAATTTAAGTAGTAATAGATACAAATTTGAAATTCACTCAAGTTATGCTTAATAACTATTTAACGACTTAAGCAATTTACCGGATTTAAATTACTTAATACTTGAAGGAAGACGAGATATTTACTCGAAACAAAGAAAAAACTTGGTGAATCGTGTTCAATATAATTTTAAAATTTGAGTGAAATTTTTAAATGAGTGAAATTAGTTAAAATTTTACATTTAATTGTTGGTTTGAATTTAATTTTAGATGTAAGTAGAACTAGTTGCGAATTTGCAATCGATTCAAGTTAGGCCTTATATCAGTACAACAAATTTTACTGGGCACAATTGACCGAAATCTAAAGGCGGGTTTCCTGAATAAAATACATAATGTCTCAAGTTATGTGAGACAGTTGATCGATACAAAATGAAAAAAACTTGATCAAGTGAATCAATCAAATTTTAAAATGAATTTGAGTGAATTTTAAAAGGCTCGGAATAATTTATAATTTCGTCCAGAATTTTGAAGAATTTGAAACACTTCCATATTAGGGTTTACATTTTAAATAAAAAAGCTTGGTGATTTCTGTTCAATCTAATTTTTAAATTTGAGTGAAATTTTAAAGTTGACGAAATGAGTTATTTCACCCATAATTTGAATGCATTTAAATACTATATCGAAAGGGTTTGAATTTAATTTTAAATTTGAGTAGAAATAGTTAAACATTTTAAATTGACTCAAGTTATGCTTATTGATTATTTAACGACTTAACCGGATTTTAATTACTTAATATCTGAAGCAAGGAGGGATATTTACTCGAAGCAAAGAAAAAACTTGGTGAATTGTGTTCAAAATATTGGGCATTGAGGCAATTGCCGATATTGGCCATTGAGTGTTGAGTGCGATTTCAAAAAATAAGTTTGCAGTACTTTTATTAAACGAACGATTCATATGGATTAGGGTTTTTTAACTAGGTAATTAAGGAACCTATTCCATGTGCTAGCCAAACCTTTGTCATCATTGTTCGTAATGGCCGATATTGGCCGTTGAGTGTTGATCCGATTTCAAAAAATAATTTTGCAGAACTTTTATTAAACGAACGATTCGTATGGACTAGGGTTTTTAGCTAGGTAAATAATGTACCTATTCCATGTGCTAGCCAAACCTTTGTCATCATTGTTCGTAATGGCCGATATTGGCCGTTGAGTGTTGATCCGATTTCAAAAAATAATTTTGCAGAACTTTTATTAAACGAACGATTCGTATGGATTAGGGTTTTTAGCTAGGTAAATAATGTACCTATTCCATGTGCTAGCCAAACCTTTATCATCATTATTGGCAATGGCCGATATTGGGCATTGAGTGTTGAGTGCGATTTCCAAAAATAATTTTGCAGAACTTTTATTAAACTAACGATTCGTATGGATTAGGATTTTTTAACTAGGTAATTAAGGGACCTATTCCATGTGCTAGCAAAATCTTTGTCATCATTATTGGCAATGGCCAATATTGGCCATTGAGTGTTGATCCGATTTCAAAAAATAATTTTGCAGAACTTTTGTTAAACGAACGATTCGTATGGATTAGTCTTTTTAACTAGGTAATTAAGGGACCTGTATCCTTTAAAAGATCAAGGAGTAAGTTGCAATTTCTGCTAGAATTTGAGTGAAATTTCATAGTGAGCCAAATGTGTTAAAATTTTACACATAATTTGAATGAATTAACCTACTATATCGAAAAGTTTGGAATTTCATTTTAAATTTGAGTAGAAATAGTTAATAATTTGAAATTGACTCAAGCTATGCTTAATAATTATTTGGTGACTTAAACAATTTACCGGAATTAAATCTCTTAATAACTGAAGAAAACGAGAAATTTAGTTGAAACACAGAAAAAACTTGGTGATTTGTGTTAAATACAATTTTAAAATTTGAGTGACTTTTGAAAGTGCAAGGAATAAGTTACAATTTCGTCTAGAATTTGAGTGAAATTTTAAAGTGAGCCAAATTTGTTAAAGTTTTACCCAGAATGGTTTACATACTATATCGAAAGGGTTTGAATTTAATTTTAAATTTGAGTAGTAATAGGTAAAAATTTGAAATTCACTCAAGTTATACTTAATAACTATTTAACGACTGAAGCAATTTACCGGATTTAAATTACTTAATCCTTCAAAGAAGACGAGATATTTACTCGAAACAAAGAAAAAATTTGGTGAATCGTGTTCAGTACAATTTTAAAATTTGAGTAAAATTTTAAAATGTGTGAAATTAGTTAAAATTTTACATTTAATTGTTGGTTTGAATTTAATTTTGGATTTGAGTAGAACTAGTTAAAAATTGGAAATCAACTCAAATTAGGCTTAATAAATTCAACGAATTTTACTAGGGGCACAATATACTGAAATTTAGATAGAGCTTACCGGAATAAATTACATAATGCCTCAAGTTATATGAGGAAATTGATCAATACGAAAACAAATTTGGTCAAGTGAATCAATCAAATTTTAAAATTTGAGTGAATTTTAAATGTGCTAGGAATAAGTTACAATTTCGTCCAGAATTTTGAAGAATTTGAAACGCTTATATATTAGGGTTTACATTTTAAATAAACCGCCTTAAGTCTGGATTATGTCTCTTAAAAAAGTTTTAAAAAAGTCCATTTCTTTCGAATCCCTCACGAAATGAAATTATTGATCACAGAGATAAATATCACATTGTTACTTAAGTATGTTAGTTTGCAAGTCAAACTCCAGGTAACATTTTTTGCCAGCATGCTCTTTAATAGTTTAGCTGAAGTGCGGCTACCAGTAAATAGTTCATCACCAATTGTGAAATGATATTTTTTTTTTGTAAATATATCTGTCATAACATTGATCTAATTTTATGTATCACATCAAACAAACAAAAAAAAAATTGTATGTTTTATCGATCTATGTCATACAGAATATATGTCACGATACTAAATATGTACCACGCCAAAATTAATTATCAGCAAATTAATTTAATTATGTCACATCATGATTTTGATACTCCAAATACATACATTTATCATAAAAATTTATCATGTACTTAGATATGTACATATACGATGATCTAATATTCCAAAAATTGATTTCATGCCCCAACCAAAATAGGTTAAATTATGTACATATTTGTCATACATCGATACATCAATGCTCTAGATATTTTCCTATTTTACAAACGAAAAAAAAAAAAAAAAAATATTTCAATGCAAAAATTACAAAAATAAAAAGATTTATTATTTTAAAAATTTTTCAAAAAAAATAAATTTCAAATTACGAGTGCACGCATCACTTAATTCCATGATGAATAAAAAAAATAAAAATCGGTTAACTACACATATGTACATAATGCTAGAGGTATCTCATTTAGGTGTGCCGCCATACCGCAAATAACAGAAAAAAAAATACCTTTGCGTCATAATTTTAACACAATCAATTATATGAGATAATGATCGATTCGTTTATTATGTATCAACAGCATTTTCATTTTCATCAGAAGCTTTAGAATTTTCCTCGACGTACCGAAATGATTCAAATTTTTAATGTTATCCGTTACAAAATTCAAACTTTTATTTTTCTCTGTGGTTTTTGGTTAGTTTTCTAGCAGTAGTACATTCGTATTTCTACAAACAAGGGACAAATAGAACAATTATATAAAACATATTTAAAGTTATCTACTCTCTACTCTCAATTAGTAAACATGTACATCTATATTGAGTGGCACGATAAAAATGATAACAACCAAGTCTTTTGTACGTTTTCTGTTATTTTTGTGTGCGCGGTTTTATCATACATTTATACATCGAATAGAGATGTTGTTTTGTGTACTATAATAAATAGATAATAAAATTTTAGGAATTAATCTAAAGTTAGTTTCTATTTTGTTTGCTAAAAATATTTATTTTGGTCGTTCATACCTTCGTACATATAAAACAATTATATATAGGGATGTTAAAAGTTGAATTTAGAGTGGGATCAGCACAGTTTTAATTTTTTATTGATTTATGAGGTCAAGAAGCCATTTTATGGGTATGGCAAAAAATATAAATAATCCACCCGTTGGATGGGATTCAATAATTTTAAGGATTTATATTTTAAACAACATTGGGTTGGTAAGTGTGGTACAGGTACCAGTCCTACATTCAGGATATTAGACGTAAATCAAAATTTGGTCCCTAAAATGATTGAATAATAAGAATTCCGAGAAGCACCAAAATCGATGAAAAATGCAAAATAAATAAAATAAGCTTTGGGCTACTAAAGATCGTAAGGTAGAAATGCGAAATAATTTTTTTCTTTTTTATTACAGTCGTATTTATCGGGTTTTCCATAATAAAACAGCTGGCTTAACTTTGTTGTATGTTTTTTACATTCAAATTTTATTCACCAAATATTTCGGGTTTTCGACCTTCTTTAGTGGCACTCTACATATACATCTTATAATAACTTGGGGAGGTGGTAAAATCCAAATATTTGGCGAATCAAGTTTTAATGTGAAAAACATTCGACAAAGTTAAGCCAGCTATTTCATTGCAAAATCGTTACATTGTGACATAGTGGTTTCACAAAATATGTTAAACGCCAGTTAAGAAGAATTCGTTGCGATTTGCAAATATGCACGTTTGAAATTTAAATTCAACATTATTTCAACATATTTAATCATTTTGCATCTGATTTTCAAAATTAATGGAAAGAAATAGGAAGTAGATGAAACATCCTGTTAACAAGTCATGGCTGACGGTACTAAAATTTATGTAAACGGGGCGCTGTTAATATGTCCCACCATATAATAATTGTTTTATATTTTTCTAATCCTCTATGGGCCTTGACATCCTCGCAGCCGAACAGGTGAAGGGATAGAATAACTGAGAATAAGTATAATGCTTAATTTAATTTTGATTATTTTTATTTCTTTTATTTTTATTGTTTATCAATCGTATACATATGATGATTGCATATTAATCGTTATAAAATGTTACGCTTCAACGTTTATTGCCTCGTTGTATTATTTAATGTTGTAGAGGATAAACGGAAAACCGAGAATATTGATAAACACAATTTTCTGTGTCTGTTCTAGTGGTTTGTATCTTGGACGTTGTACTATTAGTGTTGCTTTTTTCCACTGAAAAAAACTTTTATATCAAATCGATTTGTTTTTCTTTTATTTTCATTGCCTAATTGATAAATTATTGCTCCACTTCATAGACCGGCGGATAGATGGCATTGTTGCCCGCTGAGGTGAATAAAATACGCAGAATCTTATGACACAGTATGTAGCTGTCATAATAAAATAATGTGTCAGTGTGAACGCCACATCACTCCCTTACCAGCGAATCACCGGTGAGCGATAACGCGTAGCGAGTTGGTAGCCTCGTGTTTCTGCCTACTCTTGTGGTCGCCGTTCCTTGTTGTTTAGTGGTTATTAAACATGGTTTGGTTTTTGTGCTGTTGTTTGGTCTGCCGCTGGATTCTGACGATGACGGTTGCTCTTCCAGGTTGAATCGGACTCTGTTGGTTTGTGCTCGTCCGTCGGCCAGTTTTAGCTGTATATTTGTGGTTTTTGTTGTCGTGTTCGTGTTATTGTAATTGTACGCAGCTATTGACGAGTTATTGTCCTGTGTGATTACGTCCTGTTCTAACTCTGCGAAACACCGCTTAAGTCTGTCGACCGATACCTCGCAGTGCTGACCTTTGATCGACTAACCACTGGGAAAGGACCTTCGTACGGAGTTTGCAGGGATTTCCTTAGCGCGTCGGTGCGGACAAAAACACTAGGACACGAATTCAGTTCTGTTGCCATGAACATTTTTCCGACGCAATGCCGTGAAGGTGGAGGTGGTCGAATTTCTGTGAAATGCCTTCGTAATTCTTCTACGAACTCCGATGGGCTGGTTGTTTTAGTATCTTCCGTGATTAGTTGGCTCGGCACTCATATATTCTGCCCGAATACTAACTCTACTGACGTCGTTTTGAAATCCTCCCGGTATGTGGTCCGAAGTCCCAGGAGCACTGTTGGCAGTTACGTGTCCACTCTTTCCTTTGGTGACACATTATGGCTGCTTTAAGTGTTCGGTGGAACCTTTCGATCGCGCCGTTGCACTTTGGGTTATAGGATGTCGTTCGTTTGTGTATGAACCCTAAAATTTTGAAGAACTCTGTGAATAGTTCGGATTCGAACTGGGCCCCTTGGTCTATGACTATTGTTGTGGGAACTCCAAAACGGGCAATCCAATTGCTGCGTGTCCTAGAAATTGTACTTCCGTTTTAGCGAAGCGGAATTTTTTGGTATTAATAATTAGTCCAGCGTCGCTTAATTTGGAAAAAATAATTTCTATATCTGCAATGGTTTGTGATGCTATTAAAATGTGTAAATAATACGAGTGAATTCGTATAGTCCGAACGGCGTGGATATGCCTGTTTTCGGTATGTCGCTATCCTCGATGGGTATCTGATGATACGCCCTCACCAGATCTATCGTGGTAAAATAGGCTGTTCCCCGTAATTGTTGCGTGAAGTCATGTTCGAACGGAACGGGGTATCTGTCGGGTATCGTCACGTTATTCAAGCCGCGGTAATCCCCGCATGGCCTCCACTCGCCGTTCTTCTTGGGAGTCGCCGTTCTTCTTGGGAAGCACTGTCTGAACGCCGACAGATACCTTGCTCCACCATGTACTCGAACTCCTTGGCAATAGCCAGCTTTTCGGTACTCAGTTTATGAGTTTTCGCGAAAACTGGAGGGCCGCGAGTCACTATATGGTGTGTCACATGATGTTTTGTGGTTGGCAACATACTTCGTTCGTGGGTTATGGATTTATATTTTTCTAGGTGTTGAACAGTGCGAGGATCGATGTTATCCGCGTTGATCACCCGGATGTTTGTTATTGCGACATGGGTTTTAGTTGCTATCGAGGAAATGGACGTTAACGGATCGAGTAATCGGCTGTGTTGGATATCAACTAAGAGTCCTGATTGCTTGAGGAAGTCGGGTCCTATTATCGCTATCGTGACCTCGGGGACTACGAAAACCCATGTAAATTTTCTGCGCAGCCCTAAATCCATATGAATTATCCGTTCGCCGAATGTTTTCACCGAGGACCCGTTGGCTGCGTGTAAAGTAAAATCATGATTGTGCTTCCTTTGATCGCCTGGGGTATGGAGTAATACCGATATATCCGCTCCCGTCTCTATTAGGTATGTGGTGTTTGACGTTCGATCGTAAATTTTGAGGCGGCAGTTATTTTGTGAAATTAGTTTTTTAATTTGAATTCCGACCATCACGGGCAGGTTGGCTTACAGTTTCGTGCAGCCTCTTGAAACCTCCCGTGGTAGAAACAGAGTTGTGGACCTTCGTTATTGGTGTCCTTATTCCTTGTTCGATTTCGTGATTGACTCCTTGATTGATTTCTCATCAATGTTCGGTTCATATTTTCCAACCGGCGCATGATTTCGTGAATCTACGTAGCCATGCTGGGTTTATCTATTGTTTGTCGTGGGGATGTGTTTGCTGGTGTTTGTACCTGCGTTATGGCCATCACCTGCGTCTGTGACATTGTCTCTAACACCCTATCGGCCAGTGCGGCCAGCTGAGTGGCAGACAATGCGTCTGCTCGGTAAGCGTTTCAGCCAAAGCGTCTTAATAAATTCGTCGCATACGGTATGGCCACCGCTATTCTGCAGCTTGCGCAGTAGTTGAGACGGCGTCATATCACCAAACTCTATGCCTTGTACCAGGCGATGTATTTGTGTGGCCTGGGATTCCCCCATTCTATTTAACATGGCTGCCTTTAAGTCGGTGTATGGAGCCGCTGAGTGTGGGCCCGTTATTATGTCGCTCACATCGTTTAACGTCCTCTCGTTGAGGGCCCCCAGCACATGGTTGAATTTCGTTGCCTCGCTAGTTATCCGCCCTAATGTGAACTGAGATTCGATCACGTGGAACCACAACCTAGTATTTTGCGTCGTTAAAGGGGCCTATTTAACGGACGCTACGTGAGTGACAGCTGGGCGAGCACTGCCTGATGGACGGATGGTTCGGTACTTGTTTCATCTGTGTACTCCTGCATTGCCCTTTGTATCCCTCTCCTTATTTGCTCGTCTACCGTATCGCTGTGATTTGTGGTGGATTGGCCTCCGATGGCATCAGGGTCCTCACCGCCGTTGACCCATTCTATGTTGCTGCTGGTTGCTTGAGCCATATTGTGCGAAAATTTTCTTCAACGTTTTATTTTTCACTTCACTTAATTAACTCTCAATTCGTTTCGTCGTGGCTTGGCCCCGGAATTCTGGCTGTTAATAGGGCGGACTGCGGTTGCAGTGACCCGTACCGTTATTGGCTGTTGGTTTAATTTCCAATTTTTAAATGGCGATGGTGCTTCTGGGCTCGCTAGCGACTGTTTAGCGTGCCGACTTCAGTCGACCGGTGGCTCTTTGTTGGCTTCTCAGTGGCTTAACGTTACTGAATGCGTGCATCAGCTAGTATGTTGGCCCGGTTGTTGTTGACGGCTACACCGACTTTTCTGTGGCCTTGGTGCTCCGTTGACTGATTCGCTGTTTTTTGGTGGCCTAATCTTTTTTAATACGAAACAGATCGGCTTTTCAGAGGCCTGCTTATACTTGTAGCCTAGGCAAGCTGTTCTTGAGGATTTGGCTGCTTATTGGTATATGATCTGCGTGTTCAGATCACGTCGGGGTCACCAGTTTATAGGGGCGCTGTTAATATGTCCCACCATAAATAATTGTTTTATATTTTTCTAATCCTCTATGGGTCTTGACATCCTCGCAGCCGAACAGGTGAAGGCACAGAATAACAGAGAATAAGTATAATGCTTAATTTAATTTTGATTATTTTTATTTCTTTTATTTTTATTGTTTATCAATCGTATACATATGATGATTGTATATTAATCGGTATAAAATGTTACGCTTCAACGTTTATTGCCTCGTTGCGTATTTAATGTTGTAGAGGATAAACGGAAAACCGAGAATATTGATAAACACAATTTTCTGTGTATATTCTAGCGGTTTGTGTCTTGGACGTTGTACTATTAGTGTTGCTTTTTTCCACTGAAAAAAACTTTTATATCAAATCGATTTGTTTTTCTTTTATTTTCATTGCCTAATTGATTTACAAATATTTTAACGAAAATAAATTATTGCTCCACTTCATAGACCGGCGGATAGATGGCATTGTTGCCCGCAGAGGTGAATAAAAGACGCAGAATCTTATGACACACTACGTAGCTGTCATAATAAAAAAATGTGTCAGTGTGATCGCGACGAACTGTGCAAAAATACCTTGGATTACTAGATTAATCAAAAAAACAAAAAAATTCGAAGTATTTTTTTTTGCGTTAGTGGTGACATCTTTCGGTAGAACAGGTCTATGTACGAAATATTTTCTCTTGTTAAATACGTAATCGCGTTTTCCAAAATTGCGTATTAACCATGACACATCGGGTTAGGTTAAAAATCGCCGCGATTTTTAACCTGGATTGGGTACGATTGGGAACGTAATCCTGCATTCTAAAATGCCGTTTACAAAATTCCGTATTCCCATATTAAAAAATTCCATATTTCGAAATCTCCTGTTTAGGTTAAAAATCACGCGATGATTGTGCGGGGACAGACTTTATATGTCAACAATTAACTAGCCATGTAAGACTCATCTCTCCAATATCTACTTCCATATAACTCCATCGCTAGAAATTACCTCTTGGGCTGGCATTCAGTAAAAACTGCACTTCTAGCCCTCGAGGATTGGCTCTAAGCTGCTGCTCTATATATGTTTCCGCTGACAGCAATCCACGTCTCTTCGGATTCTAGCAATGTTTATGTGTATGTGAAACCTACAAATTATGACTTTACAAATAATTACGGGGAGCGTTGACTTTAAGTTGACTACATTTTCATAGCATATGCGTTGTTTTTAATCAAAATCGGTATCCCAGAACATCATCTAAATATCGTTCAAGAATTTCATTTCCATCGCAGAAGTTCAATTTATTCAAAATCGATTAAAAATTATCCAAGTGCCGTTGTAATTAGCCATATTCCAAACATCTATGGATAAAGAACTAGGTGGACTGATTTATATAAAAGGGTTTTGTGCGTCGCGATACAAGAAGAAAAATACGAAAAAAGATACAAGCTACTCTGTACTACACACGAGCATTGGAGTCATACAACACATTGCTTCATATTAAAAATTCCAGTTTCCACTACATAACAAATAATGTTATATAACAATGTTATATAAATACAATATTACCAAAATTCATCAAATGCAGTAATGCGTGTCTAATGTTTTTATAACATTTGTTGTATAACATTGCTATTTGCCAGATATTTATAAAAATATTGTTATGCAGCCGTCGATTCCTGATCGTGCTCTGTACTATTTCATTGCGGTTTTGTCAACTGGTGGTTCTGTTAAAGTTAAATTGGATGCGGCTAAGTACCATGTGCTCCATTTAGCTATAATATTTCGTTATTTTAGTTACAGATCATTTGAGTCTGAAAAAGCAAAACAAAAAAAAAATGTTCGTCTGTCTGTCTGGGCGTCTGGGTGTCTTGATGTCTGGATGTCTGGACGTCTGAATGTCGATCGGCTTGTCCGATTTGGCATTTTTTTTTCGCCAATCTGTTTCTATGGTCAAGGCGGAGATTTGAAAAGCTTTTGGAAACTGAACGTCAAGAGGGTGAGGTACCTGCCGTAAGAATTGAACCTGGTTATATTACGGTAAAAATATTTACGATTTTTTTAATCTGCTGGTTTGATTATTGAATGGGCATTGAATTGGGGTATTTGATGGTTAAGTTATGGGTCAATTTGCGGGTTGAGTTGAAGTTGAGTTGGAGTTGAGTTGGGGTTGGATAGGATACAGTGAGTTGTTGACCAATTTTTTGTATATGCTGGTTTGAGGATTGAGTTTGGCGTAAAGTTTGCGGTTGAGTTGAGGGTTAAGTTGGGTTCCGTTTGCGAGTTGAATTAGGGTTGAGCCGCGGTTTAGAAACCTCAGTACAACGGAAATCGGCGGGACCAGAAAAGTTGACCGTTGCAGTGAGGCATCCGTTAAACTGAGGGTTTGTGATTTTTTTTCATACAAATTTTATTGCGATTCTTTATCTAATCCGATTTTGACGGAGATTCCTCCATTTATCTAATCCGATTTTGATTTTTGGATATAGTTCTGGAATATGGCCAATTAGGAAGGAACTTGGCTATTTCTTAACCGATTACGATGAAATTTGATGTGAGTGGCGTGCGTTGGAAATGGGATTCTAAAATGATTTTTGGATACAATTCTGGAATATGGCCGAGTAGGAAGAAACTTGGCTAATCCTTAACTGATTTTTACAGTTTTTGCCTATTTATCAACGGATTATGATGAAATTTGACATGTGCGTCGGCAATGAGGAAAGAACTTTAATATTTCTTAACTGATTATGATGAAATTTGATTTTTGGAAAAGTTCTGGAATATGGCCAAATAGGATGGAACTTGGCTATTCCTCAACCAATTATGATGAAATTTTACATGTCCGTTGGAAATGGGTTTCTAAAATGATTTTTGGATAAAGCTCTGGAATATGGCGAGGTAAGATGGGACTTGGCTATTCCTTAACCGATTATGTTGTAAATGAAATTCCAAAATGATTTTTAAATGAAGTTCTGAAATATGGACAGTTAGGACGGAGCTCGGCTATTTCTTAACGGATTTTAGTGAAATTTGACATCTACCGTGGAAATGGGATTCTAAAGTGATTGTTTGGCTAAAGTTCTGGAATATGGCCAAGTAAGATGAAACTTTTCTCTTTTTATTTCTTAACCGGTTATGATGAAATTTGACATGTGCGATTAAAATGGTGTTCTAAAATGACTTTTAGATGAAGTTATTGCCATATTCCAAAACTTCATCTAAAAATCATTTTGGAATTCCATTTCTAACGTACATGTCAAATTTCATTTATTTATTTTTTGTGGCCATATTCCGGAATTTTATTCCAAAATCATTTAAGAATCCTATATCAATCATGTATGTCAAATTTCACTAAAACCAGCAAAGAAATAGGCAAGTTCCATCCTAATTAACCATACAAATAATTTGCTGAAGGTTCAATTTGAAATGTAAAATGTTAAATTTGAAATGTAAAATGTTAACCTGTAACATCGTAGAAATATCAGTCCGTGTCCTCTCTAATAAAGTGTCAGCTTATTTATGGGAGGTTTTCATTGAAAAACTTCAGTTCGATTGGACTTAAAAGTTTGTCCGTTGAAGTGAGGATTCCGCTAAATTGAGTGTCCTTAATTTTAAGATGATGATATGATGATGATGATGCTATGATGGTGTGATGGCATGGTGGTATGATGTTTTTTTTTTTTTTTTTGTGAGGAGGTGGAAATCCATCATGGACGAAGCAGGTGCACAACACCCGCAACAGTGTGAGACTCCTACTCACCAAAACCATCTCCTAAATCCTTTCCATCCGGGACCACCGTAAGGTATTACTTCGGATTGAAGGAGACTGTACGTAACTACTATGCTATCCCTGTTCTACACAACTATCATGTTTGGCGGCGATCGCGCTCCAAGCAACGTAACTTCCTTATTATAGCCGCTGCAAAATCAGCTATGGCTCTCCATGCCTCTGGAGTAGCAAGCATCACTTAGACGATGCTTTCGGGGACTATGTCGTCGACATCGAGCGATTTACGAGTGCTTCCCTGTTGTTACAGAACCGCTCGCATACGAAGAACACGTGCTCAGCGTCTTCGGGTACTCCACAGTGGGGGCAATTCGGCGAGTCCTCGTGCCCAAAACGATAGAGGTACGATCGGAAGCATCCGTGGCCTGACAAAAACTGTGTCAGGTAAAAATCGACCTCACCATGTTTACGGTCTGTCCAGATGGATATTTCCGGAATAAGCCTCCTGGTCCAAGAACCCTTCTCCGAGCTGGTCCACCGTTGTTGCCATTCAGAGATGGTATAGTCTCTCTGAGTATCCTCCTGTTATGCATGTGTAACGATGATGCTTTGGCCGCTCCTCCATGACCCCTCACCCGCTCCATTGCCAGCAAATCGATTGTGCACATACCCGCAATAACGCAGGCAGCCTCGTCCGAAATAGTTCTGTAGGCACTAACCGCTTTAAGTGCGCAGTTGCGGTAGACTGAGTTAACTTTCCATCGGTATGCTGGTACCTGCAGCGCTTGGGCCCATGTAGGGGCTGCGTAGAGGATGATAGATGTTACAACCCCGATCAGTAGTCTTCGTCGCCCTTGGCTTGGTCCGCCAACGTTTTCCATAATCCGACCTAAAGCCTTACTAGTACTGGCTGATTTCCCGCTGACATACCTCGCGTGTTCCTTAAACGACAGCCTTGCATCAATTTGCACACCTAGGTACCTAATCGATGGTTTTGACACAATCGTATGTGTACCAATTTGGATCGGAAGTGTCTCTACAACCTTTCGGCTGGAAATCAGCACCGCTTCGGTTTTTTGCTCAGCCAATTGCAGATCCACTGAATTCAGCCATTGCCGAATTAAGTCTACAGCATCTCTGCAGATGGCCTCCAGCTCGTCCTTGTACTTTGCTACTGCTACAATGGCAATATCATCGGCATAGCCAACCACCGTTACCTCCTCGGGAACTTGAAGTCTGAGGACCTCGTCGTACATAATATTCCACAGTAGTGGTCCAAGTACAGAACCCTGAGGGACCCCACAAGTAACTCTGTATTCCTTGCTCCCATCGCCCGCATGATATTCCAGAAAGCGATTCCTAGAATAATCCACGATTATCCTTTGGATGTATCCAGGCACGTTCCCTTTGTTAAGGGCGCACATAATGTGTTCCCACTTTGCTGAATTGACCGTATTTTTAATGTCCAATGTAAAAACTGCGCAGTATTTTTTGTGGCCTCCCTTCCATCTCCTGCCGCTTATGGTATCTTCAGCAAAGCTGGTGACCAGTTGAATAGCATCTAACGTTGAGCGCGCCTTACGAAAGCCATATTGGTTTTGAGAAAGAGCTCCATCTCTTTCAATGGCTTCTTCTAGTCGGTTGTAGAGTAATCTTTCTAAGACTTTTCCCGCTCCATCCAAAAGACAAACCGAACGAAACGATGATGGCTCTAGTGGCTGCGTTTTGCCCTTAGGTAGCAGTATCAGCCTTTGCTTCTTCCAGATGTCCGGGAATGTACCTTCTCTAAGACAGGAGTTGAACACCTCCAGAAACTCCTCATCTAGTTGCAGACATTAGCTCTTCGATCGTGAATAGCGGTACATTAACAACTTCGATATTTGGACGAAAGGTTGTGGATTGAAGCGGGAATAGTGTTGAAACTATATTACTTATCAGTATCGGGCACGTTGGTACAACAACTCTGGACAGTTTCAGCTTGGACATTACCAACAGGTAAGGCCTACCCCACGGATTTCTCTCGACCTCATCACAAAGGGATCTCCAGCATTTCCGCTTACTCTGCTTTATGGCCAACTTCAGGGCACCTCGGGCCCCCCTATATGTTTGCTGTAGGCTAGGAGATAAGTTGGTATTTCTCCCACATTGCAAATTCCGTCTAGCTCGATTACACCTTCGTCGGAGCAAGGCAATCTCCTCATTCCACCAGTAGGCCGGCGGACGACGTTCGCTTATTATTCTCCTAGGCATTGTTATATTACAAGCCCTGATAACGCTGTTTATCAACTGAGTTGCCTTAGTGTTGGCGTCATCCGTCAGGTTAGTGTTGCGAAGCATGCATCTGTATATGTTCTCGTCAAAAGCATTTGTCCTCCATCCAGCTTACCGAAGATCACCCCTACGATATGTTCGTAGAAGTTTACACAGAATAGCACGATGGTCGCTGACCTCCCAGGCCACCCCAGCCCTCGCGAGGGATTCGCTAGCAAACGTCAAGTCTATCACCGAACCAACATTACCCCTGTTGAATGTGTACGTGCTGCCTGTGTTACAGAGAACCACGTCTAGAACTGAGAAGGCTTCCAGTAGTGCTTGGCCTCTTCCGTTGGTTTGAGTGCTACCCCACTCAGTAGACCACGCATTGAAGTTCCCAGCAATTACCTTGGGGTAATGATCTTTCGCATCCATGACCAAACAATCCAAAAAGTGGGTGAATTGCACGAGTGGCTCATTCGGAGGGGCGTAACAGCTATAAAAATGTACGCCATTGATTTTAGCTCGAACGAACCCGACGAAATTTTGCGAAGTTTCCTGAATGGCAAAACTACCGCATGTCCAAATTGCAGCCGTGCCGCTACGATCACTAACCCAAGCGTTTTCGTCCACATTCCTATAATGTTCGCATAGCATTGCGACGTCTGGTTTCAGCTCTTGTACGGTCTGCCATAGAAGGTCCTGGGCAGCTTCGCAGTGGTTTAAATTTAGTTGAAGAACTTTTATTTCCGGCGAGTGTTCCTTGCGGTCGTCTGTCGTGCTGGGCAATTACCCTTACCGGTGATGTGACCATCTCCGACTTCCCCATTTATCATACGGCAGAATGCACATTGCGGTTCGCTATTACAATCCCTTACCTTATGACCAGCCTTGCAGCATCTAAAGCAGAGGTTTGATAGATCCTCGGCGCTTTGACATGAAGCCGATCTGTGACCAGGCTTCCAGCATTTGTAGCACCTCGCTGGGCTTGCTACCTCACGAATGCGGCATCTGACCCAACCTATTCGTGTCCTGCCAACATCAACCATTTTCCGGGCTAAAGCCGTTGGTACCTTAATTACCGCAATCTGCGTGCCTCTGTGCGCCGGTCTTAGACTCTGCACAACACTCTTAACGATTTTTCCCCACTCCTTGAAGTCAGTGGCTATAGCATTAAAGACTTTCTCTTTTGTTGTGACCTCGTCGATGTCCCAGATCTCTAGGGTGCTTTCATTGCGGTCTACGAGGGCCTTAACCTCTAATTTTCCCTCGAGGTAGGTCTCGATCTTACCTAGCATTGTTTCAAGGTTGGCACCATCATCAGCTGCCTCTGAATTTTTAGTAGTAAGTACCCCTTCTCGGATTTTTGAACCTGGGCTACACTATCCCCAATGCTTTCCAGAGCAGGATCCGTTTGTAAGCCTTTTAAAACTTCCGCGAAAGAAGCTGGGCTCGTAGTTTTAATCATCAGCGCGGCCGGCCTTGATAGTCTTTCGCGACGCTTTCTAGCTCTGTTCACTACCTGCCACTCATTGCCTGCATCGGTAATTTGTGTTTCCCCATCGCCAATACTTAGAGAAGGTACTCTGCTTATGTTGCCATTGGCTGGTGATATTGACGTGCTAGCGCCGAGTGAAGATGATGCTGTCTGCCTTTGGTTCTTCTTCTTTACCTCTGGAACTATCTTTTTCTCCCTTGCCTTCTTCCCCGCCTTTGCGCCAGCGTTTCCAGAAGGGGAATACAACCCGATGGCCTCTTACCATTGTTTAAGGTAGCTTGGTATGATGGTATGATGGCATGATGGTACGATGGTATGATGGTATGTTGGTATGATGGTATGAATTGAGTAGAAGGTTGAGATTTGGTTTGAGCTAAGTTGAGTTGAAGTTGGGTTCGGATTTAGTTACCCTGCATTGGGGTTAAGTGAGTTGTTCGGTTGGGGAATTATTTAAGAGTTGATTTGGAATTAGGTTAAGGGTTGATTTGAAAGTTTATTTGGGGTTGATTTGGTGATTGATTTGAGGGTTTGGAGGTTGATTTGTATATTGAGGTTGAGCTGAAGATTGACTTAAGAGGTTCATTTCGGGATTGATTTACGAGTTAAATTAATCAACACCGAAGTTCTGACCACCTCATGAGATTTCAGCACTTTACATTTGTATATACATATTTGCTTCCTGTCTAAATAATTATCTAATATTCTAGTTATTGGTTTTGTATCTTAACGATAGTATTACAGTCTAAAATAGTCCCGACTGAGGCAGTTTTGTGATCTGATGTGTGCGAATTACTTTTTTGCGATCCGCTGTCAGATATGTTCCATCAATATTTATGTAAAATAGTATATTGTGATTAATATGAAATATTGAGCATTTTTTCGCCATTCGTCAATTTCCTTCCGAGCGGGATGTGTGTTTTGTTTCAAGCAAATATGAACGCGTTTTGGCAGCTGCGATTTTACTTTTTATTCCTTTAAATGTTTCGCCGAAAAACATATAATTTCTCGCCGAAATTTGGAAAATTAAATTTCTCGAGAAATAACTAGAAAAATTTTATAAAACCTCCAAATTTTCAAGAAGTGAATTTCCCATCTAATCTCTACTGAACAATGACTCTATACTTTTCGTTCAATTTAATTGAGCAGTCACTCAACTTAATTAACGAAAATTAATCAGTGAATTTAAAAAAAATCAGGACTTGCTCGTAATAGTACCGGTATTCTTGTTTTACAATCTTAAGGAGCTCTTTCATCTGAGATAGTTTCATACTTTCATGTAACCTCTCGATTTAAATGTTTTTGGGTGCTTCTGTAATATTCGTATCACACTTCATTACAGTCGAAGTTTGTTGGGTAGATCATCGATTTTTCTGAAATATGGTGTCATAATTTCCCGGTATTTGTCTGGAACATTCACGGTGTCATGTCTTCGTAATACCTTCTCTATTCTTCCGAAGTCTCTGTTCGAAACTAGGTAATTTATTCTCCATAATATGGAAGTAACATTGATCATTTTTATTTTGAACTACACAAGTGTCATACCAGATAATTAAGTGGTTTTTTTCTGTGATGGTCTCATCGACTTCACTATATCGTAGTAGCGAGCTGCACGTCTTTGAATTTCTCCTATTAGCTATGTCTCAAAATTTTTTCCGGAAGATTCTACAAACTAGACGTGTTTCATTTAAATTCATTTATTTACGATATAATCCCCGTACATACATATAATGCATCTCATTGTACATAATACATAGTTTATATTACCTTGATTTCAAATTTTCTCACTTGTCACTTTGAAGTTTGGACTTCCAGCCGAATACAAGAATTTAGTCTGTTCCGTTAGAAAAATTGCCGGTTTTGGTTTTTATTTTAGAAAATGGTTTGGTTCTGTTTTATCAAAATGTCATTGGGTTCGTGGTTTTTCTGATCTTTTAATGATCCTCGAATTAGGTCCACTAATAAAAAGTCTCACAATGAAGCAGCTAAAAGTGGCAAGCAAGCATTCGTACTGAGATTTGGGAACTCGGTAAATGAGGCTTGAACATTTAAATTTAGTTTAATGGAATTAAATTAAAGATTTTAAAAATTTGAGAATAATTTAGAATTTGGGAATTTAAAATTTTAAATAATCTAAACTTTGAAAATTTTATAGAATTCGTAGAATTCGTATCAAGGTCTGGGTGCTTTATTTTTTAGTACACTGAAAATTTGGTTGAAAAATGCCTTTTAGTTTAAAATAAATCAAAAACAAAAACCAACCACACAATTAAAGGTATTTCCAATTTAATTAACATAAAACGCGCGAATCCTAAAAAGTCATTAAAATTTGAAAAAAAAAATCATAAAGTTAATTTGTTTATAAACTAAAATAATCGCCGTAATTCGGCAATACACTAGAGACTAGTAATTAAAACATCACAAAAACTGTTACAAACTACCAAAAACCAATTTAGATAAAATTAATGACCTCATAGCTTTATGAAAATTATTCAACTTTAATCCCCTCCATAATATACTCTGTAAATCCCTGATATTATCAACAACAATAAAACAAAAAAATTGTTTTTAATTCCGTTTTAATTACTCATTCGAGTATTCGCCCTTCAACCAAACATACATAATTCGATAAATGATTAACTGACTGATACAAATTATTGTTATCAATCACATACACAATTTTATACATATTTTGATTGTTTATGTAAAACTATTTTTGGGAAAATTTATTTTGGCCACTCAATCATCAGAGGATTGTTTGTGTACATAATATTGGGTTGTTGTATACACCAACATTTATATTTATTTTCATTCATGCTTCAAAAACAACTTAACCAAACAAATCAGTTGTTTTACAAAAAAAAAATGCTGAATTATTAACACCGTTATTAACAAACAAATGGAATGAGTGACACCACGTTTTTTTTGTGACAATCTATACCACTTTACCCACCGATGCAAATAGGGTTTCAATGAAAAATCGATTAATCCCGATTTTAAAGATTATTTTCCGAACTCAATTAAAATTTATTTTTATTTTTTTATGTTCATTTAAAATGTGACAATCATTGAATCATGGCAAAAATAGGTTTTTTGCATTGCATGTTTGTAAAACATTTAAAATTTGGAATAATTTCAAATTTGAATAAAACGTCATTATTTTAAGAGATTTTCAATAACTATATGCCTTCTTCTCTTCCAGATTTTCCATGATTTTTAAATGAGTCAAATGGTTTCGGACTCAAAAATCTTCTGAATTAAAAGTGCCAAACAATTTAATGAAATTTCACTACTTTTTTGTAAAATGTTGTTACGAATTTTTTAATTTTGTATAACTTTCATAAAAGTGTTAAACATTAAAATTTCAAACCACTATACCGAACTTCAAAAATGTCAAATCAAACTAAAAATAAAAATGTCTAAATTTTGAAATTTTGATCAATTTTCAAGTTCTAATTCTCATTAAAAAAATTTTAGTTTTAAACACCTACTTCAGATTTCAAAAATTGTACAATGAAAGTTTAGTAAAATTCCTCTTTAGTAAAAAGTAAGGTTCTGCTTTTAAGATTTTGTAACCCTTTCGGAATTACATAAAGATTCAGAATTTGAACATACCTGAAAACGTTTAAATTTTAAATCAATACATCAAAAAAGTTCAATATTTAAAAAAAAAAACGCAAAAAAATTCCAACTTGGTTTTCCAAGTTTCTGAATAATTTTTTCTAATATATTGCTTTCAGCAGTCAATTTTTAGACCTCAAAATTTATTTCAGACAAATTTTTGAATTAATTTATAATTTAGTCGAAATTCATTTTGGAAAGCAAATAATAAGTTTAACGAATTTTTAGAATTCGGAAATAACTTAAACTTTAACCAAATATCCATTTATTTAACAAGTCTACTACAAGTACAAGTTCTACATACTTTAGATTTCGGAATTTTAGAAAATTTTCGAATTTGGAAGAATTAATTTAAAATTTTAGTGAAATTCAATAAAAAATTCCAAAACTGACTGGAGTTTTTAGGCAACAATTCTACTTTAAACTTCAAAAATCCGAGAATTTAACGTATGATTTAGTGAAAGTTCATGTATTCTTAAGGTTTAAAAAGTTCTTGGGATTTTTTATTTTTGAAAAATTTTCTAAATTTTATAAACAGCCAGAAATCGGAGACTTATTGTGATATTTTTAACAAATAATTTTGAAGCAGTTGAACATTAAAAATAATTAAATTAATTTAATATTTTCAAACCAAATTCATAGTTTAAAAATATTAAAATTAATCTATATCTGTTTATAACTTTAAAATTAAAAATTCTGTCGATTTATAATTCGGAATTGAGTACGTGGGATTTTAAGAAAATCCAAGCATATAAAAATTTCAAAATTTAAAATTTTCAAATTCTAATTCAGATTTTTCTTGAGAATTAAATGTACAACATTTTATAAAATTTTAAGACCTACGTATATACCTTCCTCTAACTTTAAAAACTTCAAAAGTCTTTTCAAGAACTTTAAAATAAAACTTCAGTAAATTCAAAATGTAAACTCTTCAAAACATATGCTACAAACTACTGCTTTTTTCAACCTTTGATTGAAATTACATCAATTTTTTAGGTTTTGTGAAATATCTTTAAGACTTTTTAATTTAGTAAAACTTTCAAAATATTACAAAATTTCAAACAGTTTTAAAACAATAAAAAATCTAATTGTGAGCTTAAAAACATTAGAATTAACTTAAAATTCAGTTAAATTCCATTTTTTAAATGTTTCAGAGCGAAATTTCAGAAATTAGAATTCTACGCCAGATTATTTAAATTTTTAATAAAAATTCTCTAATTAAATTTCTAGTTCTCTAAATATCTTTTAAGTAATTCGGAATTATATCTGTTGAGGAGGTAGTCAAATCTCAAAATTTTATATCTTTGAGATGTATAAAACTTTTCCAAACTTCTAAAGCTTTCGAAATTCAGTTACTTCTTCTTCTTCCGGTGGCGCTACATTCCACGAATGAATTTGGCCGCCTCAACACGGTGACCGAGTGTTTTTAGGTTTCTTTCGACGTCATCCATTCGTCGGTAGGTGGTCTCCCACGAGGTCCTATTTTGGTTGGTGCTGACCCCAGGACCTGGTCCGATATGTGTCTAAGCCATCATCTTAGACTTGATAATTTTATGGATCGCGTTTCTTTTCTTCGCTCCGATTTCGAATTTAAGACAATTCGAAAATGATTATCAAAAAAGATGATTGCTATTGGAATTTTATAAAATTTCAAAATTCGGACTAAAATCAAGTTTTAAACCTCCAATTTGTTACTGAAACCATAATTGTTTTTAAAAATTAATAAAATTAATTTTCCAGATTTTTTAATTTTCAGAACTTTGACAATTTCCAAAATTCGGATTTTTATATCGATTTTAGTGAAATATGCAGACGCTTAAACTAAGAAAGTGATTAAAATTATATACAAAATGTTCAAATCTTGAAGAATTTAGTGAAATTTTCCCTAATCTTAAGATTTTGAAAACGTGGTACTGCTTTTTGCGTTTAGGAAAACTTTTAAATTCAAGAATCTTTATAAAATTTCAGAGTTTGGATTAATTTTATTTTTTTAGCACATATTTCAGACTGTAAATCAAATTAGACTTTGTACAACATTCAGAGCTTTTAGAAATTTTAGGAAAATTTAATTTTCAAAATCGTATAAAGTTCAAAATTTACTCAGACTTCAATAATCGGATATTTGTATGAAACTTTAGAATTCGGAATTAAGCATTAAATGAAATATAAATTCAAATGCTTTTACAAAATGTGTTGAACTTTTAATTTTTTTTTAAAACTGGAATAATTTCAAATTTTTGACTTAAGAGTTTTTCGATAACTATATTTGAAGCACATATAGCACATAGACTTAAGAATATTTAAAAAAAAATTTATTTTAAGACTTCAAACCCACCTCCTAAATAAATACTTTAAAAATTGTTTAAAATTCCATAAAATTTTCTTATATATTTTGTAAAATTTTCGAAATTGTGTGCAACATTTTTTAAAATTTGAAAGACTTTCAGATTCAGACTTAAATTTTATAATATTCCATTTTCCATATTTTCTAAGATTTTTAAATGAATTAAATAGTTTGAAAATGCTCAAAATTTCGGGCTTGAAAACCTGTATTTTTCGGTTTGGTATAACTTTCATTCAAAACATTATTTAGTGTTTAGGAACTTCAGAATTAATTTAAAATTTAATCAATTTCTATATAAAATTGAGATTTCAAAACCTACATATACCAAACTTCAAAAATTTCAAAAATACTTAAATTTAAAATTTTATTTTATTTTCAAATTAAAATTCATATTTAAAAATTTTTAGTATTAAATTAAATTTTATAACGTTTTTGTCCTAAATATCTACTCCAAAATACAGAAACTGTTCAATTCAAACAGCTTAATAAAGTTTCTCCTTGCTTACAAATTTCGACTCAAACTGGACTTTGTAAAAATTTGATTTCGTTATTTCCAGAACTGTAGAATAATATTTAAAGTTAAGTTCTGCTTTCAAGATTTTCTAACACTTTCGGACTTAAAGTTCTAAATTTAGTCTTCAAAATCCATTTGGTAAAATAATAATTATTAATACAGTTTGTACATGTTTATAAGTTCTAAAAGTACACACTTCACAAAAGAACTCCATCTTTCAGGTTTTCGATTTTCTGTAGTTTAGAAAATTTGGAAACATTTCATTTTTAACCAAACATCCTTGATTTAGTTAAACATTTAGAAATAATTAATCTTGAAAACATCATCCAGATTCGTATCATTCAAATTCCGCTTTTGCATTATTCAGAGTTCTACCAAATTTTAAAATTCGGAATTAAGACAAGTTTATGCAAGTCAAAAGTTCTTAGTAGAAAAAATTTTAAAATTTTTATCAAAAAGTTACTCTTCAAAACCCTGACCAGAATTAAATTTCCAAATTTTAGGTCTAATTCAGATTAAAATTTATCGGAATACAATTAAAAATTTTATAAATTTTAAATCACGTACTCAAAATGTAAATTCAGAAACTGTACAATGCTACGATTTAATTAAATTTCTCCTTTCTTACAAATTCGGAATTATAAACTGAGTCAATCACCTAGCGTGTAAATGTTGATTCCAGCGTTTCTAGAATTATGGGAATAAAATTCCAAGTTCAGTAGAATTCTATATTGCTAACAGCATTCAATTATTACACTTCAAAATTTACTTCAGTCAGGTTTTGAATTATTTTTAAATTCACTCAATATTAATTTTGTTGTTTAACGAATTTTTCGAATTCGCGAATGGAATAACATAAATTTAAAGTTTAAAATTTAAAAACTTCAAAATCTACTTCAGACTTAAAATACCTTTGGAATAATTTCTAGAGTTTTTAGAGAACAAATTCTACTTCAATCACCCTACTTCATAAGCTATAACGACATCAGAATTAAAAATTACATACTTCGGACCATAATATTATAAAATGTCTGAGAACGTACAAATTCCAAAATTTTAAATTTTCAAAGCCTAATTCGGACTTTAAATTAAATAAAATTACAAAATTTTTAGAATTTATTTAAAATTTAGTCAAATTAAATTTTGTAAAAAAACCGTAGAAATTACGGGATATCCGAATAATGTCAAACTTTAGTTAAATGTCCGAAAAAATTAGTTCCAAATTTATAGTCTTTAGAGCCTAGCGCTTAAACTTAATGCTTCGGAATTGTAGAAAATTTTCGAATTGGGAATAATGAAATATCCATTAGAATTTGATTGAAATTTCATACAAATTTCAAAACGAATTAAATTCAAATTCATCATACTTCAATCTCAGATTTTATTTTAGAATTTAGTGAAATTTGATTAATTTTTAAGGTTTTGTAAAATATTATTAAAACTTTTTAGTTTTGCAAAACTTTCAAAATATAATAAAAGTTAACACATTCTTAAAACAATTTTATATAGCTAATTCTGAATTCAAATTTATTTTATTTATGTATATCACTCAGAGCGGAATTTTAGAAATCGGAACTGTGCCCAAAATAAATCAAAAGTCCCTAACGGCAAAATGTTTAACAATGTTTTTAGAACTGCTAAATATCAAAACGCACGCCGGACTTCATAAATTTCTTATTCTCTAATTTAAAATTACATCATCTTAACCAAATCTCAAAATTTTTAAAATCAGTCTTTAAAACTTAGAATTAAATTGAAAATTGGATACAATTTTAATATTTTATGAAATGTTAATACCTGTGTATCTTCTGCACATTTCAAAATCTTGTCAAAATTTAGTTAAGGTTTACTAAAATTTCTTCTTCCCTCCGAATTCGGATTACAAAAAGTTCCGACAGACAAACGTTTAATAGTTTTTAAAAACTAATAAAATTCACATTCCAAGTTTTTTAACTTTCAGAATTTTGGGGATTCGAAATAATATCGAGTTTAGTCAAATATGTAGAATTCAAAAGTTTTGAACTTAAATTTAAAATGTGTTTGAAATTCCATAAAAATGTTCAAGGCTTCAATGAATTTAGTGGGTTTCCCTAATCCTAAGATTTAGCTAAATTTTTAAACTTACGAAACTTTATAAAATTTTAGAATTCGGACTAATATTGTATTTTTTTAATACATATCTATGAGTGTAAATCAAATTACACTTTGTAAAATGTTCCATATTTTATTAAATTGTTATACTGTTTATCAAAACTTACTGAAATTTCAAAAATCGGATATAGGAAACTCAGAATTCGGAATTAAGCATTAAATGAAGCATAAATTCCAATGCTTCTACAAGAAATATTAAACTTTTAAATTTTTATAGCAATCCAACTTCCAAATACATATTCAAAACTTTTAAAATTTTTTTACACTTCGAAATTCAGAACAATATTGATTTTTTGACCAAATGTTCATGCTTTTGTTCAAAAGCTACTTCAGACTTTAAAATCTTTTTAATAATATGTGAAATTTGATAAACTTTAAACTTTGAAATTTTCCTTATCTTTCATGAATTTTCAGATTCAGAATTTGAAATTTTTTAATAGTTTTAATAAATGGAATTTAGAGAATTTTGGGTTTCTTGTCACAAAAGTGGATTCGTAGTTTCTTTTTCAGTTTAAAAACCTTTCACTATAATTTTACCGGCGTGGTTTCATTATTCTTAGAATTATGGGAACAAAATTTAAAATTTAGTAAAATTCTACTTTCACGATTTTGTAAAACTGTTGAATTTTTCTAGAATCCGATATTTATTGCTTTCATCATTCAATTTTTAGACTTTAGTTTGGAATTAATTTTAAATTAAGTCAAAATCCAATTTGTAAAGTAAATACTAACTTTAGTGAATTTTTAGGATTCAAGATTTAAAATTTTTTCTTTTTCTTGAAAACTTCAAAATATGTTTCAGACTTAAAATACTTTTGGAAACAATTCCAAAACTGACTAGAATTTTAAAATAAACATAAAATAAAGTCCAATTCAAGCTTAACTTGACGATTAAATTATACGTTTGATATTATAAAATTTTGAGAGACGCCTCTCCCAAACTTTTTAGATAGAAAGGTCCTTTCAATTATGTCAAGCTTTAATTAAATTTCCATACGAATAAGTTCAACTTGTAAAGTGTTTAAAAAAAACTGCTAGATCGTAAAAGAAATTGGGTGTAATCAAATGTCGAAACCTACTAACTACTTACTACTAATACTTCAATCTTTCTACTGTAAAATTACGTTAAGAATTTTTTATTTTGTAAAATTATCGAAATATTATGATATTTCAAGTTGCTTTAAAAAGTTAAAAATCGAATTCTGAGTTTACATTTTTTCAAAGTATATGTATGAAATTTCAGTAATCGGAGCTGTGTCAAACTAAAATCAACAGTCCATAACTTTAAAAACTTTACATTTTTATGAAAATATTACACGTCAAAATTTACGCCAAACTTCATAAATTTCTATTTCTCTAATTTAAAATTCTAACATTTTCAGAATTCGGAATTACATCTGTTGAGCTGTAATCAAATCCCAAAATTTTATGTTTTTAAAATCTAACTCAGACTTAAAAACTTGAGAATTAACTATTAAATTGCAAATTTGAAATGTTAATACCTTCTCCATAGTTCAAAATCTGTTGAAATACAGTTACGATTTATTAAAACTCGTCCTTCGCTCCGAATTCGGATTACATAAAATTCCTTAAATGGTTTTAGAAAGAAGATAATCGCTTTTGAAATTTTATGAAATTATAAAATTTGGAATAAATGTTAATTGTATTTTAAACATTTAATCTGCTGAAAAACATAAACCACAATTGTTCTTGATTTATAAAATTCGCCTCCCAACTATCAGAATTCGAAATAAAATTCCGATTTGAAATTCCGTAAAAAATGTTGAAAGCTATTTAGTGAAATTTTCTTTTATTCTTAGTGAAACAAAGTTAGTCAGAATTCTGAAATTTTACAAAATTTCGCAAGTTTAATAGCTTTAGATTCGATTTCCTAATCTAAAGCTTCTGAACTAATGAAATTTTATAGAATTTCAGACTTCAGATTTCGGAATTAGTTCACCAACTTCCAAATATTAAAAACTTTTAAAATTTTGTGATACTTTGAAATTCGGAACTGTTTTAATGTTATTAACATTAAACTATGGCGTCTCAAAAGTGGATGGCCGCATAATTCAACTTTTTCATAATTTTACCATTTTAAATTTAAAATACGGCGTTATGGATTTCGAAACTTAATTAAATGTCTAAAGTTTTATGTCTAAGTCAGCCTAAAAAAAACTTCGGAATTAAATTGAATTTTTTTTTTTAAATTTTAAGACACTTAATTAAAACGTAAATTGAAAAATTTTAGAATACTAGTTATGCTTCGGTAAAATTTTCCTTTCGCTAATGAGTTCGGAATTACAAATGGAGTCAATCCACCTTCTAGAACCATGGTAATAAAATAATTTTAGTAAAATTATGCTTTCAAGATTTTGTAAAATTTCCGAAATTTTCTATAATTTACGAATCGTAATAGTTTGAATTATTTTAAAACATATTGGAAAGCGGTCAATTTTGTAACTTCAAAATTAACTACAGACAAAGTTTAGGATTCATTTGTTAAGCAAACGGTTTAAAGAATTTGTAGAATTTGAGAAAAAGATACACTTGAATCAAATGTCTATGCATAAAATCCGACATGAAATATTTCAGGGTAATTAACGGGACCCCGAAACAGGGTATTTAACTTTAGAAATTTTAGGAAATTTTAAAATTCGGAATAATAAAATATCCAGACTTCAAAAAATATGCGATTCATTTTTCAAGTTGATTGAAATTCCATAAAGATTTTCAAAACTGACTAGAGTTCTTAGACATATATTCTTTTTTCTTACTTCAGCAATTTCAAAATTTAAAAACGTTCAGAATTGGAAATGTTTTTAATCTTTATAACGAATAACCTTAAAATAGTTAAATATTAAAGAAAACAATTAATTTAATACATACTTCAAAACCTAATTCAAAAACATTAGAATTAATGTTCTATTAGTCAAATTCCATTTTTTTATAAAAATTTATTCCATCAAAAATTTCAAGTAAAATTAAAAATTTGATCGACTTCACTTCAGAATTAGGTACGTCAAATTTTAATACAATATTATAGAAATACGTATCTTTTCCAGATTTCAAAATGTTAATTTTTTTTTGAAATTTTATAAAATTCCAAAATTCGGAATACACTTAAATTTTGGTTGAAAGGTCCTATTTATTTTAAAACGAAAACCATAATTGTTTTTGATTTATATTCACCTTCCGGGAATTTTATCTTTTAGAGTTTTGAAAATTTTCAAGATTCGGTTATTCCGATTTCGGATATCGGTTATCGATTGTTTTTTCAAATATGCAGACCTTAACAATTTTGAACTTAACTTTAAAATGTAATTGAAATTCCATAAAAAATCTTCATAGCTTCATGTAACTTCAGAATTCAAAAATCAGATTGAAATTCGTGAAATTTTCTCTAGTTTTAAGATTTTTTAAAACATGGTACTTCTTTTTAGATTTAGTAAATCAGGATTAATTAAATTTTTTTAGCGCATACCTAAATGTATAACGTTCATAGTTTTACAAATTTTACAAATTTTAGGCTTCAAATACCAAAAATCTTAGTATTTAATTTCAAAATTTCGTCTATTCCGGTATTTAAAAAATTTTAAAATTTTTTAACACAATTTTTATTTTTTGGACCACCTATTTCCGCCTTCAACAAATTACTAATAAAATTTGAAATTTGATAAGCTCCAACCTTCCAGATTTTATAAATCGTTCAGTATTTGGTGAATTTTCAGTTCCAGAATTCAAAATTATTCAAAAATTTCAAATACATTTCTTGGAATTTTTGGTCTTTAACACTTAATTTTTAAAATTTGTGCGTAATTTCTTTCTCGGTTTAAAAATCTTACTTTATAATACCAGTTTTGAGCCAAGTGCCGAAATTCGGGATTAATAATTTAAAGCTGCTTCACAAAATATAGCTAAGTACATTTTTCCTGCATTGATCTACTTACATACGCCACTAAAATACTATTTACACTACATCCTGCAACACATAATATAATATATGTGTACGAGAGATAAATATGCACGGTGTTAATAAATTTTCATCACTTTCATTCATGGAATTTAATTAGAATCTCATTCACCGCCCACACATTTTCTTTTTTTTTTTGCTTCTCTGTTCGGTGTCTGTTGTTTTTAACACGGAGAATTTTATTTTGTGTGTTTTGGTTTTCCAACGTAACTAAATACTGTGTTTAGATATCGCTCGCTTTTTATTTTCTAATTTTTTTGTGTTTTTTTTTTATAAACTACATAATCTAATTATTTTGGAGTACATGAAAATCATTACAGATAAATTAGGGAAATGTATGCATGTTATGTATTTTTTTAGAGTTTTAGTGAAATGTGATGGAAATTTAGTTTTGTGGTAATTTTTGGGTGATGCCTTGAGTTGAACACTATAACAATATTTGTATGTACATACATATGTATTCAGATACTTATTTCCATTTCCTGCAAAAAATATTTTACTCTTTTTTTATTTGTTAGTGTTTGTCCGCTGAGACGACACATTTAGGGACGTGACTTTCGAAATTTTTTGGTTTTGGTCATATATTTTGCTGAGTAAAATATAATTTGGTTGTAGGTCGTGCAGAACTCGAGATGCACGTATTGTGGTTAATTTTTGGTTCTGTTTTTCCCAAAATAAAAGCAAGTAAATTATTATTTATGCATATGGCATGGTACCTCTAACTATATATCTATGAAATTAGATAGTTTATGGACACGAATTGTAATGTGGGCTTTAGATATGTAGAAACGCTATTTTGTACTGGAAAATTATCCATGCGTGTTTTACATAGAAATTACATAGAAGTGAGTGAATAAGCTAAACAGTTTGACTAACCATTATTAATAGATCCGTTTTCATCGTAAATTGTTTCATGTTGGTCTAAATGTATTTTTCGATAAATTGTCCGTAACTATATCCACTTTATGAATGTATTAGAGAAAGATTAAAGCTAACGGCCTCGATAGGAAAGGGATGCAAAAGGAATTTTTATCATCCGATTACGGTTGGTGGGGCAATAAACATATTTACTGCTATACTACAAATTTTTTAAATATTTAGATCCAGATATATTCACAAAATCATATTTTATAGACCGAATATAACTCTTTTTCTTATTTTATTGTTTGATTTTCCGGTAAATAAGCATTCAGGAAACAATATTAAAGTGGTGACCCCTTGTTTCATAGGTCACCAAATATGGCGTTTTTCAGAAAAAAACCTTTTTCTTTAACAAGACTTAACAAAAACTTCAAACGATATCATTATATAAAAGAAGAGTTTATTCCCTTTCATATGAGCTATCAATTATCAAAATCGGTTAAGTAGTTTTTGAGAAAGACCACTTTGAAAATTTGAGTTTTTAACCGTGGAATAAAACAAAAAGATTCGAATTCAGTTATTTGATGTAGCGAACATTTTCAACGATTTTGAACGTTGATTGTTTCCTCTTCTTTCTTCTTCTTCTTTATTTTGCTCGATACCGTCTGAGATTATTACGATTGCATCAAAGAGACTGTCATTGTATTTATTTAATTTTTTAATTCTCCTCTAGTGTCTAATCTTTCCATTTACATTTGCATTCGATTAATTTCCATATTTAATCTAAATTAATAAATTTAAATAAATGTATAGCCCGTATAATCCAAATTGGCTCTTTTGTCTATTTATTAATTCAAACCGACTTTAAATCATCTTAATTGATAACCGATATGATGAGCAAATTGCCTTATTAACACACACACAGAAGAGATAATCGGGAAAAATTACTCGACTAAAAAATGGTGAACATAATACCTTATACTTTACCATTAGCAAGTATGCAACAACAAAAAACTTGTTAATATTAAGTAAAATCGTTAAACTGTATATCGTGCACAAAACCATTAAAATATAATGTATGTACTCAGCAAGTGTCGCACACACGCTATATTCTATAGGTATAATCAGAATTTTTGAGCTCACCTCGTATACAACACAGTCCGTATACTTTGCCAAAAAATTTTATTCATATATAAAATAAATTAAATTGATTTTCCAATAGAGTAGAGAAAAGCATGATATGCAGGTAAACTCATTTATATGTTTGAAATATGTAAATGTTTTTTATATTTTTTAACAACTCTTAATAAATATATCATTTTCTAACGTATGCTCGAATTTTCTATTTTATACGTTGTTAATTATATATAAATAAAGTAAATAGTTTTACAACTGTTTATTTAAAACAATATTTTTGTTTTAGTTATTTAAATAATATTCTTTGTATATAATGAGAGTATACATAAGTAACTAATTTAGAAGAAAACATAAATACACAACATATTTATGTACACACTCGTATAATATGCGTATGATTAGTTTGTTTCATAATTTTAATTGAAGCATCATATTATAGAGTATATGTATTCGGTTTATTGTTGTTGTTGTCGTCAAAATCATTTATATTTAATAATTATTATGTTTAGTTTGTTATTATCACAAAATTTATAAGTTCTGGGAATTAAAATGGATCATAAAACTTTAATGAAAGTAAAATTATTAACACTAGAATATGAATAAATTATAGATTTAGTCCAGACTCTACGACAACAAGTTGCCGTCAAACGTATGTAAATAACAATTATTTATGGATGTAGATGAAAAATGTTGAAAACTTTGACTTGTTTAACGTCCAGGGTGCAAAATAATTTTCTTTTATTTTTTTGACTCATGTCTAGCTGTTTCAAAATGATTCGCGATGAATTTATAATTAAATCGTAATCTAACAAAGAATCTCACCTTAGTGCTCTGGTCTTATTTCGACGTTATATGTTGTATATTGTATCGGTTGCTATAATTCTTTCTTAATACAGAGTGATAGTGGAAAAAATTAACTTTAAAAAAAAAAATAATAATAATTTAAAACTTTAAAGAGTTGACTTGCGCAGCAAGGTTCTAAAATTAAAAAGTGATAAAAAGGATCAAATTTGTTAATGTTGATTTAGACGTTCGGTTTAAGATTATGCATCAAATTTCACTCAAAACTAAATAATTTGGATTTTGTACCATTTGGAATGTTTCCAATATTCATTTGTCATTTTAGATTCCCTTTTTAACCGATTTTAATGATTGATGGCTGAAAAGTTCCGTAATTGGTGACCTTTGACACAAGGGGTCACCATTTTTTATATTTGTTTCTGAAAGCTTATTTACCTTAAAATTAAATAAAAAAATAAAAAAAAATCAATTTATAAAATATAAATTTTTGAATTTATCTTGATCTGAATATTTCAAACAACAAAATCAAGAAAATCACTCAAATTTTCCACTTCTTAAAATTTTATTTTGAATCTTTCTTTTTTGTTTTTCATTCTTGAATTGTTCATTAACATATACTTTTTGCGAAGCAATGAAACCAAAAGATCTTTGGAAACGGCGAATCCTTCTCCGAAGAACAGTATAATAGAAGGAAACAACAAAAGTTTGAGTTAAATTGGGTTTTCTTGAATTTCTGTAGGATTTTCTAACCTCTAGATATGTATTTGTTCGAATGATGGAAGAGCTTGTTAATCTTTTACAAAATCATTTTTTTGTTTAATGGAAGCCTTATTTTAGTAATAAATGCTTATTATTTCAAGGCGATATGCGTGTTTTATAATTCGTGTCTGCTCTAGATCGTGATAGCAATTATTCGAATCTTAGTTATTTAAAGTTAAATATTATCAAAATTTTAAATTAGTTTTATTTAATTAACAAAAAATAATCTCTTCAATGCGATATTACAAGAAACCTCAAAAATGTTTAAGTTATCTAATGCATAAATTTAATAATATTTGATTTATGTTCGCATAAGGTGTTTTGCGATTTTCCTTTCAAATTAATATTTTTTGAGTTATCTTAATAAAAGTGAATTTGCAGGTGTGGTGCGACCTTGAAATTTGAAAGAAATTTTCCGTTTTATACAAAAGAGACAAAAGATCATTGGCGATATTCCTTAAAATTAATATTTTTCGAGTTATCTTATGAAAAATGAATTGGAGGTTATTGTGCTACTTTCAAACTTTCAGAAAGTTTTCCGCTTTGCACAAAAAGCACAAAAAACCTTTGGCAATTTTTTAATGAATTTCAATGAATTTGAGGTTTGTGCGACTTGAACATTTTAAGAATATTTTGCGTTTTATATAAAATACACATAAGCTCTGTTGCGAATTTCCTTTAAAATAATTATTTAACGAGTTATCTTAAAAAAAATTAATTTGAGGTTATAACTTTGAAATTTTAAGAAAATTGTCCGCTTTATACAAGTGACATAAAAGCAAATGTTCTTTAAAATGAATATTTTTCGATTTATCTTAAGAAAAAAGAATTTGAGGTTATGGTGTGACTTAGAAATTTAATGGAAATTTTCCGCTTTATACAATAGACATAAAAGCTCTTTTACGATTTTCCTTTAAAATTAATATTTTTCGAGTTATCTTAAAAAAATTTAATTTGAGGTTATGGTGCGACTTTGAAATTTTTAGGAAATATTTCGTCTTATACAAGAGACGCAGAAGCTCTTTAACTGATTTCCTTTAAAATTAATATTTTAGAGTTATCATAAGAAAAATGAATTTGAGATTATAGCGCGACTTTGACATGTTAACGAAATTTTCCGCTTTATACAAGTGACATAAAAGCGATCAAGACGATCTTTCGATTTTCCTTTAAAATGAATATTTTTAGAGTTATCTTAAGAAAAACTAATTTGGAGTTTTAGTGCGACTTTGAAATTTTAAGGAAATTTTCCGCCTAGGACAATGACAACAAAGTCCGTTTGCGATTTATCTTTAAAAATGACTTTTAAGTTATGGTGTCACTTTGCAAATTGTTGGAAATTTTCCGCTTTATACAAAAGACAAAAGCTCTTTTACGATTTTCCTTTAAAATTAATATTTTTCGAGTTATCTTAAGAAAAATGAATTTGAGGTTATAGTGCGACTTTGACATTTTAACGAAATTTTCCGCTTTATACAAGTGACATAAAAGCGATTTTCTTTTAAAATGTTTATTTTTGGAGTTATCTTTAAAAAATTAATTTGAGGTTATGTTGCGACTTTGAAATTTTTAGGACATATTTCGCCCTATACAAGAGACGCAGAAGCTCTTGTACGATTTTCCTTTAAAATTAATATTTTTCGAGTTATCTTAAGTAAAATGAATTTGAGATTATAGCGCGACTTTGACATTTTAACGAAATTTTCCGCTTTATACAAGTGATATAAAAGCGATTTTATTTTAAAATGACTATTTTTGGAGCTATCTTAAGAAAAATTAATTTGAGGTTATGTTGCGACTTTGAAATTTTTAGGAAATATTTCGCCTTATACCAAGAGACGCAGAAGCTCTTTTACGATTTTCCTTTAAAATTAATATTTTTGGAGTTATCTTAAGAAAAACTAATTTGAGGTTTTAGTGCGACTTTGAAATTTTAAGGACATTTTCCGCCTGGTACAATGACAACAGAGTCCTTTTGCGATTTATCTTTAAAAATGAATTTTAAGTATGGTGTCACTTTGCAAATTGTCGGAAATTTTCCGATTTATACAAAAGTCATAAAAGCTCTTTTACGATTTTTCTTTAAAATTAATATTTTTCGAGTAATCTTAAGAAAAATGAATTTGAGGTTATAGCGCGACTTTGACATTTTAACGAAATTTTCCGCTTTATACAAGTGACATGAAAGCGATTTTCTTTTAAAAGGAATATTTTTGGAGTTATCTTAAGAAAAATTAGTTTGAGGTTATGTTGCGATTTTGAAATTTTAAGGAAATTTTCCGCCTTATACAAGTGACAACAAAGCCCTTGTACGATTTACCTTTAAAATCAATATTTTTCGATTTATCTTTAAAAAATGAATTTTAAGTTATGGTGTTACTTGGTAAATTGTCGAAATTTTCCGATTTATACAAAAAGGCAAAAAAGTTCTTTTACGATTTTTCCTAAAAATTATTATTTTTCGAAGAATCAATTTAAAGTCATGGTTTGACTTTGAAATTTGAAGGAAATTTTTCGCCTTATACAAGTGACACAAAAGCTCTTTTACGATTTTTCTTTAAAATTAATAGTTTTCGAGTTATCTAAAGAAAAATGAATTTAAGGTTATAGTTCGACCTTGGAATTTTTAAGAAATTGTTCGCTTTAAACATTAAAGCTAACGGTCGCTTAAGCGACCTTAAGTAATGTGAATTTCTACTTATGGTGCGACTTTGAAATGTTTCACTTTTTACAAAAGACACAAAAGGTCTTTTGCGATTTTTCCTAGTTATCTTAAGAAACTTATAGTGCGAGTGGGAAAGTTTTAAGAAATCGTTCGCCTTATACAAGTAACACAAAAGCTCTTTTACGATTTTACTTTAAAATTAATAGTTTTCGAGCTATCTTAAGAAAAATAAATTTGAGGTTATAGTGTGACTTTCAACATTTAAGGAAATTTTTCGCTTTAAGCACAAAAGCTTTTTTCCAACTTTCCTTTAAAATTAATATTTTTCGAGCTCTCTTAAGACAAGTGAATTTGAGGTTATGGTACGACTTTGAAATATTTAGGACATTTTTGGCTTTATTCAAAAGACATAAAAGCTCCTACGTGATTTTCCTTTAAAATTTATAGTTTTCTAGTCACCTTAAAAAAATGAATTGGAAGTTAGGGGGTGACCTTGAAACTTTAAGCAAATTAAAGATCCTTCTAACCTGGCGTTATGTACGCAAATTAATTATTTTTTCGGGTTATTCGGTAGTACATACTTTTGTTTTTTTCGGCCCACGCTAGTAAAATCCTAATAATCGGTCAATTTCAAGTAAAAGACTTAATCAATATGTGTAATTATTTTTGTTTCAAAAACCAACCGACTTTGTTTTTTGGATTAAATCTGCAACACTCTGTTGAGGGCCTGTTTCTAAATGGCCTATTAAATAATAAGTAAGTGATTTCAGAAATGGCCAGTGCATCTTGAATTCTTGAATATCTCCTTTATATGTGTAATTTTATGATTTAAGAGCTTCTAGGCTTATTTTACCTCAGTGGTGGACTCCCAGAGTCCTTGCGTTTTAGTATAGATTAGAGGTAGAGGGGGACCACAAAACAGTCATTTTGTTTTCTCTGCACAATACCTTAAAGGAAAGAAAGAATTAAAAAATTTGTATGTTGATTTGAAATAAATAAAATTTTACTTATTTCGACGGAAGGAAAAATGAAAATTTAAATTTCACTTTGCAATATTACCGTTTCTGGTATTACCTTTACCGGTAATGTACCGAATTACCGATAATGGATTGGAACCGTAGTACTTTTTCAATGTTTTGTGTTTCTTATTTTTATTTTTATTTTGATAGCAAATTTAGACAAAATTTGGTTGTAAAACAGGTATTACCACTAACAGTAATACCGGTATTGCAACCCCTATGTAGTTTAGATTTCGGAATGGGGATTTTCCTACTAGAATAAAGATGTCTCCATTTTATCTCTCTCCTTTGTTGAGTTTTTTCTTCCGTTTTACACGGCCTAATTATCTCATTTTTTTCTAAATTTGATTTTAGTATTCTTTTCTATCTACACAAATTAACGAAAAGTGTAAATGTGTTGGACAAGTGTAGTGATACCTAGAAAAGTGTAACTAAGTAACAAAACACATTGATTTTTTAACGCGTTATTTAAAAAAGCTACCGGGCCTCTAAAGTGGGCCAAGCTTTATGGAACTATTTTCATTGTTCAGGTAAAAAATGGTTAGGCTAGAAGTTAAATTTGGAATTAAATGTTTTAAAAAAGTAACATTAGTACAACAACTTGTCAAAATAGCTGCATCCTTAAAAAAAAAACTGGCTCTTTATTCCTATTCTCAAAACCCTTTATTTCCCTTTAGAATTAAAACCAAAAAATGGGGTTTGCTTACAAAATTCGCCATAATAATTTTGACTTTAGCATTTGGCGGGAAACTTTTATTTATTTTTGTTAATTATGGAGTTTTAGTGCGAAGCTTTATTTAAATTTTAAGTCAGAATGAAAAATGATCTAATTGAACTTCGAAATATTCCTATTATTAGAGTATCAAAAGAAGTCTCCATCTGAAATGAGGTCAAATGATTTCTTATCGCGATTTGTATTCATTTGTGTTGTACTTTTTCCCCATATATGGCCACTTTAAACTATAATTTTATATAATATCTCAGGATCATCGTAATTGGTCAATACAGGCGGGAAAACTAACTCTCTACTAAGGGTTCGAATCAAATTACGTCTGCTAAAAAATCTCAAAAATAAGGGTACAATCATTTTCATGGGAACTTTACCTTTATATCGATATCTATTTGGCATTTCAGAATTAAATTTTCTACAATAGAATAATGATTCGATGATATCTCAAGAAAGAAAAATTGAACGATCTTGATAGTCTACGGCAAACAATTTAGTATAAATTGACTGGTTCGACCTTTTGCAAATAAAAATTGAATCAGGTTCGACCTTTTGCAAATAAGATTTTGTTTGGAAAGGGTTGAATTTTGTTTGGAATTGGTTGAATATAATTTCCAATGGATTCAATTTGATTTGATTTGTTTAGGGGACGATTTTGTGCGTGGATTTGAAGAACAAAGAGGTGAATTTGGAGTATAGACCCTGAGATTTTTTTTTATATAAACGTTGTAGTGGGATAATTAAATATTTTTTGAATGAAATTTTACAGTCAGATATTTAATTCTCCCGTTACAATATTCTTATACAAAGAAAGTGTAGCGTAATTACTTCAAATTCAACCTTTCGCAAGTCAAATCTTGTGGTAGGACAAATCGAGTATTTTGCAAATCATGTCCAGCCTTTTCTTGTTTGTTTAATTCTATTGAATTTGATTTGATTTGGGGTGATGCATTTGATTTGTAAGGAAGACAGTTTGAGTTACGGGAAGTGAACTTGGTTTGCAGAGGGTTGAATTTGAGGCCTAAGAGTTGAGTTTTGAGTACAAAACCTGTATATTCGGCTTGTATTGGATTTGATTTTTGGAGCTGCGATTTCAGGAGGAAGAAGTGGAGGAAGAAAAATTTAACTTAAGGTTTGCCCTTTTGTGTGACACTGGGAGTCACACGATTACGGTGTGAAAAAGCAGGACGCTTAGATATTTGTATTAAAACTTCCTACTTTGCTCCTATTTGTGATTTTCTCATTGATACGTGAGATGAAAATAACCCCTCGAGGTTGGCGCGGCCCTACATATGATCTGTTCCACTTTTTCATCTGTACATATCTTCTTCGTAAAATATTTTGAAGAGAAATACTAATTTGTGGCATAGGCGACGCCTAACACCTTTAAGACATTTTTCTTGCTTCACTTCATAGAAAATTATTTACAAGACATAAAAATAACATTTTATAAAATCTCGAAACCTTTTAATATGTCAATATTTTATTCGAGATTATGTCTTTCGAGATTTTGTCCTATTTGAGATTTTCTTTCTTTTTTTTTAAAAACAATTTTCTAGATTTTATACAATACAATACAAATTTTATTCTTTCTAGAAAACGTGGTGGTCCCGTCTTATTCTGTCGCTTCTTATATTTAAATTTCCTGGATATAGAAATAAATTCAAAATATATTTTTCAATAGACAGCAAGTGAATTCTTTAATTTCGAGAGAATTAGAAGAGAGCACAGAGGTTAAAACCTCAAAAAAGGAGAATTGATAATAATGATTTTCATAATAATGGGCCGTTCTGTAGCAGCAATTTCAATATTTAGCCTTTTTCACAATTTTCAAAAATTTATCCAGCATGCTCAACCCATTTTATCTTAATAACAAAAATAGTTTCGGAAAGCTTGTGCTTCCCACTTTATGGACCGTAATAGAGTTTCGTCCAAAATATAGTCATATTGCTCTGCTCGTTAGTTTCACTGTTTTTTATGTACAACTGCACTTTTCCAGCGCACATACACTTTTCGTTAATTTTTGTAGCTACACTTTGTGTGAAAAACTTCACATCGGTTCATTTGTCTGAGTTTGCTCATTTTATTGGCGGACCCGAAAAATTGTCCTCGGGGATCCTTTTCCCATTTTTGCGGCAAAAATTGAACTGAAGACCGCGGCGTGAGAAGAACGCTTTTATCCAATGTTCTTTATGTGATGAGTAATGTACATATGATCTATGATTGATGCGTCTATATATACTGAGGGTACCCATATCAGATAGGGTCAGATCAGTTCGTCAAGTTCGAGTTGAGGGAAAAAGGTCCTCTGTGAGGATTTCAAATAACAAAACTTTGTTCAACCACGCATGCGAAGAGATGAGCTTACGTAAAAAAAATATATTTATACCAAGATCAAATTGTTAAGCAATCGGAAGGTCATATTTTTTCATTTTTGTCATAAATTTTCTTGGAAAAATTGTCCACCGGCTACTGGAACAATGTTAGATATTATATTAAAAAAAAAAAATGATTTTAAAATCTTAAAGAAGAATTTATATTTGAAATTGTTTACCCAATTCTTCTCGTACCAAAAATATTTTCCGTAATTTCGGCGGGAGTCAATAATAAATCTTAAATAACTCTTCTTCAATAATACGAACAGATTTTGAAACAGCGTATAGGTTTTCGTAACCCAAATAAGAATTCCATTCTTCACCACACACCGAATATTTATGACTTAGGTTGAGAAATTTTTTTACTTTTTCCACCAACAACAAAAAAAAAAAAAACTAATAACTCACTATGATATCACAGCAAGGTGATAGATGCACATCTCGTGTAAATACTGTTTAGACTAACGGTTTTTTGTTTTGTTTTTCTTGATCTTGGTCAATAAAACTACAAAAAACCATTCGAACGTAACACTACGAGTATTTGGAGAACAAAAAAAAAACATCATCATGAACTTCATTGTACATCAAGGCGAGCTATTAAAAAGGAAATAGTATCATGTGGAGAGCTGTATTGTTTTCATACGAATGCACTCACTGTTGTTTGGCTGGATAAATGAATTTGAAGCAAACACAAAAAAATTTACTTTCACTCAAAAGATAGAAATTCTACCAGTAAAAACGGAAACCAAAATGTAATGGAAAAATATTTACTCTTCCTGCATGGGGTATGAGTGTGTGTGTGTATTCATATAGAGTGTGTTCTTTTACTAAACCAATGTTATTTATTGGATTTTACTTCCATCCATTTTTATAGATTCGACACTTTATGTATGCTTAATGTACACAAAAACGTATTTTCCAATCAACAATAAACTTTATTTTCATACATACAATTTTGAAAGGATCTATAAACATAACGTACCATACAATGAAGTCTGGTTAGTAAACAAAATAAAAAAGAATCTTGAATGAAGGACGTGCCTTTATAAGGCCGCATATAAATTAGAAATATGCGTATGTTAGTTTCTGACATATCGTAGCTTTACTTTTATAATCGATTGACAGAATTTGTTTCGTACAAATGTGATTGATTGTCCAGTAGAAGCCACGATTTCAAACTTCTTAGAGGTTGTACACTTTTAATGATTCTTTTTTAAATTTTGGATACAAGATACATAATGACGAAACTCACTTACTATTAGGTAAAATCATCATAGCACTGCTAGCTATGACAGCCTCAGATTCTAATTTTAAATCGACCTGGAGCTGTTATTGTAAACTCGAGGAGTTGGGCCAAGAAACCAAAATCATTCTTTTGTGGTCTCCCGGCCATTGCTGTGCAATAATGCGGGCAAATTGCATTTTTATCGGTTACAAATTTTGAGACTTTGAAGAATTACAAGAATTTCTACCATTTCAAAAATTTAGAGCAGTGCATTTGAGGAATCTAAATATTTTATATAATTTACAGAATATAAAAATTTTGGAAAATTTAAGAAACTTTTTCTTAAATTTTAATTCCTAAAATTCTTTAGATACATTTTTATTTTTAAGTAAGTTATTTAAAATATTTAGCTTCCTCAAATGGAATTCAGTATAATTTTGAAATTCTAGAAATTCTTGTAATTTTTGAAAATAGCAAATTATAGCAAGAGTTTGAAAACTCTTTAAACGCTATAAATTTTGGGGATTTACAGAATTTAAATCCTTAAATACATTAAATTCTTTAAATTCTTTAAGTTTTTGATATTTTAAAAATTCCTGAAATTCTTGAATATTTTTAAATTTTTTAAATTACGAAAATTTTGTAAACCCTTAAAATTCCGTAAATTCTTGGGATTTTTGAAAATCTAGATATTTTCAATGAATTCTGTAAATATTTGAAATTGTTTAAATTTTTTTAGAGTTTAGAAATTCTAGAAAATCTTAATTTTTGAAACTTTCCAAATTCTTTTAAATTTTTGAAATACTTTAATCCTTATGTGAGTCCTTATGGAAAGTTCCATGTTCTGAACTCTTGCGAAATAACTCTGGTGCCTAAAAAGAAAAAAAAGCATTTTTCCTGACTAGCATGCGCATGACTCGAAAATTAGGAGAACTTATCTCAAAACGTAAATTATAACGAATCATAAAACAAAAGAGGAAGTTGACAATAAGGGCAAATTAGTAGACAGAAAAGGAAAGGGTCTGTGAAAATATGGTTCAATATTTTTTCCTGGATAACCCATTACTCACACGCCTCAATTTTCTTGAAATTTTTTAAATTGTTCGCTCTAAATTTTAGAAATACTTCTATATTCATGAATTATTTTAAATTCTAAAAATCTTTTTAAAATCTAGAAATTCTAGAAATTTGTAAATTCTTTACATTACTTATATTCTAGAAATTTTTTAAACTCAGAAATTCATGAAACTTTCAAAATTTAATTTTTTTTTTATTTTCTATAAATTTTTAAATTTTGAAAATTTTTGAAAATCTCAAAGTTCTTTAAACTCTTTAAATTCTTTAAATTATTTAAATTTTATTAAATTATTGAACTGTTTTTCTAAATTCTAAGTGAGATCCTAAATTCTAGGTGAGATGCTCGAAATTCTGTAAATTCTTGAATATTGAAATATTTACTTCTGTTGTAAAATAGTTTCCAGAATTTTAATAATTTCATTAATTTAAAGAATTTTTGGGAATGAAAGAATTTAAATAGTTTAAATATTCAAAAGAATTTAAAAAAATTAAAGAATTTAAGGAATTTTAAGAATTAGAGAAAAACAATTCAAAAAATTTGATGAACTTTAATTTTCGTTTACCGACGTGAAGTTCCTGACCAAAACTAAGAAATAACAAAAAATATTTGTGTATTAGAAATACTTAAAACAAAATTCTTATTGGAATAAACTGAGTGATTTCTTTTCGTTAAGTTTCCACCAAAAAAAATTAAAATGTTTTCAAGTAAAGCTTCTGAGTATTTTCTATCGATGGTCCATTAACAAGCACCCCCAGAAATTTGGGCAAGGTTCGGCTGTAAAGGTCATATAAGCCAAGGTATGAGCCAGGTTGTCTTGAAGAAGTTTTTTCTAAACGGAGGATTTGAAATTTTGTTAGTGGCAGTTTTCTACTTAAAATATTGAGTTTCATCTATGTATTGAGGCCCCAATAACAAGCACTTTCAAAAATTTAGGCAAGGTTCGCCTATATAGGTCATATAAGGTAAAGTATGGGGCGTATTAGCCAGAAAAAGTTTATTCCAAATGTAAAATTTGAAATCTTGTTGATGACCGTTTTCCAATTAAAATATTGAGTATTTTCTATCGATGAGCCATTAATAAGCATTCTCAGAAATTTGGGCAATATAGGACGCAATATTGGCTGTATAGGACGTTTAAGTCAAAACAGCACTTATCCAGAAGAAGTTTAAGTGTTAAACTGCAATTAACAAGAATCCAACAAGATTCTAAATCCTTCGTTTGAAAAAAAAACTTCTTCTGGATAATTTCCCCCACACATTGGCTTATATGTCCTGTTTTTAATTGGAAACCTAAAGAGTTTTATTATTCTTATTAGAATCGTATACGTATACGTTTTCGTTTTTTTGTCAGAAATTTCACAGTTTTTTTTTTAAAGTGTCTAAGAACTTAGAAAGTTTCATCAATTTCACGAGTTCTTACAAAATCATGAATAATGTTGAAGGTTATTGTTTTGGATATTTTTTAGATATGTGCTATCAAAACTATGGAAATCCTCTTCAAAATAAAATTTTGAAGGTCCCTGAGTCATTTGAAATAGCAACAAAAAAATGTAGGTCGGTCTGTCTGGATGTAACCAACAATATTTCGAGAACGGTTTCAAGGCGAAGAATTTAAATTGCATTGGGCGTTGAGTTTGGGGTTGAGTTAGAGTTAATTTGGGATTGGGATAGAATTGAAGGTTGAGTTTAAGCCTGCTAGTTGATTTGGGTTAAGTTCATGTACTCATTTAGTTTTCAAATACGTACATGGTTTGGGAGTTGGGTTGAACGTTGAGTTTGGGATTGAGTGAAGGATTGGGTTGGGTATCGAGTTAGGGTTGAGTTGGGGCTGGGTTAATGTTAAGTTGAGGTTGAATCGAGAGTTGTGTGAGGTTGAGTCAACGATTGGTTGAGTTGAAGGTTGAGTTGGGACAGAGTTGGGATTGACCCTTGCTTATGGTTGGGTTGAGGGTTGAGTTGTGGTTATTTAGAGGTTGAGTTCCAAACGAGTAGAGGGTTAAAGTTTGCGTCCGGCAGGGATTCAGTTGATGTTGAGTTATGGTTTGGTTAGCTTAGTGTGCGTTAAGGGGGCGGGGGGTTCAATTGGGGTTTATTTGGGGTTAAGTTCAGAGACATGATTAGTTGAGTTAATTTGAATTGGGATTGAGTGGGGTTCCGCTGGGGTTTTGTTTGGGGTTTGAATTAGTATGATTGGGCCTGTTTGGGTTGAGTTCATGTATGCATCTAGTTCTTCGGATTGTCTTGATTTGGGAATTGAGTTAAGGGTTAAGCAGAAAGTTGATTTGGGGCTGATTTGGGAGGATTGCATCAGTATTGAGTTGGATTTTGATTTATGAGTTGAGTTGGAAATTGAGTAAGGATATAAAGTGTTTAGGGGTCATTTAGGGGTTGTTTTGGGATTGGAGTTGAACAATAGATTGAGACGACTTAAGGTTTGTGAGTTCACGTATGTTCGTAATGTTCATGTTTTTTAACATCACTTAGCCTTTCACAGCGGCCATCATCTTCTAATGACTCCTACATATGTTACCAGGAAAAGGGTCATGTTTTAAACACTATACCTTGATTTGTGAAGAATTTAACAAGTGTCCGGAAAAAGAAAGAAAACATATTTGGTCCCTTTCTGCCTTTGCCGCAAATACATACTCTCTTAGTTAAGGATTTTTGTACTGTTCAGTTTTTGGCCTGACAGTTTTGATGAATATATCAACATTCCGATGGATCCAGTAGTTTGTTGCCCTCGCTGACTTGGCTAATATGTCATTCTTAAAATGTTTTTGTAGGCTATGGCGAAAATTGTTCATCTCAGTCAACCTTGTTTTTTAAGACAATTAATTCGAGTTCTATTGATCTTATTAAATAATCACATTCCATTTGTGTCCCCATAAATTATTCCAAAACCAAAAAGTAGCTAACAACTAATGTTGTATATTAATCCTAAACATTTTAATCGCCTTAAAAATTTATAACCACATAGAACCCCTTTTCATACCCTCCATTACAAAATAAATACATAAACTAAATAGAATCGAAAGAAATAAAATTCCACCGGATTTCAGATCACCATCCCATTACACGTACTCTCACATATATGTACACCCAGAATAATATAAAATGCCATGTAGTAAAGTGTTATGTGTCCATTTAAACGAACAGCACAATAAAAAAAATTTGTAACAATTTTGTCTAGGTTTACGTCGTCTCTCCATACATGTACCTATGTATATACAAAAAATACTCGTAACACGTAATCCGGTATACATAGCCAGTAGTCGACTATAGCAATTTTCGAATTTTAATCTATCGAGTGATTAAATCCTGATAATTTATGGACACATATCTCCCCGCGCGCCGGCCATCACATTCGTTTACATAAAAACCGTTGGAAAAAAATATTTTGTTCCACCATTAGTCAATTTGTTTGTATATTGGAACAACATTTTTTTTTTGTGTATATCACGTTTAGGTACCCCTTCCTCAACATACCTACACCACAGAAATTGATTTGCCATAAAAATGTACACAAAAATTTTAGTAAAATTGTGAATTTTTAAGAGTTGACATTTTTATTTTATATTTTGGTACTGCGGAACAAAAACTATAAAACGGAAAAAAAATTCTGATCTAAGGGTATGTATGTATAGGCTTGTTAAATATGGAAATTTAAAATCAAATCACAACAACAGCAAAAAAACGTGAATGAGCGGCGCATTGCATAGAATATGAAATGTATAATAAAAATGTTTATTGTATTAGAAGATGAAAAGTCGTTATAATTTGTTGATTTTGATACCATAAATTGATTTATGACACTTTGATAACAAGAAACTAAAAAGGGTTAAAATTATATACATATGTATGTACAAGACATAATGAACGGTTTTGACCCAGGCTCATTTGTATGCGGGAATCAATACAAAAGATAAGAACATAAAAATTAATTCCAATCATCTTCAGACGTGTAATGTGTATCGTACCGCATAATTCTATAATACAATTAATTTATGCTCTTCTGGCATTTCTGATAATTTAAATCAATTTAAATCATCATGTCACATCTTGAACGCCTTGAGACACAGAGTAATATCTTAACAAATGCCCTATCGGTGAGTTTGTGCTTGAGAAAGCACTATATATTTGCCCTACAAACGATCAATTAAAAAAGCAAGGTCCTTAAATATTACGAACGGAGAGGTACTCGAATGTCTGATACAAAGGTCTAGGACCAACTTGTTGATGCGACGCGAAATCGTGGAAACACTAGTGTTGTTACATCACGCAGTGGTCTAAGTAGAGTAAAATCACTTTGTGGACTTCAGATCGAGGAATTGGATCGTTCCAAGTTTACGGGAAGGAGGATGGGTAATATTTACTCCAATTAAAGCAAACTTTGCAACTGCCTGCGTACCATCCAAATTACCTAAATTTAATTTTTTTTAGAAAAGCTTAGTAGTTCTCACATATTGAAATTTTGTTATAGTCTTTTCATATTCAGAAACAAAGTCTGCTGTCCGTGCAAGCCACAACTAACCTCAAACTTCGTTTTGATCGATACCGATCTTCGCGCAGAGAACCCTCTAAACGGGCTTTATCTTTGTAATTTCTGAATAATATCAGAAAACTTCCAGGCACCAGACGATTTTTCTACCGCCAGTATCAATCTTGTGCTCTTTCAATTTGAGGGAACTAACGCATCATTAGCAATTTTAAAAAGGTGGTGTGAAAGTGGCCACGACAACCAACTGGACTCGTAGAAAAGAGTATCTCCAACCCTAATGTAAAACGAAAATGATTCTTTTTTTAAACAAAATCGAAACAAACATTAATCTTCAGTTAAAATCGAACACGATTCCTAAAACTTGCAAGTAATATCAAAACATGATTTAATGTAAAAATAAGTTCTACGATAATTTTTTTTTCGCCAATCATTCAATGCACTTTTAGCTTTTGCACACATAGTATACAACAGTGAATAGGCAAAATTACCGACAGTTATATGCATATCGGGAAGGTTACACAAAGTTGAAAAACATTTTTGTATGTACGAGGTTAAATATTGATTTTATAAGAAACCTTTCAATGCATACATATAGACAAAAACGTTTTTTTATGTTTTCCTCCTCATGATCTATTACTTCGTCTATTTTATTTTTGAAATATATTGAGAGCATTAAGAATCTAACAAATTTAATTATTTATAAATAATTGTTGGTCTTTTATATCGGGTGTGTCACTCAAGTTGAGACAACTAAATATATTTTAAACAAAGTTAAATAAAAATGACCTGAAAATGGCCTCCAACTAAAAAATTAATTACACAGTTGTATTAACCCTTTTAAAATCTATAAATACATTCGATTTTTATTTGTATGAATAGAAAGTAACATTTCGGTTTGTTATAGTCCATAAGTCCACGCGATACCATAAAATTACGTTTTCCAAATTCCAGTTCTGAATTGTATCAAAATCGGGAAACCAACAAATTAACAAATTTTAGATTGTAAGAGAATTTAATCCAGTTTCGAACTGATGAGCTTATGATTATGAAAAAATCAATCTTCTCATTAGGCCGCGCCGATTGGACTAATTTATACCACAATTTACATTCTATGTATACAGAATGTACTGTGCGCTATGTACTAGCGAATCATACTAAATACAGACAAATCTCTTACAATTTTTCTTCTTCACGACATTCACACAGCTCTATTTCTGTGTAAGCTAATTTTACTTTTAATTGTGAAGGTTAATTAATTAATTCGTGTAATTTCTAATATGCAATTGGTCCTTAGACCAATTTAGTTGCATATTAGAAATTACATGAATTAATTAATTGACATTCAAAATTAAAAGTTAACTAATTTTAATTAATTTATTTTTAAATTAATCTTGGTTTTTGCTTCAGGCTATATTTTGATGACGAGGAATCTACGCTCAAGAATCATCGGAATATTGGTGCAGGATTAATACCGACATTTTAATATTGCACGCACCATGCTTGACGTTATTTGCAGGGTCGCTGTAAATTAATATGAACCAACGAAATCAAGTCTAGTCAAATTACTAATTTTCGCCCTCTTGACGTATTGAAATCATTAAGATAATATTTTTAATTAGTAGGGTCGCATTTGTTCTGTAGCGATACGTATTTCTAATCAAATGTTAAAAAATTTTGTTCGTTGTAGGCCTTTGGGATTAGTTTATTTCGCTTATAAGGTATATCAGTCGACTTTTAAATTGATTTATCGCAAATTTGTAAAATTGAACTTTTTTTAAATTTACTGTATTTTCCTTTATTGCAAATCTTTTAGAATTAGGTAAATTATGTTCTTTGGAAACATACAATTTTAAAGAAATCGGAATTCCGTTGTAATTAATCGAAATTTTGGTATGTCAAAATTAAATTTTTTTTAAATTATTTTTTAAAAATTTTAAGGAATGAATTTTAAAAATTCAAAATTTTGGCTGACTTAAAATTTAATATACCTACTTCAAATTGAAACAGTATATCGATATTTGGTTTTCGGTGGCAAATTTTAGGTATACTAAAATTTTAAAGGTGCACCTGTGAATTAAATCGAAATTTGAAAATTGGCGATGTTTCACGAAAATTGTAGGATTCAGATTTTATAATTCTTTTAGTTTGAAATATTGTAACCAGACACATATGTCTATTCGTTGTTTAAAGAATTTGAATTTTTTGACCTGAATGGTTGTAGGGTAAGAAATAATTTGTAGGCCAAAATATACATGCCCATCTTCTGCTTCTTAGCCACAAACTCGGATTTAGCTCAGCCGCCGAAACCAGTTTTAGGCTCTACTCTATGTTTCTACTGAAGCTATCATGTTTATGTTATAGTTTCGGTTATTTTGGAGTGTGGGTATGTCTAACAGACGGTGGCTTTGTTATTAAGACTTTATTCCAATTTGTGCCAGGCTTATTCTCGAAAAATGATATTTGCTAGCAATATATTTTCAGGATGGCCGCAGTAACTATTTCTTTGTATATAAATAAGCTGACTCGACAAATAATGGTACGGTTCCAAAATATAGGTGTGAGTTGTGTCATCGGAATAGTTGTTAAAAAGTATACGCGGATGTTAAATTCTGCTTGCTTGTTTTGAACATCTGGACCCGAGAAATTTTACCCAGAAAACATGCTTCCAACTCTGGATTCACAAATTCATTCAAATGGTTTTTAGCGAGACTCAATTATTTTGATACACGAGGATTTTAACACTGTAAAGTTCTGAAGTGATTATGAAAACAATTCCATGTCATTTTACAGTGCTCATTACAATGGCTAAGATAGAATAGCTAACATAGGTCGTCGCAGTCAACAAGTTCGTGCACATCAAACATAACGCCAGCGAGCAAAACACAATTAACATGACTCCTATAGGAATGTGGAATGAGCGGCATTTCATTACGATTCAAAAACGATTACAGTAAAGGAAAAGTGAAATTGCCACAATTGGTCCCAGCATCAGAGCCATTACGCTCATTGGTTTCTGGAACAGGAAGTGATTCTACTCATTTCCTGGCCAACATCCAAAAATACAACAGTTGGTTCCAATTAACGTCGTTTGGCCCAACACATATTGTACGGGACAATTTCATGCTCACTTTCAAGATAATTTTTTTCACATCATTCGCCGTTTCATCAGAAAACACATTAAAATAATTTAACACAGTCAATTTTGCATCATCGGATGCTGTAGTTAATCAGCGTTGTGCTCACAATTCGATAATGAAGCGAGCCATTGACGGAGAATTATAAACGTTTCTTCATCAGAACAACGAATTGATCAAATTGTTCATCATGCCTTCTGGCAGCCATAAAATCGTCATCTGAGCTGACCGAATTCCGGCGAGTGAGCACGCAAGAAGATTCAATTTGCCGACAATCGACGAAGTGGCTATTGTGAAACAGATACCATTTCAACGAAGTGGGACAGATACCATTTCAACATGAAAATGGTTAATTCATTAACACGTAAATGTAACAATTTCAATAATTCTTTCGTTGATTTTCTTACATGGAACCGTGTGTCGATTGCGATTGCAGGCGCCGAAACCAATAAAAAAGTCCTTTGAATTTTTATTCATACAGACTTATGATCCGTGAAGATTTTCTAAAATCACATTTTGAAGTGTCGCCGTCTTTTCCATCAGTTTGCGGTTGACGTATATGTCAAAATTGAGACTGAACGACTGCCATATATTCTTCCATGATGCGATTAATGCCGATGGCGATGCAAACAACATGGAATAACATTCACCTGAAACCATCAATGGATCGAAATCAAGAAGGAACTGCTACCCAGCAAAACATCAGTTGACAGACATGACATCTCTGCCAGAGTTTTTAACAACACAATAAAATCTCTGATGTATTTCATCATAAAGTGTTCGTATTTGGGCATGAAACACTGCATTCGTCTCTTTAATGGAAGCTGTCAACAATGGAACTGATTGCATTTACTTCCTGGATGCTCCCGGACGGACCGGAAAAACGTTCTTAATTGCATCGCTTTTGGCGTCGATTTGATCGCAGCATGACGTTGCCCTGGCATTAGCTTCATCTGGAAGGCAGACGAACTGCACATTCTGCACTGAAATTGCTACTGAACATGCAAATCAACGAGACACCCGAATCGAAGGCAGAGCTCATTCGACGTGTTTTGCCGAACAAAGCATCTCAACGTGACCATTCAAAATTTCATTCCGGAATAGTTGTTTTCATTCAAATCGGTTGGCACAGTTATCAACCAGGATGAAGTAGTCAACTATCCCACAGAATTCTTGAATTCGCTGGAATTCCCTGGATTACCAGCTCAGAATTTGAAATTGAAAGTATAGGCTCAGTCATCATCATGTCGCGTAACATCAATTAACCTCGACTGTGCAATGGAACTAGACTGGCTGTGAAAAAACTTATGAACAAAATCATCGAGGCATTGATTATCAAGGGAAAGTACAAAGGAGAGGATGTCTTGATGATTCCAACGGACTTGCCATTCCAGTTGAAACGGCTGCAATTCCTCGTGCGTCTGGCCTTTATGATGATTAGCGACAAATCACAAGGCCAGTCGTTGAAAGTTTGCGGAATTAATTTGGAATTTCCGGGTTTCCCACATGGAGAACTGTACGTCGCGTGCATCTGCATGTCAGCAAAACAAGCATGCTTTCAAACATGTCGCTTGTTTTTCTAAAACCGCCAAAATGCGTAAAACAAATTCAAGCAAATTCGCGCACTTCTTTTTCTCCTGCTTTCATGCAATATCAAATTCTCTATTACTCAAAACCATATTGTCTTCTCCGCGCATCCAACGAAACATACTCTCGCACACACACCAAGGTGAAAAATATAACCAAAACCATTTTGTAAAATGAAATTCCAAATAACAGTAATTAAAGTAGAACTTGAGCGTACTCAAAAACTAATACACACGAAACCGCTTCAAAAATCTATAAAATTAAGCAATTTGAATACTTTTCCACAACCACATGCAAGCATCGGATTCGGTGTGAAATTGAATACCTAAACAATACCGTTTCCTACATTTTGAACATGATTAATCCTGTGTTGAACAATACAGGATTAATCATGTTCATGTTATAATAATAGACTCGGAAGCTGATAGCGTCGGAAATGAAACTAAAATATATCGGCTTACAGACTTGCAGCAAGCAATATTGTAATAATAACTGCTTATAACAGTTGTAGCGAAGTAAAAATTTCGGTGACCGTGAGATTTCTAGTTTATTTTGATTGGCTAAAATACTTTAGATAAACGTTTTTAGATAAACCACAGTGTGTCAAAGGGTAAAAAGTGATGAAGAGCAATAAAACATGAGTTGTTTTTTGACCCGAATTCAAACCTCAGTTTACAAATTATGAATGCAAGCAACTCGGTTTTAAAACGGGTTGAACTCATGTAAAGTAGATGTTATTTTCCAAAAAAGTTACAGTACTTTGGATCGACGGTGCATGAAAACGGTAATATTTCCCCAGCCCTAAAGTTCCAACAAGTACGACATTTTCCAATAAACGATGAGAAACTTTTGGCTGTGTTAAATAAGCGAATGGATGCTATACAAGGCATTAAATCAGAAAACGCAAAGTGTGTGCAAAGTAAACAAAATGTACAGCGAACAAAGTTTATGCACACTGCATCGGCAGTAACTTGTGCATTTTGTGGGAAAGACCACAAATTATTTGGATGTGACGATTTCCGAGGCTTGAAGATACAAAAGCGAAGAGATTACGTGAAAAAGCACTCTAGATGCTATAATTGCCTGAGCGATACTCACATGGTTTACCAATGTAAATCATGACGAAAGTGTAGTTTATGTCAAAAGAAACACCATGACATACTGCATTTAGAGCCAATTACAACTTCATCTGAAATAACTACTTGTGGTCATGCCAGTTCGACGACAAATGCGATTCTTCCAACTGCTCGGATAGCTGTAGAACGGTATAATGGCGAGTGTTCAGAAGAGTGTTTTCAATGAGTAGGACTAAAGAAGACAAAGGGAAGAATATGGATACAAGGTCTTAATGTTATCAACTCAGTAGTATTCAAAGGCGTGACTAGATTTCCTGACGATCATTATGAGGCGAAGGTGAAGCTGTTGATAGTTCTAAAAATCTCCTCGTATCAAACCTCAATTAGTGAAGGGGACGGCCTTCAAGAATTGGTCAAAGTGAAGCTAGCAGATTCTAAATTTCATAAGAATAACAAAATTGATGTTCTTCTTGGTAGTGACTTGTTCTTCAATATAATTAGTGATGGCAAAAAATTTCTTTCGAAATCAAATCTGGTGGCTCACAACACGAAGTTAGGATGGGTGATTGCAGGAACGCCAATTGATCATGAGGTAAATAAACAAATTTCAATCAATTTTCACCTTGATGTCGACCAAACACTCAGAAAATTTTGGGAAATCGAAGAGATCGTGAATATTGCTCCCTACGGTGAAGAGGGTACATTTTGTTTGGAACATTAACCGTTTTGTTTGGAACATTAACCAGAGAACCGTTGAAAAATCAGCAGATGGAAGATACATAGTAAACCTACCGTTAGGACTAGGACATATGGAGATTTCGAATGAATCTAGCCCTGATGAATATTATTTGCCGCAACATGGAGTATTAAAGGAAAACAGTACTACCACCAAAATTGCGGGTAGTGTTTGATGGGTCAGCCAAAACTACTTATGGTAATTCACTAAATGATGAGTTAGCGGTGGGACCAGTTGTGCAGTCTACTTTGGTAGAGTTGCTACTCAGATTTCGCAGACATAAAGTTCAAGAATAGTGACTGCCAAAGTCAGTTCCAAGGATAGTGACTACCAAAAGGTTGTATGAAGAAAAGATCCACAAGACGAGCTACAATTTTTTAAGCTGCTGACCGCTTCATATGGCACATCGAGCGCCCCATTCTTAGCAACACAAACGTTAAATCAACTGGCAATAGATTACCAAATCAAATGCCCAGAGGCAGCAGAAATAGTGAAACGTGATTTCTACGTTGATGATCTGATGTCTGGAACTAATAATTTAAAGGACGCTCAAACAATTGTCAAAGATTTGGTTTCTTTATTGAAGAAGGGCGGATTCAATCTACGCAAGTGGGTATCCAACAGTTCCGAGCTTCTCCACAGTATTCCTGAAGCCAATAGAAACGTTTCTATTATCAATTTTGAGGAAGAATCTCATGCAGTTTCAGTTCTTGGTGATACTCTATCGTAAACGATACCTTCCAGTTTAAAGTGACTCTAGTAATTAAGCGTCGAAATTGTTTGACCCGATTGGATGGTTGTCTCCAACGACCATAATGATTAAAATAGTATTTCAAAAACTATGGTTACTTGGAGTATACTGGGATGACCTATTACCAGATTCAATTTCTCTGAACTACGAAGGAATAAGTGGTACTTTGATAAAATTGGAAGACATTCGTATAAACCGCTGTCTATTCACTGAAGGGCAGGGCGATGCCGTTATCTATAGCAGGGTAAAAACTAAGAATGGTTATATGATAAATTTGGGAACTGCGATGACAAAGGTAGCGCCAATTAAAGCAGTTAGTATTCCTCGGCTGGAACTCTGCGCAGCAGTAATGCTAACCAAACTGATGACATCCGTATTAGAAATGTTTAAGAATACGCTGATTATAAAGTACCATTTATGGAACAGGCACTAAAGGAACAGAAGATTAATGCTGTGGCATTAATAAACACAGAATATAGAAGCGACTGGCTTTTCAATCTCATAGATCGTTGTTCCAAATTTTCGAAGGTGTTATTTGTAATTGCTCTAATCACACAAAACTACCATGGGCCTAGAATCCTCGAGCTTTTATAATGAGGCAAAACTCAGTGCGTTTAATTTTATGATTTAACAAGTAAAATTGAGCAATGTGGTTTATTACGAGTCGGAGGAAGGCTGGGTAACGCAGATTTGCCCTATGATGTGAAGCATCCAATTATACTCCCAGCAAGGAATTATGTGACAAGCTTAATAATAAGAGATGAACATCTTAGACTATTTCATGCGGGTCCTACTCTGAGAATTTCTACGCTAAAGCAGAAATACAAAATAATGAGATGTAAAGATGAAGACAGAGGAGTGATTGGACGGTGTGTTAGATGCATCCGTTTAAAGGCGCAGCAACAACAGCAACTTATGGGTCAACTGCTGCAACCCAGAGTGTCATACCATCGACCTTCCTTCACCACAAGAGTAGATTATGCAGGGCCATTATTAATTAAGGCACCAAAATTGAGAGGTGCTAAAACCATCAAGGCTTATCTAGCTAGCCCTTTTCGTTTGTATGGGTACAAAGGCTGTACATTTGGAGTTAGTTAGCGATATGACTATCGAAGCATTTCTGGCAGCTCTACGTCGATTTCACGCACCGCGAGGTATATGTGGCCATATTTATAGTGATAACGGTACTAACTTCGTGGACGCACAACGAGATCTTCAAAGAAATCTAATGATGGTCTCTTGGCGCTCCTCATTTTGGAGGCCTGTGGGAAGCGAGAATAAAGTCCTGCAAATATTACTTAAAACGAGTAGTGGGTGAGACGCTGCTGACATTTGAAGAAAAATGATAACGTTGCTATTCCAAATAGAAGCCTTTCTTAATTCGCGAACACGATTGCGTAAAATGGAACAAGGAATATCTGCTAACGCTACAACAATGCACGATATGGAAATCTACTACGAACAATCCAAAGTCTGGTGATCTTGTAGTGGAAATCCTAAAATTTCCTTGGAATTCCTAAAATTTAACTTCGACGACCACCGTTAAGTTTATCTAAAATTTAGTTTTTTACTATAAATTACAAATAAAAAACTCGTTTTGTATCAAAGTTCGATTACGAAAAACTGTGATTAACGAAATTAAATAGTTTAGGTATAATTGTCTAGAACTTAGACTAGATCGCGTATTTAGTAGGACTCTTTTGAAGTTTTACAATTTTTTTTCTGCAGGTTTGTAGTTTGTACTGCAAAAGTGTATATCAATGGTTGCAGAAGAAATTAAACGAATATTTTTAGAGACTGATTCAGAAAAATAACTAAAAGTTAAACACTCACCATATCTACCCTCACCCTCAAAATGTATAAATTTATATCTCTATGCGTGTCTGTCTACACGAGTATAATTTATTTGATTTAAATTATCGTCTAATATAATAAGCGATAAAATATTCATTTATCTCTTGTACTCGTACACAATAATAATAAATATTTTAATTAATCATTATTTATATATATATATATATATATATATATATATATATAATCTAGTCTATCTTGTCTATTTGTTATCTAATAAAAATATTTTTAGTAATACAAAAAAAAAAGAAAAAAATAAACAAAACCCTAAAGCATGCAACATAACTCTTTTTATCCAAATTAACGAGGGAATTAAGAAGAATTAGTAACGGATTGTAATTAATTCTAATTTAATTTTACTCTTAAACCCGAAAATGTGTTAAAGAAAAGAAAATTTCGTAATAATTAACTTGGCTTCTTCCCTTTTACTTTTTCTTATTGCTGGTATTGTACACATATTTATATATTTAATAATTAGAGAGTATATTTTGTTTTGTTTATTTATGTAATTGATTTAATTTTAAATAAATTATATATACGACAATAACAATAACAATTTTTTTTTTTATTATTTATTTACAGACGCAAAAACAAGAATAAGAAGAAGACCGCGCGCTCGCGACCAACACAAATGCACGTCGGCGCCAATTAATTTCGCGATTTTTTATTTATTTTATTTGTATACATTTAATTTACTACTAATTAATTTAATTTTTTTTTTTTTTTTGCTTTAAAATTTGTTATTAAAACAAACTTTTTTTTTTTGTAGTAATTTTTTAAATTTATTATTGTGATATAATCAACAAAAGTGTTTAAAATACAAACGTGTTAATAATTTTAAACGAGAGATGTATGTACAATGTTTGTGTTATAATTCGTAATAAATAGTTTTGGAGCACTGAAAAATTAAAAATTAAAAAAACAAAAAAATAAACTCGCAGCAAAAGAAAATTCGTAAATTGTATCGTCTTATTATTTTATATAACAAGATAACAAACTTACGATGAGGGCAAAAACGATGATAACACTGAGGTAAGTCGCTATCTCTTTTTTGTTTTAATTTAATTGCTTCGTACACAAACATTGTTAATGTTTCAATAACATAAATTTTATATTTTTTAACGTTGAAATCATAAAACGGTTTGTTAACTGTACTTTTTATATGCGCGATGCGTTGTTGATGCTATCGAAGTGTTTAGCGAGTTATCTTTTTACGTTTACTTGTTTTGTATATAGCATTTCGTTTGCAGGACATTTCGAACGTTTCGGAGAAGAAATGTGTTTATGGATGGTGTTGGGTTGCTAAAATTTAAAGTATTTAGTTTTGATGTTTCATTTCAGTCCGTCTCGCCAATCCAAATCATGGTAGTTAATCATTTAATTTAAGCAAAAAACTCGTTTGGTGCAGAAAAACGCCTTTGGTTGAGATTTCCTGTTGTAATATTCTATATCATTTAGGACTGTGCATTGATGAAATCTGCTTAATTTCTATTGGTTAGTTAATACGGCTACCAATACGGTAGGTTTGGTTGTCCAATGATTGCTATACAAAAATACGTTTAATTACTAATTCAATTTTATATAGAGGTGTAAAAAAAGTTCAGATCAAATCTGACTTTTTTTCAAGCTTTCTAAACCCATCCTTGTAAAATTTTGATAGTTATGAGAAATTTTGAGCATTAACATTTTTTGGATATACTATTCGTAAAATTTAATATAAAATCAAATAGAAATATTCACTTTATAAAAATTATTTTAATTTTTGACAAATTTTATTAAATTCCTGTTTCCTGCAAACTTCTGTACAAAAGGCGGTATGGTACAAAACGCGATATTTCAAAATTCGATGTGGTACAAAACGTGATATATATAGCACAAAACGCGATATCCTAGTTTCATCGTATACTTGTTCAATTTTAGGCTGGTGAAAGACAATTTTATATGCGAAATGAAGGACAATTAATAATTTTAAAACATCGCGTTTTGTACCATATGGAGTTTTGAAATATCGCGTTTTGTACCATATCGCGTTTCGTACTTTATCTCGTTTCGTCATATCGCGTTTCGAGTGGATCCCTGTTAAAACGGGAAAAATGTTCAGGTTAACGTATTACCGACTGAAATAAAAGAAGAATGGTTCAAGGCAATTGGAAGGCAAAGAAATTAGAGGCAGGCCGTAACTAGAATTAAACACTGTGTGTTAATATTACCAAGTAATATGTGCAGGAGTAAATTCTGATGAAGTAATAAATTAATTTTTTTTTGTGACTTGGCTAAAAAAAAAGACGATCTAATTGTAAGATTCTGATCAAGAGACTCTTTCGAAATGTCATAAAAAATAATGTCACAAATTGAAGAAAATTGTCATTGTTTTTAATTTCGGGGACTTTGTGTTGTGTACGCTGTTTATATAAAATATGGTACTAACTGATAAAGTATCAGAATAGCCAATTTTCAGTGACAATATTAACATAAAAATGTCGCGAAAAACTGTCACTTCATCAGAAACTACCCATCCACATGAAATGTTTCCAAATATATCGTCAAATATTTCGTTCAAATATTGTCTCAAATATTTCGTAATTTAAATTTATTTCATTATGAATTCCGTAAATTTGGAACCTAAAATTTCGGTGTTATATGGTACGTTGGTAATAACCTTCTGAGATTACAAATTATTATATTTTGACTCTTGAAAATAATTCATTGACAAATAATTAACCGAAATAAGTGATATCTAAGCTATAAAATGTATAAATATAATTTAACTACTGTAGTAACCCGTCAAAAATGATGAACGTTTTTCGTAAGCTTTTTGTATAGATCTTCATCGCCGAAATTGTTCAGAAACTTGTGCTCTCCATTTTTTTTTGTCGCTCACGGTTCATCCGCAACTTACGTTTTTCTGCAGTTGTATGATTATGTACAAAAAAAAAAAAAAAACAACAGACCGATACACTTTTCACTAAAAATACTTTCCCTTTTATATGAGGAAAAAAGATTTTCCAAATCCACTTGAACGCTCTATAGGGGTAACGGAGTAACACGAAACAGCAAAACCATCCACAAAAAAGTGGTTTTTAATTATTCTTCCTTCCGCTTGCACTACATCTCATAACTAGATTTTGCCATCTCAACGATATCCCTCCAAATAGTTCAATCGACGATAAGACAAAATGACCGAACATGTAGAAGTACTTTTCAACGTTGTTCATTCGTGAAGTATGCCGACTCCAAGGCCTGTTTGGTACCATTATACTACCTTATCATCATACGATCATAACATCATAGTAACATTTCATCTTACTATCGTAGCAGCATACTATGATGCTGTCATAACGTCATACCATCAAACCAACGTGCCGTCAGTTACACAATCATATCATCATACCATAATTCCATCATACCATAATTCCATCATACCACCATACCATCTTACTATCATAAAATTATACCATTATTCGATCAGATCATACCATTATACATGTATAACATTAAACCATCACTCCATGATACCATCATACGATCAAATCAGCTTAGCAACATATCATCATATACAATCAAACCATCAAACCATCATACCATCGTACCATCATACCATCACACTATCAAACCATCATTTCGTCATAACATCATCATCACTATCGTCATAACATCATAATCACACCATCATACCATCATACCATCTTACCATCATACCATCACCATCAAAATCAACATCAATCTGTCTATTAGGGCAAATATCAAATAATTTAAATTTCTGAGTAACGACAATTTTCAATTCTGAATGTCGCATATTAAAAATGTATGCCATGTCGTTTTGTTTGGCGTTGGTAATTATTATTATTGGATAGTTTTGTCTGCGCTTGAAACTCCTTTTTTATGTAGCTGTGATTCAGTCAACATTTAACTTATAAAGGTTTAAATATTTATATTCGATATACATAATACAATATATGTACATCCGAAAATGTCTTGCAACACTTCCAAAACAATTTTTGCTGCTACGTTTATGGACATCGTTTCATGTACTCTATGTGATAACCAATTTTGCTTAACCAATGTCCAAACTTTTGAAGAAAATTAACGTGAACAGAGCCACCGAAAAGTTGTACTTATAATTAATTGAATCAGACGTTGCTGTAAACTGCAAATTAATCAATGCTTTGATACATAGGTTTGATGATGATAACTCCACTAAACCTTTATTCGCAAAAATTGTTGAGTCTGGCTCCAACTCCAATAAGAGGAATTCGCGAAAGCCAGTGCAAGCTGTCGTGGGAACGAGCACATCTGTCGATTCGAATAAAACTGCTTTGGTACCTGATAAAAAATATTTATATATCAGTCGTATTGACTGATTATTAAATACATCTGTGAAAAACTGTAAAATTGATCACCGGATGAAGTCAATTGTAAACGTTTGGCCTCCTGGTTTAATAATTCGGCTATTTACAAATTATCCATGCATAGCAAAAAAAAACCGGATTGGGGCCACTTTTCAACATCTAAAGTAACTTTCCCGTCACCCAACACACTATCATTTATCCGTTGTAGCAGTGAAGCGGTTCTCCAGCCACTGTCATTTTTAAATATCTACTACCATCAGTTTTTTAACAATCCACTTCAAAACGGAGGAATATTTTCTGTCGTCTTGTGCTGTTTTCGAAGGGATAGATATTTGTGTAAATGGACACTTGTACCAAGGGTGGTAGTATTGTAATTGTGGTTTCTAACAAATATTCATTCGTTTACGATTCTATTCGTATTCGCTGATCATCTGTGTCACATACATATATACTTTGTCATTCAAGCATGGCAGTCTATCACAGATTTGCGGATGCTGTGAAACGTAATATTATTCCACTACTTCGTCTTTACTTTTGTAGATTTTAACGTACCAGATGGGAGATTGTCGAATATGAACGATGAGATGGTAAACTTCATCTCTCAAATATTTTCATTGAGGCTAAAACAATGTAACCATGTTAAGAATAATACTGGTAAAATATTGGTTTGTATCGTTTATTTTTGTATCGTTTGATCAGAAGGTGACTGTTTCCGCGTGTTAAGATTTAACTTGATAGGCGATATGTTGAGCGAATTCTATCGAATCAATAATGTGGATATTGAAAGATTTTTGCCTAGGATGAAAGCTTCAAGTGCAAAGAAGGAACCGTGGTACAATAATGAGTTGATAAATTACAACTCGTTTGTTGTATTGCGTAAGAAGTTTATATATCTAAACCGATTTCTTTGTACCAGTTATATTCTAGAACTTCAATCAATAATTAAATCAAAGCCAAATCACTTCTGGCACTTTGTTAATAGCAAAAGAAAATCTATTGGTTACCCTTCTGCGATGTTTTTCAATAATCGTTCCTGCGATAACGTGCGGGATACTTGTGATTTGTTTACTGGTTTCTTTGAGAGTGTATATAATTCAAAATTTAATCTTTGTTTATTTGAATAATGTTGTAAAGAAGTGAAAATTTTCAATGTTTCGCCTGGAAATATTGGTATTAATCAAAGTGCCGCATTTTTCTTAATTAAACCGATTTCTGAATATACTTCCTTCCTATCTAATCGTAGACTTGCTGAAGGTTGCTTCCCTATTCTATGGAAACGCTAATTTATTAAGCCGATTTTCAAATCTGGACGGATCTCGTACGATTTTGCTAGAATATTTCCGAAATTTCCCAAAGTTTCCAGAATATTTCCAAAATTTCTCGAATTTTCTAGAATATTTCAGAAATTTTTTAAAGTTTCCAGAAATTCAGAAAGTTTTTCGAATTTTTGATAGAAAATTCACGAATTTCTGAAATTCTTTAGATAAATTGAAGAATTTTTGAAATCTTCAACAAATCCCCAAAACTATGATTCCAGGTGCTAGTCATATGAAATAGTTCCTATATTACTAAATAGGTGGCATACAAATCGGGGTTGTTGCTCAGAATGCACCGGGATCGAAAACAAAGACGTATCATGTGACAAAACTTTAACAGCAAAAAAGTTTTGTTACTTACCTACACGTTCAGTATACGCCGTCTGTAATCCTGGGTCTTTCGATTCTGCACCGAATTATACCTGCTCCCAGCAACTGTCTAAGAGGGGGAGTTTAAAACTTAGGCGTCCATTCCACACAACTTTTTTTAGTTAAGGCCAGCAGCGTCTTCCATTCCCTTATTAGAAAATTAATAACCGAAACCATTTTGGTCCGGACACGAAAGCTAGGTTCACAGACGAAGGGATAAAAAAACTAATAAGTATAGAGTACAGATTACTTTTCTGCAGATATTAGTTGTAAGTTAGCTGAGGTAGGGCTCCAGAACCATTGAACTCCACTTGCATACGCCACTATGCGGCCCCAATGATATTGTAATATTTAAGCCTTTTCATCTTAAATTAGCTTGGTGGGTCTATCGAAAACTACTTCTAATTTAGTGGTATCCTGTTCTCGTTCCAAAAGCCACCCTGCGATAAAATAGCCAATCTGCAGTAAAATTGTTCCTCACACACGACTTGGTTTTAGAAATGAGCTTAGTTGTTGATGTTCCAACTAATTCTGCCTAAGTGCGCCCTCTTTTCAATCGAAGTGCAAATACGTACATGGATCGATGAAAACTGTTAGTAGCTTAGTAGTTCTCTTTTTGGCTTTGTAATGCGATTTTATTTGGCATAACATCGTCTTTTCTCCAACTGTAAATATTGCTGCCCAAAAATAAAAAAATATTTTTTTTTTAAACTGGTGGAATTGCTTAATAAAATTCTACTTTTTCCAGTTGGTCTATCCAGCTAATTTCAAAGTAGACTATTATCAGCTGCATTACTCCATTCATACTCCACTTAGGGAGTCTAGAAAATATTCACGAAAGGATTAAAATTTTCAAGATCAAAATGCGAAGCATTTCTAAACGTTTATTTACATTAATACTGAGATACTTCTGATCTGAACGCTTGTCTTTTACTGTCATAGCCACTAATCTTTCGCAGCATGTCAAAACTTTCAAGTAAAATTTAAATTTTTAATGCCAACAATCTGACACTAACAGCTTAAAGCCAGAATTTCTTATTGTTTAGCCAGTCTTTTAAATATCGTTGCATTTAATTCATCCTCACCCGTCATTATTCGTAGCATGTCGTTATTAGTTAGGGCGTTTAGATTTGTTCGATGTGGTTACAGTAAATAAAGTCCGTGTTATATGAAAATGAGTAAGAGAAGAACCGACATACATATTTCAACTTGCCACCATTAAGATGTATCGTACTATACATTGTCTCTCAGTTATTTTGTTTTAAACTCATAGATGAAGTGGTCTCTAAACAATAGTGGGACATTTTTTGGGGCAGCATACCCTTTTGAAGAATTATCTTGGAAGATAATATTACGGTTTCTATACATGCCTTATAAAAGGTAATAAAAATAGGCTCTTCCAATTGTAACGAAATTAGTACTTAAGAATATTTATTGGCCCGGTCGGCCACTAATTATGTGAAAAAGACTCACCAATCAACAGAAATACATGCTCTCAAAAAAATGCAACAAAATAAATTCTTAAACCGATTTTCTCATAGAACCGTTACCCTAAGGCATTTTCAAACGAAATCTCACTGAATTTTAATCGAAGTGAAGCGGTTGAAACAGACGATGTTTTCCGAGAGCATCGTAAGACGAATTGGACAGAAAATTTCAACAGCCAATTAATATTTGGGAACTTACACATATATAAATACTACCTGCTATAAAGTGGTGACCCCGATCATGATAAGGGTCACCGATATATTTAATATCGCTGACTGATATGCTGGGGGCCAAATATCGACATTAAGCTTAACTAGAGGTCATCCCGGTTCATTAGACCAACCATACAATCGAGCAACGGGAAACAATTTTAACACTATGATTTACCGAAGCTGTGACAGAAATGGTGCATTCATGGTTCGGAGACAAGCATCAATTGAACATAAATTCGATTATAAATACGCGGGGATTTCTGTTAATATTCGTCCCCATCAGATTTACGACCTCTCAAAAATTTTTTCACCACCGTCGGAATCCGCTTGCGTGATGATAAATTTTCACAATTAAAATCATAGTTATTTCTGGAAATTTCTGTCATTTTAAATATAATTTCTAAATCTCAGCCTATAGACCACTCATTCTAAAGAAATCATTCTAAATCCAACCAGAGAAATTACGATGCTAAGATTTGTTATTATCTTCGTCTGTTCGGAGACAAAACACATAAGTATCTTCTTGTAAATTACCTGTGGATGTCATTAAAAAATCTTTCGAAGTGAGTGTGACGACTAATCACAATGAAGCAATTTCTAGTCGTCTTCTAATCATTGACATTAACTCGTTGTTTTTGATTGAATTGTTATGAAAATGTAACCATGCTTCAATTTCTAATCAAAACGTAATCTACAACCGGAGATTTTACTTTCATATTCCGTGGAAACTACATAAAATACTAGACAGAGGATGAGAAATAGTGACCGGAGTGTGATCGAAATTGTCATTTTCTGAGAAACAAGGCTAAAATCTGCCTATATGAAAAAATTTGTCAAAACGGTTGATCAATCCATATGGTCCTGTACATAGAAGTTGCAAAAATCTTCGGAAAGGGTCTGTTCTTAAGAAAACGTGCAAATTCTGTTAGCTGAAGTGTCTAGATGCTGGAGTTGGTTGAAATTGAATTTCAGATTTGTCAAAAATTCACATGTTAAAGAATTTTCGTTAGATTAAATACCGTTCTCAGATCAAGTAAAATTGACGGAAGAAATTGTGCCCAATCTGGCCGGTTGTAACACATTATAGCACAGCGGCTTTAATAGTTCGGTACCAGCGGTTGATTATGCTTTTACATTTCGGATTGTAATTGTTCGGGTTAGTGCGTTTGCGTTCGAATGCTATAGTAGAGTTCGGAAAAATCTTGCCATACATCCAGAATATAAAGCAAATATTTCGGCGGAGACTGTGCTATCCATAGAATTAGAATCACTTTGAGCCAACGTTTACATCTAGCAATGATAAATTTAAAATTTTTGGCAATTTAAAATTGCCAAAATATGATTTTATGTGTCGGGAAAATTTTTACAATTTTGTGCCATTCATTTAGCATCTTTTTAGAAGCATCAACCATTATTGACAAACGAGCAGATGAAAACGGGTGTGAAAGTGTACATAGTCGCATTCGAAAGCTTGAATCGCAGACTCTGTCCATGAAATCGGAATTTTTGTGCATCTTTTTAGAAATCGTTTTAATTGCCTAACTGTTTGTGGCCGGTTCAAAAACCCCGTGGGAATTTACGCTATGTCTTAAAATTTTAATATGGGTATTATCAAAAATTCATTTATCCATTTAACTTTCGGTCCAAAAGGACGAAAGTTATTGAAATCCTATCAAAGAAGACTAACAATTTTGTTGGTTCCAAGAGGTTCGGGTACCTGCCAACACCACGTGGAAACGTGGAAACCTTGAGCTTGCGATTGAGTTGGGTTTCATTTGCGGGTTATTTTGATGTTGAGTTTGAGTTGAGTTGGTATTGGGTTAGGGTTTAGTGAACAGTTCAGTTGGCAGTTTATTTGTGTGTTGAATTGACGGTTGAAATAGATTAGCTTGAGTTGAGTTCATGTACTCAATCTTAGTTTAGACTTGGGATTTCAGTTGCTAGTGACAATTTATTTGGGGTTGTGTTGATTGAGCTGAAATTGAGTTGAGTTCACAGGCAGTGGGATGAGTTGGAAGTAACCTTGCATTCTGCTTAAATATGCATGTATTTCTCGAACAGCCTGATTTGGGGATTTAGTGTTGAGAACTGAATTTATGGTCGAGTTGGGGTTGATTAGTTTTGGCTTGGAGTTGAGCTGGGGTTCGTTCAGCGTTTCAGTTAGAAATTTATTTGGAGCTAGAGTTGAGATTTGAGTTAGAAGTTAGCTTGGCTTGTTCTAAGTTGAGTTCATGTAAGCGTCTTGGGCGTTAAGTTGAGGGTTGAGTTATGGTTGAGTTTAGGTTTGGGTTGAGTGTGGAGTTGAGTAGTGGGTTGAGCTCGAGCCAAAGAGCTAAGTTGAGTTTAGTTGAGTTGAGGTTGAGTTAGTTTTCGCTACGGTTGAGTAGGTGTTTGGTGGGGGAATTATTTGGAGGTTGATTCTTGGATTGAATTAGGCGTTGAGTTCAGAGTTAGGTTAGGGGTTGATTTGGAAGTTGATTAAGGATTGAATTGGTGATTTAATTGAGAGTTGGGCTGACGGTTCGTTTGGTGACTGCGTTGAGGACTACGTGGTGATTAAGCTTAAGGTTGAGTTGTAAATTGAGTTTGAGGTTGAGCTGAAGATTGGGTTAAGAGTTTCAGTTCGGTACTGATTTAGGAGTTGAGTTGGTTCCAGCTCTTTATATTTTAATAATAAAACCGAAAATCAAATAAAATGGCGTTGTAATTACTGTTTTAGGTATGTCTGAAGGTAAAATGGGAATTTGATGGTACGCTCGAACTAGAACCACAGTCGTAAATATTTTGCATTGTTCTAATTGATAGCAAAAATCTTGTAGGTGTGGAATTGGGTAACGGCTTTATGCCATCACTTTTTGAAATTAAGCTTTAGCGAGGTGACTAGATTGTGAATTGGATGAGCTAACGAGTCGAGAAATCGATTCCGATGAATATCATCTCTGGTCACTTAGGTCTCGATGCTCTCTAAGAACATATCTTCTTATTTTCGTAACGTCAGCTAGTGGAGGACAATAATCAGTGATTCTCTTTTTAAAAATATTTTACTAATATTGATTTGTGCCCACAAATACTTTTCTGCCCGCCATTCTTCCTCTCTCCACATTTTCATTAAAAACTCTAATAAATTAAAAAAAAAATTTATAATAATTACATATTTGGAATACAATAAAAAATATTTTTTTTATGTTAGCTTGTGTACTGTACTCGTATAAACATTTATAACAAAAATTGTTTATTGATTTAATTTTTGTTGTTGTTGTTGAACAAGCCACTGGATAAAATTTTTGTATATTATACCTACCATCATGAAAAGTGAAATTACAAACTAAAAGCTAACCTCAACAATTTTTTTAATTTAATATTAGTTTTTAATAAAATTAAATATTTTGAGTGTTTGTTGTGTATATTGACATTAGAGAGGCGAATATATTGTGCGGACAAAGTTTAAATTTATTGACCAACATTGAAATGAAAAGTTAACCGTTTCACGTTGAAAAGTTAAAGAATATTTACAACACAACACACAGGTCAATTCATTTATGATTGTTGAATTCCGGGAAATTCTGTGTTTTTATTCCTGGCGCACGTTTTATCAATTTAAATGATTTACTGAATTTAATTCCGCTGTCAGTAAAAAATTTGTTATAAATTTTGCTGTTTCTTTTGTGTGGCTGTGTATATGTGTACCCAGAGAGTACACAAGAAGAAAGTGGTTTTTGATAGAATGTTGAAATTAAGTTGTATACCTGAACATGGATAAATTATCCTTATTTATGACTTTGTTTAATTTTTGTGTATAAATACATGGGTAATTATTAATACCTTTATAAAACATATTCAACATTATAAATAATGTGTAGGTAAGCAAACCAAAAATTTAAAACATAAAAAATACGCACATCAAAGTGAAATGCATCCACGCCACGCACATTAAAAAAAAAAAAAAACGCTACAAATATTTACAATAATTTTCCAACCAAATCAAATAAAATGTTAACCGCATTTTTCGTGGAAATGGACCAATATACGTATATATGTATGTATATGCATTTAACACCAATAATAAATCAAGATTTTGTTTAAACTACCGCGCAACGTATTTAGCCTAAAATAATTAATTTAATCAAATAACTAAACCAAATAAAAAAAAAAAAAATTTTTTTTGTTCGTCTAAATGAAAATTAATGGCTTTCAAAATAATGAAATCATTCAAACCACAATTTTGATTCGATTCGATATTTCATCACATCTCGAATAAATCTTACAAAAAATAAACTGAACAGCTATGTACGTATGTATATAAAAAACGCTAGTATATGATGTAGTTAGTATATAGTCGTAACTATATGCACTATATATAATATGTACATAGTTAGAAGTCGTAATCATAACATATCAATTAACACTATTTTAGACTTTAATTTGTGTGGTTTAATGAGACTCGTAGAAAACTACTGTACATACAAAGAAACTCTCTTAAACGATTTTCAACTCGGATTTTGGTGAAGTGAAACTCTTTTCGTTGGATTCGGTTAAATTTAGGCCACAATCGTAATAATGTATAAAATATAAAATTATTTCATCAAAACTATTTTCTATTTAATTTAATTAATTATTTATTTATTTATTACTATTTGTTTCGTGATTTGTTACGAATATCGTTTTAATGTTTTTTTTTTTTTTGGTTTTGTGTAGGATTTATGTATTGTGTGTCTTATATGCGCATATCATATACCATATATAAGATTGTACAACTATGATATGTTTTATGATTTGAATAAAATAACAAACAAACAAAACAAAAAATGTTTTTATGTTAACTGTCAACTTTATTGTAACAACATTTCTTTTTGTTAAACAATAAAACATAAACAATAAAATTCTAATAATGCGCTCGCTCTATAATATACGTATCTGTCTGTTATATCATCTAACCTAACTGCATGCATGTATAGGAGAGCACGTGATGTTGAGATTGTGTTGGGAAAAATTCACACGAATTTATTGTTGATTTAGTTATGAATTTGGAGTAAAACATAAAATTTCAGACTTGTACTATCTGGATTTTACTTTGTTCTAATATTTATATTGTAAGCAGAAATAAATTTCCTTGCAAATTAGGTCGAATCACGTGGTGCTGAATTGTCGCGCTGAATTTTTGCTATGTCTAATAAAAATGTGTCAAAAGGTATGGAAAAAAAGATGAATATGGGAGAAAATTCAAAAAGAACATATCGGCGGCCATTTTGGGCAAGGAGAAATTAAAGATGGTATTATTTTTAGAACTATTTTATAATCCATATTCATTTATCTTTAAAATGAGCCCAATTTTATAATTTTCGGATAACTAGTTTTTTCTATAGCAATAAATACAACACCAAAGCATGCACTTTTCAAATATTTGACACTCTGAACCTTAAAACAGCAACCACAAAAAAATTCATGTCATGACATCGAAATCATAAAAATCATTAAATTAAAACATGACTTCGAAAAAAATGAGATTTGACGTATTTTCCATCATATATACCTGTTGGGACACAAGCTTTTTTGTGCCATTGGTAAAAGATTTACTAATTGAATTAGTGAAACTCAGTTGAATTGTGAATTATATTTTTTTATAAAAAATTATTTTTATTTTCACAATAAATTCTCACACGCTTTTTTACTTGTTACACCAAAGGAGGTTAGTTTCGGACTTTTTCTTTTTTACTTTTCGGGCTATGTTAAATTTGATGAGATGATTTTCCTGTTGCCGTTGGTTGTTGCTTCAACATTCTCCCCGCCTTGAAACAGCGTAGTGGTTTCAATTGGCTACGCGAACTAGCCCGTCGTCTCCAGTGTGAATTTTTTCTACTCGACCGAGCTTCCATTTATGTGGTGGTTGATTTTCGTCAACAAGGATTACCAATTCACTTATTGCAAGATTTCGTGTTGAATCGGTCCAGCGATGCCGTGGCTGCAGTGATCTTAAATATTCGCTTGACCAACGATCCCAAACTACACGATGATAGAAATCAATTTGTTTCCAGGTGTCTAGCGGTGGTTTATCGGTTAGTTCAGGCAAGGGTAGAGTATTGAGCGGTCGCACAATTAAAAAATGGCCTGGAGTAAGACAATCCATTAACTTGCTTGATTAGAGTTAAGTGAGTTCGACTGTGTAAAAAGGTGGTGAAGCAGTTACCCTTTCAGAGGTAGATTTCCCATTTGCTATGTCATGGTAATTGGTCGGGATCGATAGCATTCCCCGCATGTTCGGCATATCTTTTTGCGCACCGTAGCACGATATATTGGCCAATACTCTTGACGAACAGCTGCCAATAACGCTCGTGTACTGGCGTAAAGTAGCTTCCAGTGATAAAATGTAATTAACGTTACAGTAAATTGATGTGAATTAGGAAGCAGAATGGGATGCTTTGATGTATATGGTAGAGTAGTATGATGAAGATGACCACTGACTCGAATGGTACGATTTGGATCCAAAAATAATGACAATGATTGAAGTACAGGTTGCTTCGACGTATTCGACTGGAAAACTTTCTTTTTGGACTATGCGGATTATGGTGTGAAGCGCTCGCTCTAACTCTTTCAGTTTTAACGGTCCACTAAAATTGAAATTTGGATGCACCTTGAATCGAAGCATATAGGCAACAGTTCATCGCAGCTTCTTGAAGTCGTGATAAAACTTAATCTTGGTGAGTATATTAGTAGTATCAGATGATACTGGGTTAACTGCTGCAATTTTCTTCAATTCCGGAGGCGTTTCCTCTGGTAATGGAAATTCTTCACGTAATGTTGGCCAGAACGAAATTTCTTGTTGAAGAAACTTAGGCCCATATAGCCAGAGAATTAAAGAGAATGAAATTTTCTGGAAGTAGTCCTCGTGAAATAAGATTGGCTGGATTATGTTCGGTTGGTACGTGTAGCCAGCTTTCCTTTAGTGAGACTTCTTGAATTGCGGTGACTCGATTTTATCCAATGCAATGTGATTGTTGAATCGGACCAATAAAATGTTTGATTCACATTATAATTTAACTTTTTGTGAATTTTGTCGGTTAGTTCTGCCAATGGCACTGCTGCACAAGCAAAAGCAAAGTTGTTTTCTTTAATGGAGCCACACCTGATTTTGAACAGAGGAGCTTGATGGATACACTGCCATCGACCGACGTACTGCGAACATATAGCACATCACTATATGCACGCTCGCTTGCATCGGCAAATCCATGTATTTGGATGCTTTGCGGTCGAGTTGAGTCAAATATATGACGATCTATCGTAAATTGGTTGAGTATGATGAGTCTCCTTTGAAATGTTTGCCAGTATGTATGCAGGTGTTGCGGAAGTCCCAATATGACTATGCATGCCAGCAGACCAAGAGAATCGTAAATTCGAGCGATTTGTGACAATATGATTCTCCTGGAAACGGTTGCATCTTCGTTAAAGTTGACAGCAAATGTGAATTTAGCAGATGTTGGATGCTAATAAATCCCTAATGTTTTGATCAGATCATTTTCGTCAATTTGCAGCAATGTTTCTGTGAATTGTGGTGGAATGTCCTGTATAATTTCAGAGGCATTGGAACACCACTTTCTTAGTTCCATACCTGCCGATTTCAATATCTTCGAAATGGTGTCCTTCAGTTCAATGGTGGCACTAATGGAATTTGTACCAGTCAGTACATCATCGACTTATACATATATATCACTTTCAATGGCGTCGGCAGTGACAGCGAAGGTATGTTTGTGGTCTATAGCTAACTGCTTTAAGCATCTAGTGGCGAGAAATGGAGCAGATGCCGTACCATACTTCACAGTTTTCAGTTTGAATGCCGAAAGTGGTTCTACTGGAGAATTTCGCCACACAATTAGTTGGAATTTCTGATCATCTTCATGTACCCGTATTTGCCGATACATCTTACCAATATCGGCGCGGAATGCGTATGCGTGCGTTCGAAAACGAACCAATATGGAAAACAGGTCGTTTTGAACCACTGGACCCACCATCATGATTGTGTTCAATAATTTTTCGCTTGACGTCTTAGCGGATCCATCGAACACCACACGTAACTTCGTTGAGGATCTTTCAGGCTTCATGACGCAATGATGTGGAAGGAACAAATTCGGTGATGTGTTGGATTTTGAATCGATGTGTTCCATGTGGCCTAATGACTTGTATTCGTCAATAAACTTTGTATACGGATAATAATTCTTGTGATTTGTGGAGTCGCCTTTCAAGACTATAGAATCGCCGTGTAAAATTATTGGACTTGATTTAAATGAAAGCCTCACTATAAATCTTCCCTCAATTCACGCGTGGTGAATTTAGTGAAATGATTTTCAATATCAATTTCTTCGGACGAAAGTAGTTTGATGGAATGAGGGAGATTTTCGATGGTCCAAAAGTTCTCTATCTGCTCGCTCAATTGCTTCGAATTATCGACAACTACATGGCAAGTGTGGTTTGATTGTGTGTGCGACGACAGTTTTCCGGAAACAACCCAGCCTAATACGGTATTCTGAAGCATAGGAAAATGATTAGCCAGCCTGATTTGACTCACCGACAGTAGTTCTTGGTAAATTTCTGCACCTAGCAGCAAATCAATACCTTGGAATTTAAAGAATTCAGGTTCTGCTAACCTAATATTTGATGGCATTGACCAAGACTTGATGTTGTAAATTGTTGTGTTTGGTTGATAGCTGGTTATTCTTGGTAATACTTGGATATTTAACGTGGTGGAAAAATTTGTTGTGGTTGACCTCAAGGTGATTGTTAAACAACTGGAACATGCGATGGCGTTGAATCCAATCCCATGAAGTTTTGTACGCACTATTGCGACGTGGTAACTTCAGTAGCGATAAAAACGACTCGGTCATAAAATTCAGTTGGGACCCGGAGTCTAAGAGTGTCCTGCCAATCACTGGATGTCCAGCATGATCAAGAACTTGAATCAGTGCTGTGGCTAAGTACACGAATGATGGTGAATTTGCCTTTGAATTGTCAGCAGCAAGGGCTGATTGTGATGATTTGCTTGCGGTTATTGAGTAGCATCGCAAGTCGTAGCCATTGATGATGCTCCAGGCTTAGATACTGCAGACAGCGGTTCAGCTTTGGAATGTGTGGAAATAGGTTCATTGGCAACTCTATGTAACAGCGAATGATGCTGAGAATTGCAGTGTCAGCAACGCATGGTGACTGGACACGAAGAAACCGTATGATCGGGGCGAAGACAATTGAAACATAAATTGGACTTAGTTACGAAATTGTAACGCTGATCAACAGTGAAATGCAGAAATTTGAGACATCTAGTTAATGAATGTCCATCGGTTTTGCAGTTTACACAATAGTAATTAGCTTTAGTGCTAGCAACCGATGTTGCAGTCGAGCGATTGTAGCGATTATCGGTTTCAATGATGACCCGATTGCACCAGACGATGGCGGTACAGCCCTTGATTGAATGTAGCGATTAGCAGTTGTTGATGATGGTTTGGTTACACCAGACGATGGCGGTGCAGACCTTGAGTTATTGTCTAACTCATGTGCACGAGAACTGATAAAATTACATAAGTCGTTCACTGTTGGAAGGTGAGTTGACGGGGCATCATCATTCCACTTGTGTTTTGTCTCACGATCTAATTTGAAAATCATTAGTTACACTATCAGGTCATCCCATTGCTTCACCTGGTCTAACAGACCCAATAGTTGTTTGGAGTCTCGTTGATCGATCGGTTTTACGTTAAATAATTCCTGAATGTGTTTCTCGATGATGAAATTTGGCTTGCCAAAACGATCTTTGAGAATGCTCATTGCTACCTTGTAATTTTCATCACTCAATTCAACTGCTGCGACAGCACTAGCCGCGACACTTTCTAGCGCAAACTTCAAATACTGGAATCTCGTTTGATCCGTCAACGATGGATTGTTGTGAATGAGCGTATTGAATGTGCCAACGAATGAGTGCCAGTCCAAATATTCACTACTGAAAGTTGGTAACTCGACTGTTGGAAGCTTGGCGCTTATTGTTGGTAAAATGGCATTTGCTTGAGTAGGCTTATCTTCTCCTAATTGTGCTTTATGACGTGCCTCTTTCAACTCGTCTACTTTGTCCTCGAATTCTGTCATAATGTTGATGTATAACGTCAACTACATTCGACTACAACGATGCTGTACAATTGGCATAATTACGACAACAGGCGGACTTCCATATAATACAATTTTTGTTATTGACAAATACTAATCATAATAACAACTAATTTCGATGTATCGGATGGATTGGCCAATGACGCAGTCGGAAAATTAGTTTGCGCTGAACAAAACGAGATTGAAGAAGTAACTCGTGTTTGGCTAACTTTTCCTGACATTAAAAATGGATGGAAATTACATTGAATGAAGTAAAAATCAATCGACGCAACTCGACGATTTCTTTAAATAATAACAAAACAATGGTAGTAAAACGAAGTCACTTTTCATATCAAGGTGGTACACTCGACGAAATCTTAAATGAGTATGAAAAAACCCGCATTAGATGCAATAACTCTACGTTGCTTTATCCACAGTCACTACAATCGAAAAATTATACAACGTGTCAAAGCATAAAGATTCGATTCCGTTGAAGCTAGAATTTAAACGACTTTCGTTGAACCCACTCATCACATTAGAATCTGAATTGGTTGATTTCCTCATAAACACAACAGGTTTGTCGCTTTACACATTCAACGTTTAAAGTTTATGGGCTCATAGTCTTGATCTCTTCGCTAAAGTTGAATGTTTAGTCATTCTAATGTTGGCGTTGCTATTTACCAGCATCCGCTAGCATTTGTGGTGCAGAAGAAGTATGTGCCTATCAATGTTCTAGGCGCGATTCCAACGTACTGTTGTCTGATAAACAATCGTTTAAAAATTAATATTGCTCCAACATATAAATAATGTCAGTTGCAGAACCTATCTTTAACGCGCCAATTCTCAGTTATACGATGCCATCATCGCACCAGAGTCAACAGTAATCTTTGAGCTGTAGGTGACGGAGTTCAGCGTGGTTGTATTATCAAACAGTCAGATCTTGCAAGTTGTACAATTTAGGCTTTGCGAACAATTTATTTATGTTGCTAGCAATAATTAGTCGTCGATTGAAATTTCTAAGTAACAATGTTGTAATTTGTCACTGAATCGCGATTGAATGCTCATAATCGTTTAAACAAGGCTATTAAATTAACTAAGGTGATCTACCTCTTTTGCCATTTTTGAACATGTTTATCGAATTTAAAAAATGATTAATGATTACGAAAACTTATGACGTTTTATTAAGGTTTGATAAAATTAGAAAAATTCAACGTTTGAGATTTCCCAATAAATAATAAACTTTATCAACTGCTTCATCCAAAAAATCCAAACACATACTATATAATTTATAAAGCTATGTACATATTTGGACTTTAGCAAAGCTTAAACTTCTTTAAGGTATATAAGGCGAAGTTCTGTGAAATTATTATTTTAGCAACAAACAAGTATGGATCGAAGAAAACAAATAGTGAAAGTCCAAAGTGAAAATCCAAAGCTAATATTTAAGCGATAAATTTAAAAGTGGTTTAATTTTTTTCATTTTAACAATTCATTCAAATAGGTAAAAGTTTTTTTAATAATTTTTGTTGTTAATGATTTTTTTTTTATAGTTTTTTCTTAAAATGTCAAAACGATAGAGATTATTTACAAAAGCTCAAGCAAAATCGTAAAGTGATAAGGTGGCATGGGGGTAAACGAAACAGAAGGAGAAAGAGAAGGATGACTTACTATAATTCGAGAAGAGAAAGTCGAAATGAAAAACCACACCAAAAACCCCTTTTGCCAGGACTTTACTCTACCCGGAAGAGCCAAGCTATTACATATAGGATGTGTTGAAGTGGATTGTCAGTGTAAAGACGGAGTGTTTAAGAATAAAACGATAGGGCAGGAAACGCTGAATGCTTCTATTTGCGTTTAATTTCCTAATTTCCTATGAGAAAAGCAAATGACAATAGCAGATTAAATACGGGAACTAATTACGATTATTTTAACAACATATAATCATCTATGGCTGAAATATAGGGAAAATATGAGCGCCGATATATTGGCTGAAATACGATGAAAACCTCGGATTTGCTCTGATATTGCTGGAAAATAAATGGTTAGCGATAATCAACCAAACGCTAGTACAACTGGGAGTTCAGCCACCACGTCGAAGTAGATATAACGCCACGAACAGTGAACTATTAAGGGAAAAAATAACAATGTTGACCTGGGAAAGTACCACATACCAAATTAAAAAGACAAAGACACTTAAACAAAAAAATAAATGGAAAGGAATTAGAATATAAATCTCCGTTTTCCAGAATATTTGGAAACGACATCGAACGCACTCATAGTTTGGACAAATCATAACATTGATTTCACTTTTTACAACAATTTTGCCTGGAATTCCTTTTTAATCGTTTGACTCAATCTCCTTTTCCAAAATAGTTTCGGTCAAAAATTGAAAAGTCCCTTTCGAAAAAGTTTCGATTTGAATGAACTACCTTCTGAAATACATATTTATCTCTCAAAATATTTTGACTTTATAAAATAATATTTATATTCAATATTTATTTGAAAGGCCAGCGGTTTACGAAAGTTGAAGATGTGCGAAAATGGCTCGATGACTATTTTGCTTCGAAACCATCAAGTTTCTATCGCGAAGGCATTCATGATACAATAAATGGCAAACTGCCATAGGCAGTAATATCTAGTAATCGATAGAGGAACATAAATGCCATTTAGTCTGTTGTGAAGTCTTTTGAGCAATAATTGATGAGAACGCATTTCTCTAGACCGATCATAAACCATTAACAGTGATTTTCAGCAGCAAAACATCATTTTGCATATATCAATTTAGGTAAAATAAAACATCAAAAAATAGCGAAAACACTTAAGATATGGACCCTGGAATTTATAAATTAGCAAAGGAGGGCCATTTAAAATTTTATATTGGCCAAACAGGAAGATCAAATAATAATGATAAAACAAATAATTTGTAATTTGAAAATCAGGATTTATGGTGGTGCAATATATGCCAACACCAATTCGATTGAAATGTAATTTAAAGATTAGAATCCGATTTTTTTTTGTTAGCTCTGGGGAGATTAGAAATGAGTATTGATTTTTGGATCTTCTGGTTGCACGTACTCCACTGCATATTCAATAAAATTTAATTGAAACGTTCAAAAGGCAATTAGCATTTCTCAGTGCCTATCACCTTTGATGTCGAATTAACAATAAAAAAATGTTTTATTAGGTTTTAAAATCTATTGATTCAAATTTATTACATACTCGTTTCTACTAAGAGCTGAAAAAAAAATATTTTTTCAAAGCATATCCACTTACAAACTCGTACATTGAAATAAAAAAAAATGAAAATGTGAAATGAAAAAGGCGTTCAAGTTCAAGAACACAAATAACATAATACACTTATGTTCAGACTATTAGTCGGTTTTAATACAAGAAAAAACACTTTTTGTTTTCTATTCAATGCCATCATAACAGAAAGATAGGCCAAAACAAATGTTCAGTGTCTTTTGAGATGTACCACGTTTTGGCAAACTCGATATTTAAGACAATTTTCTACTGGGAATTGTGTAAGTGTATATATAGTATATGCCTTGGGGTCACTTAAGCATAAGTATGTAATACACGATTAATCTATTTCACCATAACAAATACAAAATTCCCACCAACTCATCAATTTTCATCTCGTTTAATTTAAATGCGTGAGAAGATTATTATAGTTTTCCGAGCAAATAAATCTAAAAATAAAAAAATTGTAATTATTCAAAACTAATCATATTCAGGTAAATCATACCCCACTAGACTTCTCATAATTAAAACATCCAAAAAAAAAAATTAATTAAACCAAAACATTTCATTTTTGTTTCCTAAAGTGCTGTGTAATTAGGATACAACTTTCTTTTGGGATATCATGCATCATGACTCATGAGATTTAATTTGGTATGCCTCTCTCTTTCTCTCTCTCCCGAAATTATCGCAGCCGACCGCACATGGAATCCTATATAATATATTGCCTAATTAATTATGTAGTTAATTTAACAGCATTCAATAGAAAAAGATTTGTATCTATAATCCCATAAAACAGCAAAGACGATGAACTATATAGACAAGAGACTTAATCATACAGTCAATAATGTCTTTCCCAAAAAAGAATATTTTTGATTGATTATGTTCAACACATCATGATCATAATAAAATAGAAAAAAAAAAAAATGTTGTATTATATTCTTTTATATTACATATTATTATGTACATTTTTATGTTTGATTAATTAAATGTATCAATTGTCTTGGATTTCTCTTCCACACGCATTTGTTACGGTTAATGTTTCAACATTTTATGCGCCTTTTTAGGGTTTAGCTATGTTATCATTTCTCTCTAATGTTTACAATACACGAGTAAGTGAAGTGATTTGTTTAGATTTTCTACATCTATAATGTAACTAGTTGTTGAATATTATGAACTGAAAAGTCATAACATGTATGTATGATGTAGTCAGTGATTGATTGATTCATCTGCTCTCCTCACGTCTTATGTGTATATAGCTAATTTGTTGATAGGAGGTTAATTAGGGATGTTATTGTTATGATTTTGCACTTTGAAGGAAGGCGATACCATGTTTTCAATGTTCGACCTTAAAGCTACAGATTTTACAAATTTGAAGTTCTTATGTACTGCACACTTGTGTGTAAGGACGAGGTAATTGTTGAATTTAAAAACGAAATGTATACGTTAAAAAATTGATAACAGTTTCTTGTCGCGTAGATTTATTAAGTTTTTGAAATACAGGTGGGATCTGTGACGTTTGCGGAAAGGGGTACTATATATGCGGCAGTGATCGATTCTGGAAACTCAATTCCCTTCATGCTTATATTCTCAGAGTCTGTAAGAGCTGGAAATGCTTCCGGATGGATAATTAACGTCGAATTTATTAAATTTATAGATCACTTCGGCGCAAGAAATAGTTTTAAAAATTTTAATGTCGTCCGCATAAGGCTCAGACAATTTATCACATCACTTACGAAAATAATAAAGAGACTATAGTTCTCCACATCAGGAAGTTTCAGGAATATTGTAAAAAATTCGTGAAATTTCGAGAAAATTCTGAAAACTTTGAAAAATTTCGAAATTATTTTGGAAAATTCATGAAATTTCGGGAATATTCTGGAAACTTTGAAAAATTTCGGAAATATCTTAGAAAAATCGAGATATTTCGGAAATATTCTAGAAAAATCGGGAAATTTCAGGAATATTTTAGAAAATTGGAGAAATTTTGGGAATATTCTGGAAACATCGAAAAATTTCTGAATTATTTTAGAAAACTCGAGAAATTTCGGGAATATTCTAGGAAACTCGAGACGTTTTGGAATATTGTAGAAAATTCAAGAAATTTCGAGAATATTCTAGGAAAATCGGGAAATTTCGGGAATATTGAAGGAAAACCGATAAATTTCGGAAATATTCCAGAAACATCGAGAAACTCTTCGGAAAGATTAAAAAAAAAATTGAGAAACTTTTTATTTCGGTTTTTTGAACCCAACGAATGTCGTTTCCACTGTCAGGAGAGGCGTGTCCACGTAAAAGCAACGGCCGTATCAGGTATATAAACGCGTGATGCGCCTACTGCGCCAACGAGAAAAAACTCCACGTTTTGGAATCGGTGTGAAGTTTTTCGACACGTTTTTGGACAAAAATTTATGCGAGTATACATTGTGAATTTTTTGGACAAAATTGAGATTATAGAAAAAATTAGTTTGTGGACAAATGTTTATGCGAGTAAACACTATAGTTAACAAAAATAAAGTTATTCAAATTAAACAAGCCTCAAATAATTTCTAATATTCATTTCCAATATGCTTTTTAACAAATCAAAGAACTTAGCACCACTTTGATATTTTGATATGAGTTGTAGGGCTCTTGCAAAAAAATTTTGAATCTTAACAAATAGACGAATTTCGTTTGGAACAAGAACGTTGTTCTCTATTATACCAAATAGCATGAACCTCAGAGATTGGCTCATATAGTGACTAAATAGGTTGTAAAGGGCATACATTGCGAAATTAAAATCACTTAGTGCCATTTTAATATGAGCCGTAGGGCTCTTGAAAAAAATTTTGAAAATTAACAAATCAACGAATTTCGTTTGGAACAAGGACGTTGTTCTCTATTATACCAAATAGCATGAACCTCAGAGATTGGGCTCATATAGTGACTATATAGGTTGTAAAGGGCATACATTGCGAAATTGAAATCACTATTATTATTAATTTTCATCGATTTCTCTATTCTCTTTCATCGATTTCTCATCGATCTTCACTATTATTATTAATTTTTTTCGATTTATTAATTTTCAAAAATGTTTTGCAAAAGTCCTACGGTTCATATGAAGATTTCAAAATGGCGCTTAGTTCGTTGATTTGTTGAAAAGAAAATTAGAAATGAATGTTAGAAATTATTTGAGGCTTATTTTATTTGAATTACTTTATTTTTGTTAAATACACTGTTAAATGATGTACACCCGCATAAATATATGTCCAAAAACTTCACAGTACACTCGCTTAATTTTTTGTCCCAAAAAAAAGTGTCCAAAAACTTCACACCGGTCGTTTTGTAGGGGAATATAGCGAAGAGAAAATTAATGCTGTTGAAGAGGCTGATAGTGAGTTAGGGACGTCAGTAGAATTAGTGCTTCTACTTTAGAATCGGCGGAGAATGAGAATGAAATTGAGAATGAGCGGGAGACTGATGAAGGAAGTAGACACCATCATTTTGTCTAAGGCATGGATCAACATAAATGGTGTCTCACCCCTTCGGAAGCTCAGGCCGCAGCTCAAATATTACAGATCTAAAGCTATTGAGCAGCTGCCTCTTCTGATATAAATCTATAATTGTGAAGCGCATTATTTAAAGAGAAAATTTTGGAAATCGCTTGGAAATTTACAAATGTCTAAATTTAACGATACGTATCAGACAAAAGTAACATTTAGTGTGCTTCGTTTCAAATTATCAATTTAAACGAATTAAAGACATTCGTAGGCCTTCTATTGCGGTGTAAGGTGTCGAAAAAGCGTTAACCTATAAGATTTATTATATTAAAAATCTAGGAGATGTCCAGCCTGGTGTTTTCTACGTATTTTCCTCAAGATTTAGTTATAGTTTTCAGTAGTCGTTTCCTATTGCTGACATCTATTGGCAGCTACTTATTATCTCAATTCAAAACTGATTTTCTCAAGATTGAAGAAGAAAAAATATTTTGATGTTACTCATGATACTGCCACTACAATATGATTCCAGTAGTTGGTAAGAGTCAAAAATTGAAATCTCGCTTGGGGCTCGAAATCGAATTCTAGAATGGGATATCAAATCTCCAAAAGTATTTCCACTTCTGCCTGAAGACGTAGTTGGTTATGGTTGTGACATCCTTTCAAAGAAGCTGGAATTTATCAGAAATCTTATGCAACTTACTAAAATTCAATTTATTTCTCGATACTAACCTTTTAGCTCGAAACTCTTTGCGCAACGATTTTCTGAATCTTTTTCCATCAAACCTGGAGTGTAGCGCATGGCAATTGCAGAAAGAGAATTTTTGTCGTTTACCCTTTTCCAGGCAATCGTTGAAGATTATGTGATTTAAGTCTGAAAAAAACACGACTTTTCCATTCGATGAAACCGTTTTTGTGCTCTTTGGGGCATTTCATCAGAAGAAATGTATCTTATTGGAGTGAAATTTTGAGTAGAAATTGACGAAACCTTTAGTTTGAGCTTAGTGAGTAAATGAAGCTTTCAATTGAATATACCTTTCGCGCAAAGAAAATTTCACAGCTAAAATCGGTTCCCGTAATAGTGTTTTCTAGAGAAGGTGATACATTTGAAACAAATCACAAACAATAAACATTTCTGACATAAAATTCCTGTCAAAATATCTATTTTATTATACACATTCAATATTTTTATCGACAACATAATTCAATTAAATTTAATCGTCATCCATCAAATTGAATATTCATATTCTAATTTATTTGTTTATAAGCCATTTGATTGTGTTCGATAAGTGAAAATTGAAAACCAATAAATCAGACAAACAACAAAATAATGATTTTGATTCTTTTCTTCGAGAAGTTTTACATTTTTAACCCTTTGTTAGATGGACGATTCATTTATTACCGAAATATTCGATAAAATTGTGCTTCCACTACAAGTGTGTGTTAAATAATGTAAATGAAGTGACGAAAAAAAAAATTCTAATTTTCCATACAAATTTGTTGTTGTCATATAAAATCAACCAAAATTTATGTTAATTTAATGACTACGACAACGACGACGACAACGACATTGGTGCGCGCTGCGTTGATTGATTAATTGTAAATTGAACAAAATATACTTTATGATTTTTTATACATAATTTAATTAAAAATTCATTTCAAGACAATTAAACAAAATATTTTAATTTTTTTTATTACAAAATCACGAACAACATTATAAACGCGTTACCTCCCTTGCGCTGCTGTTGCTGACGGTTGGCCTGAGTGTGAATGACATTTACATATTATGGTTTGTATTTGTAGGAATGACGAATAGATTTTTGTGACTTTTGGACATAATACATAAAACATATAAAATGCAATGCTGTGTTTGTAAAGTAAAAAGGTTGGTGACATACTTACCAATTTAATATTGGTGCTATAAATTGCTATAATTAGCATAGACAAATTGTACAACGACTCACTGAATTTTACTGTTCGTACATTACCATGGAGTATAATAAACATAAATCATTTTTCCATGTTTCATGTTTCCTCTTATATTGATTTATGCATTTGCTGTGTTTTATATAGTTTTTATACATAATAATTATATAAACGTGTACCTTGTTCAAAATTAATTATATACAAATTGAATTTGTCACCATCGCGAGGCGTGTGAGTTGGATAATTACGTGCGCGCTGATTTGTCATTGTAAAATTTAAATGATTTTTGATATCTTTGATGATGTGTGACCTAAATAAATACTGGCAGGGTTTGGGACATAACTTAAAATTTGAATGGTCCATCCGGTATGACCACTTAACTTCATCCATCTAAATAACTTGAAATTTAAGCGTCATATAGAAAAATGTTCCGGCCCAAAGTGATCTGATCTTGACGGCGGGACACAAATCTAACTTATTTTTGATGACCTTGAAATTACGTAGCAAGGTCATATTAAGATCAAGTTAATTTTTTGAGTATAGACCTACATATTTTTTTAACGGTATCTTATTTTATGCAAAAAATCCGATACTTTTGTCTGAAGCTTTTTTTTTTTACCCGTCTTCTATATAATTTTGTCATACTTACCCCTCAGTACCGAGCCCCTTCTTCTGGAATGTATTTTTATACAATCCTTAGTTTTCATGATATTTAGATTCGAAACATTTAGGCAGGACTTAAATGGTTGGGACTAAATTGTGCAAATTAAGTAATTGCTAAAAGCTCTTTGTAACTGGGCAAACTTCATCATTTTTACCAGTAAAATTTTATCTTGGTGGATGTCTAATATCTTCAGTGGTTTTTAATCGATTTGCCAAATGAGGGAAAATATTTCTATGGACAATAGTTAGCTTACAATTTAGTCGCTTGAGTAGCATTTTAGGTCGAATTTTAGTGGATTTTATGACGAATTTTTAAATTGGGGTGAATTTTGAGCAAATTATTTTTATGGCGAATATGTAAAAAAGATTCAAAATTTCTAGAGTGAATTTTAAGTAGAATTTTATAGAGATTATTATAGGGCGAATTTTAGTGTTTTTTTTTTGGAATTTGTCTAACATAACTTTCACTGACTTCGAGAAAATGGAAAATTATCATAAAGTGGGAAAGAGGAAATTCGCCAATCACCCTGTTCTCCTGGTTTGGCCCCTTGCGATGTTTTTCTCTTTCCTAAGCATGAAGAAAAAGTTCATTGAAAAAAAAAAAAATCCTCAAATCATTTTGAGGAAGCTTAAATAAGTTGGAAACATTGGGGTAAACTGTTTCATGCTAAGAACAAACGTGAACCCCCAATTTACGAATAACTTTCAACATAAAACATTCATCTTTAAATAAATTTTAAAACAAGCTATGATGAGACTCTCTTATTAAATACCTGTTACTCCCGGCTTTGAGATTAGGTTTAATCGCACAGATTTCAGATTAAAAAACCAAACAAAAAAATTCGCGTCATGTTTAATCAAGCGATCTCGGTTGATCCGGGCGTTCTTGTGCTGGTAATGCGGTTTGGAAGTCGTTCTCCAAATAAAAGTGGTACACAGCTTAGGGCACGAGAACTGTTACCATTTTTAGGTAATATAAGCCGGAAGTAGCTACGTATAAAGAAATTTGTTGTTAAGTAAGAAGTATTTGTTGTTGTATATGTTAGAGCAATTAAAATTCAGAATTTTTCCAAACATTCAGAATTTTTCCAAAAAATTAACAAAATCTTGATTAATTTAATGATTTGAATTTTGTAGGTTAAATGTGATATTTTCAAATTAAAAAAATTATTGAATTCGATAATTTTCAAACTTGCATACTATAACTGAAAATTCATCTTTAAAATTGCGAATAAAGAATTTTAGGGGAAATTTTATAAATTGAGAGAACTTTATGATGAATTGAAAGACTAATTATATGTTGAATTTTTCGAAGAATTTTGCGGTGAATTTTAAGTTTAAATTTTCAAATTTTACGGTGAATATAAGTGTGAATTTTTCAGAGTTTTATGTTGAACTGTAGAGTGAATTGGGATAGTTATAAGATGAATTTAAGGACATTTTATTGTGAATTTTATATTTAATTATGTGTTGAATTTTACAATGACACAATTTTATTTTCGGGTAAATTTTACTGGATTTTACGTTGAATTTTAAGGAGAATTTTATGGTGTATGGTGGTATTCATTAATTGGAATGACGTTGATGCGCAATTGTGGTGAAATTAAGAAAAAAGAAAAATTAAGTGAATTATTTTTAATTAACATGGGTTGATTAATATTTAAAAATTTTCTGCTTGAATTTTAGGCTAAGTTTTAGGAATAATTTTAAGCTGAGTTGTAGGGAAAATTATAGGGTGAATTTTAGAAATTGGGCTGAAATTAGTAAATTATGTTGTGAATTTTAGAGTGAGTTAAGTATTATGTTTAAGAGTAAATTCTAGTGCTTTTTCACTAGATTTCAGAGTGAGTTTTGGAAAATTTTATGATTAATTTTTGGTGCAACTTTAACTTTATGTAAGCTTTTTTTTTGTTGAATTTTAGGGTCAATTCTAGAAATCGAAGTGAAATTGTGATGAAATTTGAATTTTGAGTGAAGCTTATTGAAAATTTTATGTTGAATTTTACTGCAAATTTTAAAGTGAATTTTAAGACGATATTTCCGCTAAATTTTAGTGTAAATTTTAGAGTGAATTATATTAGATTTTAGTTTAGGGATTTTTATTATAATAACTCATAGGATAAACTGGGAAGGAATTTATTGTCAGTTTTCATGAACAATTTCATGTTGAAATTAAGCGTGATTTGTATGGTTAAGTTCAGAAATTGGGGTGAGATTTATGTTCAATTCTGGTGAAAAAAGGGGAATTTTAGAATTAATTTTAAGGTATGTATGAGGACGAACCAAATACGGTTGATTTTACAGTGAATTTTAGAAATCGGTTGAAATTGGTAGATATGTTTTGAGAATTATATAGTGAATTTAAGGGTGGAATTCTAGAACACTTTTTGATTGATTTTATTGTTAGTTTTAAGATGAATTTTTGAAAATTTTAGGGTCAATTTTCGAGAATATTATTATGAATTTTATCAAATTCACCTCTTTAGGAGTTTTATGATGAATTGTAGATAAATTTTATTATAATTTTTTATAGCGAATTTTAGTTTAAATTAAGCGCGAATTGTTCGGTGAAGATCAGAAACTGGGAATAAACTCAGAAATTTATTGGATTAGTTATAAGTTTAATTTAACGATTGAGTTTTGGAGAATTTTATTATTACTTTTAGAATTTGGGCTGAAATTGGAAGAATTGTATTGTGAATTTAATGGTAAGTTTACGGATTAATTTTAGTGTTTTTTCGATGGGTTTTATTGTCAATTTTAGGAGAATTTGATGGTGAAACCTCCCCTAAGTTTTGACGAACTTTATGTTTAATTTTAGGGGAATTTTAAAATGTATTTTAGGTAAATTTTTTGGCTAAGTTTATATTGAATTTAGAGTACATTTTAGAAACTGGGGAGAAATTATAGATTTTTAGGATTTATTTATTCCTGATTTATAGAAATAATTGGATGAATTTTTTGTTGAATTTAAATGATCAATGAATTTTAGGCTGAATTGTTAGAAATGGATTTCCTCTCAAGTAATGTGTAAATCGAGAAAGAAATTGGTTTGAATTAGCTTGCACAATTCAGTAAATATATTACTTAGCATTTATTTATAACGAATACGAATAGCTCGTAATTTATAATTTATAGTCCAAAATCCAATTAATATGAAAAATTAAAACTATTTAGTTAAAATTATTATATATTTCGAAAATTTAAAAGTTTAAACAAAATAACTTACCTCTGAATTATGTACTTCAATAATTTGCTACATTGTTAAAATTGTTGAGAATCAAATGTCAAAATTGTAAATTATTGAAATCAACCCTAATTATTATAGCCACTGAACGAACCATAAGCCAAATCGATTGTTATCGAGATATTTTGGTTATTTCGTTTTGGTATTGCTTTTTCTTTTTCATTCCCATACCGAGCTATAAGACAAGTAGTACATCATAGAAAAGTAGTATCTTAAACCAAATAAATTGAGTTAATAAAAAACCTAAATTTTTATAATAAATTCAATTTGATTAATAAAAAATAATTCTTTACTTACAAATTAAAAATGATAGTTTGTTTTTTATCCGATACATATTTTTGGTGCCGAAACCCGGGACTGGGTCCCAATTACTAAATTTCAAAATTTTTTGTGTGTGATTTTCATGTAAGGAAAGCTTTAACTTAGACAGTATCATTAACTATCCGCTAATATCAAAATAGTGAACATTTTTAGTGCCTAAAATTAATAAAAATTAAAAATGTGTGTGTGAACCATGTGGCAGTGAATCATCAAAAATCGCTGAATCAATGTCCGCCATTAGACGCATAAAATTAATACAAAAAAAAAAATTTCTGCAAAGTGAATACGATTGTGTCGCGATTCATAGCTGAACTTAATTCATTTTAAAACAAAATTTGCGAAGCAAATATTTCAAAGTAACCAATTTTGTGAATTTTAATATTTGCTGGGACGTGCCTTGTTTTATTGAAATTGAAAATGGACAGATTAATTCGACAACGTGATCGAATTCTAAGAAGAATGGCGATAATTGTAACTTTTTCAAAGGACATTGATGAGCACATATCTCTAAATTCTCTTGAGGTGCGTCTTTCACATCTAATCGACTACCATAAATCATTTTCGAGCACTGAAGAACAATTAGATGAATTTGATGATCACGCATCAATCAGTGATAAAGTCGATGAAGATTATTACAACGCAAGAGCATCATTGGAAAACGCCGTTATGAATCTGAAGCAAGTCTAACATCAAGCTAAGTCGGATGATTTAAATCAAACACTCGAACATTTCGTTACTCAGCAGAAAACTTTTTATGAGAATCTCAATTCAACGCAAACTATGAAATTATCCAAGATTAATATTGAACCGTTCCATTCCGTTACCATACATAATCATCCACATTTGAAAGGAGTTCAAAAATTACAACAATTGAAAAGTCTGTTGCATGGTGAAGCAGCAGCAACAGAGCAAAATTATGAAGAAGCCTGGACGAAATTAAACCGACGATATGAAACACCAAAACCTATTGTCGCAACAATAATTCAATCATTTCTGGATCAAAAAACATGTAATGTTGCAAATTACAAGGACCCACGAAAACTGTTTGATTATTCAGACGAAATTATACGAGCATTGTGCAGCATTGGACCTGAGGTTGAGACCCGAGATCCATGGCTCATTCACTTGTTACTTGGGAAGGTTGACGATGACACAAAACAGTTATGGGCTAGAACATCGGTTGATGAACAACATCCTACGTTTTCCAAGTTCATGGAATTTCTGAATAGTCGATGCGATGCCCTTGAATCGTGTATCAAACAGTCGAGGAGAACACTTCCGAATAAGCAACTCAAATCATTTTTATCGGAAACCAATTCAACGTTAGTAAAATACAATTGCATTGAATGTAATGATGACCATTTGCTCTACAAGTGTCCAGTCTTTAAAAATAAATATTTGAACGGTCACTACGCACTTGTAAAAGATCGCTTATTATGCCACAACTGCTTGCGAAAGGGGCATTTTTCATCACAATTCACGTTCAAAACCAGCTGCCTGATTTGTATGAGTAAATACCACACTCTTTTACATACTGATCAACAGATTACATCACAATCTGCGAGCATCAAACATGAGTCAGTAATCAACACAGATGATGTATCCACAACCAGTCAGTCAACTAATTTACAAAACCATGCAAGAGACCCAGATAACACGCCAACTCAAACATATTCAACAACGTTACCAGAATAAGAAAATCAAGGACTACATTTACCACCTACTTATACTCTACTACCCACTGCTATCGTTAATGCTCAGTCACGCAGCGGAGAGACCAAACTAGCTCGAGTACTCTTAGATTCCGGATCACAATGTACATTCATGACCGAATCTTTAGTAAAAACCTAAGCCTATCAAAAAGAAAATCACATACAAAAATTTACGGCTTAGCAGGAACATTGGCGGATTATACTCGCGGGAAGACAACTTTAACGATTCAATCTCGAATCATTTCAAGTTATAACATCACTGTTACGGCTCAGATTGTTAAAACGATTTCAACAAACATACCTGAGAATATTATACCACTGCCATCCACTGACCGGTTGAATGGTGTAGAATTGGCCGATCCATACTTTCATCAACCCCGTGCGAGTGATATTTTAATTGGAATCGATCATTTCTTCAGCTTTATCGAATATGAGCAACTGTTCATACCAGGATTACCACCACTTCAAAAGTCTACTTTTGGATGGTTGGCAGCTGGGTGTATGAGAAGTGATGTTTCTGCAATATGCCATATCGGCTTAATGCGAGATCAGCCTTACGTTGATAATGAAGATTTCAACGAGATATTAAGAAAGTTTTGGACCATAGAAGAACCACCATGTAATGCGCTACTGCCTTTGGCGCCATCCGACGTTTACTGCCAAGAGTTATTTGCATCTACGTCAACTAAAAATGAGAACGGTCGCTGGATAGTACGCTTACCATTTAAAGAGCATCGTACAAAATTGGGAATTCGTACTTAAGTGCAAGAGCTCGACTTCTATCGATGGAACGTAGATTTTCCAAAGACACCAACCACTATAATCAATATCGCGATTTAGCTAATAACGATACATTCAGTTTCAATGTTGCGTTAACAAACCACAATACGAATTGGACCAAAACGAAAATTCTTTCCGAAATTTCCAGAATCTACGATCCACTTGGGTGGTTATCACCTGTTGTTATACCGTTCAAAATAATGATCCAACGACTATGGGTATTAGAGCTTGACTGGGACAACAGTCTTCCGACAGCCGTAAACACGGAATTTAGTTCAATCTACCAACAACTGAGTCACTTACACAAAATTGAATTTCCGCGGAGTTAGCATACATTTGTCAATCCAACGCTCCAAATTCATGCGTTCTGTGATGCATCAGATAAAGCTTACGGATGTGTCATTTATATCCGTGCCGTAAGTTCTCAAGGAGACAACATTACCAATCTGATGTGTGCAAAAGGAAAGGTTGCCCCTATTGGCCAAACTGATAAAAAACATTAAAACCGAATTAGTTTTCAATGACCAAATTGAGATAATAGCTTGGTGTGATTCCACCGTAGTTCTCAAGTGGCTGTCCGATATACCAAGACGATGGAAGACGTTTATTGCCAATCGCACCGCTTATATCCTAGATGTTTTACCACGCCACCGTTGGAGATATGTACCGACAAAATCGAACCCTGCCGATTAATAACAAGAGGAATCAACCCTCCAAAACTAGCACAATGTGAGTTATGGTTCAAAGGTCCAACATGGCTACAACAGACTGAAAAAGTTGGCCCTCAATTTGCGTCTCTTCAGCAAATCTTCAGCGATACAGAATTATAGTGAGCTTTTAGGGATACATTTTTTAAAATTAGGGTAAATTTTACAGTGAATCTTAAGGCAAATTTTATGGTAATTTGGAATTTTACAGAACATTTTTACGCACGTTGAGGTCTATTTTGAATTTTAGCATAAATTGGGATGTATTTTATGATGAATTTTAATTGCTTTCATAATGGATTTTATAAACAACTTTAAGTTGAAATTTAGTATGAATTGTTCGCGTGGAGTTTAGACTGGTGGAGTGAAATTAGAGAAATTTTAAGGTGAATATTAGGAAGAATCACAATGTTAATTTTAAAAAGATATATTATAGGGTTAAGTTGAATTCTAGGTAAATTTCAGGGTGAATTTTATGTTGAATTATCTGATGAATTTTTGAAATTAAGGTGAATAAAAAGAATTATATGACGAGACAATTTTATTTTGCGGTGCATTTTAGTTGATTAAGTTGAATTTTTAAATTTTTATCCAGTGCAATTGTGCAATTGTGGTATATTAAGAATTATACGGTTTCGATACCATGTTTTTTTTTTTAGTGAATGTAGGGTTAATTATAATTTAAATTGAGTTATTGAATTTTAGGCAAAGTTCTAAGAAAATTCTAGCGTGAATTTTAGAAATTGGGGTGAAATTATACGGTGAATTTTAGAGTAATTTTAATATTATGTTTAAGAGAAAATTTCAGTGCTCTTTCGGTACATTTTACGGTAAGTTTAGACGAATTGTATCATTAATTTTAGGAGGAATATTAAATTGTATTTTTGGTAATTTTATAGGAATTTTATTGTGAATTTTAGAAATCCTATTGAAATTTTGTTAAAATTTGAATTTTAAAAATTCCATAATTATGGTAATTCATTATTATTTTGTGGACGCCAGCTATTAAATTATTAATTTAATTTTATTTATTGGATATTGATTTTATTTGTGGATATTTGAATTTTAGAATAAACCATAGGATTAGTTTTCTGATGAATTAAGTGAGTGAATTTTATTTTATATTTTATGGAGTGAACTTTGCGGTAAAGGTGTACAGTGAATTTTGCGGTAAATTTTAGTGTTCATTTTATAATGAAATATATTGGGTTTTAGTTTAGAGGAAATTTTAGAGAATTTTAAGAAATCTTAAAGGATGGTAAAATAAGGGAAATTTTAGAATTAATTTTAAGGTGTATATTTGGCCGAATTATTTGACTAATTTTACAGCAAAAGTTTTTAGTGAACGTTGAATTTAAATTGAAATTCTAGCAAATTTTTTGAGATTTGTTGATTCATTTTATTAAATTATAGAACATAACTGATAAAGTTTTTGTTGAATTCAACCTAATAGTATTTTAGGAGTTGGGGTGCATTTAACTTGGTAGTTTAATGTTAATTTTATTATGATTTTAGGTAAATTATGGTGAATTTTATGGGTAATTTTCAATTTTAGGGTGAACTTACCTTTTTAGGAGTTTTATGAAGAATTTTAGGTATCTATTTTTTGAATAAGAGGAATAGGGGTAATTGTAACCCAATTTAATGATTGAATTTTTGGGTGAGTTTTAGAGAATTCTAGGATGAATTTAAGAAGCTGGGATGAAATTATATGGTATATTTTAGAGTGAATTTTATGTTTAATTTATGGGTTAATTTTAGTGCTTTGTTTAGTGTATTATTTTGTGCTAAATTTTAGGGTAAGTTTGAAAAATTTTATATTTAGTTTTAGGGAGAATTTTAAAAAGTGTTTTAAGTACATTTTTTGATTAATTTTATATTGAATTAAGGGTGAATTTTAGAAACTAGGATGAAATTGTTGGTTTTTAAGGTTGAATTCTAAAAATTGAGGAGAATTTTAATTTGTTTTATAATGTGCATTTTATCATGTTTTTAGTGAGAAGTATGGTGTTTCAAATTGAATTTCAGGCTAATTTGGGTCAGTTTTATGATTAATTTTAGTTAACTTTTGTTGTAGTTTTGAAAATAAACGAATTTTTTTAGGATGCGTGTTAAATAAAATTATTAATATTATTATGAATTTTATCAAACTTACCTTTTTAGGAGTTTTATGATGAACTTAACTTTTTTTGTGATTTTTTAAAGCGAATTTTATGTTTAAATTAAGCGCGAATTGTTCGGTGAAGATCAGAAACTGGAAAAATATTAATTTGGAATTATAGTGCAATAAAATGGGTTAGTGATAAGTTTAATTTAGGAGTTTTGTAGGGAGATTTTTAGAATATGGTATGAAATTGGAAGAACTATATGGTGAATTTTAGAGTAAATTTAATGGAAAGCTTACGAATTAATTTTAGAGTTTTTTTTTGATGGGTTTTATTGTTTGTTAATTTTAAGGAGAATTTGATGGTGAAAACCCGCTAGGTTTTGAAGAACTTTACGTTTAGTTTTAGGGTGATCTTAAAATATATTTTAGGTACATTTTTTGGCTAGTTTTATATTGAATTTAGAGTAAATTTTATAAACTGGAGAGAAATTATAGGTTTTTATGATGAATTTCAGGGTTTATTTATTTCCTGATAAACGATAAGAATATATTTTAAATTGAATTTTAGAAATTTATTGGATGAACTTTTTGAGCATTTAGGAATGAATTTGAAAAATTTGGGTAAATTTTACAGTGAATCTTAAGGCGAATTTGTTAATAAATTGGAATTTTACACAAAATTTGGTCGTACGTTAAAGCCTATTTTAAATTTTAGCGTAGATTCTAGATTTAAGTAGATTTTAAATTGTCTGCGTAGAGTTCAGACTGGTAGAGTGAAATTAGAGAAACTTTTGTATTAATTTTAAGGTGAATATTAGGAAGAATCACAATGTTAATTTTAGAAAGATATATTGGAAGGTTAAGTTGAATTTTAGGTAAATTTTAGGGTGAATTATTTGGTGAAATTTTTGAAATTAAGGTGAAGACAAAGAATTATATGACGAGACAATTTACGGTGCATCGACTAAGGATTATGTTGAATTTTTAAATTTTTATGCAATGCAATGGTTTCGATAATACGGTTTATTTTTAGTGAATATAGGGTTAATTATAAGTTAAATTGAATGATTGAATTTTAGGCAAAGTTGTAGGAAAGTTTTAGGGTGAATTTTAGAAATTGGGCTTCAATTATACGGCAAATTTTAGTGACTTTAATATTATGTTTAAGAGAAAATTTTAGTGCTTCTTTGGTACATTTCATGGTAAGTTTAGGCGAATTTTATGACTAATTTTAGGAGGAATTTTAAAATGTACTTTTGATAAATTTTTATGAATTTTGTTGTGAATTTTAGAAATTGCAGTGGAATTTTGTTAAAACTTGAATTTTAGGAATTCCATAATTAATTAATTTATTTTTAATAATTATATCAATTAGTTCAATTATTAAATTATTAATTTGCGGAAACATAAAAATAAAAGTAAAAATATAAACTTTGTAAACCATAGGATTAATTTTCCGATGAACTATATGAGTGAATTTTATTTTAAATTTTATGTAGAATTTTACAGTAAATTTGCGGTAAATTTTAGTGTGAATTTTAGAATTAGTTATATTGGATTAGGGTGAATATTAGTAACAATATTAGAACTAATTATATTAGTTTAGAGTGAATTTTGGAAAATTTTAGGAAACCTTATTTTAGGAAAGAATTAATTTTAAGGTGTGTATCTGGGCGAATTGTTGGGCTAATTTCACAGCAAAAGTTTATAGTTAATTTAATGTTGAATGAAATTAACTATTGAAATTCTAGCTAATTTTTTGGTAAATTTTATGTAGTATTTTAGTGTGATTTTTTGAGAAATTGTTAATTAATTTTAGGACGAATTTGATGATGACTTATTTAAATGAATTTTTTTTGTTGAAGTATAGGAATTAATTGATGAAATTTTTGTTGAATTCAACCTAATAGAGTTTTAGGAGTTCGGGTGCATTTGGCTTGATTGTTTAATGTGAATTTTAAATTGAATTTTAGGTAAATTATGGTGAATTTTATGGTTAACGTTAAGTTGAATTTTAGAGGAATTTATGGTGAATTTTAGAGAATATTATTTTGAAGGAATTGAAGGAATTTGAAGGAATTTATGGTGAATTTTAGAGAATATTAGGGCGAACTTACCCTTTTAGGAATTTTATGATATTTATGAATTTTAGGTAACATTTTTTGTTGAATGTGGTGAATTTGGGTTAATTGTAAGTTTAATTTACTGATTGAATTTTAGGGTGAGTTTGGAAGAATTTTATGTTTAGTTTTAGGGGGAATTTTAAAAAGTGTTTTAGGTACATTTTTTGGTTAATTTTATATTAAATTTAGAGTGATTTTTAGAAATTAGGATGAAATTGTTGGTTTTTAAGGACGAATTTCAGAGTTGATGATGAACTTTAGGAATGAATTTTAAATTGAAGTATTGAAATTATGAGCTGAAATTTTCTTTGCCTAATAGGTTGAATTCTAAAAATTGAGGAGAATTTTAATTTGTTTTGTAATGTGAATATGTTCATCATGTTTTTAGGGAGCAATATTATATTTTAGGTTGAATTTCAGGCTAATTTGGGTCAGTTTTATGATGAATTTTAGTTATCTTTTATTGTAATTTTGAATATTAAACGAATTTTTTTTAGGATGTGTGTTAAATAAAATTTCAATTAAAATGAATGAATTTTAGGTTGAGTGTGAAAGTGAATTTTAAAACGATATTTGCCGTGAATTTTAGAGTTTATGTTGGATTTTAGTTTAGGGATTTTTATTGTAATAACTCATAGGATAAACTGGGAAATATTTTATGATGAATTTTAGGAAACCTTTAGTCAGTTTTCATAAAAGTAAGCGTCAATTGTATGGTGAAGTTCAGAAATCGGGGTGAGATTGATATTCAATTGTGGTGAAATAAGGGGAATTTTGGAGTAAATTAATGATAAGTTTACGAATTAATTTTAGAGTTTTCTTGATGGGTTTTATTGTTTGTTAATTTTAAGGTGAATTTGTTGGTGAAAACTCTCCTAGGTTTTGAAGAACTTTATGTTTAATTTTAGGGGGATTATAAAATGTATTTTAGGTAAATTTTTTGGCAAATTTTATATTGAATTTAGAGTAAATGTTGGAAATGGGGGAGAAATTTTATGGTTTTAGGATGAATTTCAAGGTTTATTTTTTCCGGATGAATGATAAGAATGCATTTTAATTTGAATTTTAGAAATTATTGGATGAACTTTTTGTTGAATTTAAATGATGAATAAATTTTAGGCTGAATTAATAATGAGAATTAAGGGATGAATTTGAAAAATTAGGGTAAATTTTACAGTCAGTCTTAAGGCGAATTTGATGGTAAAGGCTGGCTTTTTAAGGTGAATATTAGGAAGAATCACAATGTTAATTTTGGAAAGATATATTTTAGGGTTAAGTTGAATTCTAGGTAAATTTTAGGGTGAATTTTATGTTAAATTATCTGGTGAATTTTTGAAATTAAATTGAAGGAAAAGAATTATATGACGAGACAATTTAATTTTACGGTGCATTGACTAAGGATTATGTTGAATTTTTAAATTTTTATGCATTGCAATAGTTTCGATAATACGGTTTATTTTAGTGAATATAAGGTTAATTATTAGTTAAATTGAATGATTGAATTTTAGGCAAAGTTATAAGAAAATTTTAGGGTGAATTTTAGAGTAACTTTAATGTTATGTTTAAGAGAAAATTTTAGTGCTCTTTCGGTAGATTTTATGGTAAGTTTAGGTGAATTTTATGGTTGATTTTAGGAGAAATTTTAAATTCTATGTTTGGTAATTTTTTAGGAATTTTATTGTGAATTTTAGAAATCGCAGTGAAATTTTGGTAAAACTCGATTTTTAGAAATTCCATAATTATGGTAATTCATTATTATTTTGTGGATGCCATTGGCTTATTTCACAATTAATTAATTTATTTTAATAACTAAAACAATTAGTTCAACTATTAAATTAATTATTTAATTTTATTTATTTTACATGCAGAAACATAAAAATAAAAGTAAATCTATAAACTTTCAAACCATGGGATTAATTTTCTGATGAATATGAGTGAATTTTATTTTAAATTTTATGGAGAATTTTACAGTAAATTTTGCGGTAAATTTTAGTGTTAATTTTTGATTTTAGTTTAGGGTGAATTTTGGAGAATTTTAGTAAATCTTAAAGGGTGTTAAAATAAGGAGAATTTTAGAATTAATTTTAAGGTGTATATTTGGCCGAATTATTTTACTACTTTTACAGCAAAAGGTTATAGTGAATTAAATGTTGAATTTTAATTGAAATTCTAGCTAATTTTTTGGGGGAATTTTTTTATGGGGAATTTCGTGATGACTTATTTGAATGAATGTTTTAGTTGAATACAACCTAATAGAGTTTTAGGAATTGGGATGCATTTACTTGTTAGTTTAATGTGAATTTTAACATGAATTTTATATAAATTATGGTGAATTTTATGGTTAATGTTAAGGTGAATTTTAGAGTAATTTATGGTGAATTTTGGAGAATATTATTTTCAATTTTTGGGCGAACTTACCCTTTTAGGAATTTTATGTTGAATTTTAGGTAACCCTTTTTGTTGAATATATTGAATTTGGGTTAATTGTAACCCAGTTTAATGATTGAATTTTAGGGTGAGTTTTAGAGAATTCTAGGATGAATTTAAAAAGCTGGAGTGAAATTATATGGTGCATTTTAGAGTGAATTTTATGTTTAATTTATGGGTTAATGTCAGTGTTTTGTTTAGTGTGTTATTTTAGGGTGAGTTTTGAAGAATTTTACATTTAGTTTGAAAGAGAGTTTTAAAAAGTGTTTTAAGTACATTTTTTGGTTAATTTTATTTTGAATTTAGGGTGAATTTTAGAAACTAGGATGCAATTATGGGGGTTTAATGATGAATTTCAGAGTTCATGATGAACTTGAAGAATGAATTTTAATTTGAAATATTGAAATTATTGTCTGAAATTTTCGTTGCCTAATAGGTTGAATTCTAAAAATTGAGGAGAATTTTAATTTATTTTGTAATGTGAATTTTATCATGTTTTTAGGGAGAATTATGGTATTTCAAGTTGAATTTCAGGCTAATTTGGGTCAATTTTATGATGAATTGTAGTTAACTTTTATTGTAATTTTGAAAATTAAACGAATTTTTTTAAGATGAGTGTTAAATATAGAGATTGTCAATTTAAAGATGAATTTAAGAAATTGAGATTATTTTTAGGGAGAATTTTATGGCGGGTTTTAGTGTGAGTTTTATAGTTTTACGATTATTTTTATGTTAATATTTAGGTAAATTTTAGAGTCTATATTGAATAAATTAATGTTGAATTTTAGGGTAAATTGGGATGTATTTTATGATGGACTATTTTATATTGAAATTAAGATTGAATTGTACGGTGGATTTCAGAAATCTGGATGACGAGATTGATGTTTTATTGTGCTGAAATAAGGGGAATTTTTGAATTAATTTTAAGGTGAGTTTTACGACGGAATCATATGGTTAATTTTAGAAATTCATTGGCTAATTATAAATTCAACTTTTAATAAGGATTCAATTCTCAACCTGCCCATTATTTTTATTTATAATAAACTTAAATATAGAGTATACTCTCTTACAGTTGATTGTGTTTTTTTTTACCATATACTGATCCTTCTAATCGGATTTAATACATGAGAATTTATGTAAAATTTAAAGAAAATAAATTTTTTTCCACATGGAAAGCAAAGATGAGGTCTCATGCCACTTGCTAAATTTGAACGGATTTTTCTTCTGGTTTCTTGGTCAGTGGTATTTCCTATATTTTTTATGTGTTAAAATGTGGACGTTTATGTATCTGCCAAGGCTTCTAACTTTCTTTTTTTTAGAAAATTGTCTATGCCATTTTTGAGATCGGAGTCAATCTACTTTTGGGAAAATTGGAAAGGAAACGACTTCAACTGATTAATTTTCTTTTGCTTGAGACTAATACGATTAAATCAAGTGAACGATTTAAATTTAGTAGAAGATTTCCAAAGTTAATTTTAATCTCGGGGTTCCCGGGGAGTACGCCTAAATTTATTATGAACTCAATCAAGTAGAAAGCATAATTTTATTAATTTAACAACAATTTAAAATTGTATTCAATTTCGAACCAGAATTTATTTTCTTCTTAGCTTATTAAATTTAATAAAATTTATTTTGCGAGAAATTCAACGGATTTTAATATTTTCAAAAATAACATTCAATTCATTAGTTTTCAAAAGATTCGCTAATTTGTTATAATAAATTGTGTACATTCGATTCCATTGTATATTTATTTTGAGTATAATATGATATCACCAAATGTAACCATATGATACCAATAAAATTACGTATTTACCGCAAACAAATAACACAAAATAATATTTGTTATATAAAACGATTAATTATTAGAATAATAGACAAAAAAAAAATCTAATTCAAATTAAATGGTCCGCGAATAATCGCAACATGACAATTTATTCGCACACAAAACAAAATCATATTGTATTAAAGTTAGATGTGCGGAGACATGTAGCACATGAATAATGTCATCGTTATGTCTCCTGCAATCTGATATTTTATACGATCGTGTGAATTTTTCGATAAAAAATGCATTTTGCGCTCTAATCGCACACGGCTCGCTCGCTATTGTTGAGCGCACTTAACATTTTTTTTTTTTTTAATTTCCTCTTCAAACTCTGTGATTTGTTTATACACAGACAACACAATCTCATCGTAATCATTTCGCTTTCATTTCATCTTTAATTGTTTGAATATATATTAGATCTCTGTATGTGCACTGCCTCATATGTATATATATATATATAGCGTATAGAACTGTCATGAGAATCAATTTAGATCGAATTCATTTCATAATCATAATATATGTACATATAATGTACACAAAACAAAATCAGTTGAATTGTTTAATATGTTTTATGTTTATTAGAGACTTGGATCTATAAATAGAAATCATTTTTTTTTTTCAACATATGTTTAGATCATCGACAATATCAAAATAATGAACTTGATTTGAATATAAATTGTAAATTTTTTTTTTATGTGGTTTAGAATTTTGGTTTGTTCGATCGTCTGTTTCTAATTTATTATCGTCGACATCGATCGAATGGAATGTGCGAGCGTACGATATTGGTTAGTTGTTTTGGCAACAATATTTTCGCGCTTGTGACATAATTTAATTTTTTTGCGGTTGAAGGTTATCATGCCTAAGTTGCTTTCAATTACGGAATAGCGATTACACAAATCATTCATCATAAACACAATTGTCACTCGACACTTTATCATAGCAAATCCAAATTTTTGTTAAAGATGTTCCGCCACATATATACATACTCCAGAATTATACATGAAACACTTAATCAATTTTTTGTTTTATGCTGTATACGTAATTTGATATCCTAAAATAAACAGTCAAAATTTGTATAACATAAAATTTCCGCTACCACATATAAAATACAAAGTTTATCGTCAATTTCTATTAAAATATGATATTCACTAAGCCCCCTCACATAATATTTATGATTGTTGATTTATAAATTCTTGGAATTAGCTGAGATTTTATGTTATACGCATAGGTATCAATTAAATTTGGATAAATCGATACTGCTGAAATAAACAGAGAAAAACAATCGTGCACTTTTGCTTAACTGGCATAAATCATGCGAGAAATTGTATTTGTGCAGTCAATGGATACATACATAAAACTACTCGAGATGCCGACCATAAATAAACCAATTAATTTTTTTATTTGTGTGTGATATCTTGATTGTCGAATTCCTAAACAATTTATGCAAAAAAAAAATTCTCATAAAATATCAATTTAAGCTCGATGAACTATTCGATTGTACCAATTACTAGAAATATACATACAACCAAAATCAGTGATGGGCAACATATTTTTAAGCTACAATTTTAATTGAATTTCAAATTCGATGAAACGATGAAACGGCAGAATATGGTCAGTAGGAAAAAAATGTTATAATTAAAAATGACTGTCAGCCAAAAAATCATAAAAATTTCATTAGCATATGCGCAAATATGATACATATTTATGTAATTTATTATTTACGATATACGTGTATATATGTATGTATAGGAAATAAAATCAGCATACAAACCGTTTGGTTGACTCATTCAATTAAAATTTAATCGCTTTATACGTTTTTTATTTTTGGTCCATTCAAATCAATTTCAAACTTAGCGAACCATTATTGTTGTGTGCTTTACATGCATACGTTCAACAATAACATTTTGTTGATCAATAATAACAGAAATTATGGATTTAAATTTTCCCAACATGTAATCGTAAAAGAAATTTATTGACATAATAATTAATGGGAAAGGTAAAGAAAAAAAATGTTGGGGTTTTTATGGCTCGATAACAAAATTGGGCAATCAATTTATTGATTAAGTATTAAATAAATAAATAATTGGGAAACATGGATTTAACCTAGAAAAAGCAACCGAGAACATTCCTCGTTTACTTATTTTATCTTCGTCATCGATATATGCTTAGCCGGTTAAGAGCACGTTTTCGTCTTCGTCACAATACGACCACAATTATTCCACAATAACTCACAAAACCAATCAAATTCGCTAACTACACTTTCACACAATCACACTTATTAATCGCACTACTTAAACTTCACTCTATCGCATATATGTTGTTCTCAAAACTTATATTCGAATACATTAATAATTCGTTAAAAAAATAACAAATTTTTAATACAAGAAACATTTTTCAAATTGTCTGCTTTAAATTTGATCTAGGAAGTTAAACTCTGTCCGATTGAAATTATAACGGTTTCTTTTGCGACCCGAGATCAAACATCAACTTTCTTTAAAAAGCAAAGACACATACAAATGCAGAAGTCAACACCAAAAGCTCAGTTTAGGTCCAAACCTTGTTTTATCAGTTTGGATTATAACAACATCTTGTATATTACTGAACTTTCTATTGGACAACCAGTGAAGTGCTTAGGTGCTAGCACCGACTCTTTTTAGATGTAACAACATTTACACCTCTAATTTGAACGGCTGTACATAAGTTGCCCTACTCGCATTATTTCGTTTCTTTCAGAAAGCCAATGGCTTTGACGTATGGTAGACAGTCTTGTATTTTGGCTCTTTGGAGATACGACACGAAGGGCTTATTGTTAGTACATTACAGGCCTTTATGGGGGTATAAACCCGTTTTGTCGATTTTTTTTTCCTGTTGCAGGTAGAATTTTGTAGAAGGTCCGCTGCTTTTCAGGACTGTTACACATCTACGAGGCTTTGGTTTGGTTGGACTAGCAGTTGTTTCATTGGAGATGTCATTTCAAGCCATATGATGTGTTGATTATCGTCCAAGTATTTCTGTCCAGTTTATTTGAAGTTCCCTGTAAAGTCTTGGGGGAGAACGGCTACAAAGACCACGCCCCCAAATATTGGTGACCCCGACGTGATTGTTTGTAAATTGAATAAATGCGACAACTAGTTTTGAGGTTAAGTTAGAGTACCTCTTGCGAAGTCAAACCACGTGGAAATAACCTAACAGTTTTTAAGGGGCAACCGCCTGGTATATTCATAGTATTCTAATAAAAATTACACATTTTTTTTTAATTACTTCAAGTGTGCCTCAAGTAGGAGTATGGGTTATCAACTAGCACATCAAATTTCGGACATATTATTGAAGAATTTTTTACACATTACCTGTAAGTGCCTGTTTCTTGTATTTTCTTTTGTGAATCTGTGATTGCGCTCGGTAAGTTGCAGGAAATGATCGAATCACGAGTGCAACAATTAATTGAATCTCGTTTGACTGAGGCTCGAGGCATGGTGTGAGCGGCTGACGGTACCGTTCCTAGTAGGTCGTCTACTGATATCCGTCCACCACGTATGAAAAATACCTCATCAGTGCTTTGGACTCGAGATTGTATGACCAATTAGCTGGGCTAATTATGGGCGATAAAAGTGCGATGCCATATTCTAAGTTCAAGCAGACAGTATTTAAAGTCCTCGGGGAGTCAAATAAAACTAAATTGCATAATTTGTTACATGGCCTTACTTTAGGGGACGCAAATCTTTCTTCAAATCCTTCATCCGACAATTATAGGTGCAAAGATTGCAACAGCAGGTACAGTTATTGTTGTCTTCGTTTGAGAAAGATCTGCCTTTAACAATATTAGCGGAACATGCTGATAACCTTATAGAAACGTTATCACAGCGACAAATTCGGTTCGCATTGATTGAGATCAAAAGACAGTTACGTAGCGGATCAAGTGACCGGACATCAAAAAACCAATCTCGATCCAATTCTCGAGACCAAGGACGAATTTTATTTTCATCGTCGGTTTAGTGATCGAGCGAATAAATATCTTTTCGGGGGTAAACATCTTGATGTGTTCATCAATCCGTACCAAAAAAATAATTGCTCATCAACATTCGGCGATGTGTTACTAATAATAACCGAAAAAAATACAAAGCGCAAATTATTGATTGATCCCCGGGGCGGATATCTCCGTAATACCAGTCGATTTTAGGAATAAAATAAGTGTTGAGTCTGAATTTAATTTATACGCAGCCAATGGCACATGTATTAAGACTTTCGGCACTCGTACTCTCGAGCCAATCATTGCTAAACCCATTCGAAAAAAGTTCAATGTTGTTAAGATCACCAAACAATCATACTAACTCTGCAAATCAGCAGAAAGACGAAAACGCTGAACTCTGTCGAAAACTCAGTGAAGTAGAGGTACTTTTAACCCAATTAAGGAGCGAAATTGAAAAGCTGAAAAAAGAAAATGAAGAATTGAAGAAGCCCAAACCAATGGAGATTTCTGAAAACCCGCTAACTTGTTATAATGAAACAAGTACTCACACTAGTTATAACAATGAGTTCCATACTGATGAAGAGGATCTCATGAGAGAAACAGATTGGGTACTGAAAAGGAAGAAAAGACCTACCAAAAAACGAAAAGCAGAATTCTCGCCTGAAGTTGGAGATCATTCGCAAGCTAATGTATTAGTAACTGGTGATACTAATACCAATCCAACTCACCAGCAACAGCAACAAAAGGTTGTACCGAAAGAAAAGACTCCTCCGCCAATTAATGTAATCGGCATAACAGAATTTGCAAGTATACAATCTATAATGAAATCAGTGACAGCTAAGGAATATAGAGTAGTGTCACTAAACAATAACGTGTGGAAAATCAATACACCAGATTCCGACACATATAGAGCTCTAGCAACAAAGCTCAATGCGGAAGGTAAAGAATGGTTCACATACGAAGATAAAAACGAACGCGCAATTAAGGTTATGGCCAGAGGCCTTCATCCAATGTGTAAGAAGGAGGACATAATTAAGGACCTAAAGGCAAGAGATCTGCAAATAGAAGATGCAGTAAACATCCTAAAACGAGAGAGAGGTGAGAACAATCAAGTCAAAAAAAGGGGGCTTCCACTCTTCATGTTTACGTTTAACAAAAAGGAGAAAGTTGAAAACATCTTCAACATCAAAGCAATTCTCAATATGAGGGTTAAAATAGAACCGCTTAAGAAAAACACGAGGCTAATACCTCAATGCAAAAAATGCCAAGGTTTCAATCACACGCAAAAATATTGCAGACGGGAGCCAAGATGCGTAAAATGTGCTGGAAAACACAACGCGAAAGAGTGTACAGAAAGTAGAAACACCCCTGCAAAATGTATAAACTGTAAAGGGCATCATCCTGCAAATTATAGAGGCTGTGAAGTAGCCAAAGAACTTCAAAGACTAAGAAACAAAACGCATCAGTTTCCTCAAAACCCTAGGGTTACCAGAGAAGAGAAACCAACTAAAACCCAAGCGGAGCCAAAACCACCAGGTATTGGTACAGAGCGGAAAAGTTATTCACAAATTGTACAGCAATCATCTAATGCTACGAATGATAATCCCCTTGAAAGGATTTGTCGAAGCATAGAAGCCATAAATATAAGACTAGCAAAGCAAGAACGTGGTCTAGAAGCTTTATATAAGCGTCTAGATATGCATCAAACCTAGAACGAGGCAACAGCCCTCATATACTAAAATGAGCAGATCATTAAGAATTGTCACCTGGAACGCGAACGGACTAGCGCAACATGTTCCAGAGCTAGAAATTTTTCTAAATTTAGAAAAAATAGATATCTGCCTTATATCGGAGAGCCATTTGACAAAAACATCATTTATTAAAATACGTGATTATGAATGTTACCATGCTGTTCACCCAGGAGGAAAACCCAGAGGAGGATCAACAGTAATAGTGAAAAAGAGTCTCAAACACTATGAAGAACCTAGTATAGAAGAAGAAAGTATGCAAGTTAAAACCATAAAAGTTGAAACTAACAATAATAATGAATACAGTATTTCCTCTATCTACTGCCCTCCACGCTATAATCTAAACAAAGAAGATTATAATAGACTCTTTAGATCACTAGGATCCAATTTTATTATTGGTGGTGACTTTAATGCAAAAAACAACTATTGGGGATCAAGAATTACAACCCATAAAGGAAAAGAGCTATTCGAAGCCGGACGAATAAATAACTGCGAGTTCCACTCTGGAGGTAAACCAACATACTGGCCTGCTGATATAAATAAAATACCAGATCTCATTGATTTTTATGTAACGAAAGGAATCTTCGAGGATTACATGTGCATCGAAAACAGCGAAGGGATATATTCCGATCATACACCTGTTATCATGACACTCAGCACAATGATAATTAATAAGGATAACCTGCCTAAATTAACAAATAATAGAACTAACTGGGACCTATTCCAAGAACTAATTGAAATGCAAACAAATCTACGAGTGCCGATTAAAACACCGGTACAGTTGGAAGACGAACTAGAGGTATTTAACAGTACTATTCAACAAGCAGCATGGGAAAGTTCTCCTGCTAGTCACACCGAATCCCGTAGGAATCAAAATTATCCTATTGAGGTCAGAGAGTTAGTTAGAGAGAAACGGAAGGCAAGAAAAACCTGGCTAAGGACACGCGCCCCGGAAAACAAAAAAATCCTCAATTTTCTATGCAATAAACTAAAACAACTTATAAAAGAAATTAAGAATGAAACTATTAACAAGTACTTAAATGGTCTCACCGAACATAAATATACTGATTACTCTCTTTGGAAAGCAACAAAGGGATTAAAAAGAACTAAAATGCATGTGCCACCTATTAAAAATGGGGTAGGAACCTGGGCCAAAAGTGACAAGCAAAAAGCTATTTTATTTGCAGCTCACTTGGAAGACACCTTTCAACCGTTACCTAGGCAAACAGCAGATGAAAACATAATAACAATTAGCAAAATTGATGAATATAATATTCGATGTGTAACATTACAGGAATTAAAAAATGAGATCAAGTGTAATTTGAACGCAAAAAAAGCTCCAGGATATGATTTAATTACTGGACAAGTCGTAAAAGCCATTCCCGAGAAGGGACTACGAAAATTGGTTCAAATTATCAATGCTGTCTTCAGACTAAAATATGTCCCACGGCAATGGAAGGTTGCTGAAGTAATTATGATCCCCAAACCAGGCAAACCAGCGAACGATAAAAAGTCGTACAGACCGATTTCACTACTTCCTGTAATTTCAAAATTATTTGAAAAATTACTGCTCAAGAGACTCAAGCCAATAATAGAAGAGAGAAATTTGATTCCACCACACCAATTTGGATTTAGAGAAAATCACTCTACGATAGAACAAGTTCACAGAATAACGGATATAATCGAAGACTCACTTGAGAATAAGAAGATATGCTCCAGCATCTTCTTAGATGTAGCACAAGCTTTCGACAAAGTTTGGCACCAAGGACTTGCATTTAAATTGCATCGAGATCTACCTAAGCAATTCTATCAAATTCTTAAATCTTATATCGCAGACCGACATTTCCGTGTAAAATATAACCAAGAGTACTCTGAACTAAAGAGAATATCAGCAGGCATACCACAGGGTAGCGTACTGGGTCCTATATTGTACATCCTGTACACCAGAGATATGCCAAATACAGAAGGTGCCACCATAGCAACATTTGCAGACGATACAGCTATTCTGGCGACTGGAAAGTGTATATCAGAAGCAACGACCAAACTTCAAAAAGCAACCGACACAGTGAGTAGTTGGACAAAGAAATGGAGCATTAGCCTAAACGAAGCAAAGTCGGTTCACGTAAACTTCACAAACCAGAAAGTTAACTGGATTCCAGTGAAACTTAATTCAAGGCCGGTTCCAAATGCAAATACAGCCAAATACCTCGGCATGACTCTCGATTGCAAGCTTAGATGGAAAGAGCATGTTAAAAAGAAAAAAGAAGAATTGAACATTAAATATAGGAAAATGTATTGGCTAATAGGTAGAAACTCTGAGCTTACAATACATAACAAATTGCTATTATATCAGCAAATACTTAAACCAACATGGACCTACGGTATTCAACTTTGGGGTTGTACCAAGAAGACACATGTACAAATGATTCAATGTTTTCAAAACAAAGTGCTGCGTGGCATTGTAAACGCACCATGGTACATTAGAAATGATAACCTCCATAGGGACTTAAACATGGAATATGTAAGTGAAGAAATACAAAATCATACGAAGAAACACATTCAGCGGATATCTCGGCACCAAAATGCAGACATATGAAGTTTGTTGGATACCACCAATGCAGTAAGAAGACTTCAAAGGCAGAAACCTTTGGAATTGGGCAGTTGTATTTAATTCGGATAGAGAAAAATAATTACTATGTAAATTCAAACGAGAGTAACCATTGGGCTACTGCCCGTCAAATGAGAATCTTCATTTAAGAAAGATAAATTACTAAATGATTTGTAAATCAGTTGTAATATTAAATAAAGGGAAAAAAAAAAAAACTCGTACTCTCAATATCAATCTATTTACAGTCAGTTCGCTCCCTGCTATGTCCAGATCCTTCATTATCAATTTTAGATAAGCCGACACAGTGTGTAAGACATTATCAATTTGTTAAAGCACTACAATTCTATTACTTGCGAATCGTTCAATATGGAAATCACGAAACCTGAAGTCCACCGGTAACTTGCAAGTCACGTCGGCTAGCTCCCAACAAACTTCGAATAGCCAAGGCACATTTTGATGAAATGATGGCACAGAACATATGCCGACGTATGAGCAGCACATGACCCAGTCCACTGCATTTAGTGTTTAAGAAAAACGGAGAATAGCGGTCATGCGGAGACTACCGTGCTCTGAACACTACTTCTCATCTATAGAACTTTGCCGTTGAAGTGGCAGGTTCTCAAGTATTGTCTATCTTGGATCTAGTATGGGCATATCACCAGATGACAATAGAGTCCAGTGATATCCCAAAAACCACCATATCCACACCTTTTGGTTTCTATGAGTTTGTTAGAGTGATTTTCGGACTCCGTAATCCGGCACAGTCATTTCAACGATTGATGCCTTGAGAACTGCGAGGATTGCGGTAGTAGTTTCTGCATCTGGACGATATTCTGTTGGCGTCAGATTCGCGAGAAGACCACATCGCCCATTTGTCAACTGTTTTCCGACGAATGTCTCATGCCGAACTTGTGATTAAGGTGGGTCATCAGATCAACGCGCAGGGTATTCTTCGGTCTCCTAAACATGCCCAGGTAATTGTACAATTTGAACGTCCATTCACTATTCAGCAATTAAAGGCTATTCTGAACAATTTTTAAAGTCTAAAGCATCAATTGAATCTTTTGAGAGCTGCAATTTAAAATTATCATAGGCCACTACCCTTGCGTATCCTGTAATCGCATTGCAAATATCCATCATGTCCAGCCAGACATGGCAGCCGTTAGTTTTTTTCTCCGTTCATCTAACCCAACCTCAGCAAAGGTACAGCGAACCGTATAAGCCTCGTCCGTATATTCCCAGTCAGTTGCGAACGTAGGTGTTAACCACAAATCATAATTTAGCACATCCTAGGATTAAGGCGTCTGTGAAATTTTTGATTGATCATTTTGTGTGGCCGTCCATTAAAAAAGATGTTAGGTCACTTACTCAGTCTTGCATACTAGATTAGTGACAGGTTCGTAAGAAGTCACATCCAAACGATTTGCTGAAGTCCGCCTAGACATTATTGGTCCACTATCAATATCTGAAGGTTTACACGTTGGGATGAAGCCATTGCGGTACCTGACATGACAGCATCTGCGGCACATTTTGGCGTGCCTATGTTTAAGATACAGTCACTGATCAGAGCGAAGTTTGAATCTCAGTTTTTTAGGGAATTGTCAAATTTATCGGAATTGAAACACAAACGTACCACCGCATGTAATCCCAAGTGTAACGGGATGATAGAGCGTTGGCACCGATCTTTAAAACCTCCCATTATGTATTATAACAGAGATTCTAGCTGTAAGGTTCATAATATTTTAAAAGTCGATGTTTTAAATAAAACTCACCGCCTAAAGATGAGGTTTTGAAAAATCGTTCTGGCTAAGCACCACGACATCAAATATTAATGACACAATACAATCGCCGAAATGGGTCAATATGTTGCCATCACAATTTTATTGAAAGAGTAACATTTCAAAAGAAAAGTGAGCATACCGCTATTGTTCAGGATATAATTATTTTCGTTTTTGGATCAAAATGTTCAAAATCTATCTGCCAATTTATCTAATAAAATATAACTGTCAGACATGCCTTGAGAAATAAAATTTTATCTTATGACGGACGATCGAATATATCGTAATCTGACGTTTTTTTTATTTACTTCTTGATCAACATAACCGTTGTTACTGAAACTTCCATACAATCGTTACTGAAATGTATAAAACAATAAGGCCCGTTGTACGTTTCAGCTAAGCTAAGCGAGAAACGTAGTTTATATTGGCATAGTTTAGACCGCTTAGCTCACTCCGTTGCACATTTCAGCTAGTTACATCGCTCACACATACATCGATTTTTCTGTATAATTCATTTATTATGATTTATGACACGATACCTAATATAACTAAGTGGCCTACGAGTTAATAATAAAATATACAAAAATATCAGTGTATATATGAGCGATGTTAGCTGGCATAGCAAGGCGAAGACAACTCGAGCTAAGATAGTTTGCATCGCTCTAAACAAAAAACATAGCTCGCATAGTTTAGCTCAAGTGTGCAACGTTCCATTAAATCTCTTTATTTACAACCGAAAGCTAGGCACATAGCCCACATCGCGTAGCTTAGCTTAGCTGAAATGTGCAGCGGGCCTAAAACTTTAACTACAAAAACTACTCCAATGAATACACTTTAATCAAACACTAACTTCATCCAGGTTGCATTGTATTAATTGTCAATGTCAATGTTGTGACGTTTCATCAAAATACAAAACATTGCAACATGCTTTTACAATAATTATTAGCGACATCATTTGGGCGGTACGGGAAACTTGCGTGGTGTGGTGGAATCACTACCTCTATATAAGGGAAAAAATTATGAAAACTTGTGGGAAAAAATCGTCACCACACGAGTCAAATTCAATACACCGAAATAAATAACAAACCAATACATTTTGTAACAAATTATTTTATAGGTATAGGGCTCTTTATTTTTACATATTCGAGGCTTGAGCTTTCAATCCCATTTCGGGATCATTGTCAAAAGCATTATGAAAATTGGTTGTACAATTGAATACAAATAAAATGAGTATGAGACAAAAAACTTATATAAATAAATCATACGAGTTGCCGATATAAGCATAATCTTCCATAATATTAATCGAATTTGTACTTGATTTAATAAGTAACATTTCCAAAATCGATTTTTTGTTTTTCGAGAATTTTGACGTTATTTAAATTGATTGAATGATTTGAATTTTTCAGATGCCCTGTAAGTGTGCTAATATTTGAATTTAGATCTTTGTTGGTGTCATAAATTCTTTTTTCCAAAAATTGTTTTCTATGTCCAATAGGGCATCCAATTTCTTGCCAAAAAGTAATTCCGAAATTTTCGAATTGAAAGTTCTCGAGTTCCGGAATTCCGGAAATATTTTTATTTTTTTTTTTAAATAAATTCTGATTAAAAATTAAAAATCAAAATTTCACAAAAAACAACAAATTTCTTTTATTTCGTTTAAAATATTAGATTTGCATAAAGACAATTTTTAGAATTAAAAAAATTTATAGAATTTATAAAGTTTATGGAATTTGTAGTATTTATTTAAATTGTTTAAATTTAAAAATTATTTAAACGCTATAAATTCTAACAATCCTATAAATTCAGTAAATTATACAAATTCTATAAAGTCTAAAAATCCAATTAGCTTTAAATTCTATAAATCCTTAAATTGTACCAAATTTATAAATTCTTTAAATTTTGTAGGTTTTTCGAGTTCTATTGTTTCAAGTGTGTTTGTTTTATAAATACTAGAAACTCAAATTTTGCTTGTTTTATAAATACAAAAATTTCGATAAATCCTATAAAATTTAGCAATTCTATAAATTCTATAAATTTAATAAATCGAATAAGTACTCTAAATTTTACAAGTTCTATAAATTCTTTGAATAAAGTTTAAAATTCAGTAAGTGCTTTAAATTCTACAAATCTCATAAATTCTTTAGTTTTTATAAATTCTTTAAAGTGGATAAATTCTATCAATTTTCAAAATCCAATAAATTCTATAAATTTTATAAATTCTACAAAGTGTACAAATATAAAAAATTCTAATATTTATATAAACTATAAATTTTATGAATTTTATAAATTCCCTCAATTCTATAAACTCCACAAAATCTATAAAATTTATCAATTTATAAATCCCTTAGATTATATGGATTTTTTGGATTCTATAAATTGTTTCAAGTCTGTCAGTTCTATAAATTCTAGAAACCCAAATTTTACTTATTCTAAAAATTCCATAATTTCTATAAATTTTATAAATTCTTTTAATTTTACAAATTTTATAAATTCCAAAATTTAGATAAATCTATGTAAGTAAGTTCTTTAAATCCTACAACTCATAAATTCTTTAGTTCTTATCAATTCTGAAAAATATTATACGTTCTACAAAGTCTGTAAATATTGTAAATTCTAATATATTTATAAAACCTATAAATTTTATAAAAATTAAGAATTTTATAAATTTCATCAATTCTATAAATTTTATAAATTCTTTAAATTTTATAGATCCTATTAAATGTTTGAAGTCTTCTCAGTTCTATACATTCTATAAACCCAAATTATACTTATTCTAAAAATTCCATAATTAGTATAAATTCTACACTTTCTATAATTTCTCTTCTTATGAATTCTTTGAATTCTATAAATTTTTTAAATTTGATAAATTCAATGGATAAAGTTTTAAAATTCAGTAAGTTCTTTAAATTCAAATCAAATCTAATAAATTCTTTAGTTTTTATAATGTAAATTTAGTATCTTCTATAAATGTTAAAAGTTCAATAAATCCTATAAATTCTACAAAATTTATAAATTCTTTAAATTTTGTAGATTCTTTGAGTTCTCTTAATTGTTTAAAGTGTGCCTGTTTTATAAATACTAGAAAATCAAATTTTACTTGTTTTATAAATACAAAAATTTCGATAAATCCTATAAACTTTAGCAATTCGATAAATTCTATAAATTTAATAAATTCTATAAGTACTCTAAATTTTACAAGTTCTATAAATTCTTTGAATAAAGTTTAAAATTCAGTAAGTGCTTTAAATTGTACAAGTCTCATAAATTCTTTAGTTCTTATAAATTCTTTAAAGTGGATAAATTCTATCAATTTCAAAATCCAATAAATTCTATAAATTTTATAAATTCTAGAAAGTCTACAAATAATATTAAAAATTCTAATATTTATATAAACTCTATAAATTTTATGAATCTTATAAATTCGATCAATATAAACTCCACAAAATCTATAAAATTTATCAATTTATAAATCCCTTAGATTATATAGATTTTTTGGGTTCTATAAATTGTTTCAGGTCTGTCAGTTCTATAAATTTTACAAACCTAAATTTTACTAATTCTAAAAATTCCGTAATTTCTATAAATTTTATAAATGCTTTGAATTCTACAAATTTTATAAATTCCAAAATTTAGATAAATCTATGTAAGTAAGTTCTTTAAATCCTACAAATCTCATAAATTCTTAAATTCTTATCAATTCTGTAAAATTTTATAAGTTCTACAAAGTCTGTAAATATTGTAAATTCTAATATGTTTATAAAACCTATAAATTTTATAAAAATTAAGAATTTTATAAATTTCATCAATTCTATACATTTTATAAATTCTTTAAATTTTATAGATCCTATAAATTGTTTCAAGTCTGTTAGTTTTATACATTCTATAAACCCAAATTATACTTCTTCTGAATTCTAAAAATTTTGTAAATTTGATAAATTCTATGGATAAAGTTTTAATATTCAGTAAGCTCTTTAAATTCAAATCAAATCTAATAAATTCTTTAGTTCTTATAATGTAAATTTGATAACTTCTATAAATGTTAAAAGCTCAATAAATTCTATAAATATAATGCTATAAAACCTATAAATTCTTTAAAATTAAAGATTTTATAAATTTCATCAATTCTATAAATTATATAAACTCCACAAATTCTATAAATTGAAAGTCAAAAAAGTAATTCTAGTAAGTAAATCGATCAGTTCTATAAATCCTACAAACCCAAATTTGACTTATTTTAAAAACTTCATAATTTTATAGGTTACCCCTATGGTAAACCTAATTATTGTTGTGTGATGGGTATCAGATTGAATAATATACCGTATTTATGTGTACTACCCCAATACCGTGGTGTAATGCTTTTTATTCTAAATTTTATGATTCATATAAAAAAAAACAAAGCGAACAATCGTTACACTAGTAATTACCACCACCGATGATTTTACGTCAATTCACTGTATAGTTAATTATTCGCGTAAATGTGTACGCATTTAATTTTTTTAATCCCGTTCGTTAAATAAGAAAAAAAAATTTTATTAAAAGGGAAAATATTTTATATACACAAAAATGGATGTGCAGTGTTTGACGTCTTTGAAGCGAATATATCAAAAAGAGTGTGTCTTTGGTTGAGACAGCAAGAAAACTAAAATGGTACAATCATATCAAAAATGTTGATTGGTTATGAGTTATGACGAACGTAATGTGGTGATTAAATATTTCTGCTGTTGTACTAAAGTGTCTAAGATATTTAGTACAAAGTAGTGATTTATAGGTACTAATATAGATATTAAGTACGGATTCGAACCATAGAGTAAGTCAAAATATACTCCATAGTTGTCACTACTAAGCTGAAAAACGCTATTCAAATACAATTATATTTTCAGTCGAAATGGGTTGCATTTCGAATAATTGTAGGGATAAACGAATGTAATAAATCCATTGCATGAGTGAATCACTACAATTTCTATAAATTCAATAAATTCGAAAACTTTACAAATTTTATTATTTCTAAAATTTTTTTAATTTTTATAAATTTTATAAATTCATACATCCTTTGAATTCTATAAATGGAATAAATTCTGTAAATCCTGTAAATTCTATGAATTCTATAAAGCCTAAACTAGGTTAGTAACCATTTAGAGCTACTTAGGTAGCATAGAATATCTCGCATTTTATTGTTTTCGAGATCCGACAGGTTGTCCATCTTGAACTTACCTAAGTATTTATGCATTAATGTGTGCTAATGCCGGATATGAGCAAAGGAAGTGATCTAGATAAAGCTCCTTCCTCCTTTCGTTCTTAATTCACGAGAGCTTAATGTTTTAATATGCCCCAAGTCTAGTTTTGGCCAGACATGTGTTGCTTCACTACAAGTGAGGTGTCAGTCCACCTTTTCAGCTTAAGCGCTGTGATATGACTCCCCAGACTTGTTCTTTCCGGTTGCATCTGGTTGTTCTATAAACTTAATAAATTCAATAAATTTTATGAATTTTTTAAATTCTTTAAATTTTGTAGATTCTATAAATTTTATAAATTGTTTTAACTGACAGAGTTCTCAAAATTTTACTAATTTAAATTGTTTTTCAATTTTTTTTTTCTAAAATTTTGCAATTTTCATAAATTATATAAATTTCATTATTTCTACGAATTCTTTAAACTCTCTGCGTTAATTTCTCATAATTTCTATAAATTTTTTAATTCGCTTCAATCAGAACAACATCGAAAAGTTGGAATGTTCTGAAAGAAAACATTAACTTTACAAAAATTGGAGTCATGATTAAGCCATCCAATTTTTGACCAAAAAGTAATTTCGGAATTATCGAATTTGAATGTTTTCGATTCCGGAATTCCGGAAATGTTTTTTTACAAAAAACATCAAATTCCTTTTATTTCGTTTAAAATATTAGATATTTTTATAATTAATGAATGAAATCAAGTGTTTCTTGTTTTTCTGGTTTTTGCCATTAAACTTGATGCATCGAGGGTGTCATTTAGGCTAGAATTTTTTTGGTGATATTTCCCGCTTCTAAATACGCTCTTTTAGCCTCGAAGAGCACTTCCATTATACGCAAAAACGTATAAAAACGAGTATATTTGTCATACTAGAAACATTAAAATGAACAACAAAATTAAATATATTTTTCAATTTTGATTGTTTTGCTGTCATAAATGTAATTAAAAAGACATGCAATCGCTAATTTTCTTAGCGATAAGCCTGTATTCTATGAGAAAAATTCACTGACAGTCAAAAAAAACGAAAAGAGAAAAATAATCTGATGCCCCATATAAGAGAAACACGTCGTAGTTAATTTCATATCTTATTTTATTTTTACGCATACTTGAATGTGTTCCTTTGTTTTATTTTATGTACAATCACAAATATATTCTTGAAGCTTGATACATAGCAAAACCAACAAAAATGTTTATACGGGCCGTCTCGTTCGCTCTTTACACAGATCCTATCAAGAAAATGTACTATTTATTTTTGGTTTTTGTCATATAATATTTAAATAACAACAAAAATAGAAAGATATTTTTGTTGGTTTTGGTATAGTCGTCAGTATTATTTGTAAATAATATAATGAAAACACAATACGTCTCCTGCTACGCTCATGGAAGATTGTAGAAAAATATTTACCGTCAATGTGTGTTGATGGTTTAGTATATAAGATTCGGTTATTTTTATTTTGGTGTTATTTTCTCTATTTGTTTTTTTTGTATTCGTGAGACAACTATAGTGTTCTTGATAAAACACGAACTATACAAAAACACAACAAAAATTTTAGTGTATTCGACTCAAATAGGATTCTTATACTTCGTATAATCGAGTAAGTTTGAATCGAATCGGAAACCGCCATATATAATCCATATAAAATAGTATATTTAGGTATGACTAATTTTTTTACAGGGTATTATAAACTGCATTAAATTATAATAAATTAATTTAATTAATATAAAAAGATTATAAATTAACTAAATTATATAAATAAAATACTAATTTGGAAATATTAATTTTGAGTTGCATGCCAAATTTCGATTAAACGAATGTGAACAACGTGGAATTATGTAAAAGCAAATCAAGAGGCTAAATGTATTGTACTTAATTATTAACTCAATGGATTTATTGAGGTTTAGGTTGCAGTTTTCACATACAAACGTCAATATTACTTATATGGCACACCGATAAATTTTTAAGAAAATAATGTTTCTATTTCCTTTCATTGATTTATTATTTTACTTACTTTGCATGCTTGATTTTGCAGGGTAATATGTCAGGCAGGTGTGTATACAACATTAATAATAATAATAATTTTTGATGTCCCGATTTAGATTTAAGGACTCCTGAGTTCTGGCATTGGATTCCAGAGGAACGAGCATCTAATCCTGTAGTTAAAATGTGCTTTATTGTGCTAACCTGTTTATCATTTATCATTTATTGTACTAATAATTTACTAACTATTAATCGCTTAGGAGTCTGCAAATGGGTTGAATCTGCCCCATTGGTTTTGGTATGTGTAAATGGGTGTACGGTGTGCGCTAAGTCCTGATTTAGATTTAGGGAGTCCTGAGTATCCGGCCCTGGATTCCAGAGAAATAATCATCTAATAATGTAGTTAGATTGTGTTGTCTTGTGCTAACCTATTTACTATATATTGTACTAATAATTTACTAACTATCGATCGCATTGGTGTCTGCAACCGGGTCGAGTCTGTCCCAACTAATAATCCTAGCCTATCCTTCGGTTTTGTAATATGTGTACGGGTGTACGGCATATTGTGCTCGGGAGTCCGGGAGATCCTGCTATAATGCTTGGTCGTACACTCACAATCAATCAATCAATCAATCAATTGCTCAAGATGTATTGTTATGTATACCGAAACTATTCCCATGCGTTTTCGTTTGTATACCGCTCTTTAATTAGAATCATCCATTCTTACAATGTAATTTTAATCCTTTTTAGTATTTATAGAATTCTTGCTTTTTCAACTATTCGGTTTTAAATTCGACTCTGATGTTTTAATGCACTTCATCAGCAGATTCTGAGCCAAAAAAAAATCAAAATCTGCAATTGTGCTCCGATTACGGTTCTTGATACTCGTACCTCTAAAGATAGGTTTCGGTAATTTAACAAAAAAAGTTTCCATCTTTCCCTAATCCTGGATGTCGTTAAAGAAGACTTAATTTTCATTTGTAAGTCAAAGGTTAGCCAAAATGATTTCTTTTTACAGAATTGAAATATCTCGCACGCACAGCTTTAAAATCGAACGAGCCCAGTGATAATCCTGTATAAGGCAATATTTGGCATCTATTTTTATGGATATTTATTTAATAATGTGCCAGTCACGATCTTAATATAAAACTACAATTATACCATTTCAATGTCACAGGAAAATGACCTAAGAAAGAAAAAACCAATTTCCGCGCACAATTCAACACGCCACCACCCACACCGATTATACGAAAAATGTTTTTAAAGCTTTTATTATGTTACCATCAAACCGATTGGTGGAGGTCATAAATTCTCCTCAAATTGGGATACATTTTTTTTAGGAAGAAGAAGAAAGTGGGCTCGTTTTTACCCTCTCGCATCTTGTATACATAAACATATACAACAAATCATGCATATTTGAAAAGCGGTGAACAAATTAAATTCGGATAGAATAGGAAATTATAATAAAATGTAAAAAATAAATAAAAAATTCAAATTAAATTCGGTCAACGGAAATTAATTTTCATTTTATTTTATTTATTGATTTATTATAGTTTTTCTTTCTATAATTTGATTGTTTTAATGATTTTCAATATATGAATATGGAGGGAACATAGACAATAAATTTCTCAACACAATGAATTCAAAACAAAACAATCAAAAAATAGGAAATTGCTTAGGTGAAAATTTGGGTGTGCTTTATTGCTTTTATATGCTCGTGTGTATTATAAGTATTTTTGATTTTTAGAAGGTTTGTACGCGCTCGATGAATATTTATATATTTAATGGTATTTCAATTATGATAGAAACATCATCAATTAATTATGTTCTATGTATATTAAAAGAAAAACAATAAATAGACTCAGGCGATTTATTTATGTTTTAATTAACGATTTATTTACAATCATAATTATGTTCATGACAGGTATATGCCTACCGGGTTTAATCTTCTTTTGTATATTTACAATTAACCTGTAACAAAAAAAAAAAAAATCAATTTTCATGTTAAAAGTACAGTGAGAAAATTGTGATGATAACAAACCTTATATGCTCGCATACCATATACACATAAATTGCATCAATAAATTATTTGATAATCCCGCTATCGCAATTATCGATCAATTACTTGATTTCGATTAATCAAGAAAATAATCTTTTTAATTTATTTGTGATAAGTTAATTGAAATTAATAATTAATCACGTTTTTATTAGTTTGCATCTGTTGAATACGTAATGAGTACGCAAACATTTCATTTGTTGTTTTTTTTCCCTATATACCATTTATATGTATTAACGGTTTAAAATAAAAAGCGACTAAACACGTATCCGCGCGTAATTAAGTTTTTATGTAAATTTTTTTTGTTTTTTTTGTAAATTAATTAAATTTTATAAATACTATTATGTAAATATTTTGATATACGAGTATTTGATAAGTTAGTGAGGTAAAGTATAGAGTTATAAACGGAACATGACTTAAATTATGTCTGATGATGGGAAAATGTTGAAGGTGTGGGAAGATGTATGTTTATTTTATTTTATGGTATATGCCATTGAAATTCTTTCTAGTTATTTTCTAATTTTGTTCAAATTTAATTTTCACTAAATTAATACTTTCAGCTTTAGTATTTTTGTGGGCTAGGGGGGATTTTGTAATATTTCACTCTAACCTGTCAACTTTTCAATTGCTTTATTAAAAATTAAAATGTTTTGAGCAAAATGTAATTTAAGAAGTGTAGTAATGTAATTTTCGTCCAAAAGCTATATACATAGCACCTATCGTATGGTTTTGATCACTATAAAGCCATAACTGGAACGGTGAACTTTTACTGCAGATCCCATCATTGGTAGGTAGGATAGAGGAGTTGACTGGGTTCTATTTATTTTATTTGTAATCAGAAGTGAAATCGTGGAAACTGTTTTTTGAATTTGCAAAGATTGTCAAAACTAAATGATCGTTTAAAAAGAAGTAAGAACGTAAAGTTAATCATCATTGTACCGTTAAAGTTAGCCGAAAGTAAAAAAATCGATAATGCAGATTGCGTTATTCCGATAATCGATATTGTTTAGCCGGTAATTACTACGATTGTACGGAGAGCATTGAACAAACACTACTGTCAATATTCTTACGTGTCAAACCTCGCTCCATTTGCTTGTGGAAAATTATGGAAAATCTATGGAATGCAAAAAATCTTTAAAATCTGCCAGTAGAATTTTATCTCTGGAGAGGGAATGTGATTTTTCAATAGTTATCGCAAAACAAAAATTGATTCCCTTAGGAAATCTGGATAAATTCAGTTTTTCAAAAATCAAACGATCAATATACTATCAAAATAATTTGGATGATCATAAGTCGTTGCAATAGGGTCTCCCTATTCCTAACATGTGGACGATCCCCACTCCTAAAGCCGGAGGTTAGAGTGTGTAATTCCCGTGGGGAATATCGGAAAATTTGAAAAAATTTCCAGACGTAGGTAAGAAATGAATGTATAAAATCAGCTTCTAGAGTTTTATGTCTGGAGGGTGGCATTGATGTGAATTATCAATAGCTGTCTGGAGCAAAAAAATTAAGTTCAAGTTTCCCGTGAGAAATTTTATTTTCGAAGTTTCCACACGAAAGTAAAAAGTGAATGTATAGAATCACCCTCATCAGCCAAATTCTTTCTCTCATTTTTAACAAGTATGTATAACTAAAAATGCCAAATTTTGAAAAAAGGCGAAATAAATTGTTTGTTTCCCAAGGGAGACTTGAACTGAATTTTTTTCCTTAGACAGCTATTGATAATTCACATCAATGCCACCCATCTATTTTGATTTTATTCATTCATTTCTTACTTTCGGCTTAAAACTTTTTCAAATTTTCCGAGATTTCGCACGGAAAACTTGAACGGACTAGCTATTGACAAATCACATAAAAACGATTCAACTTGTTCAGATATTCACTCTAGAAATTTGTGGATTCTTCTGATAAAATCTGACCGATAAAATCTGACTATTTGGATCACTCGAGCTCGTTCTTTTAAAATAAACTCATGATCAGTTTGACTTCAGTAATTCTTGCGTGGATGAGTCCTTGTTTCTAAATGGATATTCTTATGTTGAAAGAATGGGCTAGCGACTCTGAGATCATATGCGACCGCAAAGTGCATCATTCTCGGGATGAAGTGTCGGTCTGATGTTTGCCAGCTCTAGCATTAAAGTCATCAATCACCAGTCCGACGTCGTGCTCCGATATACATAAATCGCCAATTATTATAAAATTCCCTTTCTTCGAAAAATAACACATACTTTATTACCTGCGGCCGAAAAAGGAAACCCACACCAAGATTGCCGAAGTTACCATAAGGCAATGTAGAGGCTTTGGACATATATAGTCTCCCATTTTTTCTATCGAATTTCTTGGAGAGCAACTACTTCAAATATGCCTGGTTTTCGTAATGACTGCACCCTTTTCTTATAGGTATTAAAAAATTTCTGGCGCTTACAGTTGAGTATCGTTTCATCTTGGTAAACAAAAGTACACTTTGCAAAAACTGTTTTCTGGCCATGATTAATTTTATGATCCCCAAACACAAGATAATGAGGCTAATATCTACTTGATGAATGTTGTACATTGCGCAAGGCCGAACCAATCTCCTGTAAATGTAAATCCCAGTCGTGTTGATCGGTTTTAAGGTAAGCTCGAATAGCGGAAAGAATACAACGATTAACACGCTCGAAGGAATTGGACTGAGGGGTATATTTAGGCGTGGTAAGGTGCTTAACTCCATATTTTTTGAGCAAAGATTTAAAATGCCCTGACGCAAATTATTTCCCGCTGTCGGTCGATACTGTTTCCGGAACTGAAAAGAGATTGAAAACTTGACCTTCGACAAATTCCACAAGGTTCGCAGCATTTGCATTTCGTAAAGCTTTAAGGAATACAAAACGAGAATACTTATCCAAGACAATTAAGATAAAGGCGTTGCCTCGTTTTAAGGCGCTCTAATGTTTTAGAGATCCCAAAGTGAGCAGATAAAGGAGGTGCATGAGCTTGCTCCACTAACGTATGAGCGAGTGATTGCGGTATAACTAACTTCCACTCAGATAGATCAATGTCATTGGCTCTCAATCTGGACAACGATGGACAAATAAGGATTTTATCATTCTCAATGTGCAGGTTGGAACTGGCATTGGGTAAAGATGTAACCGAGTTCAACAACGCTACATATTCCCGATCATTAGAAAATTCTGGTGCATTTAGGTCAACATGCAGAGGAAACTCTGAAGTGGATAACACAGATTAGGTAATTTCATCCACCTCTAACCCGGATAAAGCGTCAGGCACCACATTTTGTGAGCCCTTTCTATGTTGAATTTCGAAATCGTAACCTTGCAATTTCAAGCTCAAGCGAGCCAAACGACCTGATAGATCCTTTTGGGACATTAGCCACTGGAGGCTTGAATGGTCAATTATTATTACGAAGTGGAATCCCTCGATATACCCGCGAAACTTTTGAATGCTCGTTTTTTGGACATGTACGCTATCGGAAATTCCTCCTCATCCGGATCTCTCTGAAACAGTACGCTTCCAACCCCAGTAGAACTAGCATCGCACTGCACATAAAAAGTTCTGGTAAAGTCAGGACTACACAAAACAGGAGCTGAGATCAAGGCGTTCTTAAGTAGCTCAAAGGCATGTTGAGCCTGATCGTTCCAGTTAGACTTTTTCCCCTTTTTTAATAGATCAGTTATTGGTGCACTAATGGACGCACAGTTGTTGTTGAATTGAAGAAAGGCTTAATACAGTAGGAAATCCATTTATATTAACACAAACTTCATCTTCAAGTCTACCTATTCCCTCCTCTGCTGCCAGTAATCTACCTCCAGTTGCTGGTACTAATCTATGTCATAGCCATGAACATCGCGAAATTTCGCTCAACCCTGCTTCGGCCGCAGTAAACGGAAATCGTTGGGCTCAATTACCTATCCAAACAATGGACGATGCCTAGTGTCATTAATTCAGCTACTAAATATCCACTAAGATGGAATATTAGTTTCGAGGGTTCGGCCACAGAAACGCTTGATATCGAAAGATTTTTATACAGAGTGGAGCGGATGGCTAAACGTTATCAGGTATCGTTAATTAGTATGGTTGAGGAGTTAGGATCACTACTTAAGGGGGAAGCTCTCGACTGGTACTGGTTGTTTTTAGAGCGACACGGGTTAATATCGTGGGCGCAGTTGAGGTCCGCACTAGTGCAACGATTTAAGCGGCGTTTAACCATGGATGATATATTACAGGAATTGGACAATCGCAAGCAACGGTTCCCGAAAGAATTATTTTACGATTTTTATAGCGCTCTGCTTAAAATCGCCATGCAATCTCCTACTCCAATTTCGGAAGATGAATTACTGCGTTACGCGAAAAAGAATATGCGCCCCGGGCTTCAATTTCAATTGCAAATGTCAGATAAAACAGTACATTCTATTGAGCAGTTAGCAGCTGTTTGTGTCGGCCAGGAAATATGTACATGAATTAGCTGATACAGGCTTTTCAAAAGAGTCTGGACTTAATTTAGAAGCCTTTGTTAGGAAAGACTATTGTCCTTCGCAATCTGTTGGTAATATAACAGATCCTCACAAATCTAATTCTTCCACCAGTGCTATTGGAGGGACAAATTCCGTAGCATCTTCCTCCACAATTATATGCTGGAATTGTCGAGATTTGGGACATCCCTATCAGGATTGTCCTTTGCCTCCTTCACATATTTTTTGCTATGGATGTGGTAAAGAGCAGGTTATCAAACCACATTGCGTTAAATGTAACCCTCCCAAATCGGGAAACCGACCGATGGAAATACATCCTACTGGGAGAGCGTCTTTTTAGCTAATGAACCATCCCATACCATATTTTCAGCATGTCGTTGCTCCCCCACCTCAAAAACCATCTTCTTAAAATCCAAAGAATGTATTCTCAATCCCCTTCAATCTGTTCCTACTAAATCTATCTCACGAACTTCTCGGCATTGGCACCAAAGACGAAAAATTAAGGCTAAGTGTATGGAAGTTGTGATGAATGATAAAGCTGATGTGAGGCCATATGCGGAAGTGCGCGTGGGTGAACGAAAAATGCGCGGTCTATTAGACAGTGGCGCAAATATTAGCGTTTTAGTGGCTGGGGGTGAAGAAATATTTAATTCCTTGCAGTTTAAATTCCATCGATTACCTACTCACGTATCAACTGCTAGTGGAAACAAAACCTCTATCCTCAGTTACTGTAATATTGCCATTACTTATTCTGATCAAACCAAAATTATTCGTTTATACATCGCTCCCGACCTTCAACAATCACTATATCTGGGTATGGATTTTTGGAGAGAATTCGGATTAGCGCCAGCATTCATAGAAGAAATTCCGCCGCTTCTCTTCTCTTCTAGTGAACCTACTGAATCTAACGAACATCAGCTCAAGAAGAAACAGCGTCTCGAATTATCTGAAATCATCGATTCATTTCCCTCTTTCGAACGTTCGGGTTTTGGTCAAACTACGCTGACTACCCATTCCAGTGATGTAAGGTCCGCTTTTCCAGTGAAACAGCGATATTATGCTGTTTCTCTTGTTAAACAAGCCATTATTAACAAAGAAATAGATCGTATGTTATCTTTCGGTGTTATCGAAGAAAGTGATAGTGCTTGGTATTCTCCAGTCACAGTTAACATTAAAGATAATGGTAAAGTTCGCCTATGCTTCCACTGCCTTTGATAGATGGTTTGTTGGATAGGTTAGACCAAACTAGATTTATTTCTAGTCTGGATCTAAAAGACGCCTTTTGGCAAGTTCCCTTGGACGAAACCTCTCGGCAATATACCGCTTTCACTGTTCAAGGCAGACCGCTGTATCAATTCCGAGTCATGCCCTTTGGCTTGTGTAACGCGCCGCAAAGAATGTGCCGCCTGATGCACAAGGTGATACCTTTATATCTACAAGATCGCGTCTACATCTATTTAAACGATTTGTTAATCACCTCTGCTACTATTGAGGAACATTTCGAGTTGCTTCGCGAAGCCTTGCGTCTTCTCATCAAGGCCAATCTCACTATCAACATATCTAAAAGTAAATTTCTTCTAAAACAGATTAAATACTTGGGATATGTCGTTGGTGATGGTTGCCTGAAGGTTGATCCGGACAATGTGTCCAGCAATTTTGTTTGTTTAATTTTTTTTTTGTACACGAAATCGTTTAACATTTCGTTACAATTTTGTAAAATCAAAGTTGGTTAAAAGGTCACTTGGTCACTCAAGGTTCGTATCACTGGATTGGGAATATTACAAAAACAATTTAATTTATCTCCAACGAATTGTCATTAGATGAAATTTATTTCACAAAATTTATTACAACACAGTTTATTAATAAAAATTCACAAAATCACTTTATATAAGTTATTCTCAAATTTTACTGATCACTTTTACTTTTTATTTTACACTACAACACTTTTTAAATCACTTTTTAATTACTTTTAATCTTTACACTATCGCTTACCAAATATTACTAATAATAATCTTACAAATTTACTCTATCGCGTTCCAAATACTAATAAACCAATTCGACTTCGTTCGCCTTTTTATATACACAAACCAAACTTCTAGAAAGCTCATGACTTTTCCAGTTAGAATAGCGTAGAAACATTACGTAACAATTTTATCATGGAAAATTCCATTTTAGTACAGTTAAACATTGAGCTATTAATTTAACTTATTCTATTACACACTAGGTGTCACCGTCACAATATTACTTGCTAAAGTTTGTCTAGTGTACGTTAGAGGTCGACAGTTGTTTACAGAAAAATACGAAAAACAATTATTTAATCACAAAATTGGCACACGTTCTTACTATTTTGTGAATTTTTTTTGCTTTTCCTATAATTTTGAACTTGAGATTTGGCCCAGGTGGTAATTTTTGGTTTAATTTTACCAAATTTGTACTTCCATCACTGTCATCTATGTAACGTGTATTGACTTAGACTTAGCGACCACACGATTCGTAGTAAGCATTTATTTCAATTTGACCAGAATGCTGTTATTATGAAAATTTTAGCAATTTTGGTTTAAGTAAATCAAATATTTTCTTAAAGTCCATTTATATTGTTGAAATTCAAGCATTTATGAAAATATCAGGTTTACGCGGTTCTTTTTACACGTTTTTTATATTTTAAATTATCACAATTGCATAGCAAATGACAAAAGATAAAAGTAATTCCATTATATTCCATTGATTTTACATGCTAATAAATTAATACAACGATACCAGTTTTTAAAAGATCCCTTTTACGGGTTCCGGTCAGTTGATCGTAAACAATTGATCGTGTTACAATTGAACGTGAACAATTGATCGTAGACACAATTGATAATGGAAACAATTGATCGTGAATACAATTGATCGTATTAACAATTGAGCGTGGATCAATTGATCGTATGGACAATTGATCGTCGATCCATGGTTCCTATAGAGTTGTAAATTCCTATAAACCCTAAATTATTTTCTAAAGTCCCTCGAAGGGCTAAGGGGAGGGAAGCGCAGCAACCTCCCGCGTGCCCTTGAGAGTTACCGAAACCCTTAGCCTCTACAATTCTAAGTAAAATTAGTCGATATCATTTCTCTTTTTCCGGGCGTAATTAAAACTGGAAATATTTTTACAAAAACCGGAATTAAATTCGGAAAAAATTTGTGTACATTATGCGTATACATATTGTATGTCTAAATAGCCTTATCCATAAAAATATACAGAAAGATCGGCTATGTAGGCCCTACATATTATGAAATTAATAAAAAATCAAAATATATTATCAGTAAAATTTTATCTATAACTTTTTAGCTTACATTTTATAGCTTACATTTTCTTTTATTTGAGCTTTTCAATCGAAAATCGTTTAAACTCATAAACACCCCCATTTTTCTAAAAATTTATAGATTTTCAGAATTCAAAATTAGTGAACATTTTTAATTGTTACTTGCCATTTTCAATAATAATAATTTGTTAAAATAAGAACAAACACAATATGTGTAAATTAGTTGAAATTATTTACATCTTTTCTCAAGACTGAAATTTCAGATCAGACATTTTAAGTTCAGAGAATATTAAATGTTTTTGACATTTTTTAAAAATAATGTTTTTAACTTCAGTTATTATTTTATATCAGAATTGAATAAAAATTTGAAAATTTACAAGTCACACTAACTTAATATATTTTAGGTACCAGTACATATTGTAGATGAAAAAAAATCAACAGTTGAAATGTTTCAATTGAAGTTTAAAATTTAGTTGTAGCATAATTCGAAAACTTTCCAGAACGTGGGTTTATTAAATTTGAAAATTTCGATAAATTAAATTTTAGAAATAAAATTTGTGGAAATATTTAATTTTTAATGATTTTCGAAATTCTGTAGTGATTTGACAAATATTTTACGCAAAAATTTCTTCTGAGAATATTTCCACTGAAATACATTTTTATTCCGAAGCTAATATTTTGAAAAATGTGAGAAACTTAATGACCAGAATCGAGTTCACATGCGTTTCAGATATACAAATTCATATTCATTTTCGAACTCCAATTTTTCTTTATGACAATTGGTGATGAAATCCTTTACATTCTGAGCCATTCCGTGCCAATAAAACTGCCTTAGGAGTCTATCCAAGGTCTTTGCAATACCCATGTGTGCCGAAGAGGGTGGTATATGAGCCTGTTCGACTAAAGAGTGTGTGAGTTTGTTAGGAACAACTAGTTTCCACGTAGGCACATCACTTAGGTCATAAGTACCAGAAGAAGGTGTAAACAGTAACTTGTCCTCTTTGACACAAAAATTAGGACATTCGACTCCCAGTTTCCGTATTTTCTCAACTTGCTCTTGGTATTCGGGATCATCAAAAGCAGGAGAATCTAAGTCGATGTGCATTGGACCAAATTGATCGGGTTTGCGACTGTTATCTGGTTTACTGAGATTTCCTGGAGGTTCTTCCACAAGAGAAGAAAGATTCGCGAGTTCTTCACAGTGCATTCGGGATAACGCATCCGGTACCACATTTATAGAGCCTTTACGGTAACCAATCTGGAAGTTGAAACCTTGAAGTTTTAAACTCCAACGAGCAAGCCGCCCTGACAAATCCCTTTGAGACATCAACCAGCGTAAGCTGGCATGGTCAGTGTAGATGCAAAAGAATACCCTTCTATATACGCACGGAACTTTTTAACGCTCTGTACTGCCGCGTAACACTCTAATTCCGTTATTGAGTAGTTTTTTTGAGCGGCATTTAACTTGTGAGAGAAAAACGATATAGGACGTTCCTCTCCAGCGGCATCTAGTTGAAATAGCACGCTTCCTACGCCGGCGGTACTGGCGTCACATTGCATATAGAAAGGCTTCTCAAAGTCCGGATTTGCCAGAACAGGAGCTGTTGAGAGCGCCTCTTTTAGTTGGTTAAAAGATTCGTTCGCTTCTTTGGACCAATTGATTTTCATCCCTTTCTTCGTCAGGTCTGTTAGCGGAGCAGCAATGGTAGAAAACCTACTAATAAATCTTCTGTACCATCCACACAGACCCATGAATCGTCTCACCTGTTTCGTCGTTTTCGGGATAGGATATTCCGCGACTGCCTTCACTTTTTCAGGGTCGGTACGGAGGCAGCCATCCCCAACTATGTAACCCAGGTAACGCACCTCCTTAAGCAGAAACCAACTTTTCTCTGTGTTGATGGTTAGTCCAGCCCTTTTCAACAAATCGGCAACCTCACTGAGCAATTTAAAGTGCTCATCTTCAGTGGCGGAAGTGATGAGCAGGTCGTCTAAATACACCTAAACTTGATCATGGAGTCAGTACGGTATCACTCGGTGCATGAGGCGGCACATCGTTTGTGGTGCATTGCACAATCCAAATGGCATGACCGTGAATTGATACAAAGGCCGTCCGGGCACCGTGAACGCCGTTTTATCTCTGGATGCTGGATCGAGCAGAATCTGCCAAAATGCGTCTTTTAAATCAATTGTAGATATGAAACGGGTTTGATCCAATCAACCCAGCAATCCATCAATAATCGGCAACGGATAAGCATCTTTGACGGTTACTTTGTTCAATTCACGGGCATCCAAGCACAAACGAACTTTGCCATTTGCCTTTTGCACCAGAGTGACCGGCGAACACCACGAACTCTGACTCTCTTCGATGACACCTAATGACAACATTCGGTCCAACTCTTTGTACATAGACTCTCGTTTAATAGGCGAAACGGAGTAGAATCGTTGCTTCAATGGCTTTGCTGAACCAACATCAATGACGTGTGATACTAAGTTGGTTTTCCCGAGCCCCAAATGAGTCGATGAAGGAAACGATTTAATAATCTCATCCAGTTTCGCTCTATCTTTCGTGGAGAGATGATGGAATTTCGAGGGTTCTTCGAGAGAAGTTTTGGACGACATGTTATTTATCGTGGATATATTTAGACTTATTCCGAACAAATTCCAAAAATTGATGCCTAGATATAGAGGATGTTCCAATGGAGGCACGATGTACAGTTTCATACAGCGTTCTTTGTCATTGAATGTCACCTGTGCATTAATAAATCCGAAAACCCTTTGAGCCTGTCCGCTGGCCGTATTTACGTAACTCGGAAAATCATGAAATTTTACCGTGGTATCGTTCAGAAATCTTTCGGAACCTGCGCCCAATACACTGACGGTAGCACCACTATCCAAAAGACCCTTATAGCTAACACCGTTTACGGTTACTTGTGCGTACGGCCTTCCGTCATTTGTATCGTTTGAGATTATAGAAGATATAATATTGGATTTCATGTTTTTTCTTAGATTCCAGTACATACGGCTCCTAAGTCGGTGTTTTGCATTATAATAACGTTTAGTTTTTAATTGGACAGGTGGGATAAGATCATTCTGCGATATATTGCTTCGAGAATAATGATGGTTGCAAGTTTTTTCGGCAAAATGAAATAACTCCTCAGGAGTAACGACTTCTATTGCGGCCTGTTCATCCTCTGGTTTTGAGGGGAATTTGACTGGCTCCTCGGGCCATTTCTTGCACAGTTTGGACACTTTGGGGTGATTGTATCTTTCATGCCACATTTATAACAAAACCAGCGGGTCGGAGGTATGGTGCATTCGGTAAACACATGACCGATGTCATCGCAGTTATAACAAATGACATAATCTTGATTTATGGTATGATGTGTTTTGTTTAATGTCGGTTCTTCGAAATGTCGAGGTATATTTTGTGGTATGTTCGGCTTTTGAATGGCAGCAACCTGAGAAGGAACATATTGTGCACCAAATGAACTTGACTGAAATTCAGAATTCATGGCGGGACCGAAATTGGACATTATGTTCGAATTATGGGGAATATTCGGAATATTCGGCGGTGATAACATAGGCGAGGCATCAAATGGCACAGGAGCAAATTCTGAATTAGCTGTAGGATCGTAACTTGGCATTTGCGATATTGAATTTATACTTCGCCGCGGAACGAATTTATTTTGATCAAATCGTGTTGCCCCTTATAAGGCACAATCAAATCGGGATCTATTTTCAATTCGGACCAAGTATTCTCCCAATTCGTGCAACTACTTATTAAGTCCCCTATATTTTCAAATTGCCTGTCGGTTAATTGGTACGGCAGCCCCGGTCCCCTATTTTTACGTAACACCTTAATCAGTTGATGATCTGAGAAGGGTGTACTCAGTTGAACCGTCAGAGTCCAAACTTGCTGATAAAAATCAAGAAAATATTCGTTTGGTAACTGCTTCCGTGCTTCGATCTTGCTTTCTATGTCAGAATCGGGACGTCTGTTTTTAAATCGTTCTACGGTGACGAAGTTCGGACCAATTGGCTGTTGGATTTTGTTGCCTGAACGTCCAGTACCAATGAGCGGCCACTCCTTTTAAAATGAAACTAACTTCGGTTAAATTTTGTTCATTCGTTAGATTCATCGAAGATGCCAGCGTTTCTAACTGGAATAAGAACAGATTAATGGGTATGCCGGTTGGAGAGCCATCAAAAGACAAACCACTTCTCGACAAGCCGCGATGTTCTGGAATGTACCTAATATTAGTTGGTTGCTGTTCGTAAGTATGTCCATATTGTGCCAAATGAGGGGGTACCAACAGAGGAATAGTAGTCGCGCTATTGGAATATACCTCACCCGGAATTCTGTTGCTCGTTGGAGCAGCCAACATGTTCGGGAACTGTGACGTTGATGTATTTAATAACGGATACTGATACGGTGGATTTTGGGGCAAACCGGAAGTTACTGGCAATCGTGCAAATGAGACAACAGGCGGACGTAAATTAGGATTTGCTGTCGACTGAGCAGCTATTGGATTAGTGCGCAAAAACGCTGGTTTGTCTGGCAATGGTGCTACCTCTGAAGGAGAACTTGTTCTGGCTTCAGATTTCAGTTTTAGGTCTGCACATTGTTCAGTCAAATCTAATAACTGCTGAGATAGGAGTTGCATTTGTTCTTTCATACCAGCCATTACTACTGTTTGATCATCAACAACTGTCGACTTGGAACTGCTTGGTTTATGAGAGCTTGAATTACTGTCATGCTCCAAATTAGGGGCTGTTTTAGGAACGACCGGTTCATATTGAGTTAAAGGAGCGAAATAATCGTCTATGTTCAAAGCATTAGATGCATTCATAGATTCATTCAATTTATGCGTGTTATTTAAATACATTTGAACACTATCTATGAGTACTTCACAGGCCTGCAGTGCTCTAGTAGCTTCCTCTGAGTACGTAGGAGAACTGGTAGCACGTTGTAATCTACCTGCAACATGGAATAACCTAGACTCAATCTGACGGGCAGATTTAATCTGTAAACTCATGTCCATGTCAGCCAGCGATCTGATTAGCTGCTGTAGTTGTTCTAGCTTTAGTCGACATGAATGAATTTCGTCATTGGGACGTTTCGCTGCATTGGGATGCATCTTGGCCGGTTTTTCAGCGGTTTCCGCGTTCTCTGCTATTACACAATTCTGTAAGGTTTCTGCTGCGTCGGGATTGCCTGTTGCAATATTACGAACTAAGCATTCGATTTCAAATTCGTCATTAGTCAGTGAATAAACGTCCATTGTGCTTAAGAATAACATACGATTCATAAGAGAGGAAAAAAAAATATAAAAACAATAAGAAAAATAATAAACTAAATAAATAAATAAATGCCGATAGTCGATAACCACAAGGTTGTATATGCGAGAAATAAAAATTTAAATTTTAATCATAAATTACTAGATGCACTAAGCTGGTTGTTAAATATGTAATGCGTTATTCGAGCAAAAATATTAAACAAAAAAACTAAAAATAAATAATTGACCAAATCCAAAAAAAAAATTATTAATAATAATTAACTATTATACCAATAATCGTAATCAAGAATGTACGAAGCAAAAAAAAATAAAAAATAAAAGTATACAATTATGAATAAACTGAAAAAAAATTCTTAGAAATGATAATCTACGAATGAGGATGAGCCAGATCAAACAAGTGTTAAGAACGAAGTGTAAATCAGACATACTGACACTCACAGTTCGAAGGCAGGTATTCAGAATCTTAGGGTAAAGGTTAGCGGGATAGGAAAAGGATTTTTTTTTTGTGATGCAAACCAATCAAACCAATAATTCAAACAGTTTAACACCGGACATATTGGTATTTGACTATTTGCACCTGAAACTCTTGATAGACAACCAACTGCCCATCGCTGGATACTTAAATTCAAACTCCTTAAGAGGAAATAAAATCCAAGGATGTGAATCAGCTGCGAAATATCCTCATTCAGACCAACTAAAAGCCAAAACAAAAATTCGACACATATAGCGGAAATGTATTGCTTCTTAGTGGTCCAAAACAACACAAAAAAAAAAAAAACAAAAAGAAAAAAAATATATAAAAGGTGATTCGAAGCAATAGCGAAAGATTTTCATTTAGGCCAACCGAAGGTCATAACTCAAAATCGACGCGTATAGTGGTAATAGAGTGCCTCTGGTGGTCCAAAAAAAACTGGTAAAAACAAACAAAAAATGTAGAGAAATAAATTGTATCCACTGGTCTCAATCCGAGTTGTCAACAAAGTAAACAAAGATATTTAATATTCATCCACTTCGAAAAAAACAGATCGAACCCCTTGAAGAAACAATTTACAAAAAAAACTATTGTAAATTATCCTGGGGAAAGGAAAAGAAAGGAGGCCAAACGCATTCGAACACCAATGTACCAACAACAGTACATAGCGTTGGCCTTAAGGATCAGGAAGAAGAAATAAAATAAGGAAAGCCACACGTTGGGCGCCACTGTAACACTTTGCCTGTTCTGGAGGATATCCCAAAAACTAAATTTGAAATTAAAATTTAAAAAAAAACAATTATGAACGATAAGAATTAACTAATTATCCTCCAAAACACGCATTGTGCTAACAGAATTGCAACAGCTATACTCTATTGAGCAAAAAAAAAAACTCATCTTAATTTTTATGCCACAATCGGAAAAAAATCAAAAAAAAATTATTTTGGCAAGAAAAGAACAATTCTTGTGAACAAAGGAATTCAATTAAAACTACATAAAAACTACCTAACCTAGCTAACTTAAAACTACCCTACACCGGAAAATTAATGCTAATTAACAAAAAGAAACTAGTAACCATAAGAATAGTAAATATAATGATATAAAGAAACTATAATCAAATAAAAAAAAATTACAAACTTAACTATATATCGTTGCAGCCTGTTGATTGAAGAAATACTTGTTGTAATACTGTATCGCCATTTAGGCGCTCATTCATTGCGTAGATATATTTTTATTTAATGTGGCGAAGTTAAAATTCGCTAACTCCAATTGTTTATATGATACTTGTTTTTATTTTTATTTTTATTGATTTGATTCTGTTTCGATTTGATTTATTTTTGTTTCAGTTTTTTTTATATGTAGTGGAATCCAATACGCCACAAAGTTACACTTACACAACACTTTAAGTTTCAGTTTTGTATGTTTAATTGTTATCTTCAGCGATGTTTCACTTCTCACACCGGCACAGCACAACTATTAGTCTACAATTTAACCAGTTATTCTGTTAATCACTTAATGTAATCTTATTTAAAACAGAAAGAAAAAAATGATGGCCGAAAGTGTCCATTATAATCACCATTATTCTAGTTACTTGATTTATGAAATTAAGTTTTAACAATGATAATTTATAGTTTTTTACTATTCTAGAATTTTCCAGAAAAAAAATTTACTCACCAAAACAAAAATTTTTTTTCCTTTTTTTCGGATTTATCTTAAAGTAAATTATTATTACTTCAACTCCGATAAACTGACTCAACTTTTAACTCCACTTAAAAAAAAAAAATCTTCGGCACTATTTTTCAAAACTATACACTTATATTTCTTATTTTTCGCTTTATTTTTTTTTATTTTCTATTATTTTTATTATTATTTTTTTTTTAATAGTTTAATTCAGACTCAGACTTAGACTTAGACTCCTCGCGAAATCTTCAAACGCCCGTTTTATAACCAAACCCCCCACCAAAGTTTTCTTTTCGCGCGCAAATTTATAATTATCGCATCAACTCAAACAACCGCGGCATCTATCAACATAAATATTTATTTAGGGATTATCGTTATGCACCTCTTTATCGACCAAAACAAATAAATAAGAATATAAACATACAACTGCTTAACCAAACGGCATTTAGGCGCTATATACGCAAAAACAAAAATTATGCAGATTGCAGACAATAAAATTGGAACGGCGTAGCTGTTACATTGTGTTTGTTGTCTATCTTTTGTATCTTGTCTAGCAAACAAATAGTTAAATTTGGCTAGGCACTAGTTGGCTAAGCACACTAATTGAAATACTTTACAGACATGACACTTTAAAGGTTGAATTTGTACAAATTTTTAAATTTTTTATAATGCTCCTATCATGAAACTCAACGTGTAATTCTTATCGTAAGCTGTGACACTATAAGGAAATTCCAGTTTTTAGGTTATTTTGACAATTTTTTATGTTATATGAAATATGTTTCGGCTGAAAACTTTCGGCTAACTTTAACAGGGTGTCGTTTGGTTTAAATATCGAAATTTTATTTTTATTTTAAATCAATAGTAACAACCAAGAAAAACAGGTTTTATACTCTAAAACTTTAAATATTGTTACAACATGGTTTTGGTCAAAGAAATAAAGGGTCTTTCAATAAGGACTCTCGGTTTTTAAATGTAAATAAAATAAGTTGTGTGTGGGGGATATCTACTCAATTGTCGCATAAGCCTACGATTTAAGATAGCCCCAAAGGAACAAGTATAAAGGCGATAAATCCGAGCGAGATAACCATGCGCTCAAAACACTCGTGCAGAATGTCCAACGTGGCATGTAACGCCGTCCTATTGGAACCACATGTCGTCGATATCCATATCATATAGTTTATTTTATAAGAAATTGCTTATCGTCAATCTGTAGTAAGGACCGACGATTTCGACATACCAAAATCCGCACCAAACAGTGACTTTCTCGCCCCAAGTCGGACAATTTTGCTTGATTTTTTTGGTGAAATTAGGGTCAACTTCCAACTGCTCCAGACCCCAATCAGCGAACACACGGCGTTATTTTCCCGTACACTCTCACGCACAGTAGCGACATCTTTCGCTTCGGTGACGTATGGGTGTTAAATGATTATTTACCGAACCGCTTGACATTCAACAAAAAATTGATAAAGTAAAATTAGCGTACACAGAAATAGAGCTGTGTGAATGTCGCGAAGAAGAAAAAATTGTGAGAGAAATTATCTGTATTAGTATGATTCGCTAGTACATAACGCACAGCACATTCTGTATATATAGAATGTAAATTGTGGTATAAGTCGCCGCGGTCTGATGAGAAGATTGATTTTTTCATAATCATAAGCTCATCAGTTGGAAACTGGATTGAATTCTCTTACAATCTTCGGAACATATTAAAATCATATAAATTAAAAAAAATTAAATAAATAGAATTCGGTCTATTAGTCAATTTCGTTGAATGATTGTTCGTAAATACTAATATACTTCTCGTGTTACTAATCACACATTTAAAATGGTCTAATCACCGGTAGCATATTAGAAATTACATGAATTAATTAACATTCAACAAAAAATTAGCAAAGTTGTTTGCTCAGTTCTAAATGTGATACAAAAAACCACTTAATATATTACTAAGTGTAAAAAAGTCAGGTTAAAACAAATTACAGACAATAAAAACAAAAAAATTAAGTAAAATTCGACCAAATCATAAAAGAAAATACATGTGCCGGCATTTATGCGAACTATAATCGACCCTATGCACAAAGGTTACTAAAATTTAAATACATCGTTTAACACAGCGACATGACATTTCATAAAATTTAATTGAATGAATCAATTTTTTGACATTTCCCAAATTTATGTTGTGTCATTTTAATTGTGAAGTTGGTTATGTGTGTGTGTGTGACCAAAAAAAAAAAATTTATATGGATTAGGTCATTAGCATGTACATTTTAAATTAGTTGTTGCATTTGTTCTAGTTTCCCATATATACAATATATGTATGTACATATAATCTTGACACGATGATCTATTATAGTTTGTGGGTGGCTGCTATGTTATTACCTTAATACCTATAAGAATGGGCGCCAAGATGTAATAAACAAGATATAAACAATTCATAGCCTATATAAATCATAAATTATTAAATTACAAGTATATCTAATAAATAGATAGAGTATTGTTAATTAAAACTCCATCATTTTCTATATAACTAATTAATTAATTATATAGAATAAACATATAAATTTACAAATTAAAAGTTTTGTGTACATCTAAACATAAATATTTTCGAAAAGTCATAAATTACAATTTTGCCTTAAATATAATTAAAATAGTGAGGCCGCATCACAACCGCACACACACATTCTCGCAAGAAAATTAATTAGCGCAGACTCGTTGTAATAAATAAATAAATAAATTTATTACATTTTAATTGAATCAAATAATCATTAATTTATACAAATACATAAATTGCTTTTTTTTAAATATTTGCCGGTTACTTGTTTTGCTCAAATAAAATATTAATTTAATTAATTATGTAGATATTTATATGCGCATTAATAATTAATTAAATAAATTAACATAATACGTACATTATTTTATTAAATTATTACTCATTAAAATTAATAATAATGACATATTTTGATTTTCGATTTATATTTTAATAATGAAACATAAAAATGTTTAAACATAAATTAAAATTGTTGTGAACTCACACACACACAAACACATCGTTTTTTGTTTTTTGTTTATCAATTAGACACGTAATAAAATATTTGGTGGATTAAACATTTTATTAATTACAAAAATTGTGAGGATGGTGATGATGGGCTTCGCAGAATTCTCCTGAAACAGCAAATATTTTTGTTTTTAATTTTAACAAATTGATTATTATGTGATATGGTGTGTGCCCGTATTTTTTTTTGGTTCGACGCTCTTTTATATACAACAAACACACACACACACTTTTATGTTCAGTGAACCATTTCACTGTAATTTCATTTAATTTCAATTAATTTATAATTTAAATTTATTTGCACAAAAATAATTTTTGTACAACATTTTCGTATCGTAAATGGTCTACAATGTTATTAGGGAAAATGTTATACTGTTGCTCAATATGTAATGTAGCGCATTCGAATTATTAAAAATTTAACAGTATATTTTGTCTAAATTTACGTTGACTAGTTTTTGTTTTTCGAATATTTTGGTTTTTGAAATCCTCAGAATTTAGAATAAATGAATGTAGAGTTTAGTTCACAGATCCCATCTCCAACGTAAGTCTTCAAAGTGAAGGTTTACCAAGAAATACGAGATTAGTTTCGCGAGAAGAAAGTAAATAAGGTAGCGATGAGTAAAATGTTGGCAATCCTAAAATATGTAGGCCTTGTTGCTATTACATTGAATTTGTATTGAAATTAACATTGTCTTCATTGTTTACCTATTGTTTAGTATTTTGATTTATAAATACTTTCCATGCCAAATTTGTCTGGATTATTGGGAAGATTCTTTATGAAATGAAGAGTTTTCTGTGATAGTTTCGTTTCATTGTTTAGTGTTCAGTCACTTCTCTGATTTCCTTTGTAATTTCCCTCTAATTTCGTTCGAAATTAGGGAATTCTCTCTAATTATGGAAATCCTCGAATGGCTTAGTTTCTAAAATGTAAAATATAAAGGGCTGAAACCTCATGAAGTGATCAGAACTTCGGTCTTGATTAATTAAACTTCCAATTCAATCCTGAAATGAACCTCAGCTTAACCTCCAACTCAATTTACAACTCGACCTCTATCTCAATCGCAATACAGTCCTAAACTCAATCAGTAAATTAACAGCCAACCCAGCCATCAATGAAATCAGCAAATCAACCCTTAATCAACTTTCAAATCAAACCTTAATCTAACTCCAAATCAACCCTTTAATAATTCCCCAATCGAACAAGTAACACCCCAATGTAAGTTAACTAAACCCTAATTCTTCTCCTTCTTCTACGTCAACTCAACTTAGCTCGACCCAAATCTCAACCCACTGCTCAACTCCACACTTATTTTCCGAACTCCTCTCTCAAATCCAACTCAATTTCAACTCAAACCCTACTCACCATCATAACCTTAAACAATCATTCTATCATACCATTATTCCGTTACTTCATCATGACACTAACTATACCATTAAAACATCGTACAGTCATACCATCATACCATAGTGACGTTGCACCATCCCACCATACCACCATGATATATATCTTACCATCAATCCACCATACTTTCATACCATCATACCAACTTACAGTCCTAAAATCATACCATCATACCATTGCAACATCGTACAATTATACCATCACATAATCGTACCATAATATCGTACCATCATACTATCCAACCGTCATACCATCGTACCATCATAAAATTAAACAATCGTATGCATCAAGTGATAATATCGTCATAATATCATACCATCATACGATCATACTTTCATACCATAATACCAATATATCATCATACGATTATATCATCATATAGGTTTTACATTTCAAATTGGACCTTTCACATTCCAAATTGAAACTTTTACATTTCAAATTGAATCCTTAGCAAATTAGATAAATGACCAATTAGGATGGAGCTATTCCTTAACAGATTATGATGAAATTTGACTTGTGCATTGAAAATGGAATTCTAAAATGGTTTTTGGATAAAGTTCAGTAATATGGTCAACAAGAATATATCATAGCTATTTTTAGCCGATTATGATGAATTTTGACGCCAACGATTAAAAGGAAATGTGGGCCCAAAAATTATTTTTAGACGAGGTTGTGAGAAATATGTCGATATGGCTTCTATAATGTTGTCTATTTAGGTTTATGTGAATCATGCAGCTGTTGAGGTATTGAAACTACTAACGGTAGTGTAGAGTTTTGGAATTGGAAATATTATTTTAAATCCTCATCTCGAATTTCATTGTAATTGGTTAAGGAATATCAAAGTTCCATCCTACTTGGCTATATTCCAAAACTTTATCTAAAAATCATTTTAAAATCAATTTTCCATCGCACATGTAAAATTCCATTAAAATCCGTTAAAAAATGGACAAGTTCTATCCTAACTGCCCATACTACAGAATTTCATTTAAAAATAATTTTAGAAACCAAAAACTAGTCTGAAAATCAAATGTCATCATGATCGGTTGCGAAATAGGCAATTTCTATCATATTTGGTCATATTCCAGAACTTCATTCAAAAATCAATTTAGAACCCCTTTTCTGGTTGAGAAATATGCTAGTTCCATCATACTTAGCCATTCCATATTCCAGAACTTTATCCAAAAATCATTTTAGAATCTCATTTCCAAACGCACTTGTCAAATTTCATAATAATTGGTTGAGCAGTAGGCAAGTTCCATCATACTTGGTGTTCATGCTCAATGAATGCACATCGTCATCATAAAAAGTTAAATCAGCTGTATCAAGTTTCAACCAAGTTCAAGGTCAATAATCAAGAAATGCAAAACAACTATACTTATTGATGTTTATATTTATTAATTGTCTACACTGCACAATAATCCACGGTTAACAACATACATACATTCATGTAGCAATATATCGCTATTATTCCATTAAAGTTTAATACCGCATCCCATTCTGCGTATTATTGGGGCTACCTAAAATAAACCAAAGAAATTGTCACTCGAATTTCGATCAACATACCAGTTTAATATAATTATACTTATCTTTATTTGTAATTACAACCATTATGATAACTCATTCACAAATCTGAAATTAAGAAATATTATTGTAATTAAATTAAATTAAGAATATTTATATTATAAAAATACTTACATAACAAATGTCTACTGACAGCTCAATGTATACTTACGTAAATTTCATATTTTTTAGATTAAGTTCTAGTACAAATTGTAATAATGTATTCATATTTTAGATTTATGTATGTGTATCAAAAATAAAACTCGTTCACTTGTTTTCCGACCATCAGCCGTATAAGTTTGTAAAAATATAAATTAAATAACAATTAAGCTACCACAATAATTAAGAAATAAATAATTTTCAATAAGTTTGTACAATTGGGTTTTGGTTTTATTTCACCTGTCGTACATAAAGAAACACTTGGCCATATTCCAGAATTTCATCTACAACTCATTTTAGAATCTCATTTCCAAACGGATGTCAAATTTGACTAAAATCACTTAAAAGATAAGTTCCATCCTAATTGGCCATTTATTTAATTTGCGATTGCTCAACTGCTCACTAAACACTGGTCCAACACCATCTCAACCCCAATTCAACCTGCAAACGGCCCCCAACTCAACCCTCAACCCAACCGCAAACTCTCTTTTAACTCAATCCTCAAACCAGCATATACAAAAAATTGATAAACTGCTCACTATATCTTAACCCAACCCCAACTCAATCCAAACTCAACTTCAACTCAACCCGCAAATTGACCCCTAACTTAAACTTCAATTCAACCCCAAACTCAATACCCAACTCAATATTCAAACCAGCATATATAAAAAATTGGTAAATATTTCTATAACCAGGTATTTTGGGTCAATTCGTATGGCAGGTATCTCAATTTTTGATCATTTTTAACAGGATTTTAATTCTTTGGTCTTTTTAGACCAAAATAATAGTTTGTTAGTAAACATTTAATTATCAATTCTTCAGTTCAAGCGTTTATGCAGTTATCCCAATGTATTTGATCTACTTCTGCCATTCTCAATATATCATCCCCTTTGCTGTTCTCAAACAGATTGAATTTATTAAAGACCTTCGGAACGTCTCACAAATCTCATGGTTCGAATTACATTTTTTCAGATACCTACGGAAGTATTCTTGCATCAGAAATACGTCAGTTTTCGTGTAAACTAAAATTTGTTTATAGGTTAAGAAGAAACAAGCGAGGAAAACATCTGATGAACGAATACATGATATTTAGGTCCTCCTCTATAGGCTAAATGTCCTCTCCCAATTTTACGTTTTAGGAAACTGGTTGGCTTTTTTCAGTCTCGGTATATAAGAACTCAAATAAATTATTATCAGTAGCCACTTGAGCCTAGCTCCAAAACTAACTTCCCTTGGAAGTTAACACAAGTTTCCGTTCATTGATTGATCACTTGCTCAGTATCAACGCGATATACGGTAATGTGGTTTTTGGTAAGGCCTATAAAAATATGTTGCCTTCAATAAGCCAACACTGATCGCTGAGAGTTTCGTTTCTTCTGTAGTCGTGAATGGTCCGCGCTATCTTGATTTTGTTTAATTTATAATTTTCAATTTATTTAAATCTTTACTCCAAATGTAGTTTTCTCTTACAGCTTATTTCATTAATTCCTTTATTCCTGATTTCCTCAAACGATTAAGTAGGTTCGATGCTTTTGTTTGATAACTTGATTCACCATTGTGAATATTGGTTGTTTAGCTCATGCCTGATTTTTCTGATTTTTGAAACCATGTTGGTCCGAACGATATGCAGAATCTGCCGTATTTTCTTTTCGCGAACACATAAAATTCTTAGTTTGTCATCATTCTTTCGATATACTAGTTCATCTTTGAAAGTGAAAAATATCTGGAGTCGTTTCAATTTTAAATTTATCGGTCTGCCCTTATATCATCAGATGCTACTTATTAATGAAATAGAAAACCAATTATTATTAATTACAACGTGTCTACATTTTAAAGTCCCCAAAAATTCATCTCAAGTTAAGAGCAGAATGTCTATTTTAAATATCAAATGATTTTTTGATTTAGTGAATTTAATTCGCTAGATCGTTACGTTCGTACTTGATACTCTCGGTGTTACGTATTAATTGTATTTTTGTAGTTTGGTTGTAGCTACCTGATGAGTAGTCCAAACTTTTCAGTACGAAACCAAACTACCAACACAATGAACTCAAAGAAAGTTCTTATTTTTGTTTAGGGTTGTTACATTTTGTATAATTGTTAGGTATATCGGTGGGTATATGGTTTGAGGGAAAAATGTTGACAGGGGTTCCAGTATCTAATACAGCTATCAAATTACATTTCGTTGTTACGTAGTTTATCTCGATTTTTGTCATAAATTTGTAAGCTTTTTGTAGAATCAGGATATTGTTGCTTACTTTTTGCTCATTTCCGTTACAAACCTGAGAACTTTGATTGAACAAATCATTAACATTGCAGCGTTCTTGTCGGATTAAATTGTTGAAGAGCAGTTTGCCGTTTTGATGATTTATATTTTGGATGATTCATATTTAGAGGCTATTTCGAACAATTATATCAATACTCGTATATCATGATTGTGGTTTCTTATATTATATCTTAACCGTTCGTGTACGTTCATTTCACTAATTATTGTTTTAAAAGTGTTCAAAAATAAGGTCGCAAACTCACCTAATGTTTTGACATTCGTCTATGTTGTTAATATTCTGGAACGATTCAATTTGTTTAGTAAATTGTTCTATGCAGTTGTAGATGTAAGGCTATTTGGACTAAGTGACGGTAAATGCTCGCTAATATCCTCGCTAATTTTGTTGACATATAATACAGCTATTGAACTATTTAAAGAATAAAAGTGAACAAAAATAATTTGTTGCTCCAGATTACTTATGAATAATACCATTGCCAATCAATCTCCACCGCTGACCTTCTCTTCGACCATGAATACCATTCACATTAAAAAAGGTTACAGATATTAAAATTTCTTTTTTTTTTTTTGGAAAACTTTATAATTTCGTATAATTTTATTAATAAAACATTAAAAGACAAAAGTACCTTTTCTCTCTCCTTGAATCGTCTACATACATATTTAAATAAGATCTTTTTGTTAAATCCCTAAAGAGGAAAAAAAAAAAGAAAAAAACTTTATCTCTCACACCCATACGCTAATCAAATTAAAAAATTAAATCCAAATATGCTCTCTTAATTATTATAAAATTTCAATTTTCCATTTACAAAATTAATTTTTTGTAATTTTCGAAAATTTATTATTTAAAAGGCGAGATTAACTTAAGTTAAGACAATAAAATATATTTGTGTATATAAACACACCAAGCCAACAAACATTACATACTTGAATTAAGTTCACTTAAGACAATAATGAAAAAATAAACATTCTTAAGACATAAATTTTGTTGTTTGTTCGTCTTAAGAAGTCTTATTATATATGGGGGCTCTACATCTCTTTGTATGTACAATGTGTACATACAATATACATACTCGTGCGCACATAAAGTGAGAAATTTATTTCCTATAATATTTTTAAGAAATTTATTTAAAATATTAGCGTATTTAGAAAATTATTTATTTATTATTTTTTAGGGATTTTTTTTTTTTTTTTGAAAATTTGGGTGCTTGATGAGAACTTAAGTGTTTTTCATGTTTTTTTATAATTTTGGTTGTATTTCGAAGGGATTAACAACTTTATGCGTCTACTTATGTTTTTTAATTTTATTTATTTTCAGGATACTAATATTCGTTTTATGGATGGGATGTTGTGCATCTGATGTGACGACAAAACAAAAAATTGAGGTAAGCCTATTTGTGAGCGCTAAGTTTATGAAACAAAAAAACAAATGTAAAGATCAAAGTGGAACACAATTTCTCTGTACTTCAATAGAATTTTTAATTCAAGGTGCGTGTGTGTGTTTTATCACCCGACAAACGCAACAACGTACATAATATACACGAGTATGATGATTATTTACATTACAATTTTTTGTTGCTTGTACACATGTATGGTTTGTAACATAGAAAAAAAAAAAAAAAAATGAACATATGAAGATAAATTAGCATAACAATCGATTGATTTTTAATTTTTTATTTATTTTTTGGGTATTACTACATGCAGTCAATTAAATTTTAGTTAAATCAAAAACATAAAAATTTGATTTGAATTTGTTTACTTTTCGTTTTTGTTTAATATACTACTAAACAAATACTCGTATTTTAAGATCGATGTAATTTAATTGATAAATATATGAATTAAAACCAGTGCCAGCCCATGATAAAATATATGTAATTTTGGTGAATTATTTATAAAACTGGTTAAATAAAGCAATCAACTTTGTATTGAAGATTGGAAAGTCGTAATTTTTGTTTAACTTGCCCAAATTTTTCTATCTTCCATTAAAGACATTGATTACATAGTTATTGTTAGGTTTTTGCCTTGTTAATCAAGCCTATGTCAATCAACCACTTCAAATTATAATACAAACTAGTTCATTTACACAATACAAAAAATTAACAAAACAAAATTCAAACACAATTTTTTTCAAAATAATTATAATACATTTAAATCGCACTAGGGCTTCTTATATTCCCAGATCTCAATTATAGAATAATATCGATTTTTCTAATTAGAATCGTACATGTTTTTAAAACATATTATCATTATTCTGTTTGCAGAATCGTCAGTTTCATTCGTTAAGCCATGGCCGGCAGATAAAAAACGCTAGGTAATTAAAATTTGGCAATTTATGCCCAATAGATGACAGCGTTCTTCATTCAGACAATTTGTTTTAACCCCTTTGCTTCAACTTTTTTTTTTGCAATAATTATACGTTTTAATGGTTGAAAAACAAATCTGCACCAAGAATAGGTTTTACAGATTATTACTATTTCGATGAACAACCAACAAACTAAAAATGAAGGGAAGATCGAACTCATTCAGTCTTGTGAATATTTGTGAATTCAACTGTGAAGATAATTCTCTGCGATGCTGAATCTAAAATCGCCTTATACAAGTATGATAGAGTCTGCCTTTCTGTCTCTTGATTATTTTTGTTCCGTCTGGTCTATATTTTGTTGAGTTCCACGGCTTACATTTGGTTTTTATTCCAGCCTAGCTCGATTTTTGATGAATATCTAGACGATGTTTTTAGTGGTGAGACATTATGGCTGTCATGACAGTTATTGTCCTGCAAAATTGGCTAGACGCAACAAATACGGAATAACTAATGCCATTTGTCATAGAAATTCAATGTTAACGCTGCTCAATGCTGTTCCGCTTCGAAACTGAAATAACCTCGAGTTAATAAATTCGTTTTACTTCTTTGAGAATGGGGTTGATGGTCCTTTAGGCATGTCCAGAAATAAATGAAGGTTGTGAACATTTGACAACCTGTGGAAACATTAGACCAATCCAGAACATTTTTTCCATTCAATTTTCCAAACAGTTTTAACGGTTCATCGATTATCTGTTGCTTTAGAACAGAGGGTGGAAAAAACAGAATGAAGCCTTACAGCGAGGTATTATAGAGAACCGCGTTTGAACAGAAAATGAAATGATGTTGCTTGTTTTTTGGTCATTTATGACGCAGTATGTTTCATCATCTTTTTAAATTTTTAATTTATAATTTTTAATTTTTAATTTGTAATTTGCAATTTAAAATTTTTAGTTTTTAATATTTAATTTTTAGTTTTTAAATTTTAATTTGTAATTTAAATTTTTAATTTATATGTAATTTGTAAATTTTAATTATTAGTTTTCAATTTTTAACTTTAAATTTTTGATTTTTAGCTTTTAATTTTAAATTTTTTAATTTGTAATTGGTGATTTTTAATGTTAATTTGTAATTTGTAATTTATATTTATTAATTTTTAATTTGTAATTTGTACTTTGTAATTTGTAATTTGTAATTTGTAATTTATAATTTGTAATTTGTAATTTGTAATTTGTAATTTGTAATTTGTAATTTGTAATTTGTAATTTGTAATTTGTAATTTGTAATTTGTAATTTGTAATTTGTAATTTGTAATTTGTAATTTGTAATTTGTAATTTGTAATTTGTAATTTGTAATTTGTAATTTGTAATTTGTAATTTGTAATTTGTAATTTGTAATTTGTAATTTATAATTTGTAATTTGTAATTTATAATTTGTAATTTGTAATTTGTAATTTGTAATTTGTAATTTGTAATTTTTAATTTGTAATTTGTAATTTGTAATTTGTAATTTGTAATTTGTAATTTGTAATTTGTAATTTGTAATTTGTAATTTGTAATTTGTAATTTTTAATTTGTAATTTGTAATTTGCATTTTGTAATTTGTAATTTGTAATTTGTAATTTGTAATTTGTAATTTGTAATTTGTAATTTGTAATTTGTAATTTGTACTTTGTAATTTGTAATTTGTAATTTGTAAATTGTAAATTGTAATTTGTAATTTGTAATTTTTAATTTGCAATTAGTAATTAGTAATTAGTAATTTTTAATTTTTAATTTTTAATTTTAAATTTTAAACTTTAAACTTTAAACTTTAAACTTTAAACTTTAAACTTTAAACTTTAAACTTTAAACTTTAAACTTTAAACTTTAAACTTTAAACTTTAAACTTTAAACTTTAAACTTTAAACTTTAAACTTTAAACTTTAAACTTTTAATATTTAATTTTTAAATTTTAATTTGTAATTTAATGTTATCTTTAATATGTAATTTGTAATTTGTTTGTAATTTTTAATTTTTTATATTTAATTTTTAATTTTAAATTTTAAACTTTAAACTTTTAATATTTAATTTTTAAATTTTGATTTGTAATTTAAATTTTTAATTAATAATTTTTAATTTGTTATTTGTAATTTGTAATTTGTAATTTTTAATTTTAATTTGTAATTTGTAATTTGTAATTTTAAATTTATAATTTTTTGGTTTTATTTTACAATATAATTTTTAATTTTTAATGTTTACTTTTTAATTTGTAATTTGTAATTTGTCAGTTTTAATTTTGATTTTTTATTTAATTTTTTAATTTTTAAATTTCAATTTGTAATTTTTAATTATTAGTTTGTAATTTATCATTAATTATTTGTTATTTATCATTTGTAATTTGTAATTTGTAAATTTAAATGTTTTGTTTTTAAATTTAAATTTATAATTTTTAATTTTTAATGTTAAATTTTCACTTTGTAATTTTTATTTTGTTTTTAATTTTTCATTTAAAATTTTTAATATTTAATTCTTAATTTTTAAATTTCAATTTGTAGTTTTTAATTATTAATTTTGTATTTGTAATTTGTCATTTTTAATTTGTAATTTCTAATTTGCAATTTTTAACTTTTAATTTTTTGTTTTTAATTTTTGACTTTAATTTTTAATTTTGCAAATTTTTGATTTTGCAATTTGTAATTTGTATTTTTTAATTTTTAATTTTTTATATTTCTTTTTTAATTTGTCAATCGTAATTTATACTTTGTAATTTTTAATTTTTAGTGTTTTGTTATTAATTTGTAATTTTTAATTTGTAATTTATTATTCAAATTACAAATTAAAAAATTAAAAATTAAAAGCTAAAAATCAAAAATTAAAAATTAAAAATGAAAATTAAAAATTAAAATTCACAAATTACATACAAATTAAAAATTAATATTTAAAAATTTAAATTACAAATTAAAATTTAAAAACTAAAAATTAAATATTAAAAATTAAAAATTAAAAATTAAAAATTACAATTTTAATTTTTAATATTTAATTTTTAGTTTTTAAATTTTAATTTGTAATTTAAATTTTTAATTTGTATGTAATTTGTGAATTTTAGTTTTTAATTTTCAATTGTTAATTTTTAATTTTTGATTTTTGGCTTTTAATTTTACATTTTTTAATTTGTAATTTTTAATGTTTAATTGGTTAATTTGTAATTTCCCATTTAAAATTAATAATTTTCAATTTGTAATTTGCAATTTGTAATTTGTAATATTTTGAATTTTTGATTTTTAATGTTTAATCATTAATTTGTAATTTGTCATTTTTAATTTGTAATTTCTAATTTTCAATTTTAAATTTTAAATTTTAAACTTTTAATATTTAATTTTTAATTTTTAAATTTTAATTAGTAGTTTAAATTTTTAATTTTTAATTTTTAATTTTTAATTTTTAATTTGTAATTTGTAGTTTGTAGTTTGTAATTTTTAATTTGTAATTTGTTATTTTTAATTTTTTGTTTTTAATTTATAATTTATTATTTTAAATTTGTAATTGTGACTTGTAAATTGGAATTTGTAATTTGTAATTTTAAATTTATAATTTTTTGTTTTTAATTTATAATTTTAATTTTTAATTTGAAATTAGTAATTTGTAACTTGTAATTTGTAATTTGTTATTTGTTATTTGTAATTTGTAATTTGTAATTTGTAATTTGTAATTTGTAATTTGTAATTTGTAATTTGTAATTTGTAATTTGTAATTTGTAATTTGTAATTTGTAATTTCTAATTTGTTATTTGTAATTTGTAATTTTTAATTTTTCATTTATAATTTTTAGTTTTTAATTTTAGTTTTTAGTTTTTAAATTTCAATTTGTAATTTTTAAATATTAATTTGTATTTTATCATTTATCATTTGTCATTTGTTATTTATCATTTGTAATTTCTAATTTTTAATTTTAAATGTTTTGTTTTTAAATTTTAATTTATGATTTTTAATTTTTAACGTTAAATTCTTACTTTGTAATTTGTAATTTTTAATTTTATTTATAATTTTTCATTTAATTTTTTGATATTTAAATTTTAATTTGTAATTTGTATTTTGTAATTTATATTTTGTAATTTGTAATTTGTAGTTTTTAATTTTAATTTTTAATATTTAATTCTTAATTTTTAAATTTTTATTTGTAGTTAATGTTTAATTATTTATGTTTAATTTTTAATTTGTTATTTTTAATTTTTAATTTGCAATTTGTCATTTGTAATTGGTAATTGGTAATTTGTATTTTTTAATTTTTTGTTTTTAATTTTAAATTTATAATTTTTATTTTTTAATTTGTAATTTGTATTTTTTAATTTGTAATTTTTAATTTTTAATTTTTAATTTTTAATTTGTAATTTGCCATTTGTCATTCGTAATTTTTAATTTTTAGTATTTTGTTATTAATTTTTAAGTTGTAATTTGTCATTCGTTATTTGTTTTTTGTCATTTTTAATTTTTTGTTTTTAATTTGTAATTTGTAATTTATAATTTTTAATTTGTACTTCGTAATTTATAATTTGTAATTTTTAATTTTTATTTTTAGGTTTTAATTTTTAATTTTATAGTTTTTATTTGTACTTTGGTACTTTAAAATTTTTATTGAAGAAATTTCGCCTGCGGAGCCATGAACAACAATTTATTCACAAAGTGCCTTTTATTTATATGACCGACCACCGCTACGACCACCCATAAGACCGTTTACTATCAACATTTGAGAAAAATCATTTCACTGTAGTACTTTTGATTTTTGTTAAAAACATTTTGTCAATCCCAATGTTCTGTTAGATAAAACTCGCCTAAATGTATGCTATTAACTACATCTATGACAAACATTTCATTACGGTTTTTAAAATGATTAGACCAGTTAATTTGAACATAATATAATTGCGCAAAATTCAATATTTTGATACATTTTATCAAGTAGTGAGCCTCAGTTTTATTGATCTATAAATTGATGAAGCCTTCAAACTTTCTTGGAAATTCCTGCAATCTATTTTCCAAAAAGAGAACGGTTATGTGTAATTTTCGACGACATAGTGGTCTTTACCGAGCAAATTAAAAGCAAGACTGCCAATAATTCAAACTGCTCAAATTTAAACGTTACAAAAACCGTTAAAACCGTGAGGTAAAATTACCCAAGTGAAAAACTTTTATAATCCACCATTTGTAAGCAAACTAAAGTAACTGAATTATTAAATTTTGTTTGCGCTTAACGAATATGTATGTAGCGAAGTTCTCTTTTTAAACTACCTGCCATATTCTTTCCGTTGGCGCTAAATTCTCTTGAGATTTGGCCGCTTTTTCAAACTGCAGCATAAAGTATACTCAATCAAAATAAGAATGTTGGAAAAAGTTTAGGTCTTATCGAATAATTATAAGCTATAAACGCTAGTGCCATTTCTGGACTGTAAATGATTCATACCGCGTATCGGTGGTAAGCAGCACACTTGAATTTGGATTTGAACCGTACCATTCTTAAAAGTTAAAAATATGTAATTACTAAATATTTGTAAATGCATTACTCAGTATAATGTATGTACATACAAATTTCTCTAAGGCGGCCACTCAAGGGATGCAAAAATGTTTGTCACTTTGAGGTGGTCAGTTTAAGGAACAAAAATGTCCCATAATTTGAAACTTCAAAGTCAGGCGAAAAAGAAAAATATTCTGCAATTTTAAAAAATTATTTTGATTTTTTTTTTTCAAGGAACTGAGAAAAAGTGGTTAATTTAGGGCGATTGTCAAGATAGATAGGAGGTGGATAATTGCGATGGACAATTTACCTATATTCCGCCTGAATTTAATATCATATTCATTTTATAAGACGGAAGCTGATTTCGTCGGGTTATTATCAAATAATTATTGATATGATAATTTTGTCTCCAGTTGTATTTCTTAGTAGCCTTCAAAATTCGGAGAGTACAATTTGTTCTACCAATTTGATCAGCTTTTTATCTTTCAATATATTACCTAAATGTCTAAGGATCGTTCAGCGATATTTCTCTGGTTCTGGAATCCATATGTATTAGATTTGTTCGCTGACAAAGATCTTAAATTTGTAGGAAATTTCGGGCACCAGCGACACACTCACTAGTACTAACTGCTAGTGACAAATTCATTGCTTGCCTTTACCGTTTTGTACCTTCATTTAAAATCGTTACGACGGCAAAAAAAAAAAAAATGCAATTTACAATTTACTAAAATGTCACAATCAAATATTTTATTTATAAAGGAAAAAATTGGTTTCACAGAATTTATTCAGACTATTGAAATATTAAAATTTGCACGGTACTTTGTACTATGACATTTTAATATCCGATGTTTAAAAATTAACAAACAAACGAGTATACGATAACAGCAAACTGCGCATGCAATAATCAAGCCAAATGATTTTTGTGGTCTTGACAGCTCCCCACAGTGTGTATAATTAAAATATGATTCATATTTTATATGCTCAATCAACTGTGCTTATGTGCGCGCAACCTAATGAAACGGTAACGTACAAGTATGTATTTATGCTTTTACCCATAAATTGTTAAGTAAAATAAAATTTTCCCAACCAAAAAAAAATAAAAAAAAAATCCAACATACTCGTACTAATAATTATGTATGTACGTGCATGCATAATGTATGTCTGGTTTTTATCGAACAACCGAAAAATTATTTTCCAAAATATAAATAATTAAAAATTGGAAATAGATTTGGTTGTTGCTGTTGATGTGAAAATTATTTTCCATTTTCGTTGTGCGATACAAACACACGCACACGGTCATATACCTGATGCATTTTAATGATTTTGTATAGAATGTACACGTATGTATGTAATATGTAATCGAATAAGGGCACTCACTGTTCGCGTATAAATATTGTATATAAAATAATTTTTTATGCTTTCTCGTTTATGTATATGTATGAATTGGTGCATAAGTGCATGGCTGCGTTAAATAAATTTCTAAATTAGCTAATTATATTCTGTGGCTGTTGTTTCATTATCTAAATAAATTTTATTTTTGGAAATTAGACAAATTTACATATTATGGTTTATAGTGCAGGTATGCCTTCCAGGTTTTAATGATTAATACAAAATTGTTGATGATGGATAATTTTATATTATGGTTCTATTCTGGCTTTTTATATATATATATATATAGGATACGTGGGAACAGTGCAATCAACTATTAATCACCCTTAAATACTAAGTGCTTAAATTAATCAAATTTATTAGAAATGTTGAAATTTTTGTTTTCTGTTTGAAGAGAAGAGGGCATGTAGTGTTAAGTGGGTACTTAAGTATTGAAAACATTTTGGTTGGTAGACGTTTTTTTTTTAGTTTTGATTTGAATTACTACACACCAAATTGATATATGCACCATCAATCAAGTTCAATTTGAAAAATTTGCTGGCTAATAAATTTCACCTAGTGTATACCTAGCGTTATGCCAATGCGTTTATTCGTCCGTATGCTCCCGATAAAATAATACAATTCACAAACATCAAATTTCTATAATTTATTTTTTGAAAATTTTCACTTCCTAGTGCAAAAGTGCCCAATTAAAATTTTGAAAATTATGAATTGCTCATATGAAAATCTAACCAAATTTACGAGATCTAACCTCAAAAGCCATACCTTCAATCAATCGATTTTAGTTGATAAGGAAATTGAAAATGTTTTGAGCCATTGAATCAATTTTAAAAATTATGGACATTTTTGAAATATAAACTTTAGCTAATTTTTACAATTTCCCAATTAAAATTTTAATCCTTATGGAATTTTATTAACTTTATTATGTTTTGGAAGAAAAACCTCCCGCTTGGTAAAAGTCTTTTGTAATTTCATGGAGTTAAAATCAAATTTAATTTTTCGCGTTCAAAATTTTAGGAATTGTTGGAAAAATTTTGTTTCACTTACGTTTGACTGAAAATTTTTGAAAGGGCTGTTACAATTTCATGAAATTTTCAAATAAAACTTAAAATTTCTGTTTAAGTTAAGTTCTGTATGGCATATTAAAAGCCTTTTGTAATTTGGAGTCATGGAGTGTTGGATATAAAACAAGGAATTTTATTTATCAAGTCAAATCGATTTTAAACATTTGAAACCAAATTTTGCAATTCTGAAATTTAAATTTTAAATCTGAACTCGACATCTTGCAATCAAATTTTGCTAATGACCGCTTTCTTTTAAAACTCTACCCTAAAAAGTCTTTTGTAATTTCATGGAATTTTCAAATACAACTCAGAATTTTATTTTGTAATTAAAATCGGTTATACAATTTTTGGAAATATTTGGTTTAAAACCCGTTCGAAAAGTTCTGTATGGTTTATTGAAGGCCTTTGGTATTTTCATGGAATTGTTCGTAGAATCTGACTAACATTTTCTGAAAGAAGCAATTTCGAATAAAATTAATTAAAATCGATTTTAAAATTATTAGAGGTTTTGGAAATATTTGGTTAGGATAGGTTTCGTTATATTTGTTAAAGGCCTTTTGGAATTTCATGAAATTTTCTTTATCACAATTGATTTTAACATTTTGGAAATTTTAGATTTTGGAATAAATCACAAAAGTAAATTTGGCAAGTCAAATCGATTTTAAACATTTTGAAACCAATTTTTATAATTCTGAAATGAAAATTTGAAATCTAAATTCGACATCTTGCAATCGAATTTTGATAATAGTGACTTACCTTTAAAGCCTTTCTGAGCATTTCTGAGAAGTCCTTAGTAATGTTTTTTTTTGGGAAATATTTGGTTTAAGATATGATCAACGTAAAAGATCTCTATGGTTTATAAAATAAAGGTCTTTTGTAATTTCGTGGAATTTGGAAATAAAACACAGAATTTTATTTGTCAATTCCAAGCAATGTTAAACATTTTGAAACAATTTTTTTTAAATTAAACCTACAATTTTATTTTTTAATTTAAATCGACTAAAGAATATTTGGAAATATTTGAAAAGTTCTGTATGGTTTATTAAAGGTCTTTTTTCTTAGAACCTGATTAACATTTTCTGAAATGAGCAATTTCAATTAAAATAAATTAAAATCGATTTTAAAATTATTAGAAGTTTTGGAAATATTTGGTTAGGGTAGGTTCCGTAATATTTGTTAAAGGCCTTTTGTAATTTCATGAAATTTTCAAATAAAACTCAGATTTTAGATTTTGAAATAAATAACAGAAGTATATTTGTCAAGTCAAATTGATTTTAAACATTTGAAGCCAAATTTTACAATTCTGAAATTTAAATTTTAAATCTGAACTCGACATCTTGCAATCAAATTTTTATAATAGTGATTTACATTTAGAACATTTCTGAGAAGTATTTTGTAATTTTACCGAATTTTTTATTTTTAATTCAAATGGATTATACAATTTATAAAAATGTTGGAAATATTTGGTTTAAGATATGATCAACGGAAAAGTTCTCTATGGTTTATTTAATAAAGGCCTTTTGCAACTTCGTGGAATCTTGAAATAAAGCATACAGTTTTAGTTGTCAATTCGATCGTCAATCGATTTTAAAAATATTGAAATCAATTTTTGTTAAATGTAAATTCGACGTATTGCAATCGAATTTTTAAAATGGCGGAAGTCTTTTATAATTTCGTAGAATTTTTAAAACGATTTTACAATTATTGAAATATTTGGTTTCAAGTAAGTTTAACTTTGAAATACAAATTTAATTAATCAGTTTGTTTGTTAATGGCCTCTTGTAATTTTATGGAATTTTGAAATACATATATTGTCAATTCAAATCGATTTTAAAAATTTTGAAACCAATTTTCACAATCCTGAAATCTAAATTTTATACCTGAATTCGACATCTTCTAATCGATTTCTGAAAATTGTAGCTTCCTCGTAGAATCTTACTAACATTTTCTGAAAGTTCTTTAGTAATTTCGAAAAAAGGCCGTTTGTAATTTCATGAAATTTGTAAATAAAACTCTGAATTTAATTTTCACTTCACAACGATTTTACAACTTTTGGTAACGTTTGGTTTTGGATAAGTTTAACGGAAAATTTCTGAAAGGCCTTTTCTAATTTTATGAAGTTTCAGAATAAAATTCAAAATTTCAGTTTTCAATCAAAATCGATTTTAATTTTTTTTATAAATTTTACTAATATTTGGTTAACGCAAAAGTTCTCTAAAGTTTGTTAAAGGCCTTTTGTAACTTCACGGAAGAGATGCCTTTTAGATTAACGTAAAAATTCTGTAAAGTTTCTTAAAGGCCTTTTTTAATTTCACGGAATTACTAAAAAAAACTCAAAACAAATTCCATAAAAAAAACTCGGAATTTAATTTTGAAATCAAAATGATTTTAAAGTTATTGGAATATTTGGAAATATTTGGTTTAGGATTCGGCTTTTGTTTGTTTGTTAAATTTTAGACAAAAATCAAAACGTTTTAGAATTTATCAATAAACTAGAATAGATTCAGTTGCTCAATCCAAAAATGTCAAAAACGTAACTTCACATTTTAAAGTGACAAATGATGATAATAAATAAAAATTTCCTAATTTGCCATTATATTTGAGAATTCGCTACAATTTTATGTTTTATAAAAATCAATTCAATCCTATTTGCAATCAAATTGTGAAAAATATGACTTTTCCGTAGAATCTTCCTAAAATTTTCTGAAAGGTCATTTGAAATTCACGAAATTTTCAAACAAAATTCAGAATTTCGTTTCTTTATTAAAATCGAAAACTTCTGTATGGTTTAGAAAACTTCTGTATGGTTTGTTAAAGGCCTTTTGTAATTTCATTATATAATTTAGAAATAAAACACGGAATTTTACGAATTTTTAATTCTGAAATTTAAATTTTAAATTTGAATTCAACGTCCTGCAATCGAATTTTGAAAATTGTAGCTTTTTAATCGAACATTTCTAAACTTTTCTAAATGTTTTATTGTATCAAAGAATTTTCATTTAAAACTTAGAATTTTACCAGAAAATTGTTGAAAGGCCTTTTACAATTTCATGAAATTTTTAAATAAAATTCAGAATTTTATTTCTTTGTTAAAATCAATTTTAAATTTAATATATTTTTTTGTATTTTTGACATATTTGGCTTAGCATACGAATTTAGAGTGTCGAAGAAGTTCTGTATGGTTTATTAAAGGCCCTTTGTACCTTTAATAAATCATTCATAACTATCATTGAATTTTTGAAATATTTTGTCAATGCAAATCGATTTTAAGCATTTTGAAACTAATTTTTACAAATTGTGGCTTTTTATCGGACCTTACTAACAATTTCTGAAAGGTCTTTAGCAGTTTCGAATAAATTTAGGAATTTTCTTTTTTAATTAAAATCTTAATTAAATTAATAAAAATTTTGGAGTTATTTGGTAAGGATACGATTATCAGAAACGTTCTGTAAAATTTATTAAGAGCCTTTTATAATTTTATGAAATATTCAAATAAAACTGAACATTTTATTTTTTTTAATTAGAATCGATTTAAATATTTTTGAAATTCGTAAAATGTTTTGTTTAGGACAAGATTGATGGAAACTTGCTGAAAGGTTAGTTGTAATTTCATGGTATTTTCAAATAAAATTCAAAATTTTATTTTTCAGTTCAAATCGATTTTACAATTTTTGGAATTTTTGAAATTTCATGGTATATTCATGAAATTTTTAGATAAAAGTCGATTTTGAAAATTTTGAACCCAGTTTTGGAAAATTCTGGAATTTAAATTTCAAACCTGAACTCGACACTTAACAAAATAATGGAATTTTCATTTTAAAACGATTTTACAATTTTTGGAATTTTTGGAAATTGTTGGTGTCGAAAACGTTTAACGCAAAATTGCTGTAAGGTTTATACTTTTGTATAGAAGCGTTCCTCGAATCTCAGGTCTACTAGCTACGAACGTAAACCTACTAAATCCTCTGAAGGATATTAATGTCTCGATTATAGCTAAGATTATCGGCATCAAAGAATATCATCGGTAATCATCACTCATTGCTGTTTGGCATGAGGTAGGTTTAATTTTGATCTCTCAACGGCCAATTTGAATCTCGGTTTCATAGTGTCAATATATCATTTGGTTAGAAAATTAAGGTTGGAATATCAGCGCTACGTATTATATTCACCAATGAAATTCATTCTTCACCTGCTTATGTTAAGCTTCTCGTGCCTCAATTTCTCAAATGAGCTGGATAGATTTATTCAAATACGTTGTTCTCGCAAAATATGTAGAACTTGACGATTTACTGACTGCAGGCTGGAACATGCGTTGATATGTTCAGAAGGAATGTTCGGTTACTTCTGGATCTTGTGAATTAAAATAAATTTAATTAAAACCAGTAAATCAATTAAAATTGGACAATAGCAAATAAATTGGCAACTTGGTTAACGAAAATTTAAATTGACATCAAACGTGTCCGGAAAGAAAATACGCATTTAGCGAAGACATATTTCAAAAAATTTCACGCGATTTTGTTTGTATGGGCATTTCTAACACTTGTTTAATGTCTACTGTTAATTAATTTACTGATTTTAATTAAATTCAATTTAATCCAAAAATTAACTAAAAATACCTTATGGCAACCGTCAGCATCCTAAGTGGTTTGAACTAGTACCCCTCAACACTATAAAGATAGCATGCTACTAATTTTGGCCGTTTGGTAGACATCCGAACACTTTAAATGGATCAGAAAACAAGTCAATTGTGATCGATAACCTGCCTTTGAAAATTCGCGGCCACCATCAGATAATTAATTGCATAACCTTTTATTGCTCTGCCTAATACATAGTTTGTAATTTTCATTTCGCCACAGATAAGGCTGCTTTGACCATTTATGCCAATGCCAGAATGGGTTGTGAACCTTGCCAAGCTTGTTGCCAATATTTCTAATATGAAGAGAATGCTAGAGAGTATTTTCGTCTGTTTCAGCCTGTTGAATATTCATCAGCTTTATGATTCCTACTTAGTGACTTTCCTTAAATGAGTCTTCACAATGCTTCGTGGTGCCCATCACATTGAAGAAACATCCTTCTTTTTATATAGCTGCCTGGTGTAAGTTGATGTTAGCAACAAAGTATATCTGGTCGTCCCATCAAAATGTCTAATCCCAGATGCGAAATTTTATTTTTTGAGCTACAATGCTTTTTCCATTCAATGTTTTGATTTTGACGTAGTTAACGACTGAGTTTGCTTTCTCTGAAGCGCCGTCAAATCCATGAAATCTCACCTAAAGACATTAGGTAAAGTTAAAAAAAAATTTCAACTATTTACTTGTTGGCTAAGAAAACATTTGAAGGTCAGGGTAATGCTTGTCTTAGAATCGATTTAATTCGCCTACTAGCAAGACATTTATTTGACAAAAACTTAAGTAAAAGCATTTACTTATTCCACTAGTTCTTCTTCTCGATACAGAGTATAGGTCGGTGCGTATCCCTGTTTTCGACTGAATGTAATTTTTTACCGTTCTTAAATATTTATCAGTGTTTTATTGCGTAGTAATTAGTTAGTAGAATAGAGGTAAGCAGAGATGTGAGATGTGATTGTGTGTTTTATTATAATAATTAAATAAATCTGTAAAAATTAAGTCGATGTATTGGTTGTGTTAAGTGCAACATTTTATTTTGTTCTGCTCATATTGTGTTGTGCTTAGTGAAGTGAAATTTATTTTTCATCAAAATCAAACTTACATTTTTTGTATATAATGAAAACTGTGTGTGATTTGTGTGAGTTTTTATTTTGGAGGTTCCCAAAACTTTGTGAATCGAAATATCGCAAAATTATTGTGGCAATGTTACAACAATCAAGTGGCGGCTGTAGTAAAAAGCACATTTCGATTTAATCAGCATATGCAGAAGGAAGCAAAAAGGCAAGGTAATTCAGGTTTGGTATGAAAGTGCAATAAAAAAGAAAACAACGGTTTTTGTATTATTTGTTGTGTGGGTTAGTGTTTTCCAAAATAAACAGGCTTATAGTCGATGTTTATACTTCTTAGTCAAACAACTGGATCCCAAATGGAAATTGCGAGTTGCTTAGCATTTTTTCTGTCATTTGTTGTTGTTGTTGTATTTCGACTCTTCATCCATTTAGATTACAAATATGTTTTGGACATAGTTTAAAATAACTTGCTTAATTAAATCAACACTGGCGTGGCTACAAAAGGTTTTTCCTGTTTTTCTTTTATGTTGCATGCCTGAATGTTTTTGTAATATTTAGCCACATAAATTTAGATTACCTACATCAATAAGGTGTGAATATTTATTTCATTTCGATTATCCATTTTATTGGTTCTTTCGTGATTTTGGTTGTGATTCAATTTTGCTAAAAAACAACTTCCTGTTCGCTCACTTGTTTTGGGATTTGGTACAATTATTTTTAAAAGAAAGATGCGATTTTTCTCCAAACTCTCCGAAATATAATTCGCAGGTCGGGCCATATTGGCTGCATACAAACATATTATTTTGTATTTATAGGGTGCACTCAAAAAATCAGCAAATGGAGGTTGTAGCCGCTGAATTCACTCCATCTTCACTTTATATCATTATATAGAGAAAGAGTAAACTTACGATGGAAATTTACGAATGTGCTTTAGGTTGGAAGGGATGACATTTTTGCTCTCTAATTTTAAAAATCAGTTTGAAGAACTAGCCTACAGGTGCAGACTCATCACTTGAATATATTTTTGAAAAACTGGCCACAATAAGAAACGTTTGGTGCATGTTTTTATTTCATCAACACTCGTACAGCTTAAAGGCAGCGTGAGCCTTTTTATCATTCTCCAAACCTCCTTTTATAGCTGAAAATTGTTGTACTTCAAGTGTCCCTTTTGTTCTCTAAAGAAATTAATTTGTGGGAATTGAGATTCTTTAAGACCTTCGGCTAAGTGGTTTTTAATCATTTTGGTTTTATCTAACAGTTCTACAGGGTTCTAATTTTGCATAAAGCTTACCGTGAAAGCTCTAGGAGTAACATTTTACAAATTAAGGTCTTTAGAGCGGTGGTTACCATCGTAAAAGAGTTTACTGTTTCTACTCCACCCTTATTTTACTGGGCAGTAAAGATATGCGAGGTGTCTTCATAACGTACAATTCACAGGATCATATGTTGGTTACAATACACAAGTTGAAATAGAATTTACAATCTGCATTTCGAAGATAAGCACATTCCACAAGACATAGCCAAATTTTCCGCAACATTCTCCATTTCGAGGTAGGAATCACCGTTACCTAAACGCTGAAATGTAAGTCATGCCTACTCAAATCTTTTGCCAATGCAACGAATCGCATATGCGTTTGGAACTTTTTATCGCTTAGCTACAGACTAAGAGTTTCTATGGTCGCTTTTATTTTCTCGCCAACTCATTTGAAAGAGGAAGAAGACAAAATTCAGTCTGAGTTCAGAGATGGTCTTCTTCAAGTGGGCGGAAAAATTAAGAAGATTAACCTCCCATTTGAGGAAATTGTATAACCTTGCTTTTTTTGACTGATCGTCTTAACGGCAATCTGATCACTAATGTCACAGAAGGTGTCAAAAACAACTGGTAAATCTGAAGTTTGTATCTTCCGGATAGGAATTTTGATATAAACGGGCAAAAATGTATTTTTCAGACAAAATTTGTTTCAAAATTTTGAAAATATTTACTGAACCCTATCTTGGGTGGCTTAAAATTTGCTAAAAAGGATATTCAGTTTTAGGCCACAAATTCCTACTAATTCAAATTTTTTTTTTACTAAGTACAATACAACTCCTATAAGACGGAAACCTTTTATAACGGAAAGAAAATCCCTGTTTAAATCATTTTATATGAAAAGTTGTTCTCAGTAAACGAAAATCCTTTTGACTAGAACGGAATTTAAAAACTATGTGTTTTATTACAAAACTTCATACAATTTAAAACTCCTCTAAGACGAAAATTTTACTGTGTAGTTTTCGCGAAACATAATTGTATGATGAAAAATTCAGAACAGTTTTGGACTTATAATCTGCATACTTTCATTTGTCTCACTTGGTAAATACTATTCAATGATTGGCCTATACATATATTAACTTCAGTCCACAAGGACTTTAACTTAAGAATTGGGGTTGGGTTGGGGTTGAGTTGAGATTGAGTCAGTGGGAATTTATTTTGGGATGATTTGAAGGTTGAGTTGGAAGTTAGCTTTAATTATTTTGGAATAAGCTAATGTGCGAGGCTCATGTAAGGACGCAGGAGTTTTTGGTTGGGCTGAGAGGAACCGTGTTGAGTTGGTATAGTTAGGCATTGAGTTTAGGTTTAGTTAAGTGCTGAGTTTGACTTTGATTGTTGTTGAATTGATCATTGAGTTGAGGATACATTTGGGGACTGACTTGGTGATTGCATTTGAATAAGCGATCAGCGTCCTTCCTCTTTGTCTGAGTTGCCTGGTTATTTTAAATACAGATCAAATTCCTGTCGAAGGTGCGTTAAGAATAAAAGGAAGCTGCATAACGAAAGCGATCAAAGGGCGTCGTAAGAATGGTAGAATTTACTTTTGATTTGATGAGATTTGGTGTAGAACCTCAAACTAAATAATATACAGACATTGCGTCAAGAACAAACTGGTTAAAATACTATGGAGGTAGGCATTTTAAGTCGAGAGGTAGTAATGTGCAATACAGTCGAACGAAGAAAACCGCAAAATAAAATATTCAAAAAACGGAATACATAATCTCTCATAATATTCTCATTTATTATTCGACACAACAACAACAACAACAACATCAAATTAAGAGAATACAAAACAAATTAACAACACTTAGTTATTATTCCTTTTGTTTTAGTTTAGTTTAAATTTTTGATTTGAGTGATCGGCTCCAGCTGTGGAAACGAATAACATTGTAATTACATTTACATACTTTTAAATTGATTTATTGAAAATTAATAAATATAACAATAGATAGGTAAGGTAATAAATTTAATTTGTTTTAGTAAATTGTAGAACAATTTGTAGAAGATTTAGTATTGTGTATTTTATAGCAATGAGTTAAATATACAGTGACAAGCGAAAGTGATCACTGATGACCTTTGCATGTCTGCAATAAATATCAATTAACATTTCGCTTACCTTGCCTTTTTCTTTCAAAACCTCTTCAATATGCTTCAACATACTTGTCATTATTTTTTGGGAAATTTTGAAATTATTTATCGTGGCAGGAGGATCCATTAGTTGTTCAATATTTATAATAGATTAGTGATATATGTCTTTTGGGAATTATCTTAAAAATTAGATATAAAATCGGTTTGAGAAGGCTAGTTGAGTTCCCTTAAATTTTTATTTTCAAACCATATTTTTTTTTTTGCAATGGATTTAAATAGTTATATTGCTGTAATATAATGTAGTGCACGTTGCAATATACCGTTTATGATTTGAGTATAGGCATTTTTTATTCCGATAAATTGAGTTATCCAAAAATTACGAGTATCTATGTGTATCGCAACGGTCATTCTCAAAACTTCATACTGCCGCCGGCATATACATACACTGGGCAAATTAAAAAACGGAACAGAAGTTTTCTTCGAAAAAAATACCCAGATTGGAACGCTTGTATCTTGGTGAAATAACACCTTTAAAAAAAAAAATTTGTTTCTAGTTGAAGGAAATTTTGTTTTCTTTGCGATACTAGAATTTGTTTTATTTTATTTTCTTTTTTTATGACTTTTTTGAGTAAAACAAAAGTGCGGCCACTCCTTGTTGAGTTATTGAAGTTTTAGAGGAAACGTATCAAAAAGTGTATACACGTTACCAAGTACATTTTTTTACATTTTTTTATCTTGTAAACTTAGCACTATACGATAAAATTTTAAGTATTTTCAAAAAAAGCAGTCCCAAGAAGTTTGAAGTAATGTACCAGTATAAAAACAGATATCAAAACAGATGATAATAAATCGGTTGAAAGCTTATCGATTAAGATCACGTCGACCACAGACATGCTCTATAGGGTTTAAATCTGGACTTCACGGAGGATGGTTTATTAAATTAATGCGGTGCTGGGCCCAATGCTGGGTCCAATTTGCCTTTTCATGGAAATCCTTGAATAAAGCTTTAAAATGTCTTCCACATATCGTGCTGGTGTTGAAGCTGCATGTTGTATTACTACCAAAGCAGTCTTCTAATTCCACGAAAACCAACCCAAACCATCACCGAACCCCCATGAAATGCTACGACTGGCACCACGCAATTAGAGTTTAATCGTTCTCCTAGTGAACGCTGCATCGGCCGTCTGATGCATACAAATTGAACCGGGATTCATCCGAAAAAGGACATTACAGCAGTCCCTTTGAGTCCAATTGGCATATTGTAATGCATAATTTATTCGTTGCCGACGATGATTATCAGTCAGATACGGAACTCTAACTGGTCGACGTGATCTTAATCGATAAGCTTTCAACCGATTTATTATCATCTGTTTTGATATCTGTTTTTTTACTGGTACATTATTTCAAATTTCTTGGGACTGCTTTTTTTGAAGATACTTAAAATTTTATCGTTTAGTTTACAAGATAAAAAAATGTACTTGGTAACGTGTATACGCATTTTGATACGTTTCCTCTAAAACATCAATAACTCAACAAGGAGTGGGCGCAGAGAAATTTTCCTAGGACATTTTTACAAGGTTTCTAAATTCTCTATAAAATGGCCGGTTTGGATTTTTGAATGAAATATCGAGCAAGTTCGTTTAGAGTTTCAAACAGCAGTAAATTTTGTTGTAGACACCTTTTGTTTTACTCAAAAAAGTCACAAAGAAACAAAATAAAATAAAACAAATTCCAGTATCGAAAAGAAAACAAAATTTCCTTCAACTAGAAACAAATTTTTTTTTTTTTTTTTTTTTAAAGGTGTTATTTCACCAAGATACAAGCGTTCAAATCTGGGTATATTTTCGAAGAAAATTTCTGTTCCGTTTTTTAATTTGCGCAGTGTAGCTGCATAGACCATTTTTAAACAACTCAATTAATCAGAAGTGTACACAAATCAAAAACATTACAGTGCACTATATTTTAATAAAATGATGAATTTAAACCCACTGCCAAAGTATGGTTAAAAAAAATAAAAAAGCGTCATCATTTTTGCTTGTCACTGTAGGAAATAAGGTCAGATTATTTATTAGCAAATTTCCGTTTAACGTCAAATCATAATTATCTGTGCAGTTCTATTTTACCTGGAAATATATGTTCCAGGATTTAAGATGAAAATTATTGAATTCCATTATTGCTTTTACAACTAAAGTCGGATATCAATACTTTGTAAATGGTGCAAAAACGCATAATATTAAACAGGATGTGCTGTTATAATGTAAAATTTAAAAGTAGGCGTAATTTTGGGATAAACTGAAAATTGGGAAAATTTGGCAATAGTTCGGCCATGTTTCTTTTGCACAAACTTTTATAAATTTTATAACATTATAACTTTAATTTCAATAGTTGCATGTTTCTATATCTACATTTATAAATGTATTTGTTTGAATTGTTTGTATCTGATCTGTACCATTTGCAAACCAATTTTTAAAAATGTTATAATCTTGTTTATTTAATTAAAAATATTTAGATCATTAACACAAGGTTTAGATGATGAATGGCAACCGTAAAAGCACATATAAAGTTTGTGGGATAAAATGTGCAGTTTATTCTAGAAAATTATCTAGAAAAAGTAATCCTGAAAGAAAAATTTTTGCTTTTCCTTCGGATAGAGATCTATTTGATGTTTGGATTGCTAAATGTGGTTTAAACGAGAGCAATTTACCAAAAAGACTGCAGGTTTGTGAAAAACATTTCAATCCTAAATTAATCGGAAAGCGTAAGCTTAAAAAGAAATCAGTTCCAGAATTTTATTTAAAATATCAAGACTTGAAAACTGACGGTGAAGTTCTGGAACGTTTTCAAAATATAAAAACCTATTCAATCAAACACAAAGATGATGCTTGCAGTTCAGCTATGGTTTCTTCCTTCCAAGAATATGATAAAATTTCTTCTTCTTTAATGATTGAGAAAGAAAATATAGCAGTAACGTGCAATAAATGCTTAATAAACATAAAAAACTGTTTTTATTATAAACGGAAGTATGAGGAATCCGCAAAAATAATTCAATCTTTAAAAGACAAAATCGTGCTTAGAAGAAAACAAAAATTTAATTTTAATCGTCTTAGTATGCAACGTCTCAAGAATAAAATAAATCAGCTAAGGAAACAGTCCGTATCCTTACAAATAGAAACCTTGCCCAATTTAAGTTCACATGCAAAGGAGTTTGGGAAAATGATTTTATCCAAAAAACCTAAAGAATGGCTGATGGAACAGAAAAAACTGGCTCAACAAATTTATTTTAAATCACCTGCGTGTTATAATTTTCTTAGGGAAATCTTAAATTTCCAAATGCCATCCAAATCGTCGTTATGCAGATGGACATTAATAAAAAATTTAAAACCCGGGTTAAATGAGTCCATTCTATTGGCATTAAAAAATGAGGTCTCGATTATGGATACAAAGTCAAAAAAAATCATTTTAATTTTCGATGAAGTTTCAATTCGGCAAGACTTAGAGTATGATCCAGTTTGCGATGTAATCGATGGTTTCAGCCAAACAAATAATGAGAGGTTCGACAGCTTAGCTAAATATTTAACTGTTTTCATGATTCGCGGGCTGAATTTGTTTCCGATTATTAAATAACAATTTTCAATGAATATATTTAATTATAAACAATTTGTTACAATTTATGTTATTAGCGAATTTCGTATAATTATATAAGAATTATTGCCTCTGTATTTAATTTTTTATTAGTAAGCGCCTTTATTATTTAAGAATTGTTTCTTCTATCGCCGTCACAAATGTACTGTCCAAAATTACAATAATTTTTACACAAAAGAGCTTATACAAAAATAATAATTTGACAGCATAAAGTTCTAAAGCTTTTATATACAATAATTATGGCATGATTCCCGCTCACAGATGGCATTATTATCAGTATTACATAGAAAAAATCCGGTGTAAACGAGGAACAATTAAATTGACTATGTTTCAAAATATAAACAAATATAATATTTTGACGTTTCAAAATGAACAGTGACTATAACAAAACTATACGTGGGTCAATTGGATAAGTATTTAAATTTATATTAACTTATTTAACTTATTTCTAAAATGATTAATGGAATATTTTCTTTCAGGTTGTGGCTGCTGCAATGAAGACACTCAACAATACAAGTTTCAGTCCTCCTGTAATTCAGCTGCATTGACACGGGCTATTAAAACCTTACAAATTCATGATTTCGTATCATGCTACAGATAAAAATATGGATGGGGTAACATTATCTGAAGTTCTTTTAAGCACTATTAAGGTATTGATTGATGTAGGCCTCGAGGTTATAGCCATTGTGTGCGATCAGGGTCCAAACAATCGAAAATGTTACAGCCAACTCGGAGTGACTGAGATTTTGCCTTATTTTGAATTAAACAAACAGAAAATTTTTGCGCTATACGATCCACCTCACTTGATCAAGTCGGTCAGAAATAATTTATTAAGTGGAGACTTAGAAACTCCGGATGGAATTGCCAGTTGGGCTATTTTAAAAGAACTAATTGAATATGAACAAAATTGTAGCACAAAATTATGCCCAAAATTGACATCTCGTCATATTTATCCTAACGCTTTCGAGAAAATGAGGGTAAAACTAGCAACGCAAGCATTAAGTCGCACAGTAGCCGCCGGCATAAGAACCATGCATGAGTTCGGCACATTCTCGAATAACTGCAGCAAGTTTGCTCTCTCAACAGCAAATTTTATAGAGAAAATCGATAGATTATTCGATAATTTAAATAGCAGAAACCTTTTCCATCGGAATCCTCAAAAATGCGGATTACAATTAAATAATTCTATTTACAATAATTTGGAAATGATGTTGGATTATTTTCAAAACATCAAGCCGCATAAAATAAACCTATATATTGCTTAACTGGAATGCGTCAAACAATTAGAGGGTTATTATTAATGTTAAAACAATTAATTCAAAATTCGGATGTTGAATATATTTTGACATCTCGAGTAAATCAAGACCCGATCGAAATTTTTTTTGGTTTAATTAGACAACGGGGTGGCAACAGTAACAATCCTTCCATTTATGATTTTAACCAACTTGCCGCCAAAATTATAACAATGAAATTTTTGGAGAATTCTTTTTTAACAAATTGTGAAGCAGATCAAGATGAACTATTGGTAACAGAATTTTCGAACCTTCCTGAACAAAGCTGCAATACGCCTCCACTGCATGAAATAAGTAACATCGATGATACTACCTTTGAACAAGACGAATTAGATACTGTTATAATCGAAACTCCTTGTGATAGTCAGATTGAAAAAATAGATGATTCATCTCTAAAATATTTTATAGGGTATATTGCTTACAAAATGTTAAAAAAAAAGCCATGTTTAAATTGCAGGAATATTTTAATCAAACAAGATGAATCAATTAAAATGAAAAATAAGTCATTTATATTTTTCAAAAATTATACGTGTAACACGCAATTTGGATCCCTTCATCCACCAACTGAATTATTTTTTAAAATTGCAAAACTTCATATAAATATTTTTTTCAAACATTTTTAAAACAAAAGCACACTTTATAAATATTAAGAGACTTATATCCGAAAATTGTATAGCAGTTACTAAGAATAATGTGGAATTTAAGTTTTGGTTTGAAGAACAGAATCCATGTAATTCGCATAATTTAGACCTACTCGATTTTATGCTCCTTGTTCTACTAAGAAAACATAGTAAGTGGAATGCTAAGAAGTACAAAACAAATCCTCATCAAAATTCTCATTCTCATCGCAAACTTAAAATAATAAAATCTTAATTTTACTTAATTTTAATAATTTTATGCATAATGGTAAAAAAATTATTGATTGAAATACTAAATATACCATATACTCGTACATATGTAATTTTGAAATATTTTTGTTCTGTTTCATATAAATTAATGTTAAATTAGCTGCGTAAATTATTGTTTTTATTAATAAAATGAATATTATATTTATATAAGCTTTTTTTATTATTGATGTTTTAAAAATTTATATTGAAGACATTATCTGTCAACTGTTGATATTATACAAATTCTTTAATTTTTTATTAAACCTGCTGATGCTAAAATTTGGTTTATTATTTATTTCCTGAATTCTCCTACACAATACGCTGGACCTGCTGAAAGGTATCAAGTACGGGATATACGGCACAACCACAACTGTATTATTGCATGAATTAATATTTTATAATTTAATCGTACAAGTACTTCTTCCCACAATTTATCACATCCTTTTGGTCTGAGCAGCTGTGCTGAGACCAGTTTATGGTGCTCGTTCAATTTACGATGTATATTTTACATCCAAATATAATGTGCATACTACTAATATACTTTTAGCAAGTATTAATAATACCCACAGAAATTATGAACAAACTCACCGCTTTTCGGTTGTGTTTTAATTTTATTTCGGATGTTTGTTGTAATAATTCATTCATTTATTATCATTCATAAATTTGTATTCCTTTTTACAATTTTTACAAATATGTACAATTTTCATACTAATTCACGACACTCGATGATAAAATAATTGAGAGCGAGAAATAGAGAAAACAGGTAATACTGAGATTACAAAATAAAATTGTTAAATTTTGCTTTTATTTAAGTATTTAATTGAGAGGGTCTACTGTAAAACTAGTTTGTTGTTGTTTTTTGCTTTTTTACTAATATGCAATGTCTATAGTATTTATTAGTCTATGGTAGAACGTTATTTTTCTACAGGGTTAACTTCAATACCGGATTTGGGGTAAAGGTCAAGGTCACTATTATGACAAACTTCAAAAAATTATTCGAAATGACTAACGGCAGTCAACTCGCGTAAACCACCATAACTCTCGAAAGAATTCGTTGGTAGTTTTGACCCTTGTCATGCATTTTGATTTTGCCTTCATCAGTGTTAGCTGTGAGGGCTATTTTATAAGTGCCTTATCTCATCAGAACATCAGAATAATTGTGGCTTCATTTGTTTGTCTTTCAATAACTCTACCTCTTAATTTTTTTTTCTCTAAATGAAAGTGAAGAAAAAGGGTGGATCGACCCTCATGGATGCATATGAAGAGGAGGAATTGGAAGGACACTTTTGTCCAAATTAGCCTCTGGTACTGATATCAATCGATTTATTTTGTGGCAGCGAAATCCGCCAAGATTCCGAAAATGCACCTTGCTAAACGTTCAGGGCTACGGTGATTGGCTGAATGCCCCGCTGCTAATTGTAGCCTGATTATTTCGGAAATGGTTTCTTCCAAAAGAGATTCTGGATGAAAGCAGTGCTGCAAAAAAACAATTTTGAATGGAAATGGCCCACTCCGCTCAGTGCCTCGATCTACAAAAGTTTCTTGTGCAAATGATGCTAACGAGGAGAAGCTTCTCTTTGTCCAGTTAAATTATATAATCTGGTGAGAATAGTCTTTTAACTTACCCGAGATAAAACTAACTACCTATTCGGAATTCTTTCCCATAAAGCCGTATCCTGAGGGGAGTTTTTTGGTAAACGTCGACACCAATTTTTTGTGGACGATATTCTGCTTTCAACCCGGACGAAACGAGCTTAAGAATATCTCTTTGTGGTTCTTTTATGGTTCAGATAGTCAGGTTGGTGTCGTTATTGAATTAGATTAGCTGGATTTGGCCGAAATTTCCAACTTAACGTAACTGTTTATTGGTTATCAACACGCTAAGAATAACGTTCCGCGTTCGGAACCAAATTTGCTCACGAGAGGCTTCTCATTGTCAAAATTATGCTTCAACGAGGACACCGTTGGCTCAATTAGTAGCGATTGTCACGTTTCTGGGAGATTGAGGGATGTGTCATACCCAAATTTTCTACCATAAGCTTTGTAAACAAAAATTGGTTTGACAGCGTGTTTAAACCGACCGACCTCAATCGGGTTTAATAATTCCAATTGTACCAGCATCGGGTTACCCATTTTTCAAGCGAGGTTTATACCGACATAACAATTTCTGCACAACATAATTGGAGCAAGGAGGCGGCAATTCCAAGTGGTTCCCCAACAACTTCTGAAGTATTCGAGCTGATTCGATACCAATTGGTTCACGTTTTGTGTGATAATTCGTCCATCGTAGCATCGTAAGGGTCGACATATCGAAAAAATGCTGTCACAGTTCATGGAATATTCATCCAGGCGAAAGGACTCGTCCGGAGTGAACTTCGCACGCATCTTTCGGCACTCAGTTTGGAGTAATAAATTTTGACAATTTTGATATAAACTGGCAAAAATGTATTTTTTCAGACGGAATATATTTCAGAATTTTGAAAATTTTTACTGAACACTCTATCTTGGGTGGTTTAAACCGGTAAATCTGCTGTTGAAAATATTCGGTTTGAGCCCACACATTCCTAATAATACAAATATTTTTACTACAATACACAAAACAACTGCAATAAGACGGAAATCCTGGAACCGGAAAGGCGCTTAAAAATTAGGTGTCTTACTTACAACTATAACAAGTAAAACTCCTCTAAGACGGAAATTTGGACAAATAATTTACATATTTTCCTGTTTCACTTGGTGAATACCATTCAATGATTGCAAAACATTTTGTTTATCCAAAACCATTTTTCTCTTCGTTTGAAGGTCCCTGAATTAGAAAAAAAAAAATCCTGTGCTCACGGAATCATGAGAACGGCTTGTCCTATTTTTTTTTTTTTTTTTGCAAATTTGTTTCTATGGCTAAGGCGGAGAATTCAAAAGCTATTGAAACCTTTACGTCAAGGGGGGCAGGTAGTACCTGCGATTCAGTTTAGCCCAAAACTACGGTTTATTAATTGTATATTACATAAATAGCAACATGAAACATTAATCTTTGCATATTCGATCATTTTCGATGGAAGCGGCGATATCTGGTTTGAGGATTGAGTTGTTGAGTTGAAGTTGAGTTGGGGTTGAGTTTGAGTTAGCTTCAATTGGTTTGAGTTGAGTTTAGGTACGCACATGATTTTGCTGACCACGCTGATTTGGATGTTGAAGCGATGAGTTTGGAGTGGGGTTGGGTTAGGGTTGTGTTGAGGTTGAGTCAGCGGTAAATTATTTTAGGACATATTGAGGGTTGAGTTAGAATGAGTTGGGTTTGAATGAGAGGTTCTGTTGGGGATTTATTTGGGATGAGTTGAGGGTTGAGTTAGAAGTTAGCTTGAGTTGAGTTCAGGTGCAGTTGTATTTCGGACTATGTTGATTTAATTCAACGTCCGGATAAATTGTTGGTGAGTTCAATATTAGTTGGATTTTAGGTTGAGTTTGATTGATCACGCTTTTAGTTGAGTTTGAGTTGAGCCAGGAGGTCATTTGGTGATTTGTGTTAAGGTTGAGTTGGATTGGGCGTTGATTTCGGATTGAATTGGTGATTGTTTTGGGAGTGCATTTGAGGATTGATTTAGTGACTGCGTTGGGATTTATTTGGAGGTTAAGTTGGAAATTGAGTTGAACGTTGAGCTGGAGATTGAGTGTTAGGGTTGAGTAAGGGATTAAGGAGTTCAGTTAGAGATTGATTTCGAAGTTGGTCTTGAGGTTACATTGAGTTGATTTGAGATGAGTTCACGTATCGACGTAATTTTTCGGACCGAAGTTTTGATCACCTCGTGAGGTTTCAGCCCTTTATTTGTTTTCTTTACTTTTCTTTCAAAATCCCATTTCAAACTCTTCTAGTTACGTAGCCTTGGTTTTTAAATAACTAATTGCGACCTTCTCGGTGGTTGAGCAATGGGCCCCACAAAAACAATACAATAAGCATAATCCCCAAACTAAGGCATCAGGAACACCCTAAATTAGTGGAAGCAAACTAATCGTGGAATGAATGTACAGCACACACATAGGCCCAAAGAGTGTATACCAGTTTTTCAGCAACAATGCCTATTATTCCACTGAACCGTATGCTGTCTAATTTAGTGATAGCGGGTACATATTCCTTCGCAAAATAATCTTCGACAACTTGGAGGTCAAAAGAAAAACACTGCAGAACCTCAGAATCCGAATTTTCAAGCCTAATTCCATTTTTTCAACAATCATAGGAAGAGATCATTCCGTTTAACAGTGATGGAGTTCTGCCGATTAATTAATTCAGCATTTCAGCTATAAATATTTTTATTTGACTTTTCTAAGTGAATTTATTCAATATTTTTTGTAACTCGTTGGATGGCGTAAATATGATATGTCATCAGTACAGTAGGTGCGCACCCATCCCATCGTCTTTAAACGGTTTTATTAATAAAAATCTATTAAATTAAAATTATTATTACAACACAAAAATATTTTGAACTAAATACTTAATCATCCTTAACGATTTGATTTTTATGTGATCGATAAAATTATGTCAATGACCTTGATGATGCGCGCGTAAAATTGTTTGGTTGAAATGAAAGAAAATTAAATTCTTCACTTTTAAATTATAATTTATGATTGTCATTAAGTACTTCCTCAATGTGATTTGGTTAATTAATTGAATTTTCAGATATAGAGCAATAGAGTGTGCGTTCTAGCGCCGCAAAGTGGTTATATAAGAGGAAAAGTATTTCATGCCCGGCTGCATTTCAATTGTATTATGTCATCTCGTATAAAGTACTTTAAAAAAAAAAAAAAAGACCAACCCTTTCTTCTCCATTTAATTTGTTTGTTTTTTAAAGTAATTGATAAATTTTTGAAGGTCATTAAATTATTAATAGGATTAGAATTAGAATTTATGAATTAGAATGAACAATATATTCGTTGGGTACGAGTACGCCTCTCTTGGTACAAAATTGAAAAAAAAAAAATTTAATTGTTTGATTTTAATGAACCAGAACATGATAATAGATGAGGAGTCATAAAAAAATTGTTTTATTAGGCATGTTTAAGACATTGTTGTACATAGTTGTTCAGAAATTCTTTAGATATGATTATTCGACACACACACACATATGTATATATGATCATGACCGAGATTTATTTTCTTTTTTTTTGTTTCTATATTTTTGCAGCGCAACAAAGCATGGCTGGAGCAACGTGCCCTAATCAAAATGTACAAAAATTCTACACACAAAAATGATTATTATCGTAAAATTATTAAATTTTACGATAATGAATCAAGAAATCGGGCCGAAAATGAAATCATTTTCCCGCCAAAAAATCGACGACCGCATCAATATGAAAATGATTCGTATGAGCTGATTGAGGACAGTATAAATAATACGACATGGCCAACGAGTACAACAGCTCGAGTGCCGCAAACAACACGAACCACAGTTATAAGGCAACAAATTAGCTCGACCGTTGATGAGATGGATACAACAACGCCCTCCATAACTAATGCAACAACGGTGGTGGTAACACCTAAAAATGTAACTAAAAAACCGGTGGTGAGCAAGAAAAAAAGCTCGAAAAACAGTGGTAAGAAGGTAAATAAAAAAATTACACCAGCGACTACAACTACAACCAGCACTACTACCACTTCAACCACATTAAAACCATTGACAACTGTTATGCCCGTGAATTCCGCGGAGAACGAAACAAATAAAAGGATGGACCGTAAAAAAATTGTCGACTACAAATGGGGTCCATGGTCAAAGTGGGGAACTTGTTCACGATCATGTGGCGGTGGTGTAAAAATTCAGACAAGGCATTGTTTATCAAAAAGGTGAGTGATTAGCAGTATAAATTACGTCAAACTATTTCGATTGATCAATCAAAATTAAATTAACTGTCCAGCTGTTTATTTGTTTTTTGGTCTCTCGCATTTCAATTAATAATTTTTCGTACCGAATTAGAGACGGTTTGTTTAAAAATATGAATTGTGAACGGGTTAGACTAAAACAATAAATAAAAATTCCAATATAGACGCATATAAAAATGTTTTAAAACAATTAAATTTTTATTGTCGAATTTGACACTTGTCATATAGGCAATTAAAGTTTTTTATTGGTTTAGAAGCGGTTAATGTAAGTCATGTTGTGGATTTTATTGTTTTATTTATTTTTTATTTCGGAGAAATTTTAATTAATAAAACTATTCAGGCGTTAATCTAACTGGTGCCCGTGAACCTCAAAGGAACACGTGGCGATTTATTTATTATAGGCGTCTTGTTCACTGCTCTATAGATTACAATTTTTTTTTGAAACTTAGTTCGAAATAAGTTCTAACTAAATTCGGATTAGATTTAGCCAAGTTAAAATGGAAAGGAAATCAAACAAATATTTTGAACGGATATTGGGATACGGTAAACAATTTCGGTTGTTAAATATTTTCGTGCGAAAAGCATGATAAGCTTGCTGACGTTCTACAGAACAACGTCTCGATATTCTACTTGTACTTATTCAAAATTGAAATTGCACTTTGGCATCACGGGCGTCACCCGTAAGCATCAACAGTCATTTTTTCAAATATAACCACTCAATTGTGATATGCGGTATTTCTGCTTGGTCTCATTTAAAACCGTATCGTGGTTTTTTATTGTAGACAAACTCACGTCCTTCATTATCCGGTTCTAGCTCGTTATCGCTTTCGTTAGGCATTAACGTGTTTTTCTCGCAACCGGTATACGATATTCACTTGGTGTTTCCTCCATATTGTTGATGATTATTTCAACCCGGCTCCAGAATCTCTCCAATCCGGTGCGCCATGAAAGCTTAAGTGCATCTGAATATCTCTGATCTTTATTCTTATCCGATTATTCTCTTTCACGTGGGGCTGGACGGACAAATGGCCGGCACTTTTGGGTTCCCGAGTATGTTGAGTTAACTGATGTCATCTGCTTATTTAGTTTAAAGTGTGTGGAATCTAGATCCAATTCCATTGCCTAGTAGTGAGTTTAAATTTTTCATGTTGGATACTCTGTACAAGCCTGGACTGATAAAAGCACCCGGCCATTTTCGTCCCACTATTCATCGTATACATTTCTTCTACACAAGCATCGCATCTTGTTAATATGAAAATGCAAACTAGACTATTCCATAAGTACTGTAAATAGAGTCATTTACATCATATAGTCAAGGACGACGATGGTTGCTGCACGCACATAACGTCGATCGACATTCTAGACAGTGAAATTCAATTTTTGATCCGATTATGTCCGTTGTATGTGTGTAAAAATATTTTCATTTAAAAATATACAGAGAGGGAGGGGGGAGGGGTGAAACTTCAGGAGGTAATTAGAACTTCGGTCCGGAAAATTACGTGCATACGTGAACTCATCTCAAGACTTCCAACTGAACTAATAATCTCTAACCAACCCCAACTCCGCTTGAACTCATCCCCAACTCGATCTCAACTCAACCCTGAACCCAACCCCAAACTCTAGGCTCAACTCAATCATTAAACCAAGACGGTTCGAAAACTGCATGCGAACATGAACTCAACTTAATCTAACCCCAAACTCAACCCTCAACTAAAGTCTTAAATAAATTCCTAACAGAACCCCAGCTCAATACCCTGCTCGATCACAACTCAACCCTCAACTCAGCACCAAACTCAACACCCAAACCCAATATTCGAATCTACACGGTCCGAAAAACTGAATGCGTACATGAACTCAACTCAAACTACTCAAGCTAAATTCCAACTTGAAGCTTAACTCAACCCCCCCCCCCATAAATCGCCAACTGAACCCCTCACTCCACTTCATATAGCCCGACCACTGGACGCTTAACACACCCCAAATAAATCCCCAACTGAACCGCGGACTGATGTTCAATTTCATCCAACTCAACCCCATTTTAACCCTAAATGAACCCAAACTCCCCCGCAACTTATCGTTTAACTCAACCTCAACCTGAACGCCTAACCCTACTTCTAATTCAATATGGTCTTATTGAACTATTCAAACCAACTCAAGATCTACCTCTGGCTCACTCAAAAAAATCGCCAACTGAACTGCTCACTCAAACCTAACCCAACACAAACTCAACTCGACCTCAACCCTAAGTCAACCCGCAAATTGATCCCTAACCCAGTCCTCAACTCAACCCCAAACTCTTAAAAAATTGGTCAATAGCGATCGAAAATCACGTGGTAAGCAGGCGGTACAGTTGTGACAATTCGTATAGCAGGCTCTCCCTGGCGTACGTTCTAACAGCTTTTCAGTTCTCCAGGAACATCATTTTTGATAGGATTGTGTCAATCGGCCTTCCCAAAAGTGAAAGTGATTATTATTGCCCGTATATTATCCGGAGGCCTCAGGTTTTACGGACTACTGTACTTATCTGATGAAAGTACAACTCGGAATATACTTGAAATGTTCCGTTCAGTGAGTTATTCAGTTCTAATTCATTTCTCTTGATCTCTGGACAATCTATATTAGGTGAGGCTCCTTCATCACAGACCTTCGTAGCTTTCATCAATTTTGTTACAATACTGTTGTTTAAAAAAAAAAAATTAAAACTCAACTCTTTAATTTTGTTTACTAATTTAAGAAAAACCAAAAATTCTCCCTCCTTTTGATTCAATGACTTATTCTCTAAAAGTCTCCCCAAAAAATTCCAAATTCTCCCCTCGTCACCAGAATGAACCTTAAGAATGCGAGCAAGTGGCCACGATAGTGCCGGTAAATTTATGTCTTTGACGAGCACTACATCTCCAACCTTTAAATTGTCATGCTGAGTTCTCCACTTTGTTCTCTGCTTTGTAGGTTGTTGATGTATTCGACCATGTATCGTTTCCAAAATACCAGTACTCGCTTCTGGAGTTCTTCCCATCTTGTTAAACGGTTATTTGGTGTTGCTGAGTTATCGATTTCAGGAATTGACATGATGTTTCCAATGTCTTCAGTTACTGGAGTGAGTGGTCGTGAGTTGAGTACTGCCTCGATCTGACAAAGCAGCGTCGTTACCTCTTCAAACGTCAATCTTGACCGTTGAGTAATTCGAATAAGATGGTGTTTAACGGACCGAACTGCTGCTTCCCACAACCCACCGAAGTGAGGATACGCCGGAGGGTTAGTAGTAAATTTAAGCACATCGTTATCTGTCGTGCTCTTGTGAAGCTGTTGTTGAATTTGATTGAGCTTTCATTTGGCGCCAATGAAATTAGTCCCGTTGTCACATGATATGATGCTGGGAAGTCCTCTTCTACTGACAAATCTTTTTAGTGCCGCCAAGAATGCATCCGTAGTTAAATTGCCGGCCACAACAATGTATGCTTTGACGACTTTGGCTCCTCTTCCTGCTTTCGTGGCGATTTCTATCGGTCCCGCCATATCAAGTCCAGTGTGAGTAAATGGTTTTGTTGGAGTCACCCTTTCTGCTGGCAGATTGCCCATTAACTGAGTTAAAGGATGAGAATTTAGCCTACGACAGATAATGCAATCATTAGTAACTTGTCTTGCTAGTTTTCGTACTGTGATGATCCAAAATGATTGCCGGGACAGGTGGGATAACAACGTGGGCCAGGATGGAGGTAAGTGAGGTGAAGTTAAGATAATATCATTCTACTAAGGACGTGAGTATTAGGTAAAATGATTGGATGCTTTTGTTCGTATGAGCTTTCTGTGTATTTGAGGCGTCCTCCCACTCGCATTACGCCGTTTTCGTCTAAATATGGTGACAGATATGCTAATCTTGCTTTCAATATTGGGCGCCCTAGGTTGAGAAGTCGAAGTTCTTATGCAAAGTGTGCCTGCTGAACTAATTTGCACAGTTGGTGTTCCGCCCACTTATATTCGTCCGGTGTAATTTGGCCGTGTGGTACGTCATCCAAAATCTTAGCTTCCTGTGCGTCCTTGTTTTTGCATAGTGCACCAAATCGTTTCAAGTAGATTAAAATTCTCTTCATTTTATTGAATGATGAAGTTCGGTCAGCAATTATGGAAACCAAATCTTTATCCATCGTAACCTTGTGTACGTTTGCAGCACGTTCTTCTAAAACGTCACTACTTGGATATCTTTCGTCATGGGAATGTCCTTGTGGCCAGGTATGCTTTTGTTGATTGCGCCAGTGGGGTCCGATGGCACCAGAGAGAATGTGCCAGCAGATCGTATGGACTGCATCCTCGCAAGGCGAAATCAGCAGGGTTGTCGGAAGAGGATACATGGTTCCATTTTGTTGTCGGCAACATGTCCATAATTTGTGTAATCCGTTTTGAGATGAATACCTTCTACTTGGATGGATGGTGTGATAGCCAATGCAACACTATTTCTGAATCCGTCCAACAATATACAGGTATAGAAGGTAACCTTATGAATTCTATGGCAGATTTAGTTAGCATGTCCAACAGCAACGCACCACATAGCTCGAGTCGAGGAACAGAAATAGTTTTGATCGGTGCCCGCTTGTTTTGGCTGCAATTAATCGAACGGTTATATTGGAATATTTGTCAACTATTCCACAGTAGAGCACTGCAGCGTAAACAGTGCTACTTGCGTCTGAAAATCCGTGAAGTTCACTCGTTGAGGGTGTGATATTTATTAAGCGAGGAATGTTGATTTTCTCCAATTGCTTTAGATTGCTTCGTATAGTCACCCATGCATCTATGGTTGCTTGTGTCAGCGATTCAACCCCTTCAAGATGCAGTAACCACAACTGTTGAAATACTGATTTTATTGGAATGATGGCGGGAGCTAGCCATCCGAGCGGATCATAAAGACGGGAGGCTTCGGATAACAGGCTTCGCTTCGTGTATGCAGATGGTTTTGGTAATTCACTAACATGGATTTTAAATGTGTCCTTCGTGGAATTTAAGGTCGTCCACATAAAAATCATTTAAAATGGAGTTTGAAGCCTGTGGAAACTCAGATATTGATTCTAAACCAACCTGTGCAAGGATTCTTGTAGCTAGAAACGGAGCAGTAGACGTACCGTAAGTAACTGTTAGCAATCGGAAGTGCTTCAGTTGGTCGGCGGGATTTTCACGCCATGCAATGCGCTGGTAATCGCAATCTCGAGCATCAACTTTAATCTGGCGATACATTCGCTCTATATCTGCTGTGAATGCTACTGGGTGAAGACGAAAGCGCATAAGAATACTAATCAACTGCGGTTGCACTATTGGTCCCACTAATAACTTTGAATTAAGCGAGATTGGTGATAATGTGACAGCTGACCGATCGAATACCACTCTGACCTTCGTGCTTGCATTGTTTGACTTGACTATGGACTATGGTGAGGTAGATAAAAATGTTCAGCTGAGAGGACCTCTTGAGATGGAAGCTCCTCTAGTTTCCAAAACTTGCGTAACTTTCGTCAATGTTGAACTCCATTTGTAAAATGTGTGGATCAGTGCTTTAGAGTCCCCTCCTGAGATAATCCATCCAAAGGTCAGTGTTTTGTGCTATTAGGCCGTTGGGTTGTGCAATTTGTCCTTGTCGTAGAAGTTTGAAAAAATGACTTGCTCCCAAAAGAATATCCACATTTCAACACTGATGCTCCAGCGAATCGGTGATTTGTAACGATGTTAGCTCATGCCAGGTGTTTGTCACTGCACGGTTTAGGTAATCGTGATGTGAGCCGATCCAGAATGAAAACATCTACATCTATAGCAAAGTTGCTATCTACGCGGGATGTGATGGTAAGTGTTGTTCGACCCTTGGTGGTGGCATTCGAAGCTACACCACTAATGGGAATCCAACAGTTGTTACGGGTTAGCTGTAATTTTTTCACGCACGCTTCAGTAATTAAGGATCCCTCTGATCCTGCGTCTAACAGCACCCTGCAGAAGTGATTTTTGCCAAGTAAATCTCTAACCTTTACCAAGGCAGTTGGCAATAATGAGTATCTTTCCATCACTGCAGTATTTGTGGGAAGCGCTGTTGAGTGGTCTAGGATTGACTGTTCTGAACAGTCTTCTTCTTTGAGAGTATTCACGTTGGGTGCTTCCGAGAATGGAGCGAGGTATGATGCTTTCGTTAACATATGAAGCAACGTCGTTTAGATGGACAATTTTAAGAAGTATTCCCTTTGAATAGGCAATTGAAACATACCCGACCTTGGGCAACAAATTCTCTTCTTTGTTCTATTTCTAGTTCAATGTACTGCGTACAGTCGTGCAGTCTGTGTGGTCATTACATTTAATGCATCGGAGTATCGCATTAGCTGTGGCTGCGTTTGCATCCGTTACTTCAGTATGGTATGTCACGGTGGATGATTTAGCTGGCATTCGTTTGTGTTGAACAGGCTCACAGGTTTCCAACGCAGAGCATCTTTTTTCAATGAATGATATGAACGTTTTGAAACTGAGACCTTCCGTATCTATGCTTTTAATTGCCCATTGTTTGCGTGTCTCTTCATTCAATTTCTGCAGAATGATAAAGATGAGCCAAGGGTCCCGTTTCTCAGCGTCAGGGCCTAGAGCCTTCAAGCCTCTCATAACCTCATCAGTAGTGTCGCATAGCTTGCGGAGAGAGGTTGCACATTCCTTCGTTATGGTTGGTTGAGCGATAAATTGTCTGATGAGCGATGTGATCACTAAATCCTGGTTATCATATCGTGTACAAAGCTTGTCTCATGCTTCCGAATAATTAGCGCCTGTGACTGGTATATGCCTAAGTAAATTAGCTGCATCGTCCCATAGAAAGCTTTTCAAGTATTGGAACTTGTGGACATCAGTGAGCGTCGAGTTCAAGTGTACCGACGATCCAAATAAATCTTTGAATGATAGGAACTCATTATATTTGCTGGTAAAAAATGGAATATGTATTCGTGGGAGTTTGATTTTATCCTTTGGCATTGCTGAGAAGCTCTGCTCCCGCATTGTATCAAGCATTTCCCGTTGATGTGTGGTAAAGGCCCTCATGGTGTTGTTCAATTGTTCCTGAACGGCAGTAACCATTGGACTTCGTCCGTGTATTTGTTTCCGCAAGACTGCCTTTGCCTTTGTATACCGTTGCTCGAATGTATCTATGTCGGATAGTGTTTCGTCAATGGCTACGATTTGCTCGTCGTAGTCTTTGAACTCTTCATAAACCTTCTCGAGAAGTTGCGGGATGCAAAAGGGATTTTTCACCATCTGATTACGATTGGTGATGAAGATGAACACATCTATGACCCCCTGTTGAGAGTGCAGAATCCATGAGCTGACCCACCTTCCATATCAGCACTATAGGTTGGCATGAAGCAATGCAATCAATGTGCAGGTGGTTTATACAAAATGGGTCTATAGCCGTACGTCCTCGATTTGGCTACTAATGCGTAAAGTAGGACGGTAAAAGTAAACTGCGAAAGAGTTGGGAGTGCATTGAGCCCCAAAACAGATTGCATAGATTAAACACGATCTGATTTAGACATTATATCCAAATTATTATCTTAGAAATCAGAAAAGAACCTCCATTGTTGACACTCAGAACAAGGCAATGTCACATGCTGCCCGAATGCTAGGTAATTGTGACAATTTGGTACTATTACGTATGCCGTTGCAGAGGGCATCAGCTACTTCTTGAAGATGCAAATCCCACATATTATTAGTCAGCAGCACTACTCTGTGGTGAGTAAATTGGAGTCCAACGTGTGTGTACGTATTTACTTAAAAGATCTTGAAACAATTTCGATATTGTACGAAAAAAAGAGGAAATTCATCGTTTTCCAGGAAATTACAGATCAATGCTACCGAAGCTTCGCATAATGGTTTTAGTAGCACGAATTTCGAGTAATGACCTAGCACAATAATTATGAAATCATTTCCTCGTTTAGACTGCGCATATGGACCTAAGAAGTCAATATAAATCGTCTGACAAGTCTTTCGGCACTAGCCAACCGCCCCATCTCAGGCCGGGAGGAGGGGGGCGTAATTAACTGCCTTATTCATTTTGCGGGTTGTACAATTGGAAATTAATTCCTCCTAGCGACTCGATTGGCTTTGTTATTCCCCTGTGAGAAAGAGGAAGGTGGTACGTGTGCCCGCTCTATAAATGAATATTTTATTTGCATGGGAACAACCAACCGTCACTCAGGGATACCTGTGTCCTCGTAATGTGACCCAAAAGAGGGTGAAAACAATAATGTGCTATTTTTGGCGCAAACATATGAAATGGTTCTTCATTTGTAGTATTTTGCTCTGATTTAGATTCCTGGATCGCTTCAAGCCGAGGATCTCTTTAATGGGATGGTGAAAGCCGTCTTATCTCTAGATTACTTTTCTAGTGGGATCTACCAAAAGGCGGCTTTCAAGAGAGATAAGAGGTATGCATCTATTACGGTTACTTTATTCTGTTCACGGGCATCCAAACAGAAACGGATCTTGATGTTTCCCTTCGTCACCATGGTGATGGATGAACACCGAGAGCTCTAGCTTTCTTCGATAACCCCGAGCGATGAAATACGGTCCAATTCATCGTACATCTTCTTCTGTACAGCAGGTGATACCGCGTAAAACCTCTCGTTTGACGGGTTTTGCAGTCCCAACATCAATGACATTCGTAATCAGGCTAGTTTTTTCGAGCTCCAGTTGGGCAAAAGAAGGAAAGAGTTAATCATATCATTAACTTTAGCCTGATATGTTCATTGGTACCAAACAATTTCCAAAAATCAATTCCCAAATAAAGGGGCCGTTAAAACTCACTATGAATCTACGTTACGATTGTCCACTACCTGTGTTTATGATGGAGATACCGTTTAATGTTACCTGTCCATATAATCTTCGAGTTATGAGGATTGAGTGATTTTTCGGCAGAATGAAATGACTTCTCGGGAATGGCTAATCTACTTCGGCAAATTTTAAGCAGGATAGGACTGGCCAAATTTCGAGGACCCTGGTTCTTAGCTCTCCATTGCCCCTCGGCCCGTTTCCCACACAATTTAGGCATTTTGGGGTGACCGCGTCTTTCATGACATATTTGTAACAAGACCCGCGGGTAGGAGGTACTATGCATCGAAATTTTGGGGTCTATTTACTGGTACGAAAGGCCTTTGGATGACAGCAACCAGGGAAGGTAAATGCTGTAAACCGAATGGAATTGTTTGTAACTCTGAATTCATGGCGAGACCGGAATTGGATGTCAAGTTTAAAGTATGGGGAATAGCCGGCGGTGGTGACATATGCTAGGCAACTAAAGGAACAGGAACATATTTTGATTTTCTATCTTTTTTTTTTTAATCTATACAATCTTTTCTGGGGCTCAAGGCACTCCCAACGCTTTCGCAGTTTAATTTTATCGTCCTGCTTTACGCAGTAGTAGACAAATCGAGGACGTACGGCTACAGACCCGCTTTGTATAAACCACCTGCACATTGCATTGCTTCATGCCAACCTGTAGTGCTGACATTAAAGGTGGGTCGGCCCATGGACTCTGCACTCTCAAAGTCTCAACAGGGGGTCATAGTCCCCTATCGGGATTCGAACCCGGTACCTCCCGATTCAAACGCCGATGCTTTAACCACTGCGCCGTTTGCTCGGTATTTTTTTTTTTTTTTTTTAAATTTGAAAATTATTTTCCCATTTTCTCGGCCTAGACTAGTATATTGATTTTTTCCGATGACCAATTACCACAAATTCAGTTTTAACGGTATGAGAGGTTTCATTCTTAAATTCGAAAGTTTCCCTGCGGCAGTAGGACTTTTAAATAAATATCTGTTCTAAATTTTAAAATATCAACAGTATTCTTCCTAAGTAAATTGTATAATAGATTCGAATGGCTAATCATATTTATATAGAACTGTAATTATTTTAGACACTCAATTAATATTAATTTAGTAATGTAATTGAATCTGACTTTTTCTCGTATTATTCGTGATATACAATATTTATGTATATAAATCAATCAAACGAAATCTCTCCAATATATTATAAAACTACTTTCCGCTCGAAAGATTCAAGAAATTATTTATTTAGGAGGGCGGTCCATTTTTAATGTTAAAATCATCAAATTGTTTTATCGTATCAATAAAAGAAAATAATTTTCGACTTGTTAAAAATAATTAAAAGACGTTTAGATTCCCCTTCAGCCTGATGATTTATTTTCCCAACAAAATCGTATCAATCTCACATTTTCTGTTACAAATAATTTTTGAAATGATCAATTTGACACATATAATTAAAAGATAAAATGGATTTTGAAAATTGTTGTATTTACTACATATAATGAAAACTAATAAAACATTTTTTTTTTTAGTTTTGTTGGGTTCGTCCAAAATAAATAATAAATAAATCAAAATTAATCTTAATTTATTTTGAAACAATTAACCTTTATGAAATATTGAAACTATTTATCTATCTGAGCTCGTCGAGAACAGATACAATAAATTCTCCTCTATATTGTGTACAAAATCAAATCAAATATTAATTAAAAAACTAATAAATTAACATTCTCTTATTTAGTTTTATGATGATGGGCATCATCTGGTGAAGACGAGATATAATCAGCAAATATGACTTTTTTTTTCTGTTGTTTGTTTTTGTTGAGTTGACACATTAGAACGCTGCTTCCGGTTTAATAAATTTTATGGTTTTATATCAATTATGTGTGTGTGTCTATGTGAAGTAGTCAATGGATTTGATTCATTTGCGTGCGTATACAATTTATGATTTAAGGCGTGTGAAATGTGTAATCATTTAAGCGCCATTGTTAAAAAGGGGAATGGAATTTTGTTTAGATTAGAGACCATAACACATAATGTTGCAGTAAACAATTAACTGAAACCTAAGATAGTTCTGATCTATAGATAAACCAAAACTTTTTTAAACAAATTTCTAATTTTATCTAAAAGTTTGGGCACAACACATTTGGGCGAATAAATTACACTATATAATTTACGCAATTTTTTACACGTAAAAAATATGTAGGTAACTGCAGCAGGGAAACTTTCGAATTTTGAAATGAAATTTCCCACATCGATAGAGCCGAATTGGTGCTAATTAGTGGTCAGAGGAAAACATTGGTGCTAGTCCAGGAACCGAGAAAACAGCAAGCAAAAATTCAAGATTTCGCCTGAAAGACGATAAATAAATTCTTAAACTAAACCCGAATTACAGCAAAAACCGGTAAACATCAGTAAAATCAGTGATATTTTCAAAAGGTAGATTAATTGAGGAAATTTGTGCTTGGCCTAGAAAAACTAAATTCTAATATTTTCATTCATAAAATAAAGAAAATCGAAATTACCCTAAATGATACTGTATTGAAAAGTATTTAGTTGTTCAATAATATTTTAACTGAACAATATTAAATAAGTAGATAAGAAATGTTTAGAAATTATTGAAAAATTCCATTTCTATCACATAATCGACTCAACATATTCATAGACATATAAAAAATAGGCTGAATTTCTAATCCAGATTTGGCCCAGTTCAATTGAACATGACGAACGATTGATTGAACTAATTTCTGACACAAAATGTTCTATAAACCAACAAACTTAGCAGTTCTAATGATATACTCCGATCGGAAATATTCATAACTATCCGAAAAATATGGTGGCTGAATTTGTGCTAATCCAGATTTGGCCCAATTCCATTGAACATGAAGAATGGTTGATTGAACGAATTTCTGACATAAAATGTTCTACAAACCAACGAACTTAGCAGTTCTAATGATATACTCCGATCGAAAAATATGGTGGCTGAATTTGTGCTAATCGAGATTTGGCCCAATTCCATTGAACATGAAGAATGGTTGATTGAACGAATTTCTGACACAAAATGTTCTACAAACCAACGAACTTGACAGTTCTAATGATATACTCCGATCGGGAATATTCATAACCATCCGAAAAATATGGTGGCTGAATTTGTGCTAATCCAGATTTGGCCCAATTCCATTGAAAATGAAGAATGGTTGATTGAACGAATTGCTGACACAAAATGTTCTACAGACCAACGAATTTGGCAGTTCTAATGATATAATCCGATCGGGAATTATTATAACCATCCGAAAAATATGGAGGCTGAATTTGTGCTAATCCAGATTTGGCCCAATTCCATTGAACATGAAGAATGGTTGATTGAACTAATTTCTGACACAAAATGTTTTACAAACCAACAAACTTAGCAGTTCTAATGATATACTCCGATCGGGAATATTCATAACCATCCGAAAAATATGGTGGCTGAATTTGTGCTAATCCAGATTTGTCCAATTCCATTGAACATGAAAAATGGTCTACATGTATCTGGTGGTATGCCCATACTTAATCCAAGGTGGTAAATACACTTCCCGCGAGCTGGAATGAAAAATCCTAAAGATGCCTCACGGGATAACAATCTGGCACAGTATGTTCAATGACCGATAGTCACCACCCTGCTTTCATTCTCCGTTTTTCTTCTGTACTAAATGTAACGGACTGGACCATGCACTATTGCTAGGCCGACATCAGTCCTGTGTCATTATGTTTTCGAAGTGAATCTTATAGCAATGCTCAGCTTAGCCGGAGCTAAACGACGTATTTTATACGCAACCGGAGGTCAGTGGGTGACGTTATATTTAATGGACATAGGACTTAAACAATTTCGGGTAACTTCTTCGAACTTAGATAGTAACATGATAACAACCGTATGAATAACTGATTTGTCCAATACTGAAAGGCAGGGGACCTGCGGTATCGCGAGCGAACCAATGGTGAATAACGACGTTAAGGGATCGATGTTCCGTCGTTTCTGATTATCGACTAATATACCCGTATACTCTAAAAAACTCAGCCCCAATGATGGGCATAGCCACTACAATAAAATTCCACGAAAAGTTCCTGTGGAGACCAATATTCAACGAAAGCACACATGTTCCGTAAGCCTTGATGTGTGTTCCTCTTTGGCCGTGTATAAATTGAACTTTGGCGCTCCGTTCGAGCCATTACAAAAATTGGGAGGAATCACCGACACATCAGCACCGGGATCTATTAAAAATTTACTGGTTGGATTGGAATTATGTTTAACTATTAATAGACGACATAAATGAGCACAGAATAAAATTCACTGACATTAATAGATTGGGTGTCGACAAATAGGAACCCACTATTAACCCTTATGTTTTGTCTTTGTTGACAAACTTTACAGTAATTAACATTTAAATTTTTATTTGATATAAAATTATTGAGAGTTAAAAGCCTTTGAACTACAATTGGCACAAATGTTAAATTTTTCACTTTTTTGCCCGTATTGCAAAAATGCTCTATTTGAATTGAACCACAAAAATATTTCTCAATTATATAGGAAATATTGCACGAACAACTCATTTCGGTGTAAGTTTCACTATTTGTGTTATATTTGAAGCTAGCTATTTGGAAATATTTTGGAGAGCATAACATCCCTGTACTCGTAAACATTTTTTGAAGCCCGATTGTGTCTCAGCTGTTCGACAAAATGAATGAAACTATTTGAATTATTTGTAGATTGCTTAAAATCATCGTAAATTAGAGTTGCTAAAATAACCTGTGCAAGGTGTCGTGCAAGTAATTTATTATCACCTGTGCAAGTAATTTATTATTAATTTATTAATTTAATCTTAAGTAGACCTTATTCACCTTGTTTGTAATAATATGATTTAAGTGGGAATTCCATATCAAGTACGACACCCAGATATTTAACCTCTGTCGACAGTTAGAGAGCTAACCCTCCCCCCCCCCAAGCGCTATCGGCCGGAGGACAGTTTTCCTCCGTTTAGTAAAGAGAGTGCAGTTAACCTTGTTAGGATTTACCGCAAGGCCCACCTTCGTGCACCAATCATTTACTACCTCTAGGGCTTGTTGCATTCTTTCTCCTACTGTATTTGCGAATCTGTCCATAATCATAAAATGATAATGTTTGAGAAGTCTGAATTCCTCAGTTTTGTAAGTAATTGATCCATCACGATCAGCCACAATAAGGGAGGGAGAACACCTCCCTGGGGGCAACCCCTGGTGGCCGCTATGGTTATGGTTTTGTCTCCCCCGGCGGAGGGGTCTATACCCCTTGTTAGTGATTCTTCCTGAATTACCTCGAAACTAGTATTATCAAAAGCTCCCTGGATGTCAATGAAGAAGCGTAGTAAAATTCTTTATTCCGGAGCGTATCTTCGTCCGTTGTCAGCTCGTGTAGAGCTGTTTCTGTTTATTTCCCTACTCGGTAGGCGTACTGCCTAGAGTCCAGAGGGTATCTTTGGAGAGTGTTGAATCTAATACAAAATCCCAGAATTTTCTCCATGGTTTTCAATAAAAATGATGTGAGGTTAATAGGTCTATAATACCTAATCTCCTCTGGGGATCTTTTTTCCGCTTTTGGGATAAAAATTACCCGAACCTTCCTCCGGCATTTTGGAACATATTCCAAGCTGTAGTTGGCTCTGAAGAGTATAGTAAGATAAGGCAGCAAAGTCTGCAGGCCTTGTTGTAAAAAGGCGGGGTATACGCTGTCCTCTCCCGGTGATTTGAAAGGGCTAAATGATTTGACTGCCCAGCTTATCCGTTCCGGCGTAAAAAACTGCCTCGAGAACTTGTGAGCCCCCTTTTGGAACCAGATACGGATGTACGCTACTTACGTTGGATTCTTCCTGATCCCTCAGTACTACACATACTGGGAAGTGACCTCTCACTAGACATTCCAGAGCCTCCTCCCTGGTTGTGGTTGTCTCTCCACTTGGTTTCCTTACAGATCCTAAGGGATTCCTTTGCTCGAAGGATAGTGCCTTCTGGAGTCGACACGCTTTAGGTAAATTGTCTATTTTTTTACAGAAGTCTCTCCAGCTTAGTCTTTTACTCTGCCTAAGAACAATGTTGTATTGTGTAAGGGAATTCTGATAGGTAGTCCAATCGTTCGTCCTCTTAGCCCTATTAAAAAGTTTACGGACATTTCGTGTCATGTTTTCCAAGTTTTGGTTCCACCATGGAACATCCCTTGTGCCTCTGATACGAACCAGGGGTGTGCTTCAGTGGTAGGCATTAGAGCCCTGTACGGATACATTTTTTCGTATCTGTATATGATCCGCATCCACTGAAAAAAAAAATGTATCCGCATTCGTACTCGCTAAAAATTCTCATATCCGCACTCGTCCGCATCCGCAAAATAAAAACAAGTGTGGGAACTTTCAAAATTTACCTTTAAACCGTGTCGAAATCTTCGACAGAGTTTATCGTGGTCTGTAGACCAGCTAAGTTATCCAAAAGTCGTTATAGACTGGCCAGTTGGTGCGTTTTGGTATCCTTAACATCAACTCTTGTCTCGAAGGGATATTGATATCGAACCTGATGTACATATGATCTGAGAGGGATGCTTTATTGGACACATGACATTCGAGAATTGCACTGGAGGTACCGATGTCAGACAGGGTAAGATAGTACCTCTCTCCTAACCGCATTCGCAAACGTCGCATCACTCTCTTTATTGTTTATCTGAAAAGTTGTTACTAACACAGAATTCAAAACGTTGCTCACCTCTTAAATTGGTGTGATGAGTCGTGCAATAATTCACGAAGCTCTGTACCAATTCTGAAGGGAGGTCATTTTCATCACCGGGAAAATATGCAGAAGCGATGTTAATCTGCAGCCGTGTCGTAGACTAGCTTACTTGTATTGGCTGCAAAACCTTCAATCTTCCCATTGTTGGTTCAAGGCTCCTGTATGAGCGCTATATCCCAGTCATTAATCATAAAAAGACGGTTTAGGTTGTTTGTAGCCGTCTTCGATCGATGCAGATTAATCTGCACGAATCTCAGTTTTGTTGTTGTATGTAGTTAATTTCGTGTGTATCACCATGATGTGTTTTTTTTTCATTTCGTAGGCTCTGGAGAGCCTGGTTCACTTGAAAGTTGCTGTTGTGCCACCCTTCCTCTAGGGGTCAGCCCATGGCTTTTCTCGCTCTTTCGTGACGTGCCAGGTCTCCTGGCCTCCCCGCCCCAGTGACCCCACCACCGCGGCCAGCGTTCTCAGCCAAAGCTGCCTTTGACGTGCCGGGCAGATTCGGCTCCGCCACTCTCCCCTTGACTGCATCCACCTCCCTCTCCTTCTTTGGGCGGAAGTGTACACAGCCAAACATCCAGTTGACTCTGTAGTTGGAGCCCTTGAGTATCTCCGCCGTTTTATGTGAAACGGACACCATAATTTGAAGGATGTCGCCTTCTCGCTCCTTCCTTGACATAATCCTCCAATCTGCGTCTCTAAGTTCCTTATTCTAGATCGCCAGACGACGCCGTAACTTTTCGTTTGTCTCCTTACCACCTTGTGGTAGGTAGAGAAACATAATTTTTGGGCGAGGCAACTCCTTCTCCCCAACTACCTTCAGGGATGTTCCTTCCCATGGTTTAAGTGAGGGCACTGTGGCCCTAAGCCCCTCTGCCGTCTCTTCATCGGCAAAGTTGACCGTGAGCGTCCGTTTTTGATGCGACATCCCAGGAAATTTGGGCTAACACCATTTAACGGCAACTCCGCCACTGTGTCCATTATGCCATCCTGTATTGCCAGAATCTGGGCAATGCCCAGTTTTATTTCCGGAAAACCTTGGTCGGGAATCTCCAACCTGATAGCCTTCCCTGCATTACTATACGTTGTGGCCGTGTCGGCCCTGTTTTTGAGGCAACTCTCCTTATTGTCGCCCTCAGTTGCACCTTTTGGGGCGGCTTCCAATGCCTTCGGTGAAGGACTGGAAACACCCCCTCTTTTTGCCGCGATGCCTTTGGGGGTAGAGTCGTCATCCGACCTATTTCTTTTGTTTGGACAATTCTGTCCCTGATCTTCTCCTTATATTGCTGCAAGGCAGCGTCGCGGGGGACCTCTGACCGAATTAGATGGGACAGACGTCTCCTCTCGGCCCCACTGAAGCGTGTTATCCTCTTTGGTGTCGCCTCGGGCTCCAATTCCTCAATGTCATTGTTTATTTCCGCCGTTGTCGACGTGGATTGGGTATCCATTTCAGGCAATAGAGTGCCATGTATAGGAGAGCCCACCACTACGTCCATGCTAGAGCTTTCACTACTCCGATCTATTAATTTTTTGATCTCAGAAGCAGGGCCTATTATTTTTTGTTTTTTTATTAAATACATACAGGATGTCGCCTAGTATCCGGAGTTCCATACTAGCGACCAACTAACCCATGATCATTCATCCCTCGGCGCACGTGTCTCACCTTAGATTTGTTTTTTTTTTAAGGTTTATACCATCTTTTAGCGTCGTACTTTAGCCTGTTGTTCGGTAAACGAGCCAACAGTTTCCGGAGGTCACCACGAGGAGGTAGTACGTACACAAATGATAAATGTAACACATTTCGACTATTAAATATAATTGTATTTGAACAACTTCTTTCAGCTTAGTAGTAACACCACAGAATATTTTTGCTATGTTTCTTATTTCCGATCTAATTGATTTGATCGATCTGAGTACTAAAAAGATATGTAAAAACATAGATTTTTAGTACTCAGATCGATCATATCGAATATTCTGGGGTTTGAATCTGTACTCACTACTTTGTACTAAATAAATATCTTGGACACCACAAAACACGAAAGTTTTTTTATGTGGACATTTAGTACAACAATCAAAAGTTTTTGTTTACCACCATCTATCGTCATGATTCACAATTAACAAATTCAGCAAATTTTTGCTTAGACTGTACCATTTTGTTTTTCATGCTGTCTTAACTACAGACACACAAATTTTTACCCACTCTCGCACTCTAGTTCCAAACTCTTGACGCGACACACTCGCCATTTCCTAAAATATTTTTATACGATAAAATAAATACAAAAAAAATTTAATAATTATCGCGCTCACTGGTGGTGGATTTTATCAATTTCTGTAATAAATTCTTGGCCACATATTTATTGTGTACATTGAGAGTGTGGCCAGTATTAAAATTTCGAGTGGACATTTATTTGTGCCCCATCGTGCTGGATGCGAAGTGTTTTGCTCATAAATCATATGAGGCATACCAAACCATGACGAAAAATTTGGTTGGTACAAAACCATTTTTCTCGACGTTTTGAAAGCCCTTGAGTCTGAAAAAGCAAAACAAAAAAAAAATGTCCATCCGTCTGTACCCATGGTATCTCGAGAACGGCTTGTCCGATTTGGAATGTTTTTTAGCCAATCTGTTTCTATGGTCAAGGCGGAGATTTAAAAAGCTTTTGGAAACTGAACGTCAAGAGGGTGAGGTACCTGCCAAACGAATTGAACCAAAACACCTGATTATATAGAAATATTTACGAGTTTTATGTATGTATATGAGGGTTTGATTATTGAATTGGGCATTGAATTTGGCGTCGATTTGAAGGTTAAGTTAGGGGTCAATTTGAGGGATAAGTTAAAGTTAAGTTGGAGTTGTGTTGAAGATGTTGACCAATTTTTTATATATGTATGCTGGTTTTAAGATTGAGTTTGGCGTAGAGTTTGCGGTTGAGTTGAGGGTTACGTCCCTTTGCGATTTGAATTAGGGTTGAGTTGCGGTTTAGTTGGGGTTGAATTAGGGTTTAGTGAGCAGTTGAGCAATTTATATACATGGAAAGCTCACTACAACGGAACTCGACGGGACCAAAAAAGTTTCTCGTTGCAGTGAGGTGTCCGTTGAACTGAGGATTTATGATTTTTTTTTTATAAAAATTTTATTCGGATTCTATATTTTATCCAATTTTTAAGAAATCCAGAATTTCTAATGGAAATGGGATTCTCAAATGATTTTTAGACGAAGTTCTGGAATATGGCCAATGAGGACGGAGCTTGGCTATTTCTTAACCGATTATGATGAAATTTGACTTGTGCGTTGGAAATGGGATTCTAAAATGATTTTTTGATAACGCTCTGAAATATGGTAAAATGAAACTTGGCTATTCCTGAACGGATTATGATGAAATTTGACATTTGCATTGGAAATGGTCTTCTAAAATGATTTTTGGATAAAGATCTGGAATATGGCTAAAGTTCTTGCCATATTCCATAACTTCATCTAAACATCATTTCAGAATTCCATTACAAACGCACATGTCAAATTTCATTTATTTTTCTGGCCATATTCCAGAATTCTATCCAAAAATCATTTAAGAATTCCATTTCAATCATGTATGTCAAATTTCACTAAAAACGGCTAAGAAATGGCCAAGTTCCATCCTAGTTGGCCATACATTTAATTTGCTAAATGTTCAATTTGAAGTGTAAAAGGAACAAATTGAAGTGTAAAAGTTTCAATTTGAAGTGTACTCGTAAAACCTGTATCATCGCTGAAATCATCATCATTGAGAAACTTCAGTTGCATGCGACTTAAAAGTTTGTCCGTTCAAGTGAGGATTCCGCTAAATTGAGTGTCCGTTGACGTTTCATTCATTTCTTCACTCAATTAAATGTATTTTCAAACTCATCAGACATCTTAATTATTGGAAATTCTTGGGCATATCTGCAACCAGATCTTTATAGTTCTGAATTTTATGAAATATGAGCCATACAGGCTTTTCAGCATTTGTCACAGTTTTAATGAATGCCACATCTCGAAATATTTTCCGAATCTGAGGTCCCTCAAAAATCACTTCTTTCAATTTCGCATCATTCAAAGTTTGGAAATCTGTTCAAAAATGTCTGTAAGTCGTGAAATAACCGATGATAGTAACATGAAGCAGATTAACGATAAGCTGTGCAATCGTACACTTCGAACAGGCTTTATGATTTCTAAATAATCTCGAAAATCTCAAATAATCTCGAAATCAGAGAAATTCAAAAAAATTACGAAATTTCAAATCCAGAGACGCGACAAAATCTTTTCGAAATCGAATTTTCCTTACATTTAGTATAATTTTCCAAATAAATCGGTTTTACCGGGTTAACCGGTAATTTTGATTTTATTTACCATTTGTTATTTGTAATTTTGAATTTTTTGTTTTTAATATTTAATTAATAATTTTTAATTGTTAATGTTTAAATTTTGAATTTTAAATTTTTAATTTTTAATTTGTCACTTGCCATTTCTAATTTGTATTTCGTAATTTTAATTTTTAATTTGTAATTTTTAAATTTTAATTTGTAATTTTTAATTTATAATTTTTAATTTGTATTTTGTCATTTATAATTTGTCATTCGTAATTTGTAATGTTTAGTTTTTTGTTTTTAATTTGTAATTTTCGATTCGTAATTTGTATTTTTTCCTAATTCGTAATTTATGTAATTATTATATATTGAAATTTGTCATTTATAATTTTTAATTTGTAATTTGTAATTCGAAATTTGTAAATTTTAATTTTTTGTTTTTAATTTTAAATTTATTATTTTTAATTTTTAATGTTTAATTTGAAATTTTTAATTTGTAATTTTTAATTTTTGATTTTTAATGATAAAATTCAGGATTCGAATCTGTAATATACCGCAAATAAAATCTTAGCACTAGACAATACCATTCGAAATTCAAACAAATTCGAAAATCTCGAAAAATCTAAAAAATTTAAATTGGGATATTCTGAAGCACGAATGATATCGAGTAATTTGAATAATATCGAAAAGTCGGTAAATCTGTTCGAAAATATCTGTAAGTCGTGAAATAACCGATGATAGTAGCACGAAGCAGATTAACGATAAGCTGTGCAATCGTACACTTCGAACAGGCTTTATAATTTCTAAATAATCTCGAAAATCTCAAATAATCTCGAAATCAGAGAAATTCAAAAAAATTACGAAATTTCAAATCAGAGACGCAATAAAATCTTTTCGAAATCGAATTTTCCTTACATTTCCAAATAAATCGGTTTTACCGGGTTTACCGGTAATTTTGATTTTATTTACCATTTGTTATTTGTAATTTGTAATTTTTAATTTTTTGTTTTTAATTTTTAATTGTTAATGTTTAAATTTTGAATTTTAAATTTTAAATTTTTAATTTGTCACTTGTCATTTGTAATTTGTAATTTGTATTTTGTAATTTGTAATTTTTAATTTTAATTTTTAATCTGTATTTTGTCATTTATAACTTGTCATGTGTAATTTGTAATGTTTAGTTTTTTGGTTTTAATTTGTAATTTTCGATTCGTAATTTGTAATTTTTCGTAATTCGTAATTTATGTAATTTTTAATTCGTAATTTATAATTTTTAACGATGCAGTTCAGGATTCGAATCTGTAACATACCGTAAATAAAATCTAAGCACAAGACAATGCCATTCAAAAATCAAACAAATTCGAAAATCTCGAAAAATCTCGAAAATCTAAAAAATTTAAATTGGGATAATCTGAACTTCGAATGATATCGAGTAATTTGAATAATATCGAAAAGTCGGTAAATCTGTAATTCGTGAAATAACCGATGATAGTAACATGAAGCAGATTAACGATAAGATGTACCAATCGTACACTTCGAACAGGCTTTATGATTTCTAAATAATCTCGAGAATCTCGAAAAATCTCGAAATCAGAGAAATTCAAAAAAATTACGAAATTTCAAATCAGGGACGCGGCAAAATCTTTTCGAAATGGAATTTTCCTTACATTTAGTAGTATTTTCGAAATAAATCGGTTTTACCGGGTTTAGCGATAAATTTTGATTTTATTTACCATTTGCCTTGCCGGTAATAAAAAAAAATCGTCAAATAAGGAACTATAGTTAGGAAGGTATACTATATACAAATTGAATTGTATAGTAATTTGGTATTTGGGTCTTTAAATGCGTAAATATTCCTCTCGCTCCAAATTTGGACCAAACCATCCGAATTTTCACATCCTTTCTTTTGTTTTATACAAATTGTTTAAATCGAATCGATTCCACCTTTTATTTAAAAAAAAAAAGCGCGTTGCAGTTTTAGCCGCAGAATGCCTATAAATTGTAAAGTTTTTTTTTTAATAAAATATTGATCGTTCCAAATTAGAGTAAAATCAATTTTTTTGTTTCATTTCGGTTTGGTTATTGTTTCAGTTGTTTTGTTAATTTTCTTTTTTTTCCAAAAATAAAAAACATTTCATTTATACAATTCTATAAAAAAAAAAAAAAAATTGAACAATAAAATTGTACAACCAATAAAAATCACCACAAATTACCATTGTTGTACTACAATATTTATGGTTTTGTTGTTCTTTTTGGCGTTCATTGCGACAAATTTGGAATAATAATTCGAGTAATTCTCTCCTATTGTGTTGTGTTCTGTTGTGTTGGGGTCGCCTAAAGTGTACTCAACATATAAACGAACGGAAAATCTTTAATTCAATTTGTGGCATCGGATAAATACAAAAAAAAAAACACTGATTAGAAAATTATTAAGGCTTAATACGGTTACACAATAACAATAGTAATGAAGTACCCAAAAATGGTGTAATTAAATTTAATTAAATTGTGAATGCGATGAAAATTAAATTAAACGATTGAATTGGAAATAAAAACAAATTATACAACGCCAGCACACACCCAAAATCTATAGAAATTGCGCGATTCAAATCATTAGACTAAAATTTGATTTTGGTTTTTTGTTATTGTTGTTGTTGTTTATAGTTTGCAGTGTTTTTGATGCGGCTTTACCTTTTTTTATACTCTCATATGGATTGTGACGATGAGTCTGCGGCTAGACGCATGTTAATTTTTTCTTTCTTTTTTTTTTGTCGATTTCAGTTCCGATAAAGTGTTGACGCCTAATAATGATACAAGTCTGGATTGTATTGGAATTTTTCGACGGTACCATATATGCAACGAACAGGTAAAATACCGTTATTTTTTACACTCGTACGAGTTTTAGGTTGAGTTGTTTGTTTACATTTTTTTTTTTTTTTTTTGGTATAGAACTGCTCAAATATAAATACGGATTTTAGAGCGGAACAGTGTACCCATTTTAATACGCACGTATTTCAAGGAAAGCAATATGAATGGGAACCGTACATAAAAGGTATAAACAACAAGGTGGTGGAGAAATTTGACGTTCTATTATGAGTTTTTTTTTTTTTTTTTTAAATAATTTCAGACGATGCTGAGTGTGAGCTTAATTGTAAACCACTCGGAATTAATTATTTTGCAACGCTTAACGAAACGGTTATCGATGGTACACCTTGTGCCACACCAGTAGATATAGTTAAGCATACGTTGGCCGGTCGCGCGATATGTGTCGAAGGCGCTTGTAAGGTAAGTGAAATTTATTTTGTACTCGAGATGATTCATATTTGGTATTCTGCGAATTATTTAATTAAATTAAATAATTTTTTAATAAAGTTATTCAATTAAAATGAAATTATAGTTTGTGTGCACGCGCGCGCAAAATTATGATAAATGGCAGATTTTTGTTAAGAAAATATTGAATAATTAGATAATTGTTTAAATAATATGTACACACACAATTTGTTTTTAATTAAGAGATCAAGATAATATATTGTGAATTTTCTTTTTGCTTTGTTTTGTTTGTTAAGTAGAAGACGATGAATATTAGTCAGTTGACTTTTGGTTTGGTCAGAGTTGAATGATCATAAAAATATCAATTTTAATTGGAATTAATTTCTTTCGCCAATTTTAATGTCTTTTATGTATAATCTTATCATATGTGTTTTGCATTATTGGATGGTGATTGTATACGGATAAGTGTTCATTCGAGAAATTATTTAATTAACAGTTTATAGAACATAGTTGTTGTTGAAAATAATGGTTATTGTTTTTAATTAGTGATTGTTTCTCTCGTTAAATCGTAGCTCTTTGTGAAGACTTTACACGCGCATTCCGCCAATAATTACTGTCGATTTTTTGTTGTTTTTTAAAATAATTTTGCTAACACAGTTGTGTAGTTGACAAACTCAGAAATTGCAAGGTTTAGACTGAGACTCCCTTCTATACCAAATTACGAGGTTCATTACTGAAATCCCATCTCATCTACGAGTATGTCTGAAATCTAACCATCAGGTAAGAAACAGAATTTCTCAAATTTTAAGTTTGGTCAACACATTAGGATTTTCAAGAATCGAACGAATTTTAAATTCAAATTTTATAAATTTATTAAGATTTAAAAATTTTTAAGATTTTTAAAATCCGTATTTTAGGCTGAATTTTAGGGGAATTCTGAGACCAAATTTTATGGTGAATTTTAGACTGAATTTTGAGGTTGAATTATGCATGATGGAAATTCAACAAATTTTTCAAGGTACATTGTCTTGAAAACTGTATAGATACAACACTGACAAATAATTAAAGAGGAATAGATAACCCAAGAAATAAACGGGTTACATAAAAAACAAAAAATTATAACTTTTTATGATAACTTTCAATGTGAAAATATGTTTAAAGCTAAATTTTAATGGGGATTTTAGGGTAAATTTTTGGTTGGACTTTAGTTTTGACTTAAGGCTGAAATTTAGGAGGAAGTTTCCAGAAATTAAATTTTCAAAAAAAATTTTTGAGGAAATTTTAGGTGAAAATTTCGATGGAATTTTAGGCTAATTTTATAGAAGGAATTTTAAAAGAATTTCGTGACGAATTATATTATGCTGAATGTAGAGGGTACATTTTGAATTTTAGGAAGACATTTTGGTGGCGTTTTAAGCAAAATCTTCTACAGTGTGACCCATAATTGTGGGGTGTAAAGTGATAAGGGAGTTGACTTCTAAAAGTGTAAGGTGATAAATGATTTAGATCACGAGACCGCGGTGGTCATGGATAGAGAGATTTTTAAAGTCATATACAGCAAGTTTAGTTGCCCAGAACCGTGCTTTGCTCATGCTCTCGTCTCACGCATACCAATTATGAAATTTTTAAATATCATTTTACTTCCAGATATTGATTCGACTATACTGGATGCACCTTACCATTTATTTTTAAAGGTTAGTCCTCCAATCGCAAAATAACTTGACTTATTGACTTTTTGAACCAACAATGTAACCAAATTTAAATACTGAGCAAACAACAGCGATCATTTATTAAGTGGTCCTCCGACAACCGATTGGCACTTTTGACTAACTGTTGTGATATACTGTCACGATTGCACCTTGGCTACCTGCAGCACTGGAAATTTTGTTAAGTGCATTTTTTAATAAACACGACTTAAAAGTAATTGATAAAAACCATTTTGTTTCGAATACCCCTATGCGTGATACCATTTTAGGATCTGCATTAGTGTCACAAGCTTTTTTGATAGTTGGTTAATTTACTATATTACATTGTTTTTCCGTCAGCGTCACTTAAAAATCAACTAAAATTTTTAGGAAACAAAAGGACTTCACAAAACCATTGTTTTTATTTGACAGAAGACAATAAAGTTTACAAAAAAAATTGTATTGAAAAGGAATACTCTTCAAGGTTGTACCAAAAAAGAAAGATAAACAAAAGAATTCTTGGTTTTTTATAAATAAAGTTTTGGTGAAATCGTACCCAATACGATTTCACCAAAAAACAATTCGATACAATTTTGTTTGGCTAGTTTGGCTAGAAATGCCCTCCCCTAACACCCTACTTCGTTTCATCCTACACTTCTCGGACACCCTGTATAATGTACATTATGACAAATTTGAACGTACGGTTAGTTTACTCATACAAGAAAAGCCAAAAATTGTAACTTTTTATGACAATTTTTGTTGAAATTTAAATGTTATGTAAAAATAAGTTTGATGCTAAATTTTAATGGGCATTTTTGGACCGAGTTTAGGTGGAAATTTGGACTAAATTTGGCTTGAATTTAAAAAAGTTTTGAAGTTATTATAGTTGTATTTTATAGGGGAAATTGTTAATAGAATTTTAGACTAAATTTTATAGCATAAATTTTTAAATAATTTTTTGACGAATTTCAGGCTGAATTTTAGACTGAATTTAGAAGTTGAACTATACAAGATTTTCATTCAAAGAAACTTTGAAGCTGCGTTGTCTAAAGAGAAATAGGTAGATTAAACCAGAGAAACAGACCCTAAAATCTATTTTGCAGGTGGGTGACAAGATGTTGAGTGTCTAACATTTTCTAAGTTTGATGCTTGGGAATTTTTGAGTTGATTTTTATAGGAAATTTTGAGGTTATTAATTATTGTTGAATTTTAAAGGCGAAAATGTTAATATAATTTGAGGCTAAATCTTATAGAATGAATTTTAAAAGTTTTTTATGACGAATTTTATGTTGAATTTGGAGATGCCTTTCCAATACCTTGGAAACAGTAGAGATACAATAGAGACGAATGATTGAAGAGGCTTGGGCAGATTTAACCAGAGAAACAGCCCCTAACATCGATTTTTGTGCCGTCTTTTTTTGTAAAGACATATCGATACAAGCAAAAAATAAGTATGGTATACGGGTTACAGGTATATGAAACCAAATAGTTATAACTGTTTATCACAATTTTATATTTGAAAATAAATTTGAGGCTAAATTCTAATTGGAATTTTAGAAGCAATTCCTGGCTAGATTTAAGGCTTAATTCAAAGTGGAAATTTCGGATATAAATTAGGCGCTTTAGGCGGGTTTTTTACTGTTGAATTTTAGGAGGAAATTGATAGTAGGATTTTAGGCTAATTTATATAGAATGAATTTTGGAATGATTTTAGACTGAATTTTTAATCTGAAATTTGAGGCTGAACTAATCTAAATTTTAAGTTGAATTTATAGTACGAATTTCCAGGTTGATATATTTAGCTGAGATTTAAGCTGATTTTTTTATGAAATTTTAGGCAAAATTTTAGGATATCCTTCGATGGCGGTTTAGGGGAATTTTTTTTTTTTTTTTTTTAAATGTTGCCAATGGCTTTATTCTTGAATCTTTCTACATAAGAAACTAACAAGAAGTAATCAAATCTTAAGCTAAAAAATATTACATATTTTAAGTCTTAACCAATGTTAATACTTATTGTTAGGGCTCACAATTTAATTAATTTAGACTACACTTATATGTATATATAGAATTAAATATACAAGTTGACAGGTTCATCAGTTCGAGTGGATCTGTTCTTCTCAGATGTCTAAATTGTGGCTGTTTTAGTATCTCCCTGGCCAATTCGTTGGGATGTGCTTCTAGATTTGAGTAATATTTCGAACTGAATTCTTTAATTGTTTCTTTAACGGTTTTAATCCCAAGGTCGTGATGTACTCGTATATTACTGTTTCGAATGTACCAAGGAGCATTGGTAATACTGCGAAGTATTTTCGCTTGGGTTCGTTGCAGGAGTTCTCTGTTTGAAGCGCTGGTGGATCCCCATAACTGAATACCATAAGTCCATATGGGTTTGATTATTGATTTGTACAGTAAAACATTATTGGCTAATGACAACTGAGATTTTCTTCCCATCAGCCAATACATTTTGGAAAATGTAATTTTTATTTGATTGCGCTTAGTAGATTGTATTTTGTATTGAATATTATTTGTAGTTTTACGATACATGGTACGGTAAAACATACAAGGTTCAAAAATTATAATTTTTTATTACAATTTTGTGAAAATTAGTTTGGCGCTATTAGGTTTGATTTTGACCTGTATTTAAGGAAGACAGAATTTTAGACTGAATTCTTAAGGAAATTTTGACGTTGTTAGTTAAGCGGAATTTTAGAAGGAATTTTAGGCGAAATAGGCTAATTTTTAGGAGTAATTAAAAAAAAATAATGTGAATTATTCTCTTAATTTGGAATCTGAAATTTTAGGATGAATTTAGAGGGTAATTTCGAGGTTGAAATATTATGCTTAATTTTATTGGAGATTTAAGGTTAATGTTGTGCCGAATGTTTGCTAAATTTTTAGAGAGAAATTATGTTGGTATCTTAGGGGATATTTTAGGCTAAATTTAAGGTGTATTCTGTACTGAATATTATTGGGAATTTTAGGATAACCTATGTGGTGTGGTAACACATATAAGAAAAACCAAAAATAATAAAGTTTTATTCAAACATAAAATTATTCTGGTATTTTCCAGATTGATACATATTTTACGACGAGGAGAAATTGTGAAGTATTCTGTAATCTCATCAGGCTATAGCCTGTGACTTTCACCCTGATTTATATTTCTATAAATAGGAAAACATCAGGGTAATAAGTTAGCAGTTCAGTCGCAGATTGAAACTGAATTGCAGAACTCTTAACAATTTGTAAACAATGTAAAATGACTTTTTATGACAATTTTTGTTTAAATTTAATTATTATGTAAAAATATATTTGAGGCTAAATTTTAAAGGTAGTTTTAGGGGAAATTTCTAGTTAATTTTATGCTTGATTTTGGGCTGAATTCTCGGTGGACTAATTTAGGTTAAATTTTTTTTGCGAGAAAGAGGCAAATAGTGAGAACGAGCATATATATAAAAAAAAAAAAGAAGCCGCTCACAGGTTGTGATTGATGATATACACTTGGGTGCAAAAAAATCGCACATTGCTCAATTTTCCACAAAAGTGCAAAACTATCAAAAAAATCCAATATTTGTTTAATGCAGATTCAAAGTCTATTTCAATACCTATCCAGTGGTACCTTTTTTGTATTTATACGTGCCATCAAGTTGATTTTTGGGGGTAAACATCTGAGGTATACGTTTTTGTGAATTTGTCAGCGTGAAAATTAGTAGTAAAAATCGAATTAAAACATGGAAATCAAAAAAATATTTTTATTAATAACGAGTATTCCCTCCTCTGGCCCGAATGACAGCTTCCATTCGATGAAGCATTGATTTCACCAAAGTTTTCACAAAATCTTCAGATATCGCCTCCCATTCCTCTACGATCGCCTGTTGCAGCTCCTGGAGACTCGTTGGAGCAACATCTCTGGCTCGAACCTTTCTTTTCAACTCGTCCCATATATGTTCGATGCGATTGAGGTCCGGGCTTCGAGCTGGCCACTCCATAACAGGCACATCAACCTCTTGAAGGTATGGTATACTACACCAGCCGTATGCGGGCTCGCATTATCCTGCATGAACAGAAAATTTTCACCAATCAACCCGGCAAAAGGTACGACTTACTCCTCGAGTACTTTCTCGATGTACCGTTGAGAAGTCTCTCCTTGTCTTCTGTATACTCTTCCGCGTCCATCGGTGCCATATAAACACATCCTGCACTCGTCAGAGAATAGGACTCTACTCCAATCTTCTTCTGTCCAATTCAAATGCTCTCGAGCGAACTCACGACGGGCTCGTCGGTGGGATGCGGTCAATTTCGGCCCGTTTGCTGGTCTGTGTGCAGTCAGATTAAATTCTCGAAGTCGTCAGCTAACTGTCCACCGACTGACTTCGACTTCACGAACTTCTTGGAGCCGCCGTCCCAGTTGAACTGCATTCATAGGACGATTTCGCAACGAAGTTGTTACAAGAAAGCGGTCATCACGCTGTGCTGTAGCATGAGGTCGGCCAGATCCTTGTCGCCGTCTGAAGCCACCAGTTTCCTGATATCTCTGCCACACTCGACGAACGGAGAATCGGCTCAAATTTAGTTGTCGAGCCACTTCACTTTGGTTCTGCCCCGCATCAATTAGTGCAACCACTTGTGCGGCTTCCTCTGGTGTGGTATCCATTTCTTTGCTCCGGTTGAAGGCGTAATTAATAGAGAACCGTTAAGATTGAGCATCGATATGCGAATGACAACTATTCCGAGCGAGATATTTCATGGCATGCTATTGTATTGATCTTGTTGAATTATTTTTAGAATTTAATTCGAAAGCCTGCTGTATGCATTTGACAAAAAATCACTTTGTTGGCATGGTACTAGTACAAAAAAGGTACCACTGGATAGGTATTGAAATAGACTTTGAATCTGCATTAAAAAAAATTAAACAAATATTGGATTTTTTTGATATTTTTGAACTTTTGTGGAAAATTGAGCAATGTGCGATTTTTTTACACCCAAGTGTATAGAAAATAAACTTAAATACGCACAGAGGGAAAAAAAATACATATGTGATATAGTAATTCGTATTCAAAATAATAAAAATATCTACAATACACAATCCCAGGTGTCGGAGAAAATTTTCCTGAATTTTTGTTGGTCCTGAAGTGAATAATTTGGAAATAATACATTCAATTCTAGTAAATAACTATAATAAACAGCAAAATGGGATCACTTAAGCCGCCAAAGCCATCATTAATTATTAGTGACATAGATATGGCACGTGAGTGGAGTGAATGGATAGACGAATACGAGTGCTATACCATAGCCTCGAAGGTGAACACTGAATCAGCCGATATAAGATTAGCGAATTTTAAAACGGTAATCGGACGTGAAGCAATAAGATTAATAAATAATTTTACAAAAAATACGTGAACAGGTGCAGAAATGCGAATTCAATAATATCAACGAATTTATCACCGACCAAAAAGCGTTAGGAATCCGATGTGAAAATACACAACAGAAGTTATGGATCGAAGGCGAATTAACAATGGAAAAAGCAATTAAAATTTGTCGCGTGGCCGAAAGAGCAAATAAGCAAATTAATGACATAAATGAAGCGGACTCCTCGGCAAGGGTGAATAAAATCAACAAAGAATTCAAGTGCAGACGGTGCAATACGACGCACGGATCTAAAAGTTGCCCGCCATATAAAAAGAAGTGCTTAAATGCGGTGGCACAGGACATTTTAGTATCGTGTATAGCTCACATAATAATAGAAAAGAAATTGATTCAAAAAGTGATTCGAATTATAAAAAATCTCACGAAAAAAACAGAAGTCAAAAGAGTAAAAAAATTAACGTCATCGAAGGTGATAGTAGTGACAATGAAACAGAATCAACGGGTGACAAGATGGTCTTTAAATTCATTGGAATGATCACCATAATAAATTCAATAAGTGAAGAAAAGTGGACAGAAAAAGTGCGTGTCGGTAAATTCGAACTTAAAATAAGACTAGACACTGGCGCATTTTGCAATGTAATTTCAAATAAAACGGCAAGAGCAATCGGTGCAGTCATTAAGGCAAGCGAAATTAAAAAAATTAAATCGTATGACGGCGGCCTAATAAAAGTGATCGGACAAACTGAATTAAAGTGTCGTACCTTACGAAAAGCAAAAAATATCGAAGGATTAGTGATATTTGCGGTAATAAAAGAGGACTTACAGACAATCCTAGGTGGCGAAGACTGCGAAAATTTGAGATTTGTGAAAAGAGTAAATCAGATTGGGTGCTGCAAAAATGTTGAGTATGTTATGGATTTCATAGGTAACCCAATGTTCAAAATAATACCGGCAAGAAAAATACCTTACGCAATTGAAGAAAAGGTGAGACAAGAGATACAAAATATGATAAAACTTGGTGTCATCGAAAGCGTTAGCGAGCCAGCACCGGCAGTAAGCCCTATGTTGGTCGTAAACTAGGGAAAAATTCATTTATGCATGGACCCAACGGAATTAAACAAAAATATTAAGAGGCGTATATATCCAATGAAAACAGTCGAAGAAGTAGCAGCTAAAACACGGGGCAACAAATTTTTCACAAAATTGGACTGTGAAAAGGGATTCTGGCAAATAAAAGTGACAGAGCGCACTTCGAAATATCTAACATTTTCAATGCCATGGGACAGATGATTTAAATATCTACGTATGCCATTCGGTATATCATCAGCACCAGAAGTATTCGCTGAAGTTATGAACCGAACTCTAGAGGGAATGAATAGATAGATGCAAAGTGGTAATGGATGACATTTTCATTCACGCGCCAACATTAAAGGAGTCAGACCTAAAGGGCGAATACAAAGGAGCCATTATTATTGCGAGAGATACCTGAATACCCATTCCAACTGGTATCTACGGATATATTCAAGTTCAAAGGGGACGAGCACATACTCTTGGCGTACCACTACTCCGGATTTTCTGATTTCAGAAAATTAAAATCATCAACTTCGGCAGAGGTAATATAACTAACAAGGCAGTGGTTCTCAGTCCATGGAATACCCGAAATATTGGAATCGGACGGTGGACCACAATACACGAGCATACTATTTAGGGCGTTCGAGTCAAAATGGCAATTCAAACATCGAATATCGTCACCACATTATCCTCGGTCAAATGGATTTGCGGAAAGAAATGTTCAAACGATAGAAGGAATATTAAAGCGCTGCTGGAAAGACGGAACCGATCCATACTTAGCAATGCTATTACTTCGCAATCCTCCAAGCAACGAAACATTGGGATCATCGGTTCAGCGATTATTCAGCCGTCAAACGCGAACAATTTTGCCGACAAATATGATAAACTTAAAGCCAAAAATCATCAACGGTGTCACAGAAGAACTTCGAGAATTGAGGACGAATCAAAAACGTTTTGCGGATCGTATAGCAACACCTCGATTATCATTTAAAAGGGGCGAAAATGTCAGAATGAAAACAAATCATCGCGAGTGGAAACCAGCGAAGGTAGTCGAAATCACTGAAAATCCAAGATCGGTGATAGTCGAAACGCCAGATGGTAGAAATTATCGAAGAAACAACATTCACCTTCACACAACAAAAGCGAAGATACCGTTCCCTATTTCACCATCGATAGAATTCGAAGCAACAAACAACCAAATGGTCGAAACAGCACCGGTGGAAATACCATCAACGAAATCATCAACAACGGGAAAGACTTCAACTGACACGGGTCAACCATGAGACAGGGAAGCACCAGTTAAAGTCAGCCGCTATGGCAGAAAAATCAAACCTGTGGTCAAATATGACCCATCATAATAGATAATACATTTTTTTTTTTTTATCAATTTTATTTAAGAAAAGGGGGATGTCTTATAACTAATACTTACAAATATATACTTACAGCTGTAAAACATAAATGCCAATAAAGCAGTTGCAGACCTACCATCGAACCTACAACACGTGTTCTCACTTACTATCATTACAGTCTAAATTTTATGTTAAATTTTATGCTAAATTTTAGGGGAAATTTTGAGATAATTAATGGTGAATTTTGTAATAGCAGGATTTCATACTAACAAAACGCAAGATTTTGTAAAGATGGATTTTGGAGGATGGGTTGTATTCTTGGTTTTAGTTTTCCGGATTTCATGGTCAACCCTCTGAAATTTAATTGTTATAGTTTGACGCTAAATTTTAAGGAAATTTTAGAGGCAATTTTCCCCAAACTGTAGGCTTAATTTTCGGGGGAAATTAAGGCTGAATTTTGGCTAAATTTTGACTGAATTTTAAAGGAAATTTTGAGGTTTTTAATTAAGCAGGCTTTTAGTCTAATTTGTAGTAAGAATTTCAGGGAAAATTGTAGATGGAATTTTAGGCTAATTTTATAGAAGGAATTTGAGAAAGATTGTATTTTGAATTATAGCCGTAATTTGAAAGCTGCTATCTTAGGGTGAGTTTAGAAGGTGAATTTTTATTTCGATTAAGCTAAATTTTATTGCGAATTTTAAACCGAATTTTATGCGAATGTTTTGCTAAATTTTAGAGAAAACATTTTAGTAGCATTTTAATGTTGCAATTTTAAGTTCAATTTTACCCTGAATATTATGGAAAATTTTATGATAAAATATGATCCATTCATGTGTTAATTTTGTTATGTAAAATTGAATTGTTTCAAGAAAATAAGTTTAAGGCTAAATTTTACGAGAATTTTAGGGATAATATTGGCTGAATTTTAGACTAAATTTCAGGTTAAATTTTAGATGAAATTTTGAGGTGAGCTAAGCGTGATCTTAAAATTTTAAAAATACTTTCATTTTTATGGAAAATTGTACATTAAATTTGTGACTAAAGTTTAAGCTTAATTTTTAAAGGAATTTTAGGCCAAATTTTACTGACAATTTTTAACTTAGTTTTATGCTGAATATTTTAGAAGGAATTTTAACGATTAACTTCGATGGCATTTGAGGCACTTAAGGCAGACTTTCAAGCTACATTTCATACTGAATTTTATTGGAAATTGCAGGATAAAGTATGGTATGGTTACACTTACATGAAAACTAAAAAAAGGGCCCATCACGAGGTGTTTCACAACTGTGCAACTTTGACGTCTTTTGATATTGGTTGCATTCATTTAAAAAAAAAAATCGTGTCAAGGCTGGTTATTTGGGCAGTGCAAAATCGCAATCAATCATGGAATGTAACAAAATGTAAACACAAATTTTAAAATTTTAAACCAAAAATTTGCCCGCCATTCCTGATAGATTGCAAATTTGCGATGCCTAAATAAGTAGCCAACGTTTGTTGAGCTCCGTCTATTTTAAATGAATTTTAGAGAGCGGGAAATTGTAATTGGAATTTTGGGCTAAATTTTATAGATGGAATTTTAGGGCGAAAACTTAGGGCAAATTTTAGGCTGGCTTTTAAGATGCAATTTATACTGAATTTTATGGAAAATTTTTGGATAAAGTAAGGTAAGGTTTCATGACTATTACTTTCTTTAGAGCAAAGTAAAGTATAGCAATCATGAAAATTTTCGACCTTGAGATTTTTGGAGATGTGTCTGTTTAGAGATCCTCCGAGTCCGAAAAAGTGGGTTTCAAAGTTATGTCTGTCTGTCTGTCTCTCAGTCTATCCGTTATCAGCCTGTCAGTCTGTTACTCTATCGGTCTGTTAGTCTGTCAGTCTGTCTGTCAGTCTTTTTTGTCCTATCTACAGTCCAGAAGGTTTAATCAATCGAACTGTACCTTGCCAAGAGTAATTTGGATTATTTAGTATCAAAAGTATACACAAGCCTAACCTCATCAACGTGATTAACCTCAAAGTTACCCACTGTTACATTTATTTTCCCTCAGGGATTGAACTCAACTAAGTACAATGAAATCGTCCTACACATCATGGATCTCATCTAATTTATTATTGTATAAGATATTTGGATAAGTCTGCCAGAGGGCATTAAATATTTATATTATATGAATTATCTCAATTATGAAACTGGTAAGTGGATGTGAAATTTTTCGTAGAATTTTACTTGAATTAATAAATTCAGAAACTGAAATTCTGCAAATTGGCTCAGATAGGTAAATGACTTAACCATTATAAGTCAAATATTGTAGAAACTCAAATATCGTGTGTTGTTTCTAAATTTTCGAAATTCGAGAACATTTTTATTTATTATTCCGACATTTTATTTTATGAGATAACCCCCCATCGCTCATATTTTTTATAAAATCTAGATTAACCATGCGGCAACCGCCGAAAAAAATCAATTTTCAATTACAAAATATATTTTCGAAAAAAAAAACGATTAATAATTTTCCATTTCCCTGCATACATACGTACATAACAAATAATTAGCGTCTATCATAATTACACCTGCTGGTCTAGCACTACAGGCATCATAATAAATATGAAATCTAGATAATTAATAAATCCAAATAAACTTTAACTACAAAAAAAAAAAAAACAGTTTATGGTAAATCGATATCATGTATTACATACAGTAAAGCAGATAACTTCATGGTACCAATTCCGACGTTACATTTTATATCAATTAGTTACTTACATAGATACAAAATATTTATGTTCTGCATTCGCGCGTGGTATAGAAATACCAAATGTATTGTACAAAAAAAATATTCTCAACATTCTTTTTATTCATCGTCTTCTTCGATCAATCTGTGTGATTGATGACATGCTGATTACAAAAATTATTTTTGATTGAAAATAAAATTGAATGATAAAATTCGATTATACAGACAGATAGATACATAAAACGTTTTTTTTTTTTTTTTGTTACATAAAACAGCATCACTTTAGATATCTCTTATATCGGTTATATGTACATATGTTGTGTTGTGTTATACGTATCATTTATATCAATCTGTTTTGATTTCGATTTTTAAGTTTTGTTGTTCTCGAGAACAAAATGATAAATGAATTTTATTGAGACACGGTGTGGTGTGTACGAGATTCGTACGACCACCGATGATGATGATGATGATGATTATTATGTTGTATGACCTAGAAAACAATGTATGTATGTTGTGTATTGTATTTTTTTGATAGGTACACATGTTATGATTTTTTAGATAAGAATACGTAAGTCCTTATCACAATGATAAAATATTCATGAGATCCCTATACCGTAGTCGACATAATAAAAGTCTGGCACAAAAAGGAATTTAAAAAAGTTCCCATCTCATTTACATCTAGCAGCGTGTACATACAAATAAACATACATATACGGAGATAATGGAGTGTGCGTGTCGAATAAACTCAACAGCAACAACAACAAAATAGTGTGTGTGTCGGTATAACTTTTTGAACTATATTTACTCGTATTATATGAAATAGTTTAATTAATGGAATTTAATACTTTATGTATTTATGGAAATATTATATAAATGTTTGACCTCTATGGTCGTCGGTCGTTTGATTTGTTTTTGTGTATATCTTCTTTGGTTCGAAAATTAGATAAATTAGCTCTAATTGTTTGAGTAAACTTCGAACTTTGCATATTAATGGGTATTGATCCTTAATCAATCACTTTTTATTTTTTTATATACGAAATTCGAAAAATTATTAACATTTATTGTGGGTGAAGTTCAAAATAAAATTAATATTTTGGTCAATTATGTTATACATAAATACATAAAAAGAAGGTCAAAAGGGTTAAATTGTTTTATAGCATATTTAGCAAAGACGTGAGATTAGTCTACACTCTTACTTTCTGATTGTATTAACTTTATTACGTCTGGGTGAAAAAAAAATTTCTCCAATTTTTTCACTTCCGAATTCTATTGGAAAGCATGAGAGGCGAGTAAAAAAGTCGATAATGCAGATTGCGTTATTAACATTCCAGCCGAAAATACAAAATATAACCGATATTAGAAGATAGTTTTGATACGAAAGTGAAGTTTTTTTAAAAATGTTTACTAAATTTTTAAAATATATATGTATTAGTAAAAAGCAACTCCTGCGTTAAACAGAAAATGAACTTTATAAATGTTCATTCATTTAAAAAGTTTACTAAGCATTATCAATTATTTTAGTTCAACAAAAATTTAACATAACTTAATCAATAAATAGCAAAACGATCTATTTGTTTGCCAAATTGTCACGCGAATCTAATATCAAAAGGTTAATATTTATTTTCGAAACAATTAGCAAATAAGAAACGATCTGCAATTGGTGGCAAAAAAAAATTGGTTAAACAAAAAATTCTGTGGATCTGATCCTAGAGATTTTGCCAATTGGCCACATACATCATGAAGTAACCAGAAGCTATCCCAATAACAAAAACTACCTCCCTTATTTTTGCGGATCGTCAGGGGCTTACAATTCCATTTGGTATCATATCATTCTAAACAAAAATTTGTTAAACAAAAAATTCTGTGGATCTGGTCCTAAAGATTTTGCCAATTGGCCACATACATCATGAAGTAACCAAAAGCTATCCCAATATCAAAAATTACCTCCCATAATTTTTCGGATCGTCAGGGGCTTACAACTCCATTTGGTACTGTATCGTTCTAAACAAACATTGGTTAAACCAAAAATTCTGTGGATCTGATCCTAAAGATTTTACCAATTGGCCACATACATCATGAAGTAACTAGAAGCTATCCCAATATCAAAAATTACCTCCCATTACCTCCCATGATTTTGCGGATCGTCAAGGGCTTACAACTCCATTTGGTATCATATCGTTCTAAACAAAAATTTGTTAAACAAAAAATTCTGTGGATCTGATCCTAGAGATTTTTCCAACTTACTAAATACATCATGAAGTAACCAGAAGTTATCCCAATAACAAAAAATACCTTCCCTATTTTTGCGGATCGTTAGAGGCTTACCACTCTATTTGGTATCATATCGTTCTAAACAAAAATCGGTTAAGCAAAAAATACTGTGGATCTGACTGTCGAGATTTTGTCAGTTGGCCACACACATTATAAAGTAACTATAAGCTATCCCAAAATCGAAAAATATCTCCCCTAATTTTGCGGATCGTCAGAGGCTTACATCTCCATTTGGTAAAATATCATTCTAAACAAAAATTTGTTTAACAAAAAATTCTGTGGATCTTATCCTAGAGATTTCGCCAATTGACCTCATACATCATGAAGTAACTAGAAGCTATCCCAATATCAAAAATTACCTCCCATAATTTTGCGGATCGTCAGAGGCTTACAACTCCATTTGGTACTGTATCGTTCTAAACAAAAATTGGTTAAACCAAAAATTCTTTGGATCTGATCCTAGAGATTTTGCGAGTTGGCCACATACATCATGAAGTAACCAGAAGCTATCCCAATATCAAAATTACCTCCCATAATTTTGCGGATCGTCAGGGGCTTACAACTCCATTTGGTATCATATCGTTCTAAACAAAAATTGGTTAAACAGAACGATATGGTACCAAATAGAATTGTAAGCCCCTGACGATCCGGAAAACTATGGGAGGTATTTTTTGATATTGGAATAGCTTTTAGTTACTTCATGATGTATGTGGCCAATTGGCAAAATCTCTAGGATCAGATCCACACAATTTTTTGTTTAAACAATTTTTGTTTAGACACTTTCTATATGGTACCAAATGGAGTTATAAGCCCCTGGTTATTAATAAAAATAAGGAAGGTATTTTTTTGTTATTCGAATAACTTCTGTTTATGACATTTTAAGTATTTCGACATGTAAAATCTCTTAAATAAACTCTTGAGATAACAATTTTCGTCTTACACAGGTTAGTTCACTAATACATCTACAATAAAAAATGTTTTGTAAATTCATTAGTAAAATTTTCTCGTTGCCCAACCGCAACGTGAAGTTTTTGCGAAATGTTCTGCTAAATATTTTAGTAAAAAAATAAGTAAGTACTTCCCGAAAGCTAGCAGGATAGATAACAAATCAGCTTCTTTAGTTCTATATCTGGAGGTGGATTGCATTATTGTGATTTGTCAATAGTTCAATTTTCACGTAGGAAACAAAATGAGGCACAAAAGTGTTTTGTCTGAAGGCGAGGCTTCCTTAACAGATATGAGCGCCCTGAAATTATTCAATTTACTATGTCCTAAAGATGACTCAGGTAATTTTTTACTCTCATATTCAACATATTTGAATCAGAGTACCAAGCGGAAGGACGTACGCACCTATAGGAAGTCCAATACAATTATCTACATTATTATCGGCATTATTCATATAGTAAACGTATAGTACTGCTTAACACTTTCCACCATTTTCCATTTCGAATTTCTCAAACTACGTTACCATATCGTTTACAAATCTACCGTCACTGAATTATGATACCAAGCCAATTATCCACAAAATCAGAACAATTGATAAATTTTTGTCAACCTACGAATTTTTAATCATTTCTAAAATAATACTCCTATAAAATTAACTTACTCTTAAATTCCGAATTTTGCTAATTCCGAAAATTCTGAAATAACTTGATAGTAAGGAAACGTTCGTTGATTTGATTTTTCATTGACACATCTCTATATGACAGTCCGAGTCCGAATTATACAAATCTAAATTCGAAATTTCGTTGGCATATTGTATTGGAATTTAAAAAGTTTTACATAACCGAATAGTTCAAGAACGAAAATTTGAAATTTTAGTTATAGTTTGAAAAATTTTGAATATTTTGAAATAACCAAGATAAACGCGAATTTTAAAACAAGCAACTTTAAGATCTTAACTTCTAAATGTTGGGCTTGCTACACCATTAAAATGTCGATAACATTGGCGGATGTAGTCATAATTTGAATTGTTATTTAAAATTCACCCAATTTTGAAAATTTAAATTTTTTTAAATTAACATCAAAGCTATTGAAATCCTGTTCAAAATGTCCAACAATTTTGTTGGCCCAAAACCATTTTTCTCAAAATTTGATCCATGGTATCTCGAGAACGGCTTGTCCCATTTTTTTTTCTCAAATCTGTTTTTTTGGTCAAGGCTGGGAATTTAAAAGCTTTGAGAAGCTGTACGTCAAGATCTTACACAATATCTAGAATGCATCAGTCCTGTTATTTAACGCCTAGTTAAGAAAGTTCAACTCATGTGTGATATTGGTATTCCTGTACATGTGTGTCACACTGAAATACACTCAAAGGGTCACAAACAAATTACAAGCTTCTGGGCAAACACCATAACAAACATCTAGCTACCCAGGCAAATAAAACAAACAAACATTGACACAGATATATTAAAGCGTAAGTGGAGAATAATTGATCAATCACTATATTAAAAATGACGTCATTCGGAGGTCATTAGAATGGAACCCGCAAAGGAAAAGGAATGTTGGAAAACCAATAATAAACTGTGAAAGAACTATATTAGCAGAAGCGAAACAAGTCGACAAATTATAGGTGGCAATAGAAGCAATATCCCTCAACAGAGTTTGCTGGTTCAGTCTAGTAGGCGCCAGGGAGCCAGCTGGCACCTGCTGATTTGATACAATATACGTGGTAATATTACCTTGTTGACCAATTTTGCGGGTTGAGTTGGAATTCAGTTGGGGTTGAGATGGGGTTAGATTATAACGGTTAAGTAGCGAATTTGGGGTCGAGTTAGAGGTTAAGGTAGGATTAAGTTATGTGGTAGTTTTCAGACCGAGTTGGTTTAGGGGTTGCGCTTGATGGTGAGCAGATGGTCGGATGGGAGCTGAGCTTGGGTTAAGTTGAGGTTTAATGAGAGGTTCAGTTGCATATTTATTTGGAGATGAGTGTGAAGTTTATGCTAAAAAAAAAATAACAAAAAATTACACTGTTAAATTAGCTATTTTCCAATTGGAATTTAAATTATATGAAAATTTAAATTTTTTGTAATTTTGGATTTTTCGTACCACCAAACAGATTCTTTTCATCAGAAAACAGGTAATTTTCATCCTTTTCAGATACCTGGACCATCTGTTTATATCGTTAACCAAAAGCATCCAATTGCGTTGAACATTACTATATTTCAGATAATTTAAAAGTTGACTGAATTTTGATGATTTAAATAATTATTTAGCGCCGATCCTGGAAATGTCCCGAAGGCCCCGCACATTTCTTAGAATAGCTAAGCCATTTAGCGGTCAATGTCACAAAGCCGATCCAATTATGATGAACTATAATATATTTCACAGTTTTTGGAATTTTTAATAATTTTCCATTATTTTAAAAGTTTTATATCGCCGACCGCAGAGATGTCCACAAGGTCTTGCCCATAGTTTCGGAAACAGAGTTTAGAATTTACTAAAAAATTATTAAAAATTCTAACTTCTGTGACGTATAATATAGTTCATCACAATTAGATAAGGTTGACCAAGTAGACTGGAATATGGCCAAGTTATCCAAAAATATAGGCAAGACCTTGTGGACATCTCTGTGATCGGAGATACAATTTTTAAAACAAATAAAAATATTAAAAATTTTAAATTCTGTGAAGTATAGTATAGTTCATCACAATTGGATAAGGTTTACTACGCAGACTGACATATGGTCAAGTTATCCGAAAATATAGGCAAGACATTGTGGACATTTCTGTGATCGGAGATACAATTTTTAAAACAAATAAAATTATTAAAAATTCTAAATTCTGTGAAGTATAGTATAGTTGACCACAATTGAATAAGGTTGACCACGTAGACTGGAATATGGTCAAGTTATCCAAAAATATAGGCCAGACCTTGTGGACATCTCTGCGATCGGAGATACAACAATTTTTAAAACCAATAAAAATATTAAAAATTTTAAATTCTCCGAAGTACAGTATAGTTCATCACAATTGGATAAGATAGACCACGTAGACTGGCATATGGCCAAGTTATTCAAAAATATAGGCCAAGACCTAGTGGACATCTCTGTGATCGGAGATACAACAATTTTTAAAACAAATAAAAATATTAAAAATTCTTAGTTTTGTGAAGTATAGTATAGTTCATCACAATTGGATAAGATAGACCACGTAGACTGGCATATGGCCAAGTTATTCAAAAATATAGGCCAGACCTTGTGGACATCTCTGCGATCGGAGATACAACAATTTTTAAAACCAATAAAAATATTAAAAATTCTAAATTCTGTGAAGTATAGTATAGTTCATTACAATTGAATAAGATTGACCACGTAGACTGGCAAATGGCCAAGTTATCCGAAACTATGGGCAAGACCTTGTGAACATTTCTGTGATCGGAGATACAATTTTTAAAACAAATAAAATTATTAAAAATTCTAAATTCTGTGAAGTATAGTATAGTTCATCACAATTCGATAATATGACCACGTAGACTGGAATATGGCCAAGTTATCCAAAAATATAGGCCAGACCTTGTGGACATCTCTGTGATCGGAGATACAATTTTTAAAACAAATAAAATTATTAAAAATTCTAAATTCTGTGAAGTATAGTATAGTTCATCACAATTGGATAAGATAGACCACGTAGACTGGCATATGGCCAAGTTATTCAAAAATATAGGCCAGACCTAGTGGACATCTCTGTGATCGGAGATACAACAATTTTTAAAACCAATAAAAATATTAAAAATTCTAAATTCTGTGAAGCATAGTATAGTTCATCACAATTGGATAAAATTGACCACGTAGACTGGCATATGCTCAAGACATCCAAAAATATAGGCCAGACCTTGTGGACATCTCTGTGATCGGAGATACAATTTTTAAAACAAATAAAATTATTAAAAATTATAAATTCTGTGAAGTATAGTATAGTTCATCACAATTGGGTAAGGTTGACCACGTAGACTGGAATATGGCCAAGTTATCCAAAAATATAGGCCAGACCTTGTGGACATCTCTGTGATCGGAGATACAACAATTTTTAAAACCAATAAAAATATTAAAAATTCTAAATTTTGTGAAGTATAGTATAGTTCATCACAATTGGATAAGATAGACCACGTAGACTGGCATATGGCCAAGTTATTCAAAAATATAGGCCAGACTTTGTGGACATCTCTGCGATCGGAGATACAACAATTTTTAAAACCAATAAAAATATTAAAAATTCTAAATTCTGTGAAGTATAGTATAGTTCATTACAATTGAATAAGATTGACCACGTAGACTGGCAAATGGCCAAGTTATCCGAAACTATGGGCAAGACCTTGTGGACACCTCTGCGGTCGGCGATATGAAACTTTTAAATTAATGGATGATTAGTAGAAATTTCAAAAACCTTGAAATATATTATAGTTCATCATAATTGGATCGGCTTTGTGACATTGACCGCTATATGGCTTAGCTATTCTAAGAAATATGCCTTCGGGGCCTTCGGGGCATTTCCAGGATCGGCGCGTAAATAATTATTTAAATCATAAAAATTCAGTAAACTTTTAAATTATCTGAAATATAGTAATGTTCAACGCAATTGGATGCTTTTGGTTAACGATATAAACAGATGGTCCAGGTATCTGAAAAGGATGAAAAGAATCTGTTTGGTGGTACGAAAACTCCAAAATTACAAAAAATTTTAATTTTCATATAATTTAAATTCCAATTGGAAAATAGCTAATTTAACAGTGTAATTTTTTGTTATTTTTTTTTAGCATAAACTTCACACTCATTATTTGGAGAGAGTTGTGAGTCTAGTTGGAAGTTAGCTTGAGTTGAGTTCATGTAATCTTTTGGTTTTTTAGGCCATGTTGATTTGATACTGGTAAAGTTAGCCGAAAGTTGCCAGCCGAAAGTAAAAACTCGATAATGCAGGTTGTGTTAATCCATCCGAAAGTAACAAGTCGATAATGCAGATTATGTTATTAACATTCCAGCCGAAAATAAAAAATTTAACAGTTATCAGCCGAAAGTCTAGATGCTGAATTTATTCAAATTTTCTAATGGTTTTTGGAAAATCAAATTTTCCGAGATTTCCCACGGGAAACTTGAACTCAATTTTTTTCCTGAGATATCTATTGACAAGTCACAACAGCAAGCTTATTAATTAATTTCTTTTAATTTGGATAATTGCTCTCCAAAACACCACTGCACAACTCTGATTTGATCTTACTAACTTTTTTGGAACCCCGTAAGAGGCTTTTATTTAATTTGTGCCATAATAATAAAACACGTATTAACCTTTGATTGGTTAAGCCGAATGTTATTATGGTTCAACTCTAATTCTTCGACTCACTCAACTAATGCGCCTATACATTTTGATAATAATTAAATTTCTAATTTTATTTATTTTTTTTAGATTCGATAATTGTTGGGCTCAAACATCCCGCCCGCTTTGAATCCGTTGATTCAATTCAGTTTTTTGAAGTCTACAAGTTTATAGACAGGTCTCTTTAGTTGTCCAGCTTGGGTTTTTAAGGTTACAACTCTAACCACTCCATCCGCTCCTCGATGAATCTGCTCTACCCGGCCTAGCAACCATTTTGTAGGTGGTAAATTGTCCTCACAAATTAAGACAACATCGTCGACTGTAATTGTTTGCTATTTGGTTCATTGATGTAAAGAGGTTAGATACTCAAATTTCCACCTGTTACTGAAATGTTGTATTGCCTGTTGTAACCTTTGCCATTTACATAGTTTTGTTAATTTTACTTGTAGTAAATTTGGTTCTGGTATCTGTATAAGAAGACGTCCAATTAAAAAATGCCCTGGTGTAAGAGCATCAACTTGGTCATCTGACAGAAGGCATAATGGCCTAGAATTTAAGACCGCTTCGATTTGTGTGACTACGGTACTAAGCTCCTCATATGTGAATATCATCTTTCCCATAACCCTCTTAAGATGATATTTGAATGAATTTACAGCGGCTCCCAATGGTGCTGCACTGGAGATAAAGTGCCATTTAATATTTTCTGAAGCGAGAAAAGCAAATATTTCATTAGACTTAGATTTTAGAAATTCATTGGTCTCCTTCAAAATATTAATCGCTCCTACGAAATTGGACCCGTTGTCGGAACATATATCGGTGCATAAGCCTCTGCGTGAAACAAATCTTTGAATTGTTGCAATGAAGTTGCTTGCTGTGAGATTGGAATCAACTTCAATGTGGACAGCCTTTGTACTCGCATACACACAAAGTTAGCTAGGTAAGTTTTCCATACTTTGGTAGACCGACCGTATATCTGCTTTATTTGTAACGGTCCGGCAAAATCCACACCGGTTTTGATAAATGCACTTTCAAGTTGAATACGATCTGAAGGTAAGTTTCCGACGAAGGAAATCTCCGACATTTTGTGGCAATTTTTTACTACATCTCTGATTATTCTGCGGCTGTTGATCAGGAAATATGTTTGGCGAAGAATACTCATTAATAGGGAGGTACCAGCATGATGGTGTTTGATATGTGTGGATGTTTTAGTGGATATTTTGCTTCGTATACTGCTAACGAATTTTCTATCCGACCGCCGACTCCTAAAAGTCCACTGTCATCCAAAAATGGATATAAACTGCAAATTTTGCTGGTCTTTGGCACTTGTTTATTTGCTTTCAATGAGAAAATTTAGGTTGAAAATTGGTCACTTTATATCCATTTTATAATAGTACGGTGGCTTAAGGATATTTCATCCACGGTAAGTAATTTATTTCTGCTTTGCTGGGCGGTTCCTTGTTTGCTTCTTTTAACATATAATTGTACCCATGCAAGAACTCTAACAATTTTTTCGAACGATGAAATTCTGGTTACCAGCTGGTTTAAAATGCAAAATTGCTGTGGCCATTCTGACGCATCCTGACTTAACCATACAGGCCCGTTCCACCATAATTCGTATTTTATTAGTTTTGAAGGTAACCATCGCGATGCGCAATGCAGCTGGGTTCGTTGGTGAATCAACATATCTCTAATGTTGCCGAGAATATGAAGATAGTATGTCTGCTGTGCGATTTGCTACGAAGGTACTCCATCCCCTTGGAGGAGATGACAGCCAACCCAAGACTATTTTGGAATCCGTTCACATGGTAACCTTCGTATATGGTAATTTTATTGCTTCATTGACCATTCTAATCAATTTGGCTAGCAGATTGGCAGCGCAGAGTTCTAGTCTCGGGATTGAGACTTGCTTAATTGGAGCGTCTTTTGTTTTAGAGGCTACTAAACTTACTTTGACCTCACCGTTTTCGTTAATACACGTGCAATATACTACAGAGGCATATGCTATTTCAGAGGCGTCTCTAAATCCATGAAGCTCAAATTCGGTTTCCTTTGTCTTATGCTATCGCGGAATTATAATTTTCTCTAATTCAGGTAGCTCATCCTTAAAGGTTCGACAGATACTTGCTTCCTTTGGCGGTAGTTCGTCATCCCAATCTAAATGTAGTAAACATAAACTCTGAAACAATGTCTTTATCGTTACTATGGCGGGTGCTAACCAGCCTAATGGATCAAAAATTCTTGCGGATTGAGATAGTACCTCACGGCGCTGATGCTGTGCCATAGGTGACTGTACGCATTCGATAATTAGTTGGTTGTTCTGTTGGTTCAGTTCTCCAAATAATTCTGTGGTAGTCACGATATCGTATTAATATGGCGGTAAGTGGTTCGTAGATAGTAGGTCCCACCATTAGCGTTTCATTTAGCGAAACACCGTCTCCTGATTTAAATGAAGCGTCGAAAATTACTCTCAATTTCGTTGTAGAACTAGATTCTCGAATTACCCTATAATGTGGAAGATAATATACTCCTTTGGATCTATGTACTTCTGCAGGTGGTAAAATTTCCATGTGATTTAGTTTTGAATTCAGGATCTCGGTCAAATTTCCTTTCCATCGCTTATAATCTTCTGAATGCTCCGTTGAGAGTGGCTTTTAATTGTGGTCGAGTTGATTTGAATGGAAGTTTAACTATAAACTGACCTTTAACGGAACGAGTGGTATGTTTGGTGAAGTGTTCCTCGCAAGCTATCTCTTCCTCTGTATAATTTGCTAACGGGTGTGGTGATTCAACTTCTTCCAGCTCCCAAAACTTTCTTAATGAGTGATCAACATCAACTTCGCAATGTAGACCGTATGTCGTTGTTGGTTTGTGGTCGCCTGTGGTAATTGATCCAGCGACAATCCACCCAAAAATTGTGTTGTGTGCTACTAGCCCAGGTTTATCTCCGGTAATCCTTCCCGTGGTTAATAAATTTTAAAAAATGATCGCTTCCTATCAATAAATCGATTTGATTTGGTTGGTTAAAATTGGGATCAGCTAATGGTAGGTGTTCTACGTATTGCCAAAGACTCTGATCAATAAATGAGACCGGTTGGTAAGATGTCAATCTAGGGACGATTAAACATTCAATATTCAAGGTGGTTTGGTTTAAACTAGCTTTGCCTCTAGATGTTCCCGCTTTGCTTTGACCTATACCCGAAATAGTAACACGAGCACTTTATCGTGGAAAATGCAATCGTTGAATCAAATTTTCGCTGGCTAAGGAAGTTTGAGACCCTGATTCAAGCAAGGCTCTGCACAATTGCCATTGACCTGTTTTATCTTTAATTTTCATCAGCGCTGTTGGTAATAAGGAACAACATGATGTGCTAGGAGAACCATTGGTTAATGAAGTTGGTTGGGTTTTACTAATTAGTGATTCTGATTCTCGACTATTTAATAAATGTGCACTGGTGGTTGATGGTTCATTTGATGGTTGATGATGTAGAAGCGTGTGGTGTTTTCGGCTGCACGTATAATATCTTGCTTTAGTTCGACAATCGTAAACCCCGTGAGATGAATTTAAACAATTAAAACAGCGTGATTGTCGTTCAATTAGATCTCGTCTATCGAGACTATTCATAGATTTAAATTTAGTACACTCAAATAAATGGTGGGCATTGGATTGACAGACTGGGCAACTGAATTCATTTCTGCATTTCAATTCTGCATTTGGTCTAGGTGGTTGAACTTTACTGAGTGGTTTAAGGCCTTCAAGTTCATCCGAACGATGTGCTAAAAATTCGTAAAAACTCTGCAACGTAGGAAATTCTTCATCAGTGGTCAATCGTTTCAAAAGTTGCTTTGACTCATCATCAAGTTTATTAAATAGCAGATAAATAAGCCATACATCCTTTGACTCGGCTTGTGTTCCAAGAGCCTTTAAACCACGTGTTGCTTCATCGGATGTATCAAGAAGCTTTCGAATATTTGCTGCATTTGCTTGATAAATCTTTGGTTGATCCATAAATAATTTAATAAACTCGTTTGCTGTTACACTTTTACGATCGTACCGTACCGCTTACATAATTTTTGGTAGGCTTCAATATAATTGGCTTCAGTTATGGAAAAATGTCTTACTAAACCGTAGCATCACCTCTCAATAAGCACTTCAAGTATTGTAGTTTTTGAGCAGGTGATAAGGACGAATTCTTATGAACGGTAATATCAAAAAGGTCAATGAAGCTCTGCCAATCGCGATAGTCACCAGAAAAATTAGGTATATTAAGCCTAGATAATTTTACGTCACTACTAACTAAACCTTGGGTGGCGTTTATAACGGATTCACCTAACTGCGTACCGGAAATTGTTTGCTTTCGTAACCACTTGTTAAGTTTAGCGATCACACGATAATATTGTTCCTCAATTTCCTTTACGTCAAATTGCTGAGAATTATCTAAGTCGAACATTTCATTTTCAATGCTAGTAAAGGATTCTAATAGATCCTTGGTACGTTTTATACGTTGTTTAACCTCTCCTTCAGATGTTTGATCGGGGGTTGGGGGTTGAGTTGAGTTTTGAAGTGGAAATTCGAATAAGTTGAGTTCAAGTACACGTGTATTTTTCTAACCGTATTGATTATTTATAAAATACTATAAATAAATAAATAGAGTTTGACGTTCAGTAGCCTTGGGGGTTTAGTTTAGTGTCAAGTTGTTGGTTGAGTGGAATGTTGAGCTGGGGTTGAGTTAGGGTTGAATTGAGGGTTGATGTTAGGTCGAGTTCGGTTTGCGTATAATTTGGGGTCAAGTTGACGGTTTAGCGGTAGGTTAGATTGAGTTGATTTGAGTTGAGTTCATAAAGACGGGTAGTAGCTTCCGAATTCAGTAGATTCCCGGATTGAGATTTAGTTAAAGCTAAGTTAAATTGAAGTTGAGTTGGGGACGGTTGGAGAGAATTGGCTTATGTTGAGTTTTCGGTTGATTTGGTGATTGCGTTGGGAATTGCGTTGCGATTGAGTTGGAGGTTGTGCTGTAAATTGGGTTGCAGGTTGAACTGAAGATTGAGTTAAGGAGTCCAGTTAAAGATTGAGTTGAGTTAATTTTCAAGACCGAAGTCCTGATCAATTTGTCCAACAGTTCTTTTATCAAGCCAGCTACCAAAAATGGATTACATTTAAGCTAATTATTTCACCAAACCAAAACGTTAGAACAAGCGGCTCAAACTGACCTACATCTAAACCGTCTTTATAAGGAGGAGGAAGGGAAAGGGGAGGAGGGGCGTCTGGTGAAGATGTGATCTACATCGGGATCTTTGCGAGGTTCTAGATCGAGTTATTAATTGTGAACAGAACGGCTATTTCTTGTAATTTTCGTTCGTTGGTGATTTTGAACCAGTTAGCTGTACAGGGTGGACCAAATAAATTTAAGTAATGGACTCAAATTCCTTGTGCTCCCTTTGTACATTTTATTTCTTTGAAGTTAGATTGGTGTCAATGGTGGCTGTGCTACTTTTGTTTGTGTTACGGCTCTCATATGGGGCTTCCTCGGCCCCTTCCTTCCATTTTCGTTCGATTCGATGTTTGGGTGCAATACATAGCTGGTTTTGACATCATAGATTTTTCACATTTTGACTGCATGTTTGCACGCATGACTGCATGCTTTTGTTTGCATGTTGTGAGGTATCTGTGCGGATCGAAATATATTTTCAAAACACAAAATATATTACATTCAACCACCGTATTCAAACAACGCGTATACATACTAGAAATAGCGCTTATCTCTTTCACTTTAACAAAAAAAAAAATATTTTTATCTGTCGTTGGTTTTTACGCCTTCACTCTCGCTTAGCTTATCAATAGGCTCTGCTGTTTCACCCTTTGACTTCGGCGACAACTAATCGGAGGGAATCTATTGAGTTTATCATAGTTTATAAGTTCTTGGATATAAAACAGTGATGAAATATTTAAAAGTGAAAGAATAGAAAAGGATATACATAAACTAAAATAATTGACAACATTTTTAAATTTTGTAAACCCGGTTTTGACCATATTTTATAAACTCTCGGTCCCATTATAATTGGTTCAATTTATTACAATTATTTGAACAATATAAAACAATTACATTATACACAATACAGATAACATCAATCCCAAAATTTAATCCGTATCTGTCTTTAATCGAGTAGAATGATAATCGATTCAAACACACAAAAACAGTCTACCTTCTATTTGTAACTCAACCCATTTGTATCTGAACGTGAATTACAAAAATCATTCAGTTCAGTATATCGTTTATAAATAAATTGGTCTTGAATAAGTAATTCTCTATAAAATGTTATCGAGTCGCTCATCATCCAAATTTATTTCGTATAAGTATACAGATCTATGTATACAGAGTGTGTGTACGGCTTGGTAAATTTATACGCTCTTAATCTATTGTCATAATTATATGAGATATACACATAACAATATTAAAGATATTCATATTGACAAGTCATTGAAAATGATTAAGCAGAATATGATGAGGCTGAATTTGTTTAAATTGTTCGAATTGTGTCATCGACGAGATATTTTTAATCTTGATATGTTTTATGTGTGTACAATACGATATGATAAACAACAACACGAGACACGAGTCAGCAAACAGAAAATTTTATTTCTCTAATTACCATGAAATTGTACGTTACAAATTATCTTGTGAATAAATTAATAACTGTGGTATATATCGCGCACAAACATAATATACATATGTATATAACTGACATTAATTATATTCCAAAAATGAACAAAATGTTTGGATTGCGTAAAACAATTTGGTACGCGGTTACAAACATAAACAGCATTCGAATAAAATATAGTCTTAAGTCTTAAGAACTTTACAGAACGATAAAATTTTATCTTGTGAATTTTTTTTGGTACGAAACGCAAAACAGCAGCCCAAACACAGTCACAAAATTGTAATAATTTTATGGCCTATAATGCGTTTTTGTTGTTGTTGTTGTTGTCAAGAAATAAAATTTTGATTTGTAAGATATACTTTATGGTAAATACATTTATTTACATAATACATAATAGTATTTTTGATGTTAAAATTATTTTTATGTTCCATTGGATTCATTGATTATTGTTTATGTTGTGAATATTTTATGCTCTAGTTATTATAGTTTTGTACGGTGTGTGTATGTTTGGAGAATTTTTTTTTTTTATATATTTTTTGGGAGGAATTTGAAGGCGCACCAGAACGATATTGTGATGCAAATACATAACCATGTACTAGGATATGCACTTCGGGATCGGTGTCGCTTTTTCGATGCTGAATTTTAAATTTCGAAGATCCACGATCCACTAACTGTGAATCTTTGTCGATACTGCTAAAAGATGGATTTAATCCCAAAATATTTCTGAGTACCACCAATTTATCTCATGGATTATTACAAAATCTAACGAAAATTTTGTGCATACCAGAAATTGATTTAAAATTTCATCGTTTTAAATTCGCAACCCAAATATAAAATTTCACGATTCAAATAATGGGCAAAATGGTTTTATCGAACAAAAATAGTTAAAATAGGTCCTACAAATAATTTGTTTGGTTTTAAAGAAGGGAAATTATACAACCATACAAAAATCGGGTTTGTAATTTGTTTAAAACTACAATTCTAATCTAAAATTTCACCTTAAACATTTATAACGTTTCAACCCTAAAATTCAACAAAAAAGTCAGCCTTAAATTCCTTCTAAAATTCATCATACGCTTCTACAAAATTCAGCCTAAGCTCACACAAAAATTTAATCAATAATAAAATCTAAAATCCGACATTAAATTTTTCTAATTTTCTCCCTAAAATTACACCTTAAAGAAAAGTTATTAATTTTTGTTTTTAAGAGTGTGTAAATTCAATATTGAATGCAGCTAAAAGTCCGCTTAAAATTTCACCTAAAATGCCACTCAAAATTTCTCCCAAAAATTCTCATTCAAATTTAGCCTAAAATTTCTTTAAAAATTTTATTCAACATGTAACTTCAAAATTCATCCTATGGCCCCAAATTTTAGCTAAAAATTCAGCTTAAAATATTTATTCTAAAAAATTTAGCCTTAAATCCTATCTAGAAATTCCCCCCATTAAAATCTTGGTTAACTAACAAATTTAACATTTCGCCAAAAATTGACATAAAATTGGGGCTAAAATTCAGCTTAAAATTTCCCCTAAAATTACATTCCAAAATTTCCCTTAAAATTCCCATTAAAATTTAGTCGAAATAATTAAATTCAAAGAAAAAATGTCACATCGGGGACACGGAGCTCCAGAAATATCGAAAATAAACCGATCAAGTTAGGAGTTGCGCGAAAATTTTTTGTTTTAAATTTTCAAATTTGTGTATACGTCGTTTTTTTATCATTCAATGATCGATTGTTGTTTTTCGATGTCCAAATATCCACCATCCAAAATACCATTCTTATTTTTGGCATTTGTTGAGTATTTTTTCACGATTCGTTCGAAAAAATGCAACCAATAGGACAAAACTAATTACGCAACTACGAAATATGGTGGTGTAACCATAGCAAATTTTCCAATAAAATTTAGAATAAAATTCAGCTAAAATTTTTCTTAAAATTCACAAGATTGTCTCCCTAAAATTCATTCTAAAATTCTCAGTGAAAATGTTTCTTTAAAATACCCAATGAAATTACTCATAGAATTTCATTCTGTCTAAAGTCCCTTTGACTAACAACCTGAAAATTTTCCCTAAACTTCAACCCGAAATTTAGTCTAAATTTGAACCAAATTTAAGCCTAAAATCAAGCCTTAAGATTCAGCCGAGAATATCTCCTAAAATTTAATTTAAACAAATACGTGTCATACAGACATATTGACACCTTATTGACATATAAGGCTGTGTTTTAAAAATGATTGGAAAAATTTCGATTTAGAATTTTGAAACTTTTTAAAAAATATTTCTTGGTGCTTATAGTTTTCAAATAATTGGATTCTTATTTGAATTGAATCAGATTCGTTCCTTTCTTATTTAAATCAAATACGAATCTTATACTTCGAAGAGTCGATTAGGCTCGAATCGAATTCACAAATAGCCCCTCTGGTTTTAAATTTCGATCGGAGCCAAACGGTAAAGGGAAGATTTTGAAGATAAGTTTAAATTTAAATTATCACTAAGGAATTGGTAATAAAATTAATTTTTAAATTGGGTCAAGCAGTGTTTACATGAAGGGGTGGGTTGTTCCTCGTAAGCAATGCTGTATTTTTCCGAGCTGGTGGAGTTATTTCTAACAAAATTTCAATGATTTTCGTAGTATTTCCAAAATTTTAATTCTGGGATTAGATTGGTTGAGTAAGAAATAAAATATGACGTTAAATTTGAAGTATGAAACTTATGAAGTAACGGTAATGCTTAAAAACAATAGTTTTCGCTGGAAGGAATTCAGAGCAAGTCTCATGTGGGAAATGTGGAATGAAGGCAAACAGTTCAAGAGCAAATTTTATCAGAAGTGTACAAAAATATGGTTGAACACTACAAATTGGAGCTAAGAATTTCGAATTTAACCTAGGATCATTCCAACAGGCTTTGTCTATATGTATCATTTAAAATCGCTTGAGAGTTATTAGAAGCACATTCTAGCGTAATTACGATAAAACTCCTTCCACCATCGAATGTACTATTGAATTTCACAATAATCGGTTGAGAAATAGTACGACTCCGTTCAAGTTTGGCCATATTCCAGAACTTACCAATAAATTATTTTATAGAATAACTAACTAACTGAAACAAAAATCTTCAAAATTACCATTAATTATGTATGAAAAATTATGTTCGGTCATCTCTCAATGCAAACTTCGGCTCGTTTTTGAGCACTTTTCGTATGGTGTCACCGAATGTCGATATGATACATCCATGGAATATTTGACGCAAAATACCCACTATTTGACCGGCTGTGCGGCATGTGGTACCACACCAATTTCGTTGACAGTAACAGCTCTGGCTTCGTTAAAAAAACTCCGTTCCGATGGTTCGTTCCGAGCGAACCCCCACACCAATCAGTAACTTTTTTTGTCGAATTGGATTTTCTCGTGAATAATTTGAGGATTTTTAGTACCCCGGTGACTATTGCTTTGATTATTATTTTCTGACAAAAGTTTGGTTCGATTTTTGCGACAGGTATGAGTGTTTAATTTAAATTTTCTAAGCAATGTACGCAAATCACATTTCATATGATTAATTCGATTAATTTTAATTGTGATGCACGATTTCTTGCTGTTGTCCTCGCGTTTTTCGCATAACTTCACGTACACTATCAATATTTTCACTTTAGCGGCCATTATGCTATCTCACACATGCTTTGCATCTGTAACAAAACTACTTTGAAAAATGGTGCATATGATGATATTTTCATCGAAATGCTTTTTGAGTAGAAACAACCCACTTTTGACGTACATATATCGCGCAGCACTTCACAAGAAATCAAATCCGACTGAGAAATGTCATGAACTACGAAAGTGACGTCACTTATGATCGTTTACATGATTATGGTCACTCTATAGTTTTTAAACAATACATTGCAGTATATTGTGAAAGTGCTTAGATAAAGCGAAGAAATATGAGAGAAATTTTATGCGAGAGTACGAGAAAGACCATAGTAAAAGAAATTTGTGACGACAGCATGCTACAAAAATACTGCAGATAACCAAAATATCTAGCGTTCAAAAAGGAACTAATTTCGGTGACACCAAATTGAAAACTACTGAAGGCCGTGTGTTTTTTTTCTTCTTAATTTGTTTATTTTTATTTTGTTAACCCAATGAACGTCATTTATTTGTTTTTGACCGAAAAACTTTTGGGTAGTAGCGACAGTGAATTTTATTGAACTTATCCATTAAGAGAAGTTATTCTACCAGGATACATATATACTGCGCCGATACACATGCACTGTGTACTAAAAGCGTTCCAATTGCCACTAAATACATTTGACAACTAACAGAAAACTCCAGACAACTTTTAACATCTGACAGACAACTTCTATGAAACTTGTTGTGGTTTCCTCATAATTCATAAGGTTTTGTGAACTTTTTGAAATTCATACCGAGTTGTGTTCATACCGAGATCTATTTCTTTATAGATCAAGAACTATACATTTTTGGTAAAAAAGTGTCGATTACTACGGGTAAAAGCGCAATGGCCACACAATTTAATCACGTTCACAAAAGGTGGGTCTGAGAACCCCTTAAAAATGATTTAGTTGAAAGAAAAAATTAATTTGACACTTAGTTTGCCCTCCTCCAAATTAAAAGTTTCACTATAATATTTTGTTTGTTAAGCACTTATATTGTTCGTATTACGCTAACTTCAACTTGTTGGCAAACCGTTTGCAATATTAACATACGATATCTGTGTCCCACTAAATTTCTATCTTCAACATTTTCCAGCTTGACTTCTGAATTATGATTTTAAACACTTCTTGATCTAAGATAACACAAATTCTAAATGAAGAAACTGTAGATCTACTAAATGAAAGAGACTTTTTATTCACAAATACTGCATCAGGCTGAACCTAAAATTTGCAAAATGATGATGCAGATTTACGCAGAAAACGATACAACAGCAGGTTATGTTGTTCCTGGTAAAATGTTCATCCACCAATTTCTTAGTTTTGATTTAAGAAGAATCCAGTGAAGTAAACGTTGTTTTTAGGCATGGACTGATGAAGCTTAGCCATATTAGCTTAGTTCACAATGTGATCTCGTTACTGAGGGTATAAGAGAAGTAAAGCAAAACAATTTTGATGAATTCTGCTTCGAAGTTAAACTGACAAATATCTGTACAAGTAAGCACACAAAGGTGATGATTATGCCGATTTTAAATATCGAAGAAGGTGATGAAACCAAAACTTTTAGATGCAACTGCAATGGAGGCTATGTGGCTTTTGTAAAAATTCAGATGCATTCAAAACCGTTTTCAGATTGGTGCTTCATTTGCCATTAATTAATTTAGGTCTGTTCCGTCTCTATAACATCTTTACCGTCTCTATATAATGTCTTTTCTACGCTTACGTTTATGGATTCCCACAAATACTCAAGCAGGGTCTAACTACTGTAATGAAGAGTTTGAACCCGTAAGTGGATCCTTAAGAAGTGGAAACGAAAAAAATCGTTGGAAAAAATTATTCCAAAACGAATTGATCAACATTTCCCTACTACATAGATAATATAATTACTTGGCTTCAAATTTGATTCCAAAATTTTCCAGAATGGCGTTGAGATTTATCTAACTTTAATCTTTTTGGCCAGAAATATTCAATAAAAGTTTTGCTGAGGGAGAATGAAAGGTCGCATTGTTAGAGCTTCTGGAAGCTAACCAATCCTGTTTATTTACAATCTTTCCCCGGAATTTTGTACAAGTTTTTAAAAAATCGTTTGATCACAAATAATCAAGAGGAGCTAGATTTAAAGCGCACTAAAAATGTTTTAGCGAAGGGGTGCTTTACGAATGCTATCAAGAAGTTATCTGCGTACCTATTAAAATGACGAGCAGACTGAATTTCAATTTTATTTTAAAATCAAACCCCTTGAAATAACCTTCACGTGAACTAAAAGTTTAACTCCTGTACCATTTTGCCAAATGTTTGCCACGCCAACGGTCAGTTTTAATTATTTAAATGTAGGTTTGTGTTTGTGGATTCAATTTAGATTTGGTGCTAGCAAAGCTGATGCTTATTCTTATGTCCACATCCGCTACTGTGATGTAACATTCTTAAACTACAAAGTCATGATATTTGGAGGTAGTGGTGATGAAAATGTAGTGGTTATATAAATACAAACTTTTTCATAACCCACGTCACTAAAATTAGTTCAACGTTTCGTAGGCTTGGTAAAGGTGAATTATTACCATTAGATTGTATCTCATCTTACCAAAAAAATTAACTCCAAATACTTGGCAACCTGACTATGTCGAACCAGTAAAAACAATTAAATATTCTGTCTCAACCAACACCACTCTTTGTCCACTTCTCCAATAAATGTCCCAATTCTCATAACGTCAAATACTTCAAATAGAAGTATTCTATTCTATAAGGAATCAATCACTAATATAATAGCGAACTATTTCGTCAAAACTTCTTTTGCGATTTTACTTCAGACGTCAAGTCAAGTATAGGTACATAAAAAGCGCTGGAAACGGTAGACGCGGTTATTTTGATTTTAAATCTAGCTTAAGATTCTGTTCTTCTCTTTGGTGGTCAGGTAGCATTTCTGGCCTAGTATGAATATTCACGTCATGTATTGGGCCAAATCTTGCATTGAACGTCAGAAGAATCCCAAATCACGATCTCAAAAATTTTTTTAGGATCTCATTTTGATTGAATATCCTAACGAATTAATAGTAACTGGTTCAGTAACTGGTACGATTCAAGAACTACTTGCTTTCATGGGGCGCAGGGCTTTCATGGGGCGTCAAATGTGTTAATTTTTCACTATAAAAAAATCATTGAGTATAGTTCTGAAAATTTGTACAGAGATAGATTTTAAATGTATAAATAAAGAACAAATATTGTAAGAAGGGTAGGTGGTGACCCAAGCGCCACAGAAGCATTAAAGTAGTAAATAATGAACCAAAAATTTATAGTAACAGTAATGTAAGTTGATACCCATAAAATACAATATCTAAAGTTAGAGAAATTAAAAGTGACTAATAAATTTTTAAATAAATTAAATTGACAAAATAAATTTTTTATCATTGCGCTTGAAAATTTCGGTGCTGTGCCTGACGTTTAATTTTTTATTATCGAATCGCAAGTCAAATCACGCCATGTTTACGGGAATGTTATTTCTGTTTTTAATCCCGTGCATATTGCTAACAAAACCTTGCAGGATTTCGAACATTCTTTCTTCATCAAACGCAGCACTGCTTAAAGTTGCCAAAGCTTTTATAAATTTCTCTGACTGTTGCCAGTGCCTTGCCCACCCACATTGGTGATTATTTCATGATTTTTAAGTCTCCACATTCTAAACAGGCTGTTGATTTGCTTCTCATATGATTGCAAGCATAACGATTAATGTATCAGTATCAGAGCATTTGATTGTGATATTACAATCGTGATCTTTGTTGGTGACATGAAATACAATTTTTGTGTGTTCGAAAAGTATGATCGATTGTTTTTTGACATTTTAATTGTCAACCACTTCATACTTGTAACAATAATTATGATTCAAAAAATGTTTGTTACTTTTGGAAGGGAGCAACTTCTTTACTTTGCCAGTAATTACTGAAAAATGTAACTATAGCGGTTTTGATCTTATTGTTCCTCAACTATTTCGATTTTTTTTTTATTTGTTGTGATTCAGATTGTCTTCCTCGAAAAACGTTTTTTTGGACCTCCTCATACAGTTTAATACGAAAAATATATCGATTAAAAGTTCGTCGGTATGGGAAGGTGTAGTACTTTCCAGTCTTGAAAATTGCGCCATAAACGTAGCATAATGACATCGGTATAGGTGTCATCGGAAACTGCACTAGTTTTTCAACATAAGTACGTCCTTCCATAGCAATTGCAAGAATGCGGCCGAATGAATCTCGTTGAACGTATACTTCCTGAAACTTGTTGTTAACTTAAATTGTTTTGTTCTCTTGGCTGCTTCAAAAATTCATAATTTTGTTTTGTTTTATAGGCGCTTCGAAGCGATTAGTCGAGCTTGCACATTTTGTGATAAAACCGCTGAATTTCTCCATTTTTTTTAGCATTTAGTAAAAATTCTGCTCCTATCGCCATGTACAAATATTATTTAAATAATTGTGATTTATATTTGTACTGTTAAAAGGATTAATATTGTTTCTAAATTGTTTTTTTTGAACATTTTTTAAAGATACTGTTAAAGTTAGCCGAAAGTTGCTAGCCGAAAGTGAAAAGTCGATAATGCAAATTGTGTTAGTTCATCTGAAAGTAAAGAAATGTAGATTGTGTAATCCCAGCCGAAAGTAATAAGTCGATAATGCAGATTATGATATTAATATTCCAGCCGAAAATAAAAAATTTAGTAGTTACCAGCCGAAAGTAAATAGGATACATGGATTGCAATAAAAACTTTTGTAAATAGTCTTACGTGGAAAACTTTGTTTAACCTAGTCGTGGAAAATAACCGAAAATCAGAAAAATCCACAAAATTGGAATAAAATCAGTCACTAGCTATCGAATGAAAAAATTCTGTTCAAGTTTTCCGTGGGAAATCTCGGAAAATTCGATTTTCCATAAATCATTGCTATTGACAAGTCACATCAATGCAATCCATTTCCAGACATAACACTCTAGAGGCTGATTTTATACAAATTTTCTATTGATTTTGGGAAAATCGAATTTTCCGAGATTTCCCTCGGGAAACTTGAATTGAATTATTTCCTGCGATAGCTATTGACAAGTCACATCAATGCAATCCACCTCCAGTTATAACACTCTAGAGGCTGATTTTATACAAATTTTGTAATCATTTTTGGAAAATCGAATTTTCCGAGATTTTCCACGGGAAACTTGAAGTGAATTTTTTGCTGCGATAGCTATTGACAAGTCACATCAATGCAATTCATCTCCAGACATAAGACTCTGGAGGCTGATTTTATACAAATTTTCTTATGATTTTTGGAAAATCGAATTTTCCGAGATTTCCCACGGGAAACTTGAACTGATTTTTTTCCTGCGATAGCTATTGACAAGTCGCATCAATGCAATCCATCTCCAGACATAACACTCTAGAGGCTAATTTTATACAAATTTTCTAATGATTTTGGGAAAATCGAATTTTCCGAGATTTCCCTCGGGAAACTTTATTTTATTTTATTTTATTTATTTATTTATTTATTTCAATTTATAACTTAATAATAATACAAACAAATTATAAACTAATTAACATATTATAGTTGAACAAAGTAAAGCTCCGTTTAGATGAAAATCTGTGGTGGAGCAAATAAACAATTTAAACATGCTATTCTATAAAATCTTTGGACACATTGAGTTAAATATATATTACACGATAGTTTTCTTATTTATATATGTATATATGGAAAAAAATAATAATTACACTTAGTTGCCTTTAAATTTACAATTGTTTAATGTTTACGATAACAGCTTTAATTGGTGAAATTACCCGAAGCTATATAATGTTAATTTCATAAAAATCTTTCAACATTTTCTATGTTGAGCAGCCAACTTGAACTGAATTGTTTTCCTGCGATAGCTATTCACAAGTCACATCAATGCAATCCATCTCCAGGCATAACACTCTAGAGGCTGATTTTATACAAATTTTCTTATGATTTTTGGAAAATGGAATTTTCCGAGATTTCCCACGGGAAACTAGAACTGAATTTTTTCCTGCGATAGCTATTGACATGTCACATCAATGCAATCCATCTCCAGATATAAGACTCTAGAGGCTGATTTTATACAAATTTTCTTTTAATTTTTGAAAAATCGAATTTTCCGAGATTTCCCACGGTCAACCACCAAATTGTTTATTTTCGGCTGGAATGGTTATATCATAATCTGTATTATCGACCTGTTACTCTCGGCTGGAAACTTTCGGCTAACTTTAACAGGGTCTTTTAAAACCTCATTTTTCATACCATTACTTTTAACTTATCTCTGGCTAGCTGCTATCGAATTGGGAACCTGTGAGTCTCTCGGGGCAGCATAAAAATTCCTGGTTTACTCCAAAGTCAAATTTACTCGAATTTTTCGTCAAATATTCCTTTATTCAAATCACCTGCAAGTTGTCGATGTGTTTCTTGAACTTTCAATATGACCGTGATATTTGAGTAACCAAAGCGCATTTATTTGACTTAAAATGAAAAACAGATTCTTCAATTTAGGAATGATAAAATCTCCGGTTCGAATGCTTCTTGTAAACGTTTGGTAATATTTAATGACATTGAGGTACACTATGGAAAATTAAAATGTTTCGCCCAAGTTCCGTTTAACGTTTTCTCTGGGTACTCCAAAAACCCTTAAAATATTTCTTAGATTATTTCATTTCCTTGCGGCATTCAAGGTTTTGTACGTTGTAATCTCATATTTTTTAAAAATATTTTTATCTTTAATACCTGCAAACCTAAGGCTACTAAGGGATGTAAACGCTTTCACCTAATAAAGTGTTTTCCACTTATAAATCGATTAACAGAGCCACTAAGAAACAGTTCGCTTTCGACCTTTATATTTGAAAATACGCAATCGTCTATGAATTTCCCGACTGCCTTGAACAATGATAGCATAACAAGAAAGCCATCCATATTAATGAATAAATTATCAAAATAAGGGATTCATACTGAATTTGATAAGCTAATTTGACAATTCCCAAATCATACGAAACTTGCATATGAGGTTGATGACACTTCTGAGCTATTTATTCTATAAGAAAACTGATAAACCCGACCCACATTGGGGTATTAAATATTTCAAAATAATGTGATAAACCAGAGTTTAAAATGGGATTTCATTTCGCTCTTCGCTCTTCATTTTTTTTTTCAAGAGCGATAATAAAAACTATTAAAAAGCTCTTTATAAAGAGCGATATTGTGAAAAAAAAAAATATCGCTCTGAAGAACAGGAGCATTATGTTTATTATAAGGCTCTTCCTCTTCCACTATTGCGTTTGTGTTATCATATTTTCGCTCTTTGTTGTTGAGCTCTGATGAATAGAAACATCATTGTTATATTGCTCCTGCTTTTGTTATTACAGCAAACGGTTACATTCAAAACCGTCTAAAATTCTCTCTTTTGAAAGCCTGACTGTTTTGTTAGCGAACAGATGTACGGGCGTTTGAAATGGCATTCTAAAATGATTCTTGGATAAAGTTCTGAAATATGCCCAACTAGGATGGAACTTGGCTATTCCTCAACCGAGTTTTGTGAAATTTGACACGCGCGATGGAAATAGAATTCTAAATTGATTTTTAGGTGAAGTTCTGGAATACGGCCAATTGTGATGGAACTTGGCTATTTCTTAACCGATTGTGATTCAATTTGACATGTGCATTGGAAATAATATTCTAAAATGATTTTTAGATAATGTTCTGAAATAAGACCAACTAGGATGGTCGGCCTTAACCGATTTTCGTGTAATTTGCCATGTGCGAACAAAATGGGATTCTAAAATGGTTTTTAGATGAGTTTCTGAAATATGAAAATTTTAGATGGTACTTGGCTATTCCTTAACCGATTGTAATGAAATTCAATATGTGCGTTGGAAGTGGGATTCTAAAATAGTTTTTAGATAAAGTTCTGGAGTGTGGCCAAATAGGATGGAAATTACAGATTATTTCTCTACCGATTTTCGATCTGCCTCACAGCAGATAAACCTCGACAGCTGCATGGATTACGGAAACTGCCACAGACAATAGCTTTTGAGGTTATTCATATTGATATATTTACTATACATCTGCCAGGAAATTTAATTGCAATCAAACAAAAATAAGAAAAAATGGGTGACAGCACGCTAATGTTAGTGTAGAGTCCCGGAATTAGGAAGATCATTTTAGAATCTCATTTCCAACGAACATGTCAAATTGCATCACATTCGGTTTAAAAATAGCCAAGTTCCATCACAATTGGCCATATTCCAGAACTTCATCTAAAAATCATTTTAGAATCCCACTTCTTTCGCACATGTCAAATTTCTCTAAAATCGGTTAAGGAATAGCCAAGTTCCATCCTAGTTGGCCATATTCCAGAACTTCCAGACCATATTCCAAATTTCTCTAAAATCGGTTAAGGAATAGCCAAGTTTTATCACAATTGGCCATATTCCAGAACTTCATCTAAAAATCATTTTAGAATCCCACTTCTATCGCACATGTCAAATTTCTCTAAAATCGGTTAAGGAATAGCCAAGTTCCATCCTAGTTGGCCATATTCCAGAACTTCCAGGCGATATTCCAAATTTATCTAAAATCGGTTAAGGAATAGCCAAGTTCCATCACAATTGGTCATATTCCAGAACTTCATCTAAAAATCATTTTAGATCATCTCATTTTATCATCTCTAAAATCTGTTAAGAAATATCCAAGTTCCATCATAGTTGGCCATATTCCAGAAATTTTTCTAAATTTCGTTTATCGAACTTTCTTTATTTAATGATATTCAAAGAGCAATTCGTGCGTTACAAAAAATATTGCTCGCTAATGTATTTTCTTCAATCGCTCTGTAGAATGGGAGCGATATTTTTAACTTTTACGCTCCCTGTTTTTAGAACAAAATTAAAAATAAAAATTTAAATCACTTTGAAAGAGCGAAATAATTTTTTTTGTGCTTATCATTAGAGGTTTGGAGCGTAAAAGCAAACTGAAAAAAAAATTTATTGGGAGGAAGAGCGAAAAATTTAAACTCTGGAAAAAAATCCACTATCAACTTGTAACAAACTTCCACAGTCGGTTTCAAAACAATGTCCCATTTTTCATTTAGAACACGATTGTCCCATTTTTTATTTTTACTACTTTATCGCTTCTGAGGCTCTTGAGCCACCACCTAGACTTCTGTATCACTGTACAAATTTTCGGAGCTACACTCGATCATTTTTTACAGTGATAAATTAACACATTTGCCCGCCGCCCGCCCCGCTCTGCGCCCCAATAGAGCCTTCTGACTGATGTACTTTGGATTTATGAATGTCATTAGAGTCTTTTTAAGCACAAAGTCGAAGATACTCGATCATTTCTTTGTTTTGTAGCCAGCTCTCAGTCTAATACTCCAGGCAGGACTTATTGTCATCCAGAACTTTATCTAAAATTAATTTGAAATTCCCATTTCCATCGTTCATGTCGGATTTCAACATTACCAGTTAATGAATGGGCAAATCCCGTTCTAATTGGTAATATTCTAAGGAAAAGCTTAGTTTCAATCCGTTTAGCCAAGTTTCAAAATTTTTTCAAGGAATCATTTTAGAACCTCATCTCCGTCAATCAATTTTTTAGCCAAATTCTAGAACGTTATCGCATACGTATGTTCAATTCTCGAGATAAGATAAAATGCCATTTTGGCTTAATTAGGCGATCCATAAGTCCGTTTGGGCTGTTTCGCGAAATCCACAAAAAATCGTCAGCCGTAAATTTTCATGATTTTCATGATCACAACAAAAAATTTTAAATTATCGATCATCAACTGTACCCAAATTTTATTATGAACAGTTCAAAATGATATTAAACTATGAAAAAAAATCTTCAAAACGTTTACGCCGCTATCTATGTTCGACTAGACAAAGTATTTGTAAAAAAAATTTCTTAATTATTTCTTCGTTTTCTTCTTATTACGTAATATTTAGAATTGTATTATAAAAACGTTTTTTTTTTCGTTTTGTATATAAGTAGGTGTGTATATAATTTCTAAATTAATTTTTTAAACTATTTCCAGGCCTATATACCGAAAAATTTTGTTTACATTTCCACTTTCTAAATCAACAAATCTGTTTTCAAATAAACAAAATGAAAATAAAATTAAAGCGCACACGCAATTTTATTGTTTTCACTTAATATCGTCGGCGAACATGATCATCTATCTGACGATCTGTTTAACATCTTTTGGTTTTTATAGCGCAGTTTATTAATAATCATGGTTTATTTCTATATACGATATGATCGCGATCACGCGGATAATAAAGAAAATTTCATAATTAAGATAATAAATAAATTTTGATCGATCGATTGAAAATATGTTTAATGTTGATCGTATTCGTCGATAAGATTATAGTGATGTTTAATGAAGATGATACAATCAACCTTGTGACCCTTACTGTACCATACCATACGATAAAGCTTAAAATCTTAAATGGTTTATGGGTTCGTTCGATTCGTTTTATCTTTATGTTCAGATTAATACCTAAGTGTTTTTAATTTGCATATTGTTATGATTCACTTTAAAATGGTTTATCAGCAATAATCGTAAAACTAAATTTTTTTTTTTGATAAGCGGATTAAAATTTCTATTTCTTAAACAATAATTGCGTATATATAAGTTAAGTTAACCTTGAAATGGTGTGAATGGAGAAAGTATCTGATTAACTTTATAATTTCGCACCCTAAATTGTTCACCTTTAATGTTAATGTTTATAGGATTTTTTTATGTTTTATGAACCATTAAAGTTAGGAGTATGCTGTGCGCGATGTTTATAATTTTTTTTTTTTATGGAAAAATCACGATGGTTGACTGTGCGCGCTCTGTTCTGGTTGTTTTGTTATTGTTGTGATAAATTCTCTTGGCAATAAAAGTTTTTAACAAACAATAACATAATTGTTTATGATTTTTTAAACAGCAAAAATGTTTTTTTTTTTGTAAAATTATGATACATCATCCTGGCGGCGCACAAATATGGTGCTCTTTTGGAAAGGTGTTTTTTTTGTATGTAAAACACCATTCCAAAAAAAAAAGAACCAAAAAAATGTAATTTGTGTATACTGTGTGTAACCTGTCGTTTACGATTATGAAACAAGTTTTGTTTTTGATATTTTCAATTTTCTTTTTTTTTCTTTTCAATTTTTCCAGGTAAGCAATTTTTTGTGCAACATCATTCAAACTGAGATTTTCTGAATTTTGAATAAGGTACGTACGTATAATAAATGGCGAACATTTATAAATTTATTGCTTAAACAATCTTGACGATCTAATTTGCCTAAGTTTTGCAAAAATGCGCGGTGTCCAATTAAGTAATTTTGAATAGACATTTACGGGTAGGAATAAATTAATTATTAATGTTCAAATCGTAAATTTGGATTTATTTGCAAAATAACAGGTTATCTATACATTAACGATCATAAAAATCATAAAATGTTTAGTTAGCTTAGCACCTGGTTAGCTATTAATGAATTGAATCAAACTTTAAAGAAGTAACTGGTTAGAAGATTTATAAAAGTTGGTAAACAAACGGTATTTGATTGTTTAGGGTTGATTACATATTTCATTAAATAACAGCACAGTATTTTCTCTAGTAACATGTTTAAAAATTGGCTAATGCCCGATTTCACAAAAAGGAACCAACCGCCAGCTAGATAATAATTCCTCTCTTTCATCTCTCTCTCTCTCTCTCTCTCTCTCTCTCTCTCTCTCTCTCTCTCTCTCTCCCTCACCATTCACTCTCTCTATCTCTCTCTCACCATTTAATCTCTCTCTCACCATTTAATCTCTCTCTCTCTCTTTCTCTCTCTCTCTCTTTCTCTCTCTCTCTCTCTTTCTCTCTCTCTCTCTTTCTCTCTCTTTCTCTCCTTCTCTCTCCCTCTCTCTCTCTTGCCCTTCAGATAAATATTTATTTGAACGAAATCAATTAAATATTATATTTAACTGGCGGTTGGCATTTTTTTTTTGCAACCGGGCATACTCGATCAAATTAAAGCCTTGACTATTAAATGATATATTGGGTTATTATGTATTGGGAGATATATTGGGCTTAAGCCAAGTGCTTTACCCATTGAAAAACGAAAAGAAAAATCGGATTTAGTTTTTTCAATATAATTCCAAAATTATTGCTTTATTTTCGCTAAAATCTTCTCGTTTTTGATCGAGTATACAATACAATACCATTTTCAATTTAAAAAATTCATAAACATTTTTAATTGGCTGAGAAAATGAAAATTTAATTTTTTCGGTTCTAAACAATTTTTTTCGGACGAAAAAATTAAATTTTCATTTTCTCAGCTAATTAAAATTTTTTTGAAATTTTTTAATTGAAAATAGTATTGTATGGTACACTCGGTCAAAAACGAAAAGTTTTTAGCGAAAACAAAGCAATAATTTTGGAATTATATCGAAAAAACTAAATCCGATTTTTCTTTTCGTTTTTCAATGGGTAAAGCACTTTACACTTTCGAATAACAATGCTCAAAAATTTTGATTTGTAAGCCGAATCTTAGGTTTAATTCACTGTACGCTTTTTATTCGAACGGTCTAGTACGGAGTCATTGCCTTTATGTAAGTTTATTTAATTTAAACACGATAATTTAAAAAAAATATATTTTTTATTGTTGAGGTTGTACCTCACTTTAAAATTATGTCTATATCAAGATTACACACAAATTCTTATTAACTACATATTTTTATAAATTATAATTTGCTTACTAAGTGTCATGCATTTTACTTAATTTAATACATTTAATGGAAAATTGATATTTAGGCCGGATATGAACATCTACGGGAACATCTACGAAAAGTGTTTCCATGTGGGACCAGACACGTTTCTTGGAACGTGATAAAGTTTGTTATCTTAACTCCTCCCCACTTAAATGCGATTGTCCCCAATCGGTTAGAAGTATGGTATGTCATTGAATTTTAGGTTAGAAGTTCTAAGGGCACTAAGTTCGGCTTGGTTTTTTTTTTTTTTGGATCCATGAGGTATCTGATTATTAGAGGATTCTATCGTGATTTCGATTTTTGGTGTATCCGTCGAAACTTGTTCTTGGCTTCTCTTTGAAGTTTTAATCCATTTATGGATAATTTGTTTCAGGCATTTAAAGGTTATTATCGTTATGACTATGCCTACAGGAACTGCGAATCCTTGAATTAAAAATCGGTTGGTTGTGGATTCTGACTGAAAATATTCCTATTACATCCGTGTTATTGATATGGAGTTCCTCCATCATTTCCAGAGTGGGTGTAAAATTGCCGGGTAAGGCTTGGAAGTGGGACACTTCGTGTGAAGTGAAAAATTCGTCATTGATTTTTATAGATACGCCGCGAAACTTTACTAGAAAGGTACCGTTTAATTTTTGCGGTAGTGTGTCCACTAGGATTGAGCCATCAAAATTATTCAGGAGGAGTATTCCTGGTGTAATTTCCTCAATGGTTGGCATATGTTGGTAGTCGAATTGCAATCCGCCGGTGTACTCCTAAAAATATTTGGGGATACAAGTGGTATTTGATAGATTGATAACATTTTTTGAATTACAAATAGAAATAAAATTAAATATTCTACAATTTCCTTTTATAGTAAAAATTTCGTCATCTCTCTTAAGAATATTTTCATACTACCTTGATCAACAAGTTCTCGGAATAACCACCGTGTGGCGCTCCCATCGTTCCGATGTGAGTTCTGTTTTTGTTGTCAGGTGTACTACCTAACTTTTGTTGTCAGGTGTTATTGTCAGGTGTACCAACTTAACAAAAAAAAAACAGAACTCAAATCGGAACGATGGGAGCGCCACACGGTGGTTATTCCGAGAACTTGTTGATCAAGGTAGTATTATATATCTAAAATAATCTTACTACTAATATTTTCATTATTCTTTAAAACTTTATTTATTTCATTATTTATCATGGTTAAGTTATTTAACCGTTCCGTAAGCAAATTATTTATAATAACCTGTTTTTTATTGTTTTCCAGAACGCTATTTGTTTTTTGTTTAATAGTGATGAAGTTATCGTGGTCGGGATTTCCCGCGATCCATTTCCATGCACTGCCGATAAAGTTAAGTGATCTTTTGTTTTTTCGAGGCTTTAAATGTTCAATGAACTCTTCCAGCTTCTGTGACAACAATCGTGTTTTTGTTTTCTTTGACTACCTCTTTAACATATCGGACAGTTAGTTTTGAGCCCAATCTTTTATTATGTTTGACGTAAATAATTTCGCCTGGCAGATATTCCTTCACAGGTTTTCTCTTCTTATTATGATGTTTTAAATCCCTATTCTGCTTATTTTTTAATTTTTCTATATTGCTTAACCGAGCTCGTTCAAATTGCTCAGGATCTAAGTTTGGAATACGTCCAAAGAATAGTTCTACAGGTTTCTTTCGTGTTGTCGAATGAATCGTATGATTGTATTCGTTAACAGCTCTTTCCAAAAGTTGTTCAAATGAACGGGGGTGGCATTCCGCTTTTAGACATCTCATAATTTCTAATAGGGTTGAATGGAATCGTTCGACTTGTCCATTCACTTCGCTTTTGTATGGTGGTGTAGTGAATACTTTGATGTGCAGGTCGTCGCTCATCATGGATATTATTGATGCTGAATTAAGTGACTTTTCGTTATCTATTACTACTACGGCTACCGGAACACAGAAATAAAATAAGATATCCTGTAGTGGTCTTTTCACATGTTCCACCGCTCTTGATTCGATAATCTTTGTTTGAGCGAACTTAGTGAATTTGTCAACCGCTGTTAGGACCGGTCGAGAAAATATCCAGATGTATGGTATGACCGGGGGATTTGGGTATAGGAGTATTATGAGTCTCTTGGTTGTTGGGGTGACGCTCGTACTTGTTCTCTTTGCATATTGCACAAAGTTTTACAATGTTCGATATCTTGGAGGCCATTTTCGGAAAATAATATTTCTGAATGATCTGCATGCGATTTTCGCAGGGATTACGGTGGGCACGTTTGTTTCCGTCAAAATTATTTGTTCTTGTCGCTCGTCGTCTTCAATATCTTCCACCATAGTCTGTGTAAATCGGATTTTATAAGTGGAGCGGGTAGATTTCTTGGATTTTTCCCATAAGTGATTCTGGGGTGAAGAGTCCATTGACAATATTAGGATTCAAGTACCTCTTGAAGATATTTATGAGTTCACGTTTAGTAAAACTTGGTTGAGTAAAAATGTGTCTCGTGTGTCATGGTGAGAAACCAGTTTTAATTTGATAACTGTTTTGAAATTCGTTCAGTCTTAGGACCAATTGGAATCAGCTACCACGTTAGATTTTCTTGGTTTGTATGCTATTTCATAGTTATACTCCTGGAGGATTGCCTTTCATCGTTTCATCTTGCTGTTCGTATTTTTGCTGCGCGAGCATAAGTTAACGGCTAATGATCTGTGAAAATCTTTACTTTTCGTGAGCCATATAAGAAATTTCTTAGAGAATTGAGTGCCCAGATTATAGCCAACATTTCTTTTTCGTTAGTGGCATAGTTCTCCTCTCTTTTACTCAATGTTCTCGAGATAAAAGTTATTGGCCTATTTTCCTGCATTAGGACGGCTCCAATCGCATAATTGGAAGCGTCCGTGGTTAGCTCAAAATCCTTAGTGAAGTTAGGATGTGATAACAAAACTTCTTTAGAAACAAGCGTGTTTTTTAATTTCTCAAAAGCACTTAGGGACTATATTAAGATGAATCGCTTTATTGTTTGAAACATTTTTGGACGCACGTCGATCTTCCCCTCTTAAAAGGGATGTAAGGAGTTTCGCCAGTTTCACATAGTCTTTAATAAAACGGCGATAATACCCTACTACCCATTTATCCCGACAATAAATCCCAAAAATTCAACCTCTTGTTGAAGAAACTCACATTTTTCCAGTTGTACTTTCATGTTGGCTGCTTCTAAGGTCCTGAATACCAGTTCTAAATTTCGAAAGTGATTGGTCTTTACCAAATATAATTATGTCGTCAATATAGATGTAACACCGTTTGGCTATATGCTCCCTTAATGTACCATCCAAAGTTCTTTGAAATATGGATGGGGCATTTTTAAGTCCAAATGATAATCGAACAAATTCGAATTTCCCATTATTGATAGAGAATGCTGTTTTCTCTATGTCAAAGTTTCTAAGTGGGATTTGAAGAAAACCACTCTTATGGTCAATGGTAGTGAAAAGTTTATTTTCCCCCAAATTTGAGAGAACCTCGTTTATCTCTGGGATTGGGTACCTGTCGGGAATGGTAATCGAGTTTAATTTACGATAGTCTATTACCATCCGATATTTTTTTTTAACCATCCATACTGTAGAATTGTAAGGAGATCGCGAAGGTCTTATAATTCCTTCATTTAACTGTTCCTTAACTTGCCTTTTGACCTCGTCCTTCAAAGCTATAGGATAAGGGTGGGCCTTTGAATGGACTGGCGGATCTGTCGTAGTGCGAATTTCTCCCTTGACGGTGGACATGTTAGTTTTTTATCCGGAACTGCAAAAAGCTTGGGACATTTTCCTATTATGTTTCGTAGTCTTGATTTATGTTCTTCGTCCAAATGACTTATTCTGAGTTGAATATGGCTGACTATTTCCGAATTATGTTGCTTTAATGGGATTTTAAGTGAATTACAGCCTTAAGTCCTCTTATAGTATGTCATTTCCTATGATGCCGTTAAAAGTTTTTAGACTTGAAAGAATATAAAATTTGAGTTTACTGGTATTCTGTCCGAATAGGTTTACGTAGGAGTGGTGCGCTATTTTAACGCTACCTCCAACGAAGTTTGCGGTGAAAGGGTTTCTATTTAGTATAGGGTTTCTAATATGTTTAGGTTGAATATAGTTCTTGTTTGAACCAGCGTCTATAAGAAATTTTAATGTCTTTTCGTTTCTAAATGGCAATTCGTAAAAGGGAAGCGAAGAGCGATTTAATCTAAAAAATAGATATCATCCAATTGTTCGGTTTGTTCACAAGTAGGTTTGTCGATGGTCTCTAGATAGTCGTTTAAAGATGGCTCATTATAATCTTCTGCATATTCTACTTTCTCGTCGTATGTTCCTGTTTCCCGTTCCGTTAAGTTCGCTACGTTAGAATCTTGTTCCGTGTGGAAAACCTTTTGAAATTTATTCGGTGGATGAGATTGCTGGGAAGGATTCGCGAAAGTACGTTTCTGTGGGAAGAGGTAATTTTGAGGTCGGTTGGCATAATTTATTTGCTTGTAACGTACACTATGATCTACTTCCATCGGTTCCGGTTTTGTTAATGGTCTGTTCATTGATGGGTGTGGTCTTTGGAATCCCGTATTTTGATGAACGATTGGTCTATTGGGTTGTTGAAACGTTTGAAAAGGTTGAAAAGGTCTGAGGAACGGTTTTTGTGATCCCCTTGGGTTTTGGAGAAGTTGGGGATAGAGTGGTTGTCGGAAATTCGGATTTGGCGCAATGTTTCTCCTAGGAGAGAGAGGAGGAGGAAGTTGTCTCGCTTGCGAGCTGTGATGACTATTTTTTGCATACTGCGTTCTAAAGTGCACATTTTGTAGCTTTAAGCAAAGATGTAGTGCCTGTGGCAGGTCTATCGGTTCTTTGATACTGAGTAGGCGGGGAAGGTCACCCTCAAGCCCCCTCACGAAAGTATCTAAAGCTTTATCTCGATACGCTTGAGTCATATTATTCATTGACTCATTGCTCATATCCATACAACCTAATTTGTTCATAATCAATGATAGGTGCTGATATACCAATTGGTAGAATTCCGGCACTGTATTATTTCCTTGCACCAAAGTGGGCATCTGGTACTCAAGAGTTCCCAGATCCCTCTTGTCTGCATAGTGTAAGGTGAGGCATTTGGACATTTTCACCCAATTTAATGGTGTATTGTAGGATTCTAATTCAATATCTGCATGCCCTACAATTTTATTCCTGACGACACTCAATATGCCGTAGTATTTAGGTGTTCCTTTTAAATGCTCATAAATCTGCAATGTAGTTTGCCCAGCCTTGTGCAGGGGTGCCACAGTTGGACACATCCGTGTAAAAATACAGTTTTTACATTTTACAAGTAAAAAATGTAAAAATCTACGTAAATTACATTAAAATGTAATATGTATGTAAACCAATTTTCATTTTAAAAATTACCAATAAATAATTAAGTGAAAATTTAAGATACAAAGTTCAGCATTCTAAAACTCGCTCTGTAAAATTTATTATTCGCTCTTCACTGATCGAATAATCATTATCACATGAAAAATGTGACGATTGTTATCGTATACCGAGTTTACCAGAATTTTCCTGGTGTTTCTAAACGCCGGCCAATCTAACGGAAAATTATTTTGAATAGATCATGATCTACTCCAATAGAAAATAAATCAATTTTAAAAAATTCTGTGGTCCCAGGCGCTTATGCTCTAAAATCTCTAGTTTAGTTAATTTTACTAAACTGCACGGAATTCCTATACAGAAATCGATATGACATATCAGAATTTGAATCTTTGGTGTCTCTTAAGAGAATTCCATACTACATGTTACAATTAGATACAAAATTTTAATTATCATGACAGAATCCGATAATTGATATCAGAATTAAATTTGCAACATCAGAATTTGTATTTATGTTGTCAAAATTCTATATCTTATGTAAGATTTCTTTATCTTACCAAAATTGTCACAGTTAGAATTTGAATTTGTGATGCCAAAAATCGAATTTTATGTATCATCGTTTTAGATCTCGACAAGTCATGTCAGAATTGGAATTTGTGTTGCCAGAATTCGATATATTATGTCTGAATTTGAGAATTTGATGTTAGAATTCGATACATCATGTCAAAATTCGATGAATCGTGCCAAAATTCGATGTAAAATATCAGAATTGGAAATTGTGAGGTCACAATTCGATATTTCATGCATAAATTTGAATTTCATATGTCAAAATATTATGCCGGAAATCCATACTTCATATCAAAATTTGATCTACCTTTGTCAGAATTCGATACATCATGTCAATATACCATATCAGAATAAAATAAATTATGTTAAAAATCATGCCTTGAAGAACATTGCAAAAATAACAAATTCCTCGTATACGTATACGTATTTATATGTAGTGGTAATACAAATTATACGCCTGAATGTGGATTAAGAATGAAATTACCTAACTTTATAATCCAATTCAGTAACGATTTTTGTTCAATAAAGAAACCTAACAAGATTTGTCCTTAGTATGCACTTGATGTAAAAATTATCAAATGGTCGGTCCCTGGGGTCGGCCATATAAATAACAAGCAATAATTGCATCAACTGTTGTACGATATTCCGCCAACGAAATTTGTTCAACAAAAATCAAAAGTCTCAAAGTCAAATCATTTTTGTCGAATGTTCGAAGTATGCACTTGATGTAAAAATTATTAAATGGCCGGTCCTTGGGGTCGGCCATATAAATAACAAGCAATATTTGCATCAAATGTTGTACGATATTCCGCCGACAAAATTTGTTCAACAAAAATCAAAAGTCCATCAAAAGTGATGTAAAAATTATCAAATGGTCGGTCCCTGGGGTCGGCCAAATAAATAACAAACAATATTTCCATCAAATGTTGTACGATATTCCGCCGACGAAATTTGTTCAACAAAAATCAAAAGTCCCAAGGTCAAATGATTTTTCTCGGACGTTCGTAGTATGCACTTGATGTAAAAATTATCAAATGGCTGGTCCCTGGGGTCGGCCATATAAATAACAAGTAACACTTGCATCAAATGTTGTACGATACTCCTCCGACGAAATTTGTTCAACAAAAATCAAAAGTCCCAAAGTCAAATGATTTTTCTCGAACGCTCGTAATATGCACTTGATGTAAAAATTATCAAAGGGCCGGTCCCTGGGGTAGGCCATATAAATAACAAGCAATATTTCCATCAAATGTTGTACGATATTCTGCCGACGAAATTTGTTCAACAAAAATCAAACATCAAAATTTTTGTAAACATTCGACAATAATCATTTAACTTTGGGACTTTTGATTTTTGTTGAATAAATTTAGTCACTCCAATAGTTTGTTCGACGACACAAAAATCGCCTAAATGTATATTATTTATTTTGCTCACACTACTATATTTTTTGTTATTTGCTAAGTACTTCACTTCGGTTAAAAATCGACATTTCATATTAGAATTCAGAAATAGATATTTCATATCAGGATTCGATAAATCATAACAGAATTCGATGTCTTATCAGAATTTGAATCTTTGATGTCAAAATTCGATATCTCATGTCAGAATTCAACACCTCTAATGTTAGTATTCGAGTTATCATGTTAGAATTCCATACTTTATGTCAGAATTCGATATGCCATACCAGAATTTGTATTTATGATGTCAGAATTCTATATATTATATCAGAATTCGATATATCATACCAGAAATCCACATTTAACATATTCGAGATATTATGCCAATAAATGAATCCGATAAATTACGTCAGAATTTGTTACTTTAGAATTAGAATTTATACTATGTCGCAATTGGTCACAATTGATATATCAAGCCAGAATTCGATATGTCGTGTCAGAATTGGAATTTATGATGTCAGAATTGATGCAACACTTCTGAATTTGAAACATCATGTCAGAATTTACATTTTTGTTGTCGGAATATATGTATGTATCACAAGTGTCCAATCATGGCATAGTTCAACATATCAAGTCAGGATTTGGTTTTATGATATCAGAGTTCGATATATCGTGTCAGAATTCGAAATATCATTCAAGCTAGAATCCGATTTGTCCTGTCAAAATTAGAGTTAATGCTGCCTAAATTCGATATGTCTGAAGTCAGAATTAGAATTTTTGGTGTCGGAATTCTATGTATCAGAATTGTACATAAAACGTTAAAATTCGATATGACATGTCAGAATATGAATTTATAATGTCAAAATTGTATATCTTATGCGAAAATTAGATAAATGATGACAGAATTCGATAGAGCTAGAATTTGAGTTATTTATATCTAGATTCAATGTCATTCCAGAATTCGAAAGGTCTTGTCACAATTTTGATAAATCTCTCATGAAGCCTGCAGAATTCCATATATTTTTCTCAAAATTCGATATGTTATCTCAGAATTCGAGATGTTATATCAAAATTTCAATTTTTGGTTTTAGAATTCTATATATCACAACTCAAGTTTTATATATCACAACGATATTTTAACTTTTTCCGTATTCGATATATTCGAGAGAAATATTAGAATTTGGTATATCATCTCATGACTTCAGTATTCGATATTTATCATCTCAAAATTCGAGATCTTATCAGAATTGGATATATCAACATTCCAGAATTCAATACAATTTATTGAATTTTGATACGGTATATCGAATTCTGACATAACATCTTGAATTTTGCGATGATATATCAAATTCTGAATTCTTGAGAAGATTTATCAAAGAATTCAATATCTTTTGTCAAAATTCAGAATGATGATATGATGTCAGAATTCGATAATTAATGTCAGAGTTTGAATTTTGGATGTTAAAATTCGAAATGTCATGCCGGAATTCGATAATCATACATGACATTTTGACATAAGATTTTGTGCTGTTGATTGCAAAATTCAATATATCGTATCTGAATTCGATGTTTTCTAGAATTTGAATGACAGAATTCTACAACAGGATAATCATTAGATAAATCATATTCGAATTTGAAATTACGATGTCGGAATACGATATCTCATATGAGAATTCGATATATCATGCTAAAATTCTAAATGTCCTGTCAGAATTCAATATATCATGCCAAAATTCGATAAATACCTAATATAACGACTGATACCTAATACAATACAATTACCCCTTATATGTTTCTCACCACCTTACTTCCTCTGGCCTTTTTTTATTGATCGATTAATTTTTAAATCACTAATCCTACTTTCAGCCAATAAGTTTAAATTTAAGTTTGATTTAATTTCTACGAACCAGTTCTGAATTAATCTTTAAGTACTACAAAACCTTAATGTTAATATTATGGCCGTAATTTCCATGCTCGCACCGAGGAGTAAAATCTAAGGTGCAAATTAATGACGCGTTCTTCCTTGATACCGGAAAATACATTAAAGTTATTTAATGACTAAATTGGATAAAATATATTATATAAGTAACAGAGAATTAAGCCGGCTCCAGACACCTAAGTAGTTTATAGTTAGTAAATTTGTTAGTAATAAATATAGCAAATAAGTTAGCATAAGACAACTCAATTTCTAACTACAAATTCTCAATTGCTGCCCAAGTTCCCGCAAGCCGTTCAATGAAGTCCGATTTGAAGTTCCTGTGAATTAAGATGATAAAAATTGAATACAACACAATTTCTAAACTACCTGTCCACTGGCTGCTTAGAGTTTCTGGAAATCTGCATTAGATTTCAGCGATAATTCTGGGAATCCAGATCCAGATCAAATTTTTAATTATCACTAGGTATTATTTTCAAATTAATTTGTTTTGTCCCTTTTTTTTCAAATTAACTAAAAATTTTAAACTCTGAAATCCTCATGGCCAAGGCCACTTGAATGTGGCGCCCTTGCAAGAAACACAACATAGTGCTCAAATCCGCATAACGAGCCGTGTAGACCAATGAACCCTCGCTAATTCAGACCATACGTTGAGAGACCGAGTGCAACACCCATCAAACATTCCTTTGTGCATACTGTGAAAGTGTTAGGTAGCCCTTCGGTGCATCCAAGTCATTTTCCTGCTCATCGCGGAAAAACCCATGAGTGTGCAATATTCGTAGGAAGTTTGGTTTTCAGTAATCGTGGCGAACCCATCGCATGCTCTACTGGGGTAAACCCTTTCCAATGCGAAGTTTGCAGCTTAATATTTTTCCAGATAGGCCAAGGCTTATATATACTGCCAAGGATAAGCAGCACTTTCTTGTGGCTAACCCCATCCCACTATGCACCGTGTACGAAAAATTTGGTTTAAAGCCGCGTAGTGTGTCACACAACAACTACAATTTACATTACGATCCCAGTGTTTACTAAATTCTAAGTCCCCATCAAGGATCGGTCTTAACGCAACCCAGCTAACCATTATGACTACAAGTGGCTGCAAATATGCAATTAGTTTGACTTTTCGATGCCTTCATTCCTTGAGCAATCTGTTGTTACCCCCCCCCCTCCCCCCTTTTCCTTCCTGTTTTATCCTTTTGGCCAAATCAACGTTAAAACCGCCAGCTGCATCTGAAATAGGGATTGCATGGAGCGAGCATACTCATAAGGAAAAAAACGCTTACATTAATTACCCAGTTTTGTTTCATTCGCAACGACGTTTGATTTTTTTCAGGTTTCTTGCACTTACCTGTTTCTGGGACAGTCGACAGGTCTATTCCGCTATCTCATTTCGCAGTGTTGTCGGCACCATTCCATTGGGGTGCGCCTCTCACCGGTTCCTTATCAAGATCCAAGATCATTTGTTTATCATTCACTTTTTTTTGCATTCAAACCTCCGACGCCAAATCACCCTCCTGTTTCTTGCCTTCATCACTCCACATATTCACAAAGCCTGCCCGACTTGCCTCCGTCCCCTTCAAGCCCTTCGTGTTTTTTTACCCTTGGGCCTTGTAATTTCTTTTTGCCCCTTTTTGCTTGTTTTAGTTGCCATAAATGTGAAAGTATTAAGTAGTCATATACTGAAGATTGTTCTTTCCAAGGTCCAGAACCCGAAGGCAGAAACCAATAATATATTTTTCCATTTTTCTTTTATTTCACTTGAATTAGACTAGGACCAAAACGAGGGAGGTGTTACAGGAAGGAGCCTAATACAATACGTCACTACACTTCAAATCACTCCCTCCGCACAATATTTATTAACAGTATTTTAATTAAATCTCATTTTACAATTTAAAAAAGAAAATTTTAACGCCAAAAAATTTTTCAGAAAAATTATTCAGAAAACTGACTTAATTTATATGATAAGAAAGTGGAAATATTTTCAAAACTAATTTAGCTAGTTTGAATCCAATTTATATAATTAATTTTGAATATTGTCTTAATAATTTAACAACACTTTAGAAAATTCCTGGACATTTAGTAAATCTTTTAGTGAAATTTGAATTTGTTTTATATAATGGTAAAAAATACGTCAAATCACAAATTTTTTAAAATCATGTTTTATTTTTATGATTTTTATGTTTTGAATGTTTAGAACACTGTTTCATTTAACACTCTGTTTCTTAAAAAAAAAATACAATAACGATTTTTTTACTCAGTGTTACACATTCAAAACATAAAAATCATAAAATTAAAACATGATTTCCGGTTATATATAAAGAATTTGTGATTTCACGTATTTTTCTCCATAAATTTTGCAATTTTGTGCAGATGATAAAATTTTTTTATAGAATCGGGAATATGTTAGTAAACACTTGTTTTCAGATATTGTCCAACATATTCCTTACTACAAGAACACCTCAATTTATATGCTATTTAAATTTGATTGCAGTTTTATGGGAATTTTGACCTTTAATTTAGTAAAACAAATTTTTTAAAGCGTCTAAACGTGGTTGTATCTCACAAACTGTCGCTTTTTTATTTAAACAAATTTTTAATTCATTTAAATATATTCTGGCGTCAAAAATATTTCATGTCAATAATTGAAAATTTAAACAAATAATTTTGCAAAGTCAAAAATAATCTAAATAAATCGTGAACGCGTGAAATCGCGAAGGTATAGTAAATTATTAAAATGGTAATAAAAATAGCCCGATATAAATTATACACTGTGTAAATTACACAGTGTAATTTACTCGCCCAACTGAGGTTCCGGGATACTAAGCAAAGTTACCGCTTTTGAACGCATGTAGAACTATGTTTTTCTGTTATCGAGGATAGGAGGCTGTAATTGGGCCATAATACGTAAGACTAACTGGCCTAACAGCCTCCTAGGCTGCAGTTGAGCCAAAATATGTAAAACTAAATCGCTGAACAGAAAACATAATTCCAGGTGCGTTCAAGAACGATAACCTAATCATGTTTATAATTCATTAAATTTCACTAAATCTTCCAACTCGTCATCCTTTAACCTAATTTGACGAATTGAGCTCCAAAAAATCATTAAGTAGCGGAACCTTCTTAAGTTTCAGCCAATTAAAAAAAAAATCAAAAAATCAATAAAAACCCTAAACATAATCCGATTTTGACCAATTAAATTGATTCCATTATTAATAATAATGAGATCAAGCAATAATTATATTTTCTTATACTATACAACGCTTCAAGACATAAATATAATATGTTTACATGCACATCTTAACTTATTTTTCCAATTATTAACTTTATTATTTCGATTGAATTGTTCACCACCCATACGGTACATATATTGTGGGACACAATATCAATAATAACCAATTGAAGTTATGTTGCCATTGCCAGCACAAAATAAATGAAAATAAATTGAAACAGAAATTACTTTATCAGCAGTTCTCTTGAAATTTTGTCTGATTCCAAGAATATTTTACACACACACACACACACATATACAATATAATTAATTTGTGTTAAATTACCATCATTTTCCTTTTTATTACACATTAAATATTACAACACAAAAAAAGTTTTCATTTAAAGTGCAAAAGCGCAAAACCATTTTTAAGATGAGAGAAAAACACTTTGCCTCCATTAATTTGTGTGCTTTATTTCGCTTTTTATGTACATATATATGGTGAAAGATGATGTAGAAAAATTTCTGCATATAAAACATTTTCTATTCAATAATTTTTGCTATTTTCTAGATTCGATTGGATTCTATTGTGTTCAACATGTTCAATTACCTATATAATAACCGTAAATACAATGAAATTGAATTTTTTATTATTTAAAAAGTAAAAAAGTTGTGGAAATGATATTGTGGGTGGCGTATGGAGTTCGTAAGTGTTTTTCTTCAAGAAAATATTCTTTCGTCTATTATCTTCTCTATAGATGTGTTTGTACACAGAAATAGTATGAGTGTGTCTTTTCACGTTTGCCATACACATATGCCGTTGTTGTATATGGGCATATTATGAAGAAAATATGTAATAATCATAGAATTAGAAAAACAATAAGAATTCGATCAATAGATAATAATAATATTAATAATAACCATAATATATATATATATGTATATAATTTATATATGTGGATAACATATCGATATGGTTTTGTAATACAAAATGAATAGAAAATTGGAAAATTTCGTATTCTTAGGTGATGATAATATTGAATTTTGAATTGGTTTTTCGGGGCCAGAATCTAACCAAATATTGGATTTTATGTGCAAATAAAAATATGTTTATGGTAATGATATTGTCTGATTTCGAAAATAATATATTACGTATGTTTATGTATGTATATATGTAAGTGGTATGTGTGCGGGTAATCAAAAGCTATATCCAGTAAACAAAAACATGTAATTGGTATTGGGAATAAAAGAAGCTTTCTGATTTTCATTTCAATAATGCCTGTTGGGATTACTCTTTAATGGGGGGAGGGGATGGGGGATGGGCTTCAAAAACAAATATATTTCTAATTCGTAAAAATATCAGGTTATTCGTGTACATTGTTTTAAATGTCAGAATCAGCTTTTCTTTAACAATAATAGCTTATGAATTTCCCTAAATTAATAGTTCATAATAATTGATCCCCTCGAGGGGAACTCGAAAAAAAATCGAGACACAAAGCCGAGACAAAATCTTCACAGAATAAACAAAAACAAAACGAAAGGGGCGGGGGAAACCAGAAGGGTTCAAAGAATTTAGGTATTCAACTGGGAAATTTACTTGCAAGTCAGAGTCACATGTCCTGCCATCGTTTGTTACTGTGTCAATGGATGAGTAGGATGCTTTTTCGGAAGCCAATTTTTCAGAACCCCTTCATTGAGCTCTCGGACTTAACCATTTTTTAGACCCAATATGGCGTACTGCAATATATCATTCGTTCTGAACGATTCCCCAAAAACAGCAAGTAAATCCTACGAGACTTATGTATTTGTCACTTCCCACTTAGTTATCATTGCCGACATTTAATAACCGTTCACTGAATTCAGAATCACTAATAGCTCTCATATTCCTTTTTTAGTGTAATGGAAGGAAATGCCGCCATAACCTCGATTTTTTTTCTTACTACTGGCAAAACTTCCCGAAAATCACTTCGTGATACAACTACCTTTCCATCAAAAGTCAAATTGCTGTTAATTAAATCTCTAAAAACCAAATCTACAATTTCAAGTACCTGATGCCATCCATGCTTCATCCCATGTAAGACAGTCAATTGATAATAAGAGTTATCTTTTTTAAGGATAGTTGAGGATATTTAACGACATCCATGTTAGGCGGAAGCGACAAAAGCTGAATGGCACGTCATTCAGTCCAAGCTACACACACATTACTTTTTTATTACTATTAGAGATCGCCTGCTTCAATGCCATATATAAAATTGTTTTTTCACTAAAGCCGAGACCATCCAGCTGATGTTGCCGAAAATCTACTTTTTCACTTTTGAATTCACTTTGAACTAATGCAACATTCTCAGGATTTATTGTGCGTTCTGAATAAAAATTAGTGAGACTGAAATTGTTGACATTATTTCACGTTTGCACTTGGAATTAGTAGAGTTAATCAATTTTAATGTTAATCACTTCGAATCACTTCTCTTTCGTATGACCTCCGGAGTACCACGGTACGAGAGCCACATTGGTTCGTTGCTGTTTTCAATATTGGGGGTGATTTTTTTAACCTGATACACTCAAATATTTCGGAAAATAAGCACTCTACGAAAAAAATTGTACAGATCAAAATTTAATTATTCCGCGGGGGAAATACATTAGTGTTAAAATTAGTACCACCCTCCTCCTTGTAGGTGGAGCGGGGGGGGGGTAACTTTGAAACTGAAATATGAACCCCTATTTTTTATTGCAGATTCGGATTCTACGGCTAAAAATACGTAGGATTTGACTGAAACATTTTTATCGATTCATGATAGATGGCGCTGAAATTGACGATATTAATTTTTTTCGATTTCTCCTACTGAGAACCTACGCAAACGATTCTGCAAAAAGGTATGCAATAAAAATACCACGGTTTCTTTGTAAATACTCGAAATTGGTCGTCTAAAAATTTATTCGTTTTGCAAATTTCGAATAACTGGGAAAAGGTGCTTGATTTGATGAGTCCCCTCGCCTCGTCATCATCTTTCAATTAAATTATGTGCTCAAAATGATCCCCTTCGACTTCAATGCACTTATTATTCCGCATTTCAAATGACAGTACATATCTGAGAAGTGTGTCTGCTTGAATTTCAGCAAAATCATTTCTGATTCGGTCAATCGTATTCTGACGTGTTGTTGGTTTTTGTTTGTAAACTTGGTCTTTGAGATAGCCCCACAAAAAAGAAATCTGGCGAAGTAAAATCTGGTGATCTGGCAGGCCAATTTACTGGAGCTTCTCTCCCGATCCAGCGACCATTGAAATCCCGATCAAGTACTGCACGTGCTACCAACGAATAGTGTGCGGAACAACCATCATGTTGAAACCACATGTTCCGCCGCACTTCTAAGCTCAAGCCTTCAAATAATGTTGGCAGTTCATTTTCCAAAATATCTCGGTACATTTGACCATTCAGTCCAAGGACGCTAGAAGACGACTCGTCGGAGAACAATACGTAACGAAAAAAATTTAAGTTTTGCTGTATTTGTTCACGTGCCCACTGACAAAAAGTTACCGGATTTTGGAAATCAACGCCATGAAGATCTTGGTACACATGATACGGATGATACTTATGACGTTTTAAAATTTTCCAAACACTGGTCTGGGACAATCCGGAATCGCTAGTTATTTCTCGTGTACTCTTGCTTCAGTGACTGTTGCTGGACGAGTCCTTTTTCTCGGTTGAACACTTCCATTAGTAATAAATTGTTTGACAGTACGCTGAAATAACGCACGTGACCGAATCATATCCGGAAAACGCGAAGCGTAGAGAGTAACAGCATTATCAAGACTCCGGCCAGCTTCTCCATAAACCAGAATCATTTCAATTTTCTCTAGTACAGTTAAATACACCATTCTTAAGTAGTATTGATAACTTTACACAGGTATTGTTGTTTTCGAAATAATCTTCGGACTGAATCAGTTTTTTAAAACAAAATACAAACAATTTCATTAATTTGAATTCCGATTTAATCGCAAGTTCCTGGGTTACGATAATGATAAGCCATTTTCAGTAATTGAAAATTTAAGAAATACAAATTGTTTAAGACTAAATTCGAGTATTTACAATGAAACCATGGTATTTTTGTTGCAGACCTATTGCAGAATCGTTTGCATAGGTACTCAGTAAGAGAAATCGAAAACAATTGAATATCGTCAATTACAGCGCCATCTATCATGAATCGAAAAAAATATTTCAGTCAAATCCTACGTATTTTTAGCCGTAGGATTCGAATCTGCAATAAAAAGTAGGGGTTCATATTTTAGTTTCAAAGTTACCCCCCGCCCCCACCTAAAAGGAGGAGGGTGATACTAATTTTAACACTAATGTATTTCCCCCACGGAATAATTAAATTTTGATCTGTACCATTTTTTTCGTAGAGTGCATATTTTCCGAGATATTTGAATGTATCAGGTTAAAAAAATCACCCGTTATATTAATTCTAAACTTCTAACTAAATTTTCAATTTTTTTTTTATTTATTCCACAAATTGTTTGTATTTTCAAAATGTCAGTGATAGTTCCATCTGTATTAATATGCGCCACTTATACTTTCACTACACTCAATAAAAAGAGGTAGCCTTCAATATATTTAGGGATTAGTTCACAAATCGTGTTTAGTCACTACGAAGTGGGGTATGTTTGTCGGTCTGTCTATGTCAGCCCAGATGGTGTATGTAAATCCATGTTTCCCCTATTTTGCATTTTTCGTATCAAACGAAAGAAGTTAAAATTTTGAATCGACCACCCATTCTAAAATAGTTTGTGAGATATGTTTTAGTGACTCCTAAACAAATTGTGTTTGGTAAAATCACAAATTGGTTGACCACTCAATGTTCGCTTTACTTACTTGCTTTACTTTTCACTTTTAACATGAATTACCTCTCAAACTAATCGCCTTTTCTTGCAATTCACATTTAACTTCCTTTCTACTAGAGCCGTAGAATTTCGTCTACATGCCTTTTAGACTGTGTTTTACATAAATAAGCGGAATATTTTCCTTGTTGCTTTAAAGTATGAGAAATGATTTATTGGGCTATAGGTGAAATTTCTATTTATAAACGTTACAAAGAAAGAAGTCCAATTTTTTAAGCATCGTTATTCGAAAGTGTAAACGTAATAAATCTCTCAACAAATATTCCCATATCTAATTTTTAATAGCTGAGATTTTACTTTGGTCGACTGTGGCCGGGTGCACAAAAAAGCGTTTGGCATTACTGTGGAAAATATGAAAATGCTGTTCGATGCCGCAAAAGGAAAGTTTGATTCAACAGAGCAGTTCTTAGAAAACTACAAAACTTTTTCACTTTTGGCGTGGTTAACCGGGAAATTAAAGAAACGATTAAAGAGATCATTTCCATAAATTTAACTTTGGATGTTGAAAAAAGTTATTTTTGAAAAATTTTCCGAAAAACGTTCGGAAACAAAGTTCCATTATAAAAATTTCGTGTTATTAAAAAACACTTTGGCTAAAAATCATTATCCCATGTAAATTAATAAATGTTACTATTTGGAAAGGGGTTTGGTTTACCTTAATTTATTAATGATAATTCACAAAATCACTTTATTTTAATATTTGCACAAGTTTACTGATCACTTTTACTTTTTATTTCGCACTAAACACTTTTTAAATCACTTTGTAATTCCTTTTTAATCTTTACATTATCGCTTATCAAATACAAATAATCCGATTCGACTTCGTTCGCCTTTTTATATACACAAACCCAAACATCTAGAAAGTTCATGAGTTTTCCAGTAAGAATAGTGTAGAAACATTTAGAACAGTTCCATCATAGAAAAATCCATTTTAGTACAGTAAAACATTGAGCTATTAATTTAACTTGTTCTATTATAATCTAGATGTCAGCGTCACAATCTATTTATTGTTATGTTTTTGCCTTGTCAATTAAGGTTCGTATCACTGGATTGTGAATAATACAAAATCAATTTAATTTATCACCAACGAATTTATTTATTTCACAAAATTTATTATAACACAGTTTATTAATAAAAATTCACAAAATCACTTTATATAAATTATTCTCAAATTTTCTGATCACTTTTACTTTTTATTTTACACTAAAACACTTTTTAAATCACTTTTAATTCCTTTTTAATCTTTACACTATCGCTTACCAAATATTACTAATCCAATTCGACTTCGGTCGCCTTTTTATATACACAAACCAAACTTCTAGAAAGCTCATGACTTTTCTAGTTGGAATAGCGTAGAAACATTACGTAACAATTTTCATCATGGAAAATTCCATTTTAGTACAGTTAAACATTGAGCTATTAATTTAACTTCTTCTATTACACACTAGAAATCGTCACATTATTTATGTGTTGTGACGGTGACATCTAGATTGTAATAGAACAAGTTAAATTAATAGCTCAATATTTTACTGTACTAAAATGGAATTTTCCATGATAAAACTGTTCTAAATGTTTCTACACTATTCTTACCGGAAAAGTCATGAACTTTCTAGAAGTTTGGTTTGTGTATATAAAAAGGCGAGCGAAGTCGATTTGGATTATTAGTATTTGGTAAGCGATAGTGTAAAGCTTAAAAAAGAATATAAAGTGATTTAAAAAGTGTTTTTGTGCGAAATAAAAAGTAAAAACAATTAGAAAAATTTTGCGAATAATTTATATCAAGTGATTTTGTGAATTAAAATTAATTTATTGTGTTGTAGGTAATAATTTGTGTGCTAAATAAATAAATGCGTTGCCGATAAATTAAATTGATTTTGTTTTATTCACAATCCAGTGATACGAACCTTGATTGATAATGCAAAAACGTAACAGTATTTTAGAGGAGTTGTTCAATTTATTGTAATTATTGAAGAAAATCAAATACGTCAAGCATATTAAATAAACTGTTTATATATTTGCTTGGTCATTTACATATCTAGTTTTGTTGCTCAATTTAATTGTTTTAATGAAATTTGGGTCAACGTTAGCAAAAATCAATAAAATTGAAAATCCAAAAATTCTGTAGTCGGTCTTTGGTTCAAAAATCTAAAAATTCTGTAGTCAGTCTCTCCACGTTCCCTAAAATAAAAAAAGGTCTGTAGCTTTAGAAAACCACCCAGAAATGTTACTTCGAAAATCATAATTTTAATTTATAAATTTTTAAAATAAAAATATTTAACTTTTTTTAGTGAATTATCCAAATTTCAGTTTGATGTCTGCAAAATGTAAAGAAAGAAAACTATGTTGGTACGAAATATAAGATTTGCGACGGATGATGGTAAACATTTAGAAAATTTCCGTTTTGAATTTAGTTTCAAAATTCGACAAAATCCCAGATTTTTTGTGTTGTACTTTTGGTCTAAACAATTTTCAAATTTAAGCATTTAAAGCTGTTAGCGGAATTAAAATGGTTGATTCAAAATTTCCATAGATTAGAGAACATTGCTTCAAAATTTTCTGAACAATCAAGCTCTCAAATTTTAATTCTTAATTTGGTTAGAAGACTAACCTAAAAAAATTCAAAAAACTATTCCTTGATGGGCGAATATTTCGAAATTTTTTATCAGAAATAATAATTTAATATTTATCAATTTATTAAATTACAAATTTAAAATTGTAACTTTATTTTATATCGACTCCAAATAAAACTAAATCAAAATTTCTTCTCACTGTAAAATTATCACGACCATAAAATTATTTGGGTGTGCGAGAAATATTTCTCGCCTTACACAAATTTTATGTAGGAGTGTGCGTGGAACCACCATAAAAAGTAATAGATTTAATATTTTTGTAGGAGTCACACTACCACAGACACAAATATTTTCTGACTGACAAGGTTTTCCGTTTCTTTCGCCCCTATCCAGCAAAATACATATTATGAGTAATTTCATTTTCGGGCAGCAGTGACTGAACTTCATGATTTTTGATTTGTTTAGTTTTTGGTATACGTGTAGTAGTTAAAAACATAAAAATAACATATTTTTTATTTTTTTTATATAGGGTGTCTATTTTGCACAGGATGGTCCCAAAGTTTTGAGCAAAAAAAAAAAAAATTGAAAAAATAATGGGGGTTATATATCGGATCCAAAAAATTTAATTTTGATTATAACTTTATAAGAATTTGTAATTTCAATATTCACTCTAATTAACACAAAAAAAAAAACTCCACAATTCAATATTCAATAATAATACTTGTAATTATTGTAATTATGAACTATTGGCTCATATGACATAGTTGACACTAGGTTTGAGTAAGGCTGTGTTTCTGGCAGATTGTTTTTTTTGCAACAACCACAAATTTTTCTTGTGGATCTCTTTTCCCTTCACTATATCACATAAAGCATTGGTCTTTATGCGTTAATCGACCGGATGTGTCTCGATCAAATAATTGGTCTGGTGTAAACAAAGTATTAATAGGCCCTTGTAATTGTTCGATTGGTAGGCCTAGAATGCATTGTATTGCACTTCTGGTAGCATAATGGCCTACAACTCTTGGAAGTAGAGCTCCCTTATTTATTAGTGGGATGCAAAGATTTTCACCCAGATCTTCTAAAAATTTTCGCCGACGACTAGTTTTTACAGTTTGTTTGTTGGACGGGTTATTTGTAATATAAATTATATAAGTTGCTAGTGCCGCTATGTCTACAATGTTAAAAACATTGCCAGTGGCCAGCGATTTGTCTTCCGCTTTGTTGTATACTCTGACAATATTTTGTCCATTGTATCAACAGCTCCTTTTGTAGAATTATAATATAAAATAATATCGGGTTTTAAATTTGTTCCAGAAATACTCTCGTCGTCGTGCTGCGTCGATAATAATATTACTGCCTTGTTCGCTCCATTTTTCCTCCAAAACCAAATTTGCTTAACAGAATCTCTTCTAGATCTAGATGGTTTGAATTCTACGGGAATACATGTTTTGTTTTTTTTATTGTACCGACTATTGATAAATTCCATGTTAACAAATCCTTTACAAGTGGTACGGAAGTAAAAAAATTATCGGTAGTGACATTGCGACCGCTATTTTTGTATGGAGCTATGAGTTCCTTAACTACCCGCTCACCTTGATGACTCACTTTCCCGATATAATATTCACTATCGTTTCCATCATTCTGGTTTAGATCATCTCTATTATCATCTGTGTTGTCGTCTATATTACAATCTTCTTCCTCATCGGCCTCTGAGTCAGTAGTTTCCCTTGTCTCACCGATAACATTTTCGAGCTCCACATCTGAATCGTCGGCGTCATTTGCAAGGATATAATCAGGATCGATATCATCGTCATCCAAATCATCTTCCAAATCATCTTCCGAATCCGAAGCTAAATTACGTACTACACTTACTTTTGCTTTTCTTCATACGATAATCTATAATAGACAATTTTTGATGCAATACACGCAGCAATAAACCGTTATTTTATGTTTTTTATAAATACAGTTACAAATTTAATTATATTGTATTCCCTGGGCCCTTTTGCACCAACTACTTATCACTTATTACTTATCAACTTATCATACGTTAGTTTTCTTGATAATGATAAGTGATAAGTGTTTCACCAAAAGTAACAAAATCTCACTCACTTATCAATTTGAATACTTATCAAATTTTGATAACAAATTATCAACAAAATTATTATAAATGAGATAGTGTTTGCAAAATAATGTGCTTTCCGCACATTTTATATGTTAAACTATGGTTTTGTACCTATGTAGCAAAACAATTAAAACATAGTTATTCTGTAATTTAATAACAACAACAATTTTGCATGTATATAATACATGAAACGAAACTTTTCTCAATTGAGAGTTCTTATTTCAGTTTTTAGAATAAATTGTAAAACTTTTTTTTTTGCTTTTAAAATAAAATCTCTGTTCTAACTGTAAATAATTTTTGAACAGCACTTGAACGTTAACAATTTATTTTCATAACAAATGGATTAAGAGAATTCCTAATAACAAACAAATTGAATTTAACTCCATTATACAAAAATTTCATTCGTTATACAGAAGCCAAAACTATTTTCCACTTATCGTCTCGTCCGCTTATGAGTACGATAATTCTTTGCTCTACTGCATCATCCGGATTTCTTCCCATTGATGAGAGAAGCCAATTTTTGAGGGGTAAGCACTGTCACCCAAAATTACAGCACCGGCGAACGGACGAAAACCAGACTCAAAATTGCTGAATAGCCTTATATTTCGCAATACTCTGGAGTTATGGATACTACCTGGCCAATTTGAATTTACTGTATAAAAGTGGCGGTCTGGGCCACACACCATCATTGCATTCAGTAAATGTTTTCCATGTCGGTTCACAAAGCGTTTTTAATTGACCGTAGGTGCATCTTTATTAATCATTGTTCCATCGATGCAACCAGCTACCTGAGGGAAACCACCCTTCTCAAGAAACTTCTATCCTGGACATTTTCGGGCCAACACACGGTTTCCGCCATATTGTTATCGATGATGGTATTTGCTACTCGATGAATGACCCTACACACAGTTGATAACCAATGTAGTGTTGGTAATAGCTGCTGTAGAAGACTCAACGCATAGTTCCGGTCGCTTCCATGGTGCATACTTGTTCCTATTTTTAATAATACGTGAAAAGTTCTCATCTTACAATAATAGCAAAAACAAAAAACGTTTTTAATAGACTTCTGTCATACCACTACAATTTGTAGCTCTTATCAATTTATTTGAGTAGTGAAATTTTTCTTATTGATATTTTGGATAAGTTGATAAAACTTCTGGTGCAACAGAACTACGAAAAACTTATCAAAAACCTCAAACTTATCGCTTATCAAAATATTACTTATCATTTATCATTTCGCGAATTGGTGCAACTTAATTTTGATAAGTAAGTGCTTATCACTTATTATTGTAACTCAATTAAATACTTAGCAAATTTTAGGTGAAATTTTTTGGTGCAACAGAAGATTATCAAAAATTATGATAAGTTGATAAGTAATAAGTGATAATTAGTTTTTGCAAAAGGGCCCTGCTCATTTGATCAAACATCGACTGAAATATTTGTAGGTAAAACACATGCAAGAGCAACAAAATAAAATTAAAAACAGTTAAGTAAACAGAGCTGTATTCAAATATCTTATGGAAAATCAGCGAAAATATAAGAATTTTTTTCTCTTTACCCGTGTAGTTGTAGTCAAGATTGAGGGATCTTTTTTGCCGACAATGTGAAGGTTAAAATGAAATTAATCATTTTTATCTGCCTTGAATTTTACTATCAGTCAATTTTCCTTAGTGGAATAGCACCTTAAAGCTTAATTATGCTTTATTATTATTATTATTATTGGGGGGGATGGGGGGGGCATGCGGGCGATCAGCCACTTCGCACTGCGACCTAAAAGATCTCAATATTCAGGTTCTTAATGAACCTGACAATACTGCCTCCCGGTATGTGATACATACTATCTGGGCTTATTGCTCTCCCTCCTAGATGTTTACATGTTTGCATGTAGTTCCGTTAGAAAGACGGTAGCATTGGAGCTCAAGGACCTAGAGAGGGTTGTCCCACTCCCGTATATTCCTACTCCTGCCCCGTATTCGGTTTGATTTTATTCTTACGAGTTGCTCGGAATTGCAAATCACCTGTAGGTCACCCAGCATTACTACAGGAAGGCTAAATAAAACTGGAGGGTGCCTGGTATCCAGAGCCCGCATATTTTGGGCTGATTAACCTATCAGCCATTCATCTTTCGGCATATGCTGTTCCACCTTAGGTTAGGGTTTTTTGTCAAGGTTTTCTCCTTTAGCGCCGTACTTTAGCCTGTGTTAAATGGCCATAAATGTGCCAAATGGCCTTAGTTACCAGTGGTTGCCACGAGGAGGCAGTACATACACTGGCGAATTGTGAACAGGTTACCCCTTACACAACTGTACCCATCACGCAGCTGCCTAATGACAAGACCAGAACAGCTCACGTGATGCGCACCCTACTGGAAGGTTACGGAGCTGGTAGATTAATCTACTCAACTTTGATCCCTCCCTCCAATAGGCGCAAACCACCTAATTATGCTTTAAAAGTGGCCTTAAAAATTATAGCAAGCGAGTTTCAATCTTCCCAGTTAAAAATACTGCGTCTTCTTAACGGCGAGTGACGACAGCCAATCATCTTTGAAATAAAACGCTAAGGTAACTTTATCAATCAATAAATGAATTTATTTTGTAGATGCCAAAAATTTGTACTAAAAAATATTTATCACAGGTTTCGAACCAAATTTGGAGAATCTTAAAAAACAAATACGCGCAAGATTTAATCTAGAAAATTTAATTCTCCGATTTTGATGACATTTGGTTCCATTCCAGATGATTAACATATTAAATTACAACATAAAGTTTTTATTGCCAATAAAACAATTTAGCATTGAAATAGTTTTTTGTTTTTGCTCATTTGTATTTTAGGAGGAGGGCTTCGACAAAAAAAAAAAAAATTAAATAAAAATTTATAGAGAATTGTCAAATAAGAATTAAAAAAATATAAATTATTTCCGGAAAAAATATTTTATTATTTATAAACTCTCTCTCTAAAACATAAACATTTATTATGTCATGGAAAATAATTTATTTTTATAGATAAATAAATAATAAAAAAAAATGTGTACTAAGCAGATGCAGCACCAGCAGCAGCAGCCAAAAGAATTCGTAAATTATTATGATGTAATTATAATGATGGCGTTAAAGTACACAACAAAATATGCTTTTATTAGCAAAAATTTTATGTTGTGATATGAGTATAAATTTATATGTTTTTTCGACCACAAGACGCGTTTTAACAGTTTTAGTTTATAAGTTGAATATTATAGTAGCAAACGGTTAAAAAAATAAAAACAAATTTATTGCATGCCGCGGGTAGTTAAATTTGTGATTTTATAATATAAAGTGGCATATGCTAATGTGGCGCTTGTTAAACCAACAACATAATTTATATACGGTTTTGGATTAAAGAACACGCTTACATACTTACGTACAAACATAAAAATGTACAAATAATAATAATAAAAACTACGTTGAATGCCAGGCCAGTGCAGATATTATATCCAAAAATAAACCTGATCTTATCAATCAAATCATAATTGAATTGAAGATTATTATGAAATTTTTTGTTTTTATTTTTCAATCAAATATCGATCATTACTCAATAATAAATTTATATAGATTTTCTTTGTATCTCTACACAATGTATAGAGAGTTTTAAAGTATTTTGGCCTTCAAAACGAACAGAAATTAAAACAAACAAAAAAATGTTTCGCGATCGATTGGAAGTATTTTCGTTTTGCAAAAGGTTAAATTTTCTACTCTACATTTTAAACTCTATATTACAACAAACTTCCTGTATTATACAAATCCGGTGTGGACACATTAAATACTAGAGAATTTTTAATCACAATCGATTTAAATTCGATGAAAGTATTTAGAGCGTCATATACGATAAAAAAAATAAAAAATCGCCAATCAAAAATTTATTAATTTTTAAACTAAAATTTAACATTTTAATTTTTTTAGAATCATAAAAAATACATAAAATGCTAATGGATTGAGAGATATGGTCGAGAGATAGTTTGTTGCTGCTTTCAACAAATAATAATAGGTTTTTTTTTTTATAATAGACGCCTTTATGGATCATTGCGACGATTAAGATGATTTGTCTAAGCTCGTCGCATATTTGCATATTTTTACATTTTAAAGTGATAATTGATCTAGTGTCGCTAACATCATTTTAATTTAAGACGATTAAAATAATTTTCGGCTGCGATTTAATGTGGTGCAAATTAATAAGGGGTGCACACCTTGAAATTTTAATACAAGATTTTAAGGTTACTCATCTTGATTGATAAATATTCTTCTGGAAAGTGGCTGCAAAGTGAAAAGTTTTCGGTCTATAATAAAAATGTGAAATTTATAATAACAACAAAAAAGTTGAAAATGTACTTTAAAGTTTTGAAATCCGTTCAAAATTTTTTTTTTTTCGTAAAACTTTGAAAAGGTAAAATTTTATTGCCCATTTTTCTTTTACTGTTGTTTAACGATTTGCTGTAAGAATTTTATTTTAACTGAATAATTCATGGTAAAATGGTTTTCGAATTGAGTTAATTATTTTTACGGCTTCCGTATTATTTTGCAGACCCTTTTAGTTAGCTTTTTTTTTTTTTTTTTTTCGATTATATAAATTTAGAACCATTTTTGGCGGCGATTTATTACTCATCCGAAAATGTTTATACGGATTTTGTTTAAACTTTCGCTCGGATATAATCCAGTCATAAGTTGAGAGTTTTTTTGGAGTTGTTTTCACATGTAGCGGATCTAATTCATCGGGTTTATTCAAACTTTATCTGTGCTTTATGAAAACAGTTTAATGATGCAAACCTGCTTAAGTAAATTTAGAACCTTAACTAAACTATGTTGTGAAGTAGTACAGGCCAAAATAACAAATTTTCATTCAACAAATTGTTACTGAGGGGCTACAAAATGAACTTTTAAATTTCGATTCAAAGCATTTGCTAAAAAAATGTAAAAATAAAAAATTGTTTGGCAAAAAATTTGAGTGAAATTTAATTTTAAATACTATCTGAGACCATTAGAAAAATATCCAAATTATTCAAATTTTCACTTAACATTTTTTTACTGTAGAACTGGAAAATGAAAACGTTTTAATTTCGACTCAAAGAAAGTATTCCAATTTCCACTCAACCAATTTTTACTGGAATCCCTCCTTTATTCATCATTACAAAATAAATTTTGTTAAAATTCGTCATTTTTTATAAAAATCCACTTTAGTTGATTTTGTATGACAATTACATATAAAAAAGAAAAATATTATTTTAAAATGCTGGCGCTCAAAACGCGTTTCAAAATTAAAATTCTCCTTCACCAGAATTTTATCATTTTCCTCCCCTTTTAAAAAATATTTTAAATTTCAATATACATATATTAGAATAATTCACAATATAACAGAATATGTTAATCTATCAGGTGGTCTTCGAATCCTAGTGGATCTTCTAAGTGCAGGAACAGGTGAATTAATAGTATTCATATCCAAAGTGGTATTTGGAAGGGTTGAGTTGTACTCTTGCGGAAGCAAAACGCGCATTCCGGGATGAAGAGCATCTTCTAAATTACTAGATTTCAAATGATCTGTATAAATTAACCGCACTCGAATATTAACGTTAACCAAATAAGTGATGAGACCAGTAACTTCTAAAATTCGACCAGGTACCCATTTAGTATGCATGTGAAGTTTTTAGAATAATTCACAATATAACAGAATATGTTAATCTATCAGGTGGTCTTCGAATCCTAGTGGATCTTCTAAGTGCAGGAACAGGTGAATTAATAGTATTCATATCCAAAGTGGTATTTGGAAGGGTTGAGTTGTACTCTTGCGGAAGCAAAACGCGCATTCCGGGATGAAGAGCATCTTCTAAATTACTAGATTTCAAATGATCTGTATAAATTAACCGCACTCGAATATTAACGTTAACCAAATAAGTGATGAGACCAGTAACTTCTAAAATTCGACCAGGTACCCATTTAGTATGCATGTGAAGTTTTTCCTAAATTTCACCTAAATACAAAAAAAATGGCGTTTAGTATTATTTTAGGAAAAACTTCACACGTCTATATAGAGATGTGAAGTTTATACTAAATCTTTCAAAATACAAAAAAATTCGATTTTAATTTATAATTAGGCCGCTTCATAAAGTTCTAATGAATTATACACCCTCAAATATGGCTTGGATTGCACCAACCCACTATGATATATAATTAAGGAGTAATTTAAAGCTACCGTGTTTCCAGAAATTCTAAACCACATAAACTTGGAATTTCACTTAATATTAGGTAATGCTTATCAAACGATTCATGTAAAACCTTAAGGTCAGAATTAACCATAAAAATCACATACGTGGGACATTTATCAATATAAGCTAAGGCTAAATCATCAGCAAACCCAGTACTGTTACCATTTAATTTAAGTTTAACAATAGGATTAGTATACACTAGAAATAGCACAGGACCTAACACTAATTCTTGTGGAACTCAAACTTCGACAACTCTAAAATCACTAAGGCCCGATTGTGACCAGTGTCATCTTAAGCATTTCGTTTCGATTGTGCTCTGGTTACAGCTGCAATTATTTTAGCGGATTCAGATATGTTGAGCCTTTCACAATTTTTCAAACGACTAAGTGCATGATTAAAATTCTCTGGTTTATATTCTATTTCATATGAATATTCATCTAATTTAAGGCGCCATCGGATTAAAACGAGAAGAAGCTTTCGGGTTTGTTTTCAGCCAGATTAATGGACGATGATTAGTCTTTTCCTTCGACATCTTGTGATAGAATCGCTCCGATTGCGTAATCATTCACGTCTGTAGTTAGAATGAAGATGTCACTGAAATTAGGACGTTGAAGTAAAGGAGATGAAGTAACAACTCAATGAGCATTCTATTCAAATTCTACATTTTTCCGTAACAATCGACTTGAAGGTTCGGAGATCTTGGAATAATCATCAAGATATATAAAACATATTAAACCATTTAATCCCAATAATATCGTGTTCATGAGCCGCTGAAATGTAATTGGAGCCTTCCTTCAGACCAAATGGCATTCGCAAAAAATGGTAACGACCGAACATTTCTTGATAATAAAGGAACGGATCAATAAAGGAAAGTTCCAAGGACTATTAATTGGTTCGATAATTTTTTCGTTTATCATCTTATCAACTTGTTTATTAACCTCGTCTTTAGGTGATTCGGGGAAACGATATTATTTGACGTGAAGGTTCTGAATTTTCAAATGTTGGAATCTACTGACAACAGGCGTTTGCTGTAGTCAGTCAGAGTATCGCTTTCTAAGGTAGAAAACATCCTTGAAATTACAGCTAATTTTGTATATGGAAGATTTTTCTTTTTCGTTCAAGTGACTGAGATTTATATTTTCAGTAAGCTTGGTCAATCTTGCTTCTATGTTTGGATTCCATTTCCGATATTTAGTATTATAAAGGAACTTGCTAAAAGCTCAGTTTTATTTTACCAATATTAACTGGATAATCGTTGGTATTCACTAAACTTACTGAAATTGTATCTTCACTGACAAACGTACTCGTTTTACTTTTGATATGGATTAGGTGTACATTCTGTCAAAAAAGTACCGGGAAATGATGATTTAAAAAGTCCGCTTAAAGGGATTGTACATTTTTTATTGTCGCTAAGTTGGCACAACTGTCCTCTATCATTATATAAAGTACCAGCGCGATCTATCATTTAGTCTGTTTACAGTGGTCGATTCTGTCAGTTCTTCACAAGTGAGTTTTGCGATTTTTACAATGAATAAAAATATCGAACAAAGAATTTGTCTCAAATTTTGTATTGCAAATGGAATTTCGTATGTCGAATCGCTGAAAATATTACAGAAGGCTTACAGTGAATCGACTTTATCAAAAACAAGTGCATATATGATTGGTACAGTGCATTCAAAAACGGTCGAGATGTAGTGGAAGATTTGCCTCGCTCTGGCTTGAAACATAATTGACACTTTATAAAATTACTGTCAAAATTCGGCGTTAATTGAGGCCTAGGTTTGTTTATCAACGAAATCTCTTCATTTTTGCGAATCGACAAGCTTTAACTATTGTTGAGACAGAAATATTCTTGAAAATCTTTGAATGATCTTAATGCGGTTGTTCATTGGATCACCTTTTTCGGTTTCAGACACCACTTAGGGTGGTAATATTGACAGAGTTCAATCAATTCAATTTGCAATTGGACGACTGAACGAGAATCTTCGAATTGTACTGTTAACTCTTTTTACTTTCTTTTACTCTAGTAAAATAAAGTATAGTAATCATGAAAATTTTGGACCTCGATATTTTTAGAGATTTATTTGTTTTGAGGTCCCCTGAGTCCGAAAAAGTCGATTTCGAAATGGTGTCTGTCTGTCTGTCTGTCAGTCTGTCAGTCTGTCAGTCTGTCAGTCTGTCAGTCTGTCAGTCTGTCAGTCTGTCAGTCTGTCAGTCTGTCAGTCTGTCAGTCTGTCAGTCTGTCAGTCTGTCAGTCTGTCAGTCTGTCAGTCTGTCAGTCTGTCAGTCTGTCAGTCTGTCAGTCTGTCAGTCTGTCAGTCTGTCAGTCTGTCAGTCTGTCAGTCTGTCAGTCTGTCAGTCTGTCAGTCTGTCAGTCTGTCAGTCTGTCTGTGTCCTCTCTACAGCCCAGATGGTTTAACCAATCGAACTGAAACTTCAGATTTAAGGTTTTTTGATAAATTTGGAGGTCCCAGTGAATTTTACTCCAAATCGGCTAACCGGAAGTGGCCACTCCATTGGTCCACAAAATTTATTTTGCAAATATCTTAAAAAGTATAAGGTTTACAAAAAACTACTTCATACAAAATGTTTCCAAAAATTAAAAACAAATAAAAATAAAAAATAAAAAAATTAAAAAAAAAAATTAAAAATTTAAAAATTAAAAAAAAAATTAAGAAAAAAATAAAATTTCTCAAAATTCTCTGTTCGTAAAAGAAAGTCGTGTGTTGGCCACACCTCCATTTTTTTAATTGTTCCCATGTTGGCCCATCATTTAACAGCAACTGAATATTTTGCGCACATTGTCGGTAATACTGTAGATAACACTATTAAGACAATTGTTAAGCACATTCTGTTGATTAAGTAATGTCAAATAGGTTTCAGCACGCTGCTCGACAATAACAAATAATAAAACGTTAAGGAATATAATCAGAATTATTGTATAACGACTTAAGGAAGTTTCGAGCTCACTATTTGCACAGACTTCAGAATTTTTAGGTAATAGTTAGAGCTATCAGAGCTATCTGTCGCCATATGCAGGAGCAGAAAATTACAACTACGAAACTGACAGCAATTCCTATAAATGAATTAGTATTACGTCAAAGAGTTCGCCAACTTGAGGTATATTGTGTGGTCCCTATATATTGATCTCTATTTGGGTGACTGTAATCCAAGCCAAAATTCTAAAGCTTGGTCAGTAGTTCAATTAGGCCTACATCTTGTCACCAAATAAAGGAATCCGATGAGCAATTCCTATAAATGCGTTTAGTATTACATCAAAGAGTTCGCCAACTTGAGATATGTTGTGTGGTCCCTATATATTGATCTCTATTTGGGTACCAGAAATCCAAGCCAAAATTCTAAAAGTTAGTCAGCAGTTCAATTAAGCTCACATCTTGTCACCAAATAATGGAATCCGATGAGCAATTCCTATAAATGCGTTTAGTATTACATCAAAGAGTTCGCCAACTTGAGGTATATTGTGTGGTCCCTATATATTGATCTCTATTTGGGTATAAGAAATCCAAGCCAAAATTCTAAAGCTTGGTCAGTAGTTTAATTAGGCCTACATCTTATCATCCAATAAAGCAATCCGATGAGCAATTCCTATAAATGCGTTTAGTATTACATCAAAGAGTTCGCCAACTTGAGGTATGTTGTGTGGTCCCTATATATTGATCTCTATTTGGGTATCAGAAATCCAAGCCAAAATTCTAAAGCTTGGCCAGTAGTTTAATTAGGCCCACATCTTATCATCCATTAAAGGAATCCGATGAGCAATTCCTATAAATGCGTTTAGTATTACGTCAAAAAGTTCACCAACTTGAGGTATGTTGTGTGGTCCCTATATATTGATCTCTATTTGGGTACCAGAAATCCAAGCCAAAATTCTAAAAGTTAGTCAGCAGTTCAATTAAGCTCACATCTTGTCACCAAATAATGGAATCCGATGAGCAATTCCTATAAATGCGTTTAGTATTACATCAAAGAGTTCGCCAACTTGAGGTATGTTGTGTGGTCCCTATATATTGATCTCTATTTGGGTATAAGAAATCCAAGCCAAAATTCTAAAGCTTGGTCAGTAGTTCAATTAGGCCTACATCTTATCATCCAATAAAGCAATCCGATGAGCAATTCCTATAAATGCGTTTAGTATTACGTCAAAGAGTTCGCCAACTTGAGGTATGTTGTGTGGTCCCTATATATAGTATATTGATTTAAACAAATGAAAAAAATCTACATGTACTCTCTCGAACGCAAAATTTCTTTCTGGCCAGGCTATCGTCTGAGATGGTTTTAAATTTGCATTTAAAGCACAAATTTCACAATTGGACATTATTTTTTCTATCTCTGAATCTAGATAAGGCCACCTGAAATATGATCTGGACAACATTTTCATTCGCACAATACCAGTGTGACTCTCATTTTGAAGATCAAGCAGCTTCTGTTGCAATTCCCGAAGCACGACTATCCTACAACCTCGCATTAAACAAACATCCTCTATTACGATTTCATTTCGTACCGCAAAATATGGTTTTATATGAATATCTTTCACAAAATTTGGCCACCCTTCAGAACAGTACTTGTAAATTTCAGATAAAACCGGATCTTTCATAGTGGCGATCGCGACATTGTTAAACTTGAGTGGGTAAGATAAATATGACAAATTTTTTACACAAAAATTTTCTTCACCCTCTTAAGCTGACGTTTGCTGAAGAGGAAGGCGTGAAAGCACATCGGCATTACCCATATCAGCACCTTTTCAATAAAGTATTTTGAATTTATAACCTGAAAGAAAAATGGCCCATCTTTGAAGTCGGTGACTTGCGAGTACTTGCGAGTATAACATTTCACTAAAATCCATTGATAAACGTGCTCCATTTGGTGCTGGAACCTGGAAATGTAGTAAAAGCGTTTATGAAAGTAAAAAACAAATTTTTCTTTAGCAAATCTAATTTCCCTTTTCTAATATTTATTGAATTCTGGTCATGTTTTATTTAAGAAACTCCATCCCTGCACCAAATAGAACTGCTGTGATTATGCACGAATTCCATTGAAATTTATTATCTGACTTAACTAATATGATTCCAGTTAACGGGTTTAAAATTTTTCTAAAGGAGATTTCACCACGTGCATGTATTGTTGAGTCCCTACCAAACCAATTTTATGTCCTATTCCTACAGGTCACTCTATGTAGGTGCCTACTGTGGTACCGTCTGTGGTATGTCTTTAAATTGCACCAAAATATCTTCCAATTCTCAAGGATCAGTTTTGTGAAAATGATGAACATACACGTTCGCATATTTGACATAAGTTAGTATAAGTCTAGGTAAAAATAGCTATAACTAGTACTTAATACTTATCTCTATGAGAAAAACTTAAAAATCTCAAAATGATAATCTAAAAATATCTGTGATTTCGTGGAGAGTTGAGGCGATCTTAAAACAGTTTTAATATTCAAATTTGGCTGAAAAGCAAAATATTTTTAGTGTAATTTGCTGGATCATGGTTTTTGTTTTATTTATTTATTTGTATACAAAAAATTTGAATAAAACACCAACTCCATCTATACTTAACACAATCTATTTTGAGCTAGATGCTCATTCGTAACAGATTGTGAAAGATAAGGTGTAACTATTACCAACAATTCTTTATATCTAAGGTGTAACTATTGTATTTCGTATGTCTCGTACGTCACTCCCTTTTGACTAGAAATACTCCCCAAAAAATTTGAAACATACTCCGTTCAATGTTTTCAGAGCGACAGCACTGCTCGTAGCTCGAAAAACGAGAGATTCGATTACATAATCGGTACTCAGAGGTTATTACCCGAGGAGGTGAAATTGAAATGTAAATGGATTACAAGAACTAACAATTTGCTTGTTGATTCATTCAAATAAAGATCGGTTATTATTGGATCGATAACCTGAAAACTTTTGATTAGTTGGTTAATCTTAACCGGTTGTGATTTCCCTGTCTGTGCCCGAATTCTGGTTTTCAGATAAAAGCGAATGAGAAATGTCTTAAATTAAAAATCAAATCATTTCTGCAGGAATGATTTCAGCCACTATTCAGTCACATTTCAGGTTCTAATTCCCTAGACACACTGCGATTTAATAAAACCGATTTAATTAATTTTTCGAGATTAGTCGTCTTAAACTGGTTTAAGTTTCCATAGAAACTTAAATCAGTTTAGCTAGCGACCACCACCGGTTAATGTTTGCTGAATTTTGTAGGGTATAATCGCCATTTTTAAAATGTCAATACAACACAACACATTTGTTCACCAATACAACTATAAAACAGATAGTTTTCTTTCGTCTTCTATTGGAACTCTCAAATCTAGAATTCCAGTTTTCAGAACACGACATATACATTTTACAAAAAGTAAGACCGAAGTGAAATTCTTAGCAAATAGTAAAAATGTAGATGTGTAAGTAAACAATATAGTACCCATTTAGTCGATTTCTGTGCTAAAACAAGCAATGGAAGTGACTAAATTGTAAGCACTAGTTATAAAAGTTGTCAAATGGCAAGGGACCGGCTGTCAGTCATATACATAACAAGCAATATTTGCATCAAATATTGTACGATTTTCTGCTGAAGCAATTTGTTTTACAAAAATCAAAAGTCACAAAGTCAAATAGTTTTTCTCGAATATCTCTGTTAAGCACTTAATGTACAAATTATGAAATGGCCGGTCCCTGGCGTCGGCCATGTAAATAACAAGCAATTCTTGCATCAAATTTTGTGACCAGGGAATGGCCATTTGATAATTTTTACGTCAAGTGCTTACCATGGACATTCGAGATACATCTTGTAAGGCTGCTTTTTTGAAAAAAAAATCGTCATTGAATTGCATTACAGACTTCTAGACTATTATGTATTTCCTTCTTCTTTATCAACATTCAGGGGTAAAATTAGGTAGTAATTTTAACTAAATATTGAACTTCAGACATCTATAGATTCGTGTCTTATTTTTGCATTTAGCTTAGGTTTGTTTAAGAAATTGAATATTCCCTGAAAAAGTTATTTAGAATGAAACTTCAAACGAAAATTTTAAAACAAGCAGAATCCCCGAAATTAAGCCAATTTTCCGGATTAAAAAGGATTTTTAAAGGCTAATGGTCTGTGACTAGGGTAAATTCATTTCCGTATAAATATTTGTGAAACCGTTTGATGGCAAATACAATTGCTAATGCCTCACGTTGTATTTGTGCATATTTTTTTTCTGAAGGTAACAATGTTGAGGAGGCAAAACATACTGGCCTCTTTTCATTATCTATCACATGTGACAGTACTGCTCCAGAACTAGTCCGAGATATGACTTGAGCTCCGTGAAATTTCGGGGCTGTGGAGCGTTTACGACTGCCGATATTTTATTTGGATCAGGACTGATTCCGTTTTTGCATACAATGTGACCTAAATACTTAACGGATTTTTGAAAAAAATATACTTTTGGACAAATTATTTTTCATGTTAAACTCATGAAATCTACTATAAAAATTTTTTCTAACTTTATCCGACAATCAAATTCATTCTTTCCGCCGCCTATTAAGACATCATCCAAATAACAAGACACACCCGAAATATTTTTCAATATTTCGTCCATAATCGATTGAAAAATAGCTGGTGCCAATGCAATTCCATAAGGCAGCCTATTCATTTCGAATAATCCTAAGTGAATGGTAACAGTGAGAAATTCTCTTGACTTAGACGAGACTTCTACTTGCTGATAAGCGCCAGTGCGAGATCTAATACACAAAAGATTTCACTATTGGCGAGACTTGCAAAAATGTTTTCTGGCAACGCATCTGCATCCAATACCTTGTTGACAGTGACCTTATTATCGCAACATATCCGCAAGTCTCCATTAGCTTTGGAAACACAAACAATTGGACTTGCCCAAAGACTAAACTTGACAGGACTAAAGATCTTCACATTAACGAGACGTTTGATTTCGTCTTCAACTTTTTTTTTCTAATGCCAATGGAACATCATAAAATTTACAGAATTTTGGAATTACTTTTTCTTGTACTCTAATTTCCGCGACAAACTTTTTTATGGGACTATTATCTTCAGAATTAAATACACTTCTATATTTGTTTCGTAGATTTTCCATAATTTTTGAACAAGGTATTAATGGCTGACTGATGTGACATGATTGAATTGGATTTACTACACCATTCACGTTTTAAACAATATTTTGTTTGTAAAATTCCGAATAATCTAACATTAAAATTAACTCACGGTACCCTGGCAAGTAACGGTGTTCACTAACTGTAGTTTTACACCACATGGCGACGACACATCTGGAAAAAGAAATTGTAAAAGCTGAACCAGTGTCCACTTCTAATTTAATTAATTTATTATTAATATTAATTGTTTAGGGTCCAACGCTGAAGATGCAATGTTTACAACATTGTTGATGTTTTCGACTTCTTGATATTCCCGTTGCACAAATTTCATGTTTATTTCCGTCCGATTCGATTCGATTTGATATTTCCGCTCTGTTTTCGTTTATAACATTAACTTTCTTACCGGAATTTAAAAGGAGCATCCGTGTCTTTTGAATTTGACCAACTTATAGATCTTAACGCTGTCGCTCTAAAATTGTTTACGACCTCACCACTATAACCATCGTCATTTTCTGATTCATCACTGTTGTCATCTTCTTGTACATTCGGATTGTGTACTTTTGCACTGTTTTGATTTCTAGTTCTACATATCTTAGCAATATGACCTTTAATATGGCATACATAACACTTCCAATAACGAGCTGGACAATATTGATGATTATGGTATCTTCCACATCGAAAACATTTTACTTGTTTTTCATCACTTTTTGACACTTGATTTAATTTTCGACACCGATGTACTTTGTGGTTGCATCATTCTCAATTCCGACTCCGTTAGTTCCATTGTCACTGCTGTTTTCTGTGCTGTTTCGAAATCTAATTCCATCTTTTGCAACAATGCAGATTGAATAACTCCATTTTTAAGTCCACACACTAATCGATCACGCAACGCTGATTGCAAAAAATCGCCAAAATTACAGGAGGCCGCTAACTTCCGAAGAGCTATGACGTAATCGCGCACTGATTCTTGAGGTTCTTGGTTACGTTTATAAAATTTAAAACGTTCCGAAATTTCAATTTTTTCCGGTGCATAATGATTTTTAAGAACCGTAATTACCTCTTGATAATAACACTTTTAACTGAGCATGACCCAAATCTCCTATTAATACAATTAACCATGACAGCTTTTTCTCATTTTTCAAATCTTTAATTGAAAAAAATAATTCCAATCTCTCAATCCAGTCATCAATTAAATGTAATTCTGGATTGAATGGTTTTATTGCCTCAGCAGACATTTTGTTGTTGTTGACTTTTCGTCAAAGCAATTTTATCACGTGCTAATTTATGCACATTTATTTATTCACTTATTATATGCAACTGTGTTGTTTCAATTTATTCACTTTGAATTATCCGTGTAATATTTAACTATATGCTTACCAATATATTATAAATATATTACAGAATTACTATCCTTTGCACGACTTAAAAAATATTTTAGTCTCATCGCCAAATAATCTGTCGCGAATAATTTGTATCCATACAAAATAAGATGTGGCTTCGACGGTGGTCCAAAAACAAGAGGACGACCATCCATCATTTATTTAATTCAAAATATACTTAATACTAATACATTAATAGGAGTAATATAATACTAAGGAGAGCGAGAAATTACAATTCATATTTAGATATTAATTTGAAATTAAGTACAGGTGTCAGAATTTACCGCACAACTTGTTCTTAGAGTTTCTCAGAAAAACTCAAAAATGCATTACATCCCAAGTGGATTTTGTCGAAATAGACCCATTTTTACTGAAGGAGTTGAAAAGAAAACTTTTTTCTACCAATGGTTAAAATAAAATGATTTACCCACGAAATCCATTACATCAGGGTCCATTTTGACAAAATCTGTTTTTGACATAACCCACTTTTGCCTTTTTCTGAGTAACAAGGCATTCACAATGAAAAACATTTTTACTTTTTTACTTATAGGTTTGTATGAATTTTCAAGACGAACGAATAACAATTTTTGTTCGTTATATTGCAAACTCATACAAAGCATGTACGTCAAAAGTAAAAAAAAAATTCATTGTTTTGTAAATTCTGGAAAATGGAAATTTTAATTTTAAAACCCACTCAATTCGCGGTTTAAAAATGTATCATGTAGGTTTAAAATTTATAATGATACAAATGTTGAATGTTAAGGTACACCTGTCTCTCGTTTTTACCACTTACGTAAGAGAATTGAAAAACAATAAAAAAATTAGCGCGTGGTTTGTTCCATTCTCAGAACTAAAATAGTGCTACCACTGTTAGGTTGCGCCGTCCGAGTTTTAATACACCCGGAAGATTGCCACATAAATAATAAATAGGCCTCTGATTTGATTATTGAATTTGTTAAGTAATTTAATTATTTTTATGGATTAGAAAATGTCTCGTACAACGTTCTTAGGAGCCCGCGAAGTTTCTGACAAAAATGAAAACGTATACGTATACGATTCCAATAAGAATAATAAAACTCTATAGGATTCCAATTAAAATGTAAATGCATTAGTAATTTTCAATAAATCTTTTGAGTATTTTCTTTTATGGCCTAAATAACAATCACTTCCATAGAATTGTGAAAGGTTCGGCTATATAGGTCATATAAGCCGAGGTACGGGGTACATTATCCAGAAGAAGTTTTTTCGAAACGGAGGATTTGGAATCTTGTTAATGGCCGTTTTGCACTTAAAATATTGAGTATTTTTTATTGGGGGCCCATTAACAAGCACTGCCAGAGATTTGGGCAAGGTTCGGCTATATAGGTCATATAAGCCAAGGTATGGGGCACATTATCCTGAAGCAGTTTTTCCGAAACGGAGGATTTGAAGGGCCGGTTAATGACCGTTTTGCACTTAAAATATTGACTATTTTCTATTGGGGGCCCATTAATAAGCCTTGCTAGAGATTTGGGCAAGGTTCGGCTATATAGGTCATATAAGCCGAGGTATAGGGCACATTATCCAAAAGAAGTTTTTTCGAAACGGAGAATTTGGGATCTTGCTAATGGCGGTTTTGCACTTAAAATGTTGAGTATTTTATATTGGGGGCCCATTAACAAGCACTGCCAGAGATTTGGGAAAGGTTCGGTTATAAAGGTCATATAAGCCAAGGTATGTGGCACATTATCCAAAAGAAGTTTTTTTCGAAACGGAGAATTTGGAATCTTGTTAATGGTTGTTTTGCACTTAAAATATTGAGTATTTTCTATTGGGGGCCCATTAACAAGCCTTGCTAGAGATTTGGGCAAGGTTCGGCTATATAGGTCATATAAGCCGAGGTATAGAGCACATAATCCAAAAGAAGTTTTTTCGAAACGGAGGATTTGGAATCTTGTTAATGGCCGTTTTGCACTTAAAATGTTGAGTATTTTTTATTGGGGGCCCATTAACAAGCACTGCCAGAGATTTGGGCAAAGTTCGGCTATATAGGTCATATAAGCCAAGGTATGGGGCACATTATCCTGAAGCAGTTTTTCCGAAACGGAGGATTTGGAATCTGGTTAACAGCCGCTTTGCACTTAAAATATTGACTATTTTCTATTGGGGGCCCATTAACAAGCACTGCTAGTGATTAAGGCAAGGTTCAGCTATATATTTCATATAAGCCTAAGTATGGGGTACATTATCCAGAAAAAGTTTTTTTCGAAACGGAGGATTTGGAATCTTGTTAATGGCCGTTTTGCACTTAAAATGTTGAGTATTTTTTATTGGGCGCCCATTAACAAGCACTGTCAGAGATTTGGGTAAGGTTCGGCTATATAGGTCATATAAGCCAAGTTGTGGGGCACATTATTCAGAAGAAGTTTTTCCGAAACGGAGAATTTGGAATCTGGTTAACAGCCGCTTTGCACTTATAATATTGACTATTTTCTATTGGAGGCCCATTAACAAGCACTGCTAGTGATTAAGGCAAGGTTCGGCTATATAGGTCATATAAGCCAAGGTATTGGGCACATTATCCTAAAGCAGTTTTTCCGAAACGGAGGATTTGGAATCTGGTTAATGGCCGTTTTGCACTTAAAATATTGACTATTTTCTATTGGGGGCCCATTAATAAGCCTTGCTAGAGATTTGGGCAAGGTTCGGCTATATAGGTCATATAAGCCGAGGTATAGGGCACATTATCCAAAAGAAGTTTTTTCGAAACGGAGAATTTGGGATCTTGCTAATGGCGGTTTTGCACTTAAAATGTTGTGTATTTTATATTGGGGGCCCATTAACAAGCACTGCCAGAGATTTGGGAAAGGTTCGGTTATAAAGGTCATATAAGCCAAGGTATGTGGCACATTATCCAAAAGAAGTTTTTTTCGAAACGGAGAATTTGGAATCTTGTTAATGGTTGTTTTGCACTTAAAATATTGAGTATTTTCTATTGGGGGCCCATTAACAAGCCTTGCTAGAGATTTGGGCAAGGTTCGGCTATATAGGTCATATAAGCCGAGGTATAGAGCACATAATCCAAAAGAAGTTTTTTCGAAACGGAGGATTTGGAATCTTGTTAATGGCCGTTTTGCACTTAAAATGTTGAGTATTTTTTATTGGGGGCCCATTAACAAGCACTGCCAGAGATTTGGGCAAAGTTCGGCTATATAGGTCATATAAGCCAAGGTATGGGGCACATTATCCTGAAGCAGTTTTTCCGAAACGGAGGATTTGGAATCTGGTTAACAGCCGCTTTGCACTTAAAATATTGACTATTTTCTATTGGGGGCCCATTAACAAGCACTGCTAGTGATTAAGGCAAGGTTCAGCTATATATTTCATATAAGCCTAAGTATGGGGTACATTATCCAGAAGAAGTTTTTTTCGAAACGGAGGATTTGGAATCTTGTTAATGGCCGTTTTGCACTTAAAATGTTGAGTATTTTTTATTGGGCGCCCATTAACAAGCACTGTCAGAGATTTGGGTAAGGTTCGGCTATATAGGTCATATAAGCCAAGTTGTGGGGCACATTATTCAGAAGAAGTTTTTCCGAAACGGAGAATTTGGAATCTGGTTAACAGCCGCTTTGCACTTATAATATTGACTATTTTCTATTGGAGGCCCATTAACAAGCACTGCTAGTGATTAAGGTATAGATGCTATGCATTTATATTAACAAAAACCAAACATGCAAATTTTATGAAAATTAATTTTATTAAACTTATAAATTTTATTTATTTTCCACCACCATTTTGGTAACACTCAAATGTGGTTGGCGGCCAACACCAAGAGCGACGTGTTGCCGCGTTGAAATCCGAGACGAGACTGTTAAAGTAATTTTATTTTGTATTGTCATTATTTGTTGTGTTTTGTTTTGTTTTGTGTCGCGCGGTTGGTATACAAAATATAATGTGGAGTGTGCGCGTTGTTTTGACGCATGGCGGTGAACGCGTGTACAAATGCGTGACCGCCACAGTACTCCCCCACGAGTGAATTTCCCCCTCTGTCTTGTAATGTGTGCGTATGTGATGTTTTCGTCTGTGTATGATCCTGCGTGTGTGTGCAAGTGTGTGTTGTGTATGCCTGCATGAAGCCGACAGACAGTACGGACGACGGTGGTCACCAATATGGGATTTTGTGATGATGACGAAGGTGTATACACCATTTTTTATGTAGAATAATACACACAATTTTACTTTGCTTTTTAAACTGTATTTAATTAATTTGTTCTTATTTATTTTTATCAATAAATTATTTTTGAATTTGGTTTTACTCAACGCATAAACATTCCCGACCACACTCCCAATACGGACACACTGACAGGACCGAAGCTGGTCCCAAAACAGGTTACGTCGGATTGCAGAACATACCATTCTGGTCTGGCGCATGTTTTGGGACCAGAAACTGACACAATACCGAACGGACAAAAACCAAGACAAGGAAACGTCAGCCGTTGAACTGGCAAGTCGCGGTTTTTGTAAGTCGGTCGACACACGCACAGAAGCATTACACACACTCACGCACACGAGTATACCGATAAATACGCGCACTCGTCAAACACGAGCTTAAGCGCACACTCGCACTCGCATACACGCGCGAGCATAGAAGTACATGCACACCCGTTACCCGAACACACGGACGCCTCGCCAAGCACACGAACACTCGATACAAACATCACACAGACACTTGCACACATACGCAAACATCACATACGCACACATTACAAGACAGAGGGGGAAATTCACTCGTGGGGGAGTCCTGTGGCGGTTCACGCATGGGTACATGCGTTCGCCGTCACACGAACAACGCGTACTGTCTGTCGGCTTCATGCAGGCATACTAACCACGCGACATGAAAAAAAAAACAGAATCACAAAAACAGATAAACGAAACAAAAATACAACACACAACAAAAACACAAAATAAAATAAAATTATCAGTCTCGTCTCGAATTTAGTGCTGAGCGCACACGCGCTCATCTCTACCGGAAAATGGGTGAACAGATCACGTCGGGGTCACCAATATGGGATTTTGTGATGATGACGAAGGTGTATACACCATTTTTTATGTAGAATAATACACACAATTTTACTTTGCTTTTTAAACTGTATTTAATTAATTTGTTCTTATTTATTTTTAAATTATTCGTTCATTATTTATTTTATTGTACAATTTGTCTTATGTTCCTATAATTTATTTATTTCTCCGCCACCATTTTTGTGTTCACCCATTTTCCGGTAGAGATGAGCGCGTGTGCGCTCAGCACTAAATTCGAGACGAGACGGATAATTTTATTTTATTTTGTGTTTTTGTTGTGTGTTGTATTTTTGTTTCGTTTATCTGTTTTTGTGATTCTGTTTTTTTTTTTCATGTCGCGTGGTTAGTATGCCTGCATGAAGCCGACAGACAGTACGCGTTGTTCGTGTGACGGCGAACGCATGTACCCATGCGTGAACCGCCACAGGCAAGGTTCGGCTATATAGGTCATATAAGCCAAGGTATTGGGCACATTATCCTAAAGCAGTTTTTCCGAAACGGAGGATTTGGAATCTGGTTAATGGCCGTTTTGCACTTAAAATATTGACTATTTTCTATTGGGGGCCCATTAATAAGCCTTGCTAGAGATTTGGGCAAGGTTCGGCTATATAGGTCATATAAGCCGAGGTATAGGGCACATAATCCAAAAGAAGTTTTTTCGAAACGGAGAATTTGGAATCTTGCTAATGGCGGTTTTGCACTGAAAATGTTGTGTATTTTATATTGGGGGCCCATTAACAAGCACTGGAACAGATTTGGGCAAGGTTCGGCTATATAGGTCATATAAGCCAAGGTATGTGGCAAATATCCAGAAGAATTTTTTTCGAAACGGAGGATTTGGAATCTTGTTAATGGCCGTTTTTCACTTAAAATGTTGAGTATTTTCTATTGGGGCCCATTAACAAGCACTGCAAGAGATTTGGGCAAGGTTCGGCTATATAGGTCATATAAGCCAAGGTATGGGGCACATTATCCAGAAGAAGTTTTTTCGAAACGGAGGATTTCGAATCTTGTTAATGGCCGTTTTGCACTTAAAATATTGAGTATTTTCTATTGCGGCCGAAGCAAAGCTTGGAAATTATAATTTTTTTTAGTGAATAAGGCCTAACAACTTAATTTTTTTAATGACTTTAAAATTGAATGTACTATAGAATTAAGACGAAACGATTAGCGGCTGATGGCTTAAATATTCAAGTCATATGTAAATTCTGAAATAGGGGAAATTTAACTTTGAAAAAGCGAACAATAGGCTCGATTCTGGCTTTCAAAATTTTATGTTGGGTTATGTTATTTTTGTTTTTTCAGTACAAATTCATATAGGTAGCGTGGAAATAAAATAACATAACATGCATTTTATGAATCGGGCCAATTAATAAATATGTTTCATAGTCCAAAATTTATTTTCAATATTCCGGGCGATTCCTTCGCATAATCGTCCTTTTTGTGGATTTCCAATATTTTACTGTATTGTTAGGAAATTTCAGCATTAGAAACCAATGGTTTCATCGTAAATTACTATTCATCCCCTCTCATTTCCAATTTTAAGCGTCTAAATACCCCTATCTATTACCGAGATGTCATGAATGAAATAAAGCGCGCTAATAAATTCGCATATCGTGGTTAAGGTGTGTGAGGTGTGACAATAACTTCATAAACAAAAGTCTTTATACTTACCGGTACTAAAAAGATGGCGCCTAACTCTTTCGATCTGTAAAAAATATTTATGATGATGAATTGTATTTGGTGAAAGAATATAACAAAAGAAACGTGTCCACGATTATACTTCCGTCTTCCAAATTTCGACTTGTCGATTTCCATCATTTTCTTATTATCACCAACCGAAGTTATTGTCGAATTATCACCTAGCCCAATCTACTAGAGTTCTGATCGCCAATTTCTTTTAAATTGATGTTGCTGCACCAGAATGATACAAATTTACAAATTTGGTTCATCGGGAAATGGCTTTTGGGAACGACGTATTGCTTATGGCAAATCCTTTAACACTTTGGGAGGTTGCCTATTTTCCCAAATTTAATGGCTTTTTGCACAGTTCATTTAGGCATATTAATTGGCTGATTCTTGCGATAGCTTCCAGCTCCATTAAGGTAGTTATTAGGTATCGCCCATCCATTAATCTTAGCATGATCATGAATTTTAAATACGGTTAAGGGATTTTCAGTCATTTTTGTGGCGCTTTTAGATATATTCACTAATTATTTAATCACACTTTTTCGGTCTTTCGCATAAAATTTAACTTGCACCTTCTCAAAAAATATTCATCTTACCTGATTTTGGCGACATACCCAGTCAGTAAATTAACGCCCAATTCGTTTTTAGAAAATTTTCAGATAATATGATTTAGGTCTAAAAATTTGTAGAACTTTAAAATTTCAATGCATGGTTTTTCCCGTTCAACACACGATTGTTAAGATGAAGCCTAAAATATATCAAAAATTGAAAAGTTTAACTAAAATCGCTTTTGGCCAACAATTAGCATCCACAACTCTTTTATACAAATTAGCAACAACGTCCAATTCTAATTTTGTTTGTACCCAGATGTTTAGGAAATGTGACGGAGCACGTAATGCCACTTTTTATATTTAGCTTGGTGGGCATCTATTTAATGATATCAGTATCAGATGTAGAAATATATAAAGCGATAAAGTAACACAGGACTCACTTCATTTACTGTTTGAGAAGTGGTCGTCTTCAGCAGTACTTAGACGTAGGTTAGCCGGATTAATAATTATCAGTATCACTGCTATTTGTTTGATTGGTACATATTAGTGCCTCGTATGAAGAGGAGAATCTCAGTAAATCTTAGTCTTCCTAAGAATCTAAAACAACTTAAAAATTGTATTAAGCTTCTGAAGACTAAGACTTCTGAGGGACTCTATTAAAAATATGCACGGAATTTTGAATTATAATTTGTTTATAAAAGTGGTTCTCTGGAAATTATTTAATATCATTTCAATATTAGAATTCCTCAAATTAGAAAAAATTTAGTTTGCATATAATTTATGGGATAAGTGTTAGCAAAACCAGGTTTCAAAAGGAAAAATTTTACAAAAGTTTGTTAAATTCTGAAAATTTACAACATTCTGTGTTATTTCATACATACACCCTCAATGGATGTCTTTCAATTAACATTATTAACTTTCTTATTCAAGTAAGAACGAAAGAAGAATTTTCAAAATTGAAAAATTTTCAGAATTAACAAAATTAGAATTTTATGAAAAAATTAATAACTAAAATTCTCAATTAATTAGCAAATTGAAATTAGAAATTTCGACTTAAAAAATTTAAATTTAATTTCTATTAAGAAAAATGAAGTTGTTTAAAAGTGGAAATTTAGAAAGTACTAATTTTGAATTTGGAAAATTTGAAATATTTTATAACTTTTCAATTTTAAGAATTTTGAGTTTTGCACATATGTATGTATTTTGCTAATATTACTCGTATCAACCAATTCATCAATTTTCGGCATTCTTTTAATTATTTGATATTCAAAGTTGAAATACAAAATTTAAAAAAATTGGAATTTTGCGAATTTCCACAAATTCAAATTCAGAGTTAATTCTATTAAATAAAATATTCTATTAAAAATTCTACAAAAATTTCAGTTTGAAGCCCTCAAAATTGTGTAATCTGCATCTAATAAGGATTATAAACGAATATTTTTGGAAATTCAAAATTAAAAGTTTCCGAATGAATATTTCTTCCAGCAGTCAACTAAAGCTAATTTTATTATAATGACTGGATGATGGAAATTGTCGTGCCAACAATGTGCCAAGTGCATAATTCAAATTTAGTTGAATTATTTAATTTCATTTACACCAAAATATTGTACTATAAAATGTATTCTGTTTAAATAAAAATGTAAATTCTCAGAAAAAAAAAAAATCAAATCCAGGAAAATTTTATTAAACCTGTCATAATTTGTCCATTTTTTTTTATTAAACGCCAGACATACAAGTTCTTGTTCGTATATATTATGCTGTGCAATATGATGCCAAAAGTGTTGAAAAACTATTAAATACTGTGCGATGAATCACAAAAAATGTTCTCCACATGCATTTTTTGTTGTTGTTGTTGCGCTTTTTTTATAAATTACACGAAGAAGAAAATTTAATTTAAAAAACTATACTTGACCATATCAAAAAAAAAAATTTATGATTGACATTAAAAAAAAAATGTAATTTTAATAAAATTAGGTTTTATGTCTTTTCTTTTACATATTTCAAATATACTTTGTTGGGTGAAATCAAACGCATATTGTATGTTTTCACACAAACATACACAACTGCCAGACTATTATGAGATTCGATATTATTTATAACCCCAAATAATTTATAAAAAAAAACCGTTTCTCGCTAGTTTTATAGCAAAACATAAAAAAATGTTAGCCAATAGTCCAATGACCTATAATTATATACAAAGCGTACGCACATAATCAATCAGTTTGAATCTAAAATGTACTATGTGCGGTTTTTCCCACCCTATAACATCACTCCAAACATAAAATATGTTGTATTTATGTATAATATGGATTTGGGTCATGATATTGTTATAAAGACAAAATTTTTTGGTGTTTGGGAAAATACGTTTTCTGTTTACAAATTTAAAGTGCAAATTATCTGGTATTGATTTGTACATATTTTCCCAATATATATTTTTGATGATGTTCCCCCAAACTTTACAAAAAAAAAAAAAAAAAAAACCGCCCGCGGCATAGTAAAAGGTTTAATATATAATTTATTATGTTTTTTTTTTTTTTGTTTTTCTTTTGTTTAAGGAGGAGCGCGATTAGATGACATTACAAATTTTTTTATCAATATTGGATGTTATTGGGTTTGAAGGGAAAATTATTTAATGGCAAAGTTAAATTTTAAGGTATACCACGATATTGATTATTTACGACCTGAATTTGAAATAAAAAAAGTTTTAATATAATTGATTAAAATGATTTTGCCGATTAACCAACAAATAAAATACATGAGACATTGTCGCACGTCTTTTTAATGACATGCGGCAAAGTACTTTTCCACCTTAGGTCAATTTAGAGGACTAGCGACTAATTTTAAGATTCAATTATTCTCGCTGTCTGTCTGGGGAAATCAATAAATAGGATAAATATTCCAATAGTTTAATTTCTCTCAGGAACAACGAATGTCATTAATAATGTTCGTCAGGAAATGTGTTCATCGGTACGGGAATTAGAAATCTTCATAACGTAGAAATGAAATAAAAATGTTGAACCATAAAATGGTGAAACGTTAGAGACTAATTTAAAAGTTAGGCTTCAAAACTAAAATAATTAGTATCTAACGTTTATTATATTGAACAACGCTTTACTCAATTTTGAATCACTACAGGGGTCTTTTCAGTGTAGTTTGTCTTTTTGCTGCCTTTGATGCAAGATGTTTATCATTAAAATTTTAATTTTTCCTAGGTCAGCAAAATTGGCTAATCTCCTCCAATTTCAAAAAAGTTAATTTTTATAAAAAAAATTAATTTTCAAATCGAATTTGAAATTACAAATTTACATAACTAAATTAAATATTTAAACTCGTTGCAGGTTCTAAAATTTGAAATTAAAAATTCTATAATTTTTTCAGAGAGCTTAGAATTTTAACAAATTTTAGAGAATTTTGATTATTCAAAAATGTATTTATATAAAATTTAATATGTATTTTCAAATTTTAGGAACAATTTAACCATTTGGCCGAACCGTTTTAGTTTCTTATAACGAATTTCACATGATTTGAATTATTAAAAATGTTCTAAATCCGAATTTTAACATTTAATTTGTAATTTCCAATATTGAATTTTGGAGGAGTAAATTTTAAATTAATTTCGGTTTCAGCAGTATATTTTGAGATTTTGGATCGCTACAGTAAGGTAAATTAAGGTGAGCTTAATAGCTAAGTGATAAATTTCTGATTAAATCCGATAAAAGTGACCATAACCTCAAGTTGTGCATTGTTTGGTAATCAAACCGGGTGTGATTTCTTTTGTTATATAACTAATTATTGCTATCACATACGTCACCATATCACCTCCACACAGCAGGTTTACAACTTGTAGCTCCTTTGAACAATGATAAATTTTCGTATTCCTCATTAGATTGAAACTGGAATTGCAAACTCTAGAAATTTTCACCTTCTTCGTAAAAAATTTCATTTTCATTTTTATTTTTATTTTTCATTTTTATTTTTCATTTTTATTTTTATTTTTATTTTTATTTTTATTTTTATTTTTATTTTTATTTTTATTTTTATTTTTATTTTTATTTTTATTTTTATTTTTATTTTTATTTTTATTTTTATTTTTATTTTTATTTTTATTTTTATTTTTATTTTTATTTTTATTTTTATTTTTATTTTTATTTTTATTTTTATTTTTATTTTTATTTTTATTTTTATTTTTATTTTTATTTTTATTTTTATTTTTATTTTTATTTTTATTTTTATTTTTATTTTTATTTTTATTTTTATTTTTATTTTTATTTTTATTTTTATTTTTATTTTTATTTTTATTTTTATTTTTATTTTTATTTTCATCTTAATAACGTTATTCCTGATAATAAGTAGCCAGACATTTTTCTTTTTACGATGGAGGTGAGAACGATCCATTTTTGTAATCCTCAGCAGATAGGAACTGGAATTGTAGAAATTTGCACCTTTTTCGTATAAAATTTTCATTTTCATTTTTATTTTAATACATAACGTCATTCCTGATAACAAATAGTCAGACATTTTTCTTTTTACGGTGGAGGTGAGAACGATCCATTTTTGTAACCCTCAGCAGATAGAAACTGGAATTGTAAACTCTAGAAATGTTCACCATCTTCGAATAAAATTTTCATTTTTATTTTAATTTTGATTTTCATTTTCATTTTTATCTTAATAACGTTATTCCTGATAATAAATAGCCAGAAAATTATTTTTTACGAAGGGTGTGAAAAGAATCCATTTTCGTAATCCTCATCAGAAAGAAACTGGAATTGTATAAATTTTCATATTTTTCGTATAAAATTTTCATTTTCTTTTTTATTTTTCATTTTTATTTCTCATTTTTATTTTCATTTTTATTTTTATTTTTTATTTTCATTTTCATTTTTATTTTTATTTTCATTTTTATTTTTATTTTTATTTCTATTTTCATTTTTATTTTTATTTTTATTTTTATTTTTATGTTATTGCTGATAATAACAGCCAGAAATTTTTCGGTTTACGAAGGAGGTGAAAACGATCCATTTTTGTAATCCTCAGCAGAAAGAAACTGGAATTGTAAACTCTAGAAATTTTCACCTTTTTCGTATAAAATTTTCATTTTCATTTTTATTTTTATTTTTATTTTTATTTTTATTTTTATTTTTATTTTTATTTTTATTTTTATTTTTATTTTTATTTTATTTTTATTTTTATTTTTATTTTTATTTTTATTTTTATTTTTATTTTTATTTTTATTTTTATTTTTATTTTTAATTTTATTTTAATTTTTATTTTTATTTTTATTTTTATTTTTATTTTTATTTTTATTTTTATTTTTATTTTTATTTTTATTTTTATTTTTATTTTTATTTTTATTTTTATTTTTATTTTTATTTTTGTTTTTATTTTTATTTTTATTTTTATTTTTATTTTTATTTTATTTTTATTTTTATTTTTATTTTTATTTTTATTTTTATTTTTATTTTTATTTTTATTTTTATTTTTATTTTTATTTTTATTTTTATTTTTATTTTTATTTTTATTTTTATTTTTATTTTTATTTTTATTTTTATTTTTATTTTTATTTTTATTTTTATTTTTATTTTTATTTTTATTTTTATTTTTATTTTTATTTTTATTTTTATTTTTATTTTTATTTTTATTTTTATTTTTATTTTTATTTTTATTTTTATTTTTATTTTTATTTTTATTTTTATTTTTATTTTTATTTTTATTTTTATTTTTATTTTTATTTTTATTTTTATTTTTATTTTTATTTTTATTTTTATTTTTATTTTTATTTTTATTATTATTTTTATTATTTTTATTATTTTTATTTTTATTTTTATTTTTATTTTTATTTTTATTTTTATTTTTATTTTTATTTTTATTTTTATTTTTATTTTTATTTTTATTTTTATTTTTATTTTTATTTTTATTTTTATTTTTATTTTTATTTTTATTTTTATTTTTATTTTTATTTTTATTTTTATTTTTATTTTTATTTTTATTTTTATTTTTATTTTTATTTTTATTTTTATTTTTATTTTTATTTTTATTTTTATTTTTATTTTTATTTTTATTTTTATTTTTATTTTTATTTTTATTTTTATTTTTATTTTTATTTTTATTTTTATTTTTATTTTTATTTTTATTTTTATTTTTATTTTTATTTTTATTTTTATTTTTATTTTTATTTTTATTTTTATTTTCGTTTTCATTTTTATTTTTATTTTTGAAGCATAAGGTTATCCTGGATAATAAGTAGCCGTGTATAAACCAACCAAAAATTAATTCAACCGCTTATGAAAAATGATGGAAGCACCGGCTACTCCACATTCGTTAGAATTGGTAAAGACCCAACATACAAACATATTCGGTTCGCGTCATCAATCTAAAAAGTCGGTAATTTCAAGAAAGTTTACTTCTGTACTAGGCGCTCGATTTTTTTACACTACTCTCGTGTTTTCCAAGATCAACCGTTTGACAGGTATCTTGTTTTTTTGCAATAACTGAACCTAGCATTATTCTTAGCTATCCATGACCAACAAAGTCACTTCTCGAATCTGGTTTTGAAATACAAATACTTTAGTTTGAACTATTTTAGTTGGCCAGGTATTCCACCATAAACAGTCAGTTTATCTGTATTAGCTTGGAACTTTAGAGTTTAGAACACAAAACTGCAAATAACCGTATGTATCCCCGCTGATCGCATCCCGACGACCTTAGAATCAACAAAAATGATTTTTGAAGTGGCCTGTCGGTATGTACACTCTCTCAGGCTTAACTCTTTTTATTTTTATCTACCTAAAATATGGAATTGGCCAACAGGAAGTGGTCTCTTTTTATCTCATCTCGATAACAACCAGATTTATGATCTAGCAGAGAACTAGACTATTTGTTAAGGGATAATGATGAAATTCGGGAAACGCGATGCGATTTCAACAGGATATTTTCATGAAATACTGGAATTTGGCCAACTTTAATGTCATGAGGGTATTTCTCAGAATATGGTCAATTAGAATGGAATCTGGATATTTTTTAACCGAGTATGATAAAATTAGGCGAGTCTATGATGGAAATGGAAACGAAGTTCTGAAGATCTGACATTAGGCTCTTTCCCAACGAATTGTATTTCGTCCAAATTTTAAAAATCAAGATGGCGGATCCAATACGGCCGCATTAAGATGACTATTTTACGCATTTAAAAATAAAAAATAATTAGTGTACGATGTTCCGCCTGAATATATGCTTGGTAGTATATATTCAGGCGGATTTGAAAAAAAAAATTATTTTTTGCTTAGCTTGAAGGGATTTTTTTATGCCTCAACGACGATGAACTTATTTGAGGAATTACAAAAAATAGAGAATTTTACGTAAACAGTAGGTTGTATAAATTAACCTATAATAATAAAATAAGTCTTCGACGACAAGTTCTAAGAAGGATAGATTAGTATTAAAAATGTGTGCAGTCATTTCATAATATTTAATTTTGAATTTACATCAAAACCTGACCCCAAACAAACAAATCGATTTGGTTTTTATTCACTTGTCTTGAATACCAAACAATAGCGCGCCCACATAAAAATGCTTTTATTGTTGGTACATATACATATAAGAAAACCATTTACATATTACAATATAAAAATGTCTTCATGTATCAAATATTTACCATTTTCAAGAATGTTAAGCAAATATTTATTATCAAAGAATGTGACACCACGAAATGAAAGAATCGAAATAATTTCCTGGTATACGCACAAAAAAATGCAAAGCTTTTTTTTTTTTTTTTTGGCTAAAAAGCTAATGGATAAACAGTATAAAGTTCTGCCTCCGTATTCATCAAAATTAATTGAATCTGATTTAGGTGCCCGTTTTTATACACCCCAGTGCTGATGTATAGATACTAATCTTTTTATGATATGTGGTGAGACTAAAACCAACAGAGCACATGAAAAACAAAAACTGTTAATGTTCAAGTAAACGACAATATCATTAACAAAATGTGAAGACCCTCTCATCATACATAAGCATACATATCTCATGTACATGACGACCATGATGATGAATTGAATTAGATGGTGAACAGACAAAACAAACAGATCTTTTTAATTAAGAATTAAGAACATACACACACCACATCTACTGTATGTGTATTGTATGTTTATGACAACCTACCAAACACATAAGATTTCAGCTTTTCTTAATTATCTAGATATATATCTAAAAAGATAAAGATATCATTTTCATCTTGTTGAGAAAATAGACAAAAATATTTTTTTTTTTTTTTTGTTGTCTCTCAAGTTGGATTGAAATATAATCTCGTTCATTCATCAAGAAAAAAGCTGTTGAACTTTTGTTTTATCAGTTTCATCTCTCCGGAAAATTTATAGTTATGATATCTAGATAAAAATATAAAATCATAATTATATACAAAAGTTTCGATGTAAATATTATACTTTTGTATAGGGTTGGTCATAAAGATTTCTAGAGCAATAGAAAATGATGGAATAATTAAAAATGGAGCTGATTAGCTGCGCTCATTTTACGTATATGTACGTTGTGTGTGCTTTGTGAAAATTGGGACAAAGAAGATTTATGAAAGTTTTTTTTTTTTGCTTTTTCGCTTTAGTTTCGTTTTTTTTTTCGTATTTGAGATGTTTGTGAACAGTCTTTTGAATTAGTAATGTAATTGCATTACAAATAAGAAAATTCATATATGTACAACCATAATGATGGTAATTATATGAATTATTCATGTGATATACGAGAAAATGGAGTTGTGGGGAATAATTACCGTACTGATCCTAATTACTGTATATATAGTTGCATTTTATTATAACGTTGAAATTAATTTCATAGTAAACCTTTCATTTTGGATTACTTAAAACTTAAAAGATAAGAACCAGTTCGACGACCGCAAAACAAGTAACCTATTCACCTAAAATCAAACAGTAAAATATTTCGTGTAATCCGTACATAATATACAAGAGAATCCCCGCTTCTTACATTACAAAAATTATTTAACAGTAAGTATCTTATGTGTACCTTTTAATTAAACAAACAATTAACAAAAAAAAAAAAAAAAAACACAACACAAAAAATGTTAAAAGGAACAAATAAAATAAATTTGGCTTTCTTAGACACAAAAATGTTTATCTCTCACCAAAAATAAATAAAAATTTGTTCATCTCAAATAAATTTTATAATAATATAGCGGAGCACCATCATGTTGTTTGTGATAAGAACGCGCGGTTGAGGAAATAAGGAAACAACAATATTTAATACGGAAGATGATGATGATGATGATGATGATGTTGATGTTGATGAACCATACCGCAAAAATGAATTTTTTATTTTAATTAATTTTTTAAAGATTTGCTTTTACAAGTACTAGAACATAAAAATGTGTGCGTTATGCGAGGGATAAGTCAAATTTTTTTGGGGTTGATGGAATCTGATAATAATGGCTGTTCCAACTGAAGGTTGAAATTCAAAACTAAGCGTTTATACGAAAAACAAATTAACAGGTTTAAAGTTCATTTTCATTTATGTTTTTAAATAGGTCAAAAAGCTTTTGAGATTTCCCTTTGAAAGTTAGAAAATTCTGAAATTCAACTTGAGATTACAGACGTGTATTTCACTACATTTTAGCGATTCAAGCTGCAATATAAAATAATTTCTTGGTAATGTGATATTTCTGCTGAGGTGCGTGCCTACACACGATTTCAAATTTGCTGCCTACACATATGAAAGACACAAAATAAAACAGTCTGCAAAGATTTAATTTTTTAACGCCGTGTCCTTAAAGTTCTCCAATTTTCACTCAATATTTTTTTTACTGTCTATGAAATCTAAACTTTTCGTATTTAGTACAAGGAAATGCAATAAAGCTCCAGAAAAATTTCCGTTTGAAATTTGAGTGCAAATGTTTACTATCACTCAAAGCATTTTCCTGGATAGTCAAAACCTCAAAGCTTCCTGATCGTGTGTATAGATTTTTTGTGGGAAGATTTTTTTAGCTAAATACGCGTACGATATAAGATACAAAATTTAATACTAAATTTCACTCAAACTTTTTTCACAATTATTGTTATTTTTTTTTTTAATTTCGTTTACTTACTTTCAATCCGAGGTAAGTAAAAACCTAAAAATTTTTTTTTTTTTAAATAAAATAAAAAAATTTTTGGCAAAAAAGTTTGAGTGAAATTTACTATTGAATGTTGTATCTTCGTACGAGTCGCACCGATATGATCGAAGTGAGGTAGAAAAATCACCACTGATGAAGACTATCCACAATTCCGGAAAATTCTTTGAGTTGATAGTAAAAGTTGCTTTCATTTCAAATGTATCAGTAAAAATTTATTGAGTGTAAATTGGGATACTTAAAAAGTTTAAATTCAAAACTAAGCGTTTATACAAAAAACAAAGGTTTAAAAGGTCAAAAAGCTTTTGAGGTTTCCCTTTGAAAGTTAGAAAACTCGGAAATTGCACTTGAGGTTACAGACGTATATTGCCTATACACACGAATAATACAGTGCACCAACTGCAAATTTGCTGCCTACACTTATGAATCACACAAAATAGGACAGCCTGCGGAGATTTAATTTTTACTATACAAATAATAGAATGAAAGCCGCGTCCTGTAAGTATTCCAATTTTCACTCAATAAATTTTTTACTGACTATAAAATCAAAAAATTTCGTATTCAGTACAAGGAAATGCAGTAAAAGTCGAAAAACCATTTGAAAAAAATTTGAGTGAAATCCACTAATAAATGCTGCATCTTAGTTTGTGGTTTTGATAATATTTAAATCTCTAAGATTTCCACAATTCCGAAAACTTCCTTGAGTTAGTTTCATAAAGCATTTTCCTGGATGGTGTGTGTGTATAGGTTTTCCTTAGCTAAATACAACATTTAATTATAAATTTCACTCAAACTTTTTTCCCAATTTTTTTTTTTAAATTTCGCATTTAGCTTTACTTACTTTCAATCCGAGGTAAGTAAAGCTTAACAAATTGTTTTTTGAAAAATAAAATAAAAAATTTCTTGGCGAAAAGTTTGAGTGAAATTGAATGTTCTATCTTCGTACGAGTTGCACCGATATGATCGAAGTGATTTTGAATAAGGTATTTAGCTTAGAAAAATCACCACTCATGGACACTATCCATGTAAAAGTTGCTATCATTTTCCTACCTATCATAGATCATAGTTAAGAGTTTGTAACGTTTTCATTTAAAAAAAATTGGTCATGTTTTATAACAGCTTCGTTTTTTCACTAAGCTTTGTAGAATCATGGTTGGATTGGTTTAATGCGTAGGTCACATTTTAAAAAGTGTAACAAGAATTTTGAAGTTGAAGATTTTTCTACCATATTTACGTCGATTAAAAATACTAAAAGCTTTTTATTTATACCACCGTTATTTTGCCAACTCCAGTTTTGAGTTCACCTTCCCTTACTCTTGAACAGATAACTTTAGTGAAATGTACAATAGAATATTAGGGAATAAGGAACCGGCGGTTTAATAACATCGAGACTAAGTTCACATTTTTATGTTGTACAAAATTCTTCGGTATAAAAATTGACCACAGAATGCCCATTCGGTAATTAATACTCTTTGACTGTAAATGAGATGTATAGGTTAGACAATTAAAGCAGTACTGACAATTTTTGTTCTATAAACTAATACGGTTCTGCGTTATCTACAAGGAGTGCCTATATATAAAATGTTCATGCTTGTATAATGTTAAATACACCTAACTACAACACAACAGTATACTTACATAAGATGATGAGATAAAAAAAAAAAAAAAACTTCCTGTCTTGATTATGTAATCACGGATAATATATTGTAAACTGATATTTTAGTATGATTATCTTGATAATGATAAATAGGTAATTTGTTTAAAATGTGGTTAGTTCCTCTTCTTACATTTACTCATCTTCTGATAAAAACGCGATATATAAATACCTTTAAGGTATATTACACATATTCTATTATTTATTTTTGTTTATTGTTTAGGCATTTTGATTAATTAGAATTATTTAGTTTTGAATTTGTTGTTTCTACTCTTCAACGTACATATATACATAGATTGGTATAGGATTACCTTGGAGTTATGTGGTGTGTGTAGCACATAATAACGTCTGAAATTATGATATACAGTAGTTAAGATCTTCTTAATTACTTAACAACGTGTTTATACCTCTGTATTTAAATACATGTTTTCTTATTTATAGGGGGAGGGTGGGGGCCATTTTGTTTGAAAATAATAATTAAATATTTTTCCAATTAAAAAATTTGCGTTAAATAAATCCGAAATGTCTACATTTATGTATGTAGAAGTATGTTCCTAAGAATTAAGTTTTTACTTTAAATAGGCACCATAGCAACATTTAGTGGAGGTATCGTAATACTATTTTTCCAGCTTTTTAAGTTCAACAGACAGGTGATACAGGTAGAAAAAGAAGGTTATTGTTAAGAGTTCTTTCTTCACTTTTCTCTAGAAATTACATAAATCACAAAATTTAATTTTTGAATTCTCTGGTCCATCCTTCCACCTTCTGGCTTCCACCTTTCTCTAGTTTAAATATTGCCTTTTATGACATAATAGGCATATCGCAAGTTACATCACTAATTCAGTATAGTCCATCGATTATTAGTTTGCAAAATGGCAATAAAATTAGAAAAAAAACTTAAGGCGAACCCTGTCATGTTCTATTGATTTTTAATGAAAAAATGCATCTGTTTTGGTAGTGGTATTGGTGAAACTTTACGTAAGGCATTGTTTTATATATATTTCTCATGAAGGGGGCTTCCGGAAACGAAAGATGCCTAGGGCCCGGGTTTTCTTTAATCCGCCATTGTTTGTTGATTTTAATTCTTTCATGATTTTACAAAATTGAATATTAAATTCAAAATTTTATCCTCGGTAAAAATCGGTTATTTTCGGACCGAATCGCTTAACCTTGACAGGTTTTGATTTTTCTAACATTATTGTCTTCAGCAGCTATGCGACGGATTCTGTTTGAGATTTGTAGGCTTTGCTCCATATGGGCAGTTAATCGCCAGCGAAGATCAGCCAAAATAAAAATATCAAGTTTTGATATTTCGTGTCGCATGGTACAAAGTATACCAAACCAATTTTGTTCGAATTTTTTGTTAACATTCCTAAATTTGAAATCGGCGAATTCACAGCATTCAGAATTTTTTTTAGTCCACCCTAAATGTATGGTCTAGATTCTTGAACGTTGATAAAATACAAATCCGAGGATTCACAAGTAGTTTTATCAAAATCCTTTGTTGGCGAAGGTCTTTAGTTATTACAAGCTTAAATTGACATATGTTTGTGAGACTTGTCAAATCCGTCTGCCCAGGACTCAACTGCCGCCGGCCTTTAATAGAATTCAGAGGCGGCTGGCCCATAAATGCAATGCATGCGTATAGAAATTCAGATTTTACAATACAAAATATACGTGCACAGCCTTATTGTTCTTATCTCTTTCTCTGTATTAAATTTTTAATAACAGTACCCCAAAAATTCTGGGCCAAAAATGTAAACTCTGTTATGACGTTCCATTTGGCAAGCTTGATATCACTAATAATTGATTTTGACCATTGCAAATATTGTGCCAATTTGAAAAAAATCAATTTGAGTTAGAAAACGACGTTGGCTGTACCTCTTCAAAGAAAAACCTTGCTTTAGCAATGTTTAGACTTTTAGGGTATATGGCTCTCTTTTGTTCTTTGCCACAACCGATTTTTTTAAAAATTTGTTTTCAATTTTTCTTTTCAAATCTAGGATCTAGAATGTATAGTTTTCATGGATAGCTCAAGCTATTGCAAATTACCCGAAAAACAACGAATATATTTAAAATAAAAGCTTGCCAACACCTATTGAATAATTCCAGAAATCTACATTAATCCGGAATTCTGAAAATCCCGAATTTCGTTAACATGATCTCTGGAAGATCATATGTTATGCTTAATACAACTCCAAGATAAATTGGAGAAATTTTAATTAATCTCGAAAAAATAATAAACCCCCCCCCAGCGTTTTGCAAATTTACTTATATCGAGAATCTCGCGAATCTCGAAAATGCTTTGTTTAATTGAATCCCAGCTAAACTCGAATAATTTCGAAAATCTTATGCAACCCTCTTACGGGCAAATATTCGATAATCTAACAATTTAAGCTATGAAGTAGAAATACGTATATGACTCCACGGTCAATTTATTTACGACCAATTATTGAAATCCTGTCAAAAATGACCAACATTTTGGTTGGTCCAAAACCACTTTTCTCGACGCTTTGAAAGTCTAAAAATGTAAAATCAAATGTCCGTTCGTCTGTCTGGACGTTTGGATGTCTGAACCCATGGTAATTAGAACGGCTTGCCCGATTTAGAATTTTTTTCGCCAATCTGTTTCTATGGTCAAGGCGCAGATTTGTAAAGCTTTTGGAACCTGTACGTTAAGGGGGTCGGGTGCCTGTCATATAAATTGACCCAAACCACCTGGTTATAAAAATATATACCAATTTTTTTATATATGCTGGTTTAAGGATTTAATTGAAAGAGAGTTTGCGGTTGGGTTGAGTTTGGGGCCTGAATGGGGTTGAATTGGGGTTGAGTTGAGGTTTGATTTGTGTTGAGTGAGCAGTTGAGCAATCTATATAAGTGAGTGTTTGTATATACATATGTATGTACAGCATATGTGTAAAATATTTAAACAAATCCAGACGCCTTGGCCGATTTGAACCAAACTATACACAAGTACTGTTTAAGACTTAAGAAATTTCACCGATAATATCTCAAGCCTCAAATTGAACCTTTAACAAATTAATTGAATGGCCAATTAGGATGAAACTTATCTATTTCTTAACAGATTTTAGTGAAATTTGACATCCGCTATGGAAATGGGATTCTAAAATGATTTTTGGATGAAGTTCTGGAATATGGCCAAGTATGATATGAAACTTGTCTATTTCTCAAACGATTGTGTGGAAATTTGGCGTGTGCGTGGGAAATGGGATTCTAAATGGGAATATGGCCCAGTATTAGGAAACTTGCCTATTTCTCGGTACAACGGTATGATGATATGATGGTATTCCGATATGATGGTATAATGGTAGGATACTATGATGGTATGCTGGTACGATGGTATAATGGTATGGACGGTACGATGGTATGATGGTATCGTTGTAAGATGGTCTATATTATGGTATGATTGATATTATTGTATGATGGTGTAATGATATGATTGTTTATATGATACAACGTACGATGGTATGACGGTATTTATTCTAGAATAATGATGTGATAGTATGAGGGTTTGATGGTATGACGGTATAATGGTGTGATGGTTGGATGGTATGATGATATCATGGCCTGACAGTATGATCATATGATTATATGATGGTATAATGGTACGATGGTATGATGGTATGATTATAGGACGGTATGATGTTATGATGGTATGGTGTTAAGAATTTAATTTGTCTGTCTGTAATAAAGTTGATTTTTCGGCATTTTTTATAGACAAATATATTAATTGTTCATGGCAATCCCAATATTTTCGATTTGGTAAATCAGAAAAATATAGAGGCCAATCGCTCATAATATATCAACTGAAAAAAAAGTAGAAATATCTTCCCCCCCTCCCCGTAATTTTGGCTGAAGGCCCAGAGTTATACCAATGTACAACTCTGCAAAAATGAGAACCCTCCATGAGTTCTGTTGGTAGTTTGGTTTCGTACTGAAAAGTATGGTCATAAATGATGGTTTATTACAGACAGACAAATTAAATTCTTAACAAATATACGTGTGGGCATAATAAACACACAAATGAGGTTTCTCCATGGGTTTTTATATTTGATGTAGTTGAATAATAATTCGCTATGTCAGTACGTTCTGGCCAGATACTTAATGTATGTGGTTAGAGTGGAAATTTTTGTAGTTTGGTCGTAGCTGCCTGATGAGTAGACCATACTTTTCAGTACGAAACCAAACTACCAACAGAACTCATGGAGGGTTCTCATTTTTGCAGAGTTGTACATTGGTATAACTCTGGGCCTTCAGCCAAAATTACGGGGAGGGGGGAAGATATTTCTACTTTTTTTCAGTAGATATATTATGAGCGATTGGCCTCTATATTTTTCTGATTTACCAAATCGAAAATATTGGGATTGCCATGAACAATTAATATATTTGTCTATAAAAAATGTCGAAAAATCAACTTTATGATGGTATGGTGGTATGATGTTATGATGATATGTTGGTATGATTATGATGATATGGTAGTTTGATGGTATGAAGGTGTGGTAGATTGACGGTAAGATATACATCATGGTGTGATGGTGGAATGGTTCGACGTCAATATGGTACGATGGTATGACTGTATTATGTTTTAATGGTATAGTGTCATGATGGTATGATAGTATAATGGAATAATGGTATGATGGAATGATTGTTTAAGATGGTGAGTAGGGTTTGAATTGAAATTGAGTTGGATTTGAGAGAGAAGTTTGGTTAGGGATTAATTTGAGGTCAAGTTTAGGGTTTAGTGGGAGGTTTAATTGAGTTGAGTTCATACACGCATGTAGCTTTCCGAACTGAGTTAATTTTGGGATTGGCTTGGAAAACAAGTATGGAGTTAACAGATGATTGAGATGGATTAGGATTTAGTTAGCTTAGATTGGGGTGTAAGTGTTCGGTTGAGGAATTTTTAAGGGTTGATTTAGAGTTAGGTAGTGGATTGATTTGAAAGTTGATTAAGGGTAGATTTGGTGATTTCATTGACAGCTGGGTTGTCCGTTAATTTGGTGATTGCGTTTAAGATTGTATTGCGATTGAGAGAGGTTGAGTTGTAAATTGAGTTGGAGGTTAAGCTGAAGATTGACTTAAGAGGTTCATTTCGCGATTGATTGGTTTCAACCCTTTATATTTTTTTGTTATGTTCTTTTGAATCAAACAAACTGAACCTGGATTAAAATATGCCGAACTCTTCTTAGTAGAAATTGAGCTCGGCCAGGACAGTTTAGTCTGTGTTGGGCCGCTACAATATCGATTTGTTCTCGACTATATTATTTAGATTCACGGGGGCGTGCACACAAATACAATTTCTAATAAATATTTTATGTATCGGCCGATTATGTAATCAGTATGGTGTGATTTGCAAACGGGTATACTGACCGACCACTATCGGCCGATTTGCTCCACACGACCGGTATATGCTACAGAGGTGTATAGAGATTAAATTAACTAAAAAATATTATATCCTGATTTTGAATTTTCCCGCTATAACCAAGTTGTAATGCATTGTTGATTTTCACATTGTTCCACGAATTGGGATATACCAGAATTCCAAAACATCGATTTAAAAAAATGTTGTGTTCGTCTTGACAGTCATACATTGTTATCTATTCCTTCTAAAAGGTCGAAAAAAATGGCGAATCATATTTTGATTACTGTTCAGGGGGTGTCCAAATTTAAGAAAACCCGTGACATATTCTAAGAACTTGTAGTAATCTCAGTTCGAATTTTTGTGTATTGTTTTAATTAATAATCTATAAAATGGCATACTAGGGGATACACTAACGTAATCAATATGTTATAGTGGTGACCCCGACATAATCACCAAATGCATGGTTCGTGTCGATAGAAGCTTAATTTAAATTAATCAAAATGTTAAAGAAAACAAAATTTTGGTGGGTATGTAGCAGTACCTCTAAGGTTTCCTTCTGGTTTTGAGTGAACCTCCCATCTATTAGAAAAATTGATAACCAAGGAATGATTGCTAATATATTCAACAAGCATTTTAAGTTTCCTAGTAAATCTAAGGAATAAATGGGTTGGGTACGTAATCCCCCATCTCAAAATGTCGTTTACACAATCCCATATTCCAGAATCCCGTATTCTAAAATCGCTTTTTCTAAAATCCCGTATTCCAAAATTTGTATCGCAAAATCCGGTATTCTATAATCCCACATTATATCATGACACAACGGCTTAGGTTAGGTTAGAAATTACGCGATCTTTAACCTAACCTAAGCCGATGTGTCCTGATAAAATACGGGATTATGGAATACGAGATTTTGGGATATGGAAGTTTATCCTACGGGATTTTGGAATACAGGATTTTAGAATACGGGATTTTAGAATTAGGAATTCTGGAATACTCGATTTGGCCTTTTGGAATGTGGCATTACATACCCAACTCGAATCTATTAATAATAGAATTCTTGAAGGCTTCTTCCCCTGATTTTTCATGGTAGTGTTAGTTTGGAAATAATTGATTGTAGACCTATATATAATCGGTACTACCATCTGTATCTAAAATTTATGAGAGGGCAATAGCACTTTGTCTGCTAAAAAATGCTTTTGATACAATAGAACACTACATTTTGCTATCGAAACTAAATGGTTATGATTTCAATGGCAACTTAATTAATTATTTGAAAGATAGGCAACAATCTGTCATAATCAATTCCATTAAATCTAAAAGGTTAACCGTTTTTAGTGGAGTTTCCCAGGGCCCAGGGTGGTATTCCTTCTTTACATCAATGATATATTCGACCTAAAACTATACGGAACTATACAACTATTAGCAGATGATGCTGTGTTAATTTACAGCTACAGCACCTCTAGCGAATTATTGAAATACTTATGAATTATTGAAATTGGCACCCGAATCCATAGATGTTAATGGTAAAGCAATTAAATATTAGGGAGCTCGCTATTCTACTAAATAAATCACTGAAATATCTATATGGTCGATCCAAGCGCTACCCAACGAATTTCATTATAATCGGCTAAGGAATAGCCAAGTTCATTCCTAATTGGCCATATTTCAGAACTTCTTTGGAAAATCATTTCCAAAGCACAAGTCAAATTTCATCTTAATCAGTTAAGGAATAACCAAGTTTCATGCTACTTGCGTTTATTCCGGAACTTCATCCAAAAACCATGGAGTTTCATCGCAACCGGTTAAGATATAGCCAAGTTCCTTCCTAATTGGTCGAAATCCAAAAATTCACCTGATGGTGATTCATTTTTCTCCAACCGCTCTTTAGTATATAGATTGGGAGGGAGCGATATTTTTTTAACTTTTATGCTCTCTCTTTCTAGAGCGATGTTAAAAATGGAAATTTAAATCATTTTGAAAGAACGAAATACTTTTTTAAAGTGTTTATCAATAGAGGAAGGATATTTTTTTGCTTTTTTAGACTCAGGGACTTTCAAAACGTCGAGAGAACTGGTTTTGGACCAACCAAATTTTTGATCATTTTTGACAGGATTTCAATACTTTGGTCTTATTAGACCGAAGTAATTAAAAAAAATTAGCAAGCCTTTTCAGGTGGTAAACTTTCTTTTAAATCGCATTTAAAACCGATTACGAGATATATTTCAAGGAAATTTCTTAAGAAGCTTTGGGGTCTGAAGTTAAAGTTTACTAATATTCGTATAGGAACTCGACTAATATTGAAATCGTTAAAACATAAAGTCAGTATGGACGATTTTTTTCGGCCTCGATGAACATACATAACTTTCTCAATGAGGGTTCTATTCATATGTCCATCAAATCTATTTTACTCAGACGTCTAGGTACTTATTGGTAATTTATTGGCAGCAAGTTTGCCGATAAATGTGGAATGTGCAAAATAAGTTAATTTGCAATTTTAATTATGTTCGGTTAGATGCAACTCCCAGTCATCTTTCTGTTTTGTGCAACACGACAAAAAGCTATTAATAGAGAATGTTGGATAAGAATACTAAAAATGGAAATTAGAGAAAGCGAATCAAAATCAATAATTTTGAATAATTGGCTTGTTGTGCTTGTTACAAACTAAATTGTATTTTGGGGAATAATTGAACGCGCCAGTATTATAGTATATCAGGTTATGTGGTGTAAGTTAATAAATCTTACATGATGTTAAAATTTTACGTATATAAAACGTGTGTTAATTAGAAAACGTAAAATAAATTCAAATTTATTACAAAATTTCACCATAGGTAGATAAACAATCAAAATCACACAGTACGTGGCCAACCAATTTGTTCCATATATTTTGACATTTTAATTGGCATTTTTAAATTATTAACATTAAGTATGTTAAAATTGAAATATTCGTGTAAATATTATTCTCAATTTTAACGGAATTTACGAGTTTACATTTTACGAGTTCATAAAATAATTGATATAAACTTCCGATTTGTTGAATATCAACATATTTCCAATCTTATATACTTATGCCATCTCAATAAATCATCAGAATACACTTAATATTTTATTCAGTACATAAGTTGTTGTCAAAATACAAAAAAAAAATGTTTAAACAATTTAGTCATGAGCTAATCATATCTAATTTCATGAGCATGCAGAAGCTATATGCTTTGAATCATGATTAATAATATTGGAAAACCCATTAAATGTTATATTAGTAATAAATAACCAAAAAAAAAATTCTGTACAATCCAATGAATAATCAATAAGATTACATAATCGAAAATGTAATTTATAGATTTAGTTGAAACATTTATTTTTAAATTAATTATTCATACATAATATGCGTAGCAGTGGTGTCGAAAAATTGTACGTTCGGATACGTTCGGATTTAGTTGCGTGTGTTTCCGTTTAATATTTGCACCAATTCTGGGCTCGGAGGTCAAATGATCAACCGTAGCGCACTGGAAAAGCCACAAGTTCAAAGAAGACAAAAATTTAGATTTTAAATTCAAGCACCGTGTACCTCTGGGAAGATTGTTAAAAATTTTAGGAACCGTACGAAAATACATTGTATTCTTTCGAATAGTGTATATATATTTCAGTGGCAGCAAATTACTAAATTTGAATAATGGCCAAGACTAGCACAATTTATTCTTAAAATGCATCAACCTAGGTATCTCATATGGTACGTAACGCCCCAGCAGCAAGTACCAAAGCGCAATCTGGTTTCAATTCAAGAATGTTGTGAATTATTTAGGTCAGACATATGGTATGTATGATATTTCCAGTCCAAACGGCTATCTACGTTTAACCCCAAACATTTAATGTTAATGGTCAAACAATTAGCAAGGTAATTACCACTCTCAGAGCAACGACGGTCATGATAAATTATGTCTCCATTGAAGGAACGCAACTCATTCAAATTAAACAATTTCATTTTAATTTTATGACAATATTGGCAACCTAAAAAATACTTTTGGATGAAGCCGTGTCTTAACAAATTTAGTCGCGCTGCTTTGGACTCCCTAGAAAAGTTGGTCCCTTGATAAAATGGAGGACATTTTTATGATTGTGAATTTTATGTTTCTGGCACATAATCTAAATCGTTTACACGTCGATCATACCAGTTATTTTATTTGCTGAGAAAATAAAGTAGGCTTAAGACCCCACAGTGGTCTGGAAAGGCAGTAAATTTTGGCCACCATGACCCGCCGGGCAATAGACAAATTATGTTCCTTGGACTTTGAGAACTTCGAAAATTACCCCCCCCTTCCCCCCTCCCGAAATCGCCGCTTATCCTTTTATACTCTATTCCAAACTTTTTGCGTGTTGAGAAAATGCGAAAATTCAATAATTTCGGGAATTAAAAGCGCGCAGAAATTTCCGCGTGTGCGTATCCGGGAGTGACATTAACGGGTATACACTCAAGTCTCTAAGTACGGGGACTCGTCCTACATGTATGTATGTGAGTGAACGTCTGTGTGTGGGTGTGATTGTGTGTACGAACCATTCATGCGCTTTCAGATAGAATTCATGAGGTCACACTGTATTTTTATGATAGTTTGTTTCATGAAGGCGTGTGTATGTGTGTGTGAGCGCTCAAATCGAGTTTTCACGACAAAAACAATTTTCGCGTTTTCCAAGTCAGTCAAATTGCACCGTTTTGTTTTTGCACCTTATGGTCGGAAAATTGTTTTAAGTGAGAGAACATTGGAGTATTTTCGAATAACGCCATGTCGCGAGGAGCAGATACAAAATCGTATAAATGTGAATTTTCGATTGTCCGATCCTCGATTTCCGACTAGTATCTGTGAGAACTCAAGCCGATCATTCAAAATCATGCCCAACTACGAAGATATTATTTTGCTGAAAAATACAAGGTACGGTGGTGAATCAAGTGTTGTTTCTTGTGAATGTTATATATGCCAAACTGCACATTGTAAAGGTGACAAAAAAAGAAGGATAGGTGTACCAATAATATCACGTTTAAAAATAACATCTAAAAATGGCATTTATGCTCAAAAATCTCCTGAAGCAACTGAAACTAAAGTGATGCGTGCGCCGGTAGAAAAATCCGGTTCGACTTTTAAAATTTGTAATATTTGCTTCCAACTTACTGGTAGAGGCATCAGACATGTGTGCTCAAAAAGTAAGCCCGCTCGTAAGAGAGTTAATATTGAAAAGTTTGTTGAGACTCTTCCTGCAACACAACTAGAACAGTTTTGTACGTCAATGGTGTCCAAAAAAATGCAGGCCACCGATAATAAGACCATGGTAGCAGAGATCTGAACAAGCAAGGAATAAACGCCCAATTTTAATCTGATAATTTATTTGATTTTCAAGTTCAGTCAGGTACTTCTGGTAGACAGATGAAAAAATTATGCACTTTCATTAGAAAGAATATCGGTCGAAAATCGGTTCCTAGCAATTATTTAGCAGAAGCGTCAAAAAATCCAAGGCATTAGATGACGTATATAAAAGTACTATTTTGAGTTTCGAAGTCGATAAAAATATAAATAAACAAGAAAGACCAGTAGTGTGGACCGATGCCGGAGAAATATTAGAGTGTGTTTTAGTAAGAAGAAATTTAATTGGCAATTACGTTATTAAAGTTATGGGGGGTCAAGGCTTCTTCAAGATTTGTATCACTATTCTTCCAGAAGATTATCTATGTATAGATTCAGATGATGGTTCCAAAAAAACCAAAATTAGACTCAAACAACAATGAAGGGAAGTTAACAAGAATTCATAAGTTTATAATGTTGGGTATCGTCCTCCTAATCAGTGAAACTTATGATAACGTGAAAATTTTATTTGATTTGATTAGAATAAATTCTATTCCATTCAAATTCTTGTCAGATGTCAAGTTTCTAGTAAACGGTCAACAAACGGCTACATCGAGCTTTCCTTGCCCATATTGTTTCGTGCGTCTTCAAGATCTCAGGAGCCGAAAAGAACTAGATATTGGGAAATTAAACAATGAGCGTGAATTAGACTTAACCGATGTTTCATACTCATTAGAGCAAGATGTTTATAGACTGAAAACTTACGGAGATTTAGAATCAGACTACCAGAAATTCGTTTCACTTGGCAGTATTAAAAATCAGGCCTCAAGGAGTAATAGTACAATAAATAAGCCGCTTTTTACCAAAGAATCGAGTGTTTCTGTCTTGGAAAAGTGCGTTGTCCCAGAGCTTCACATTCTACAAGGGTTTGTAAATCACTTGTTCTGGGACGGGCTCGTACCTTTGCTAGGCAGGGATAAGGCCATATTATGGCCTCAGGGGCTCAAGTTGATATCCAAAAATTATCACCGAGAAGTTTTTGAAGGGAACGCCTGTAGGAAGCTTCTTTTCGAGTCGATTTTTGGTTTTCCGATTTCTTTTATATGTTCTGTAAACCTAACTTGAACATTTCTGCCAGTTTGTCCGATGTAGAATTTGGGGCAATCATTGCATGTATTCCTATAGATTCCGATGTCTATTGGTTTATTTATGTTTCATTGTTTGAGCCGATTCTCTAATTTGTTGTTTGTTTTAAATGCCATCGTGTATCCGTATTTTTTAAAAACCTTCGTTATATTGTTGTTTATGTTATTATTGTACTCTATAGTGATGTATTTCTCTGTTTGTTCATTTTGCTTGTTTAACGTGGTCATCGTATTCTGTTGTTTCTTCCAAATGTAGCTATTGTTCATTTTACCAATTAAATCCGTGTTATAACCGTTTTTTATTGCTATGTGTTTAATGACTTTTAGTTCTTCCGTATAGTCCTGATTGTTCATCGGAATCGTGTTTAGTCTATTTATTAAAAAGTTGATCGTTACCATCTTATGTTGGTATGGGTGGTTAGATGATTAGATGCACTTGACCACAGAAAAAACACACTCACACACCCACACACTCTGTTTTTTATCTTAAACACACACCAGATGGTATAAACAAAAAAGAAGGGCGGTACCACCCCTTTAAGAAGTTTTTAATGTTGGGTATCGTCCTCCTAATCAGTGAAACTTATGATAACGTGAAAATTTTATTTGATTTGATTAGAATAAATTCTATTCCATTCAAATTCTTGTCAGATGTCAAGTTTCTAGTAAACGGTCAACAAACGGCTACATCGAGCTTTCCTTGCCCATATTGTTTCGTGCGTCTTCAAGATCTCAGGAGCCGAAAAGAACTAGATATTGGGAAATTAAACAATGAGCGTGAATTAGACTTAACCGATGTTTCATACTCATTAGAGCAAGATGTTTATAGACTGAAAACTTACGGAGATTTAGAATCAGACTACCAGAAATTCGTTTCACTTGGCAGTATTAAAAATCAGGCCTCAAGGAGTAATAGTACAATAAATAAGCCGCTTTTTACCAAAGAATCGAGTGTTTCTGTCTTGGAAAAGTGCGTTGTCCCAGAGCTTCACATTCTACAAGGGTTTGTAAATCACTTGTTCTGGGACGGGCTCGTACCTTTGCTAGGCAGGGATAAGGCCATATTATGGCCTCAGGGGCTCAAGTTGATATCCAAAAATTATCACCGAGAAGTTTTTGAAGGGAACGCCTGTAGGAAGCTTCTTAAGGAACCAGAAAAATTGTTCTATAAAGAAATTAGTGGAGCAGTCGGTGGTGAATTAATCATGATACCCTACGTTTCTGCTTTCCAAGCTATGAACAAAATTGTAGAAGCTTGTTCCAGTATCAGGAGAAATTAAGAAAATTTGTCAAAATATATAGATGAATTGAGAAAAGCGGTCCTGGCAACTGTAATAAGTGAGATCTTGAAGATCCACGTAGCGATTCGCTATATAGAAGAAAAACTTAATTTTCTAAGGGAAGGCCACGGATTCGGTCTCTGGTCCGAGCAAGCGGGCGAGTCAGTTCATCACGAATTTTGGAAATTCTGGAATCGATGGAAGATCAACAATATTTTGGACCCACAATACTCCCGGAGATTGAGATCAGCAGTGGTAGAGTTTTCCTCAAAACACATTTAATTCGTAAGAGGCTTCGTTATATTATTCAATAATATAATGATCTTTGTACTAACTCCAATCTGTTACAGGACTAGGAAGCTACTGTACCCTGTTAATTTGTGCAACAGGAAGATGAATATATATTTCTACATTTATACTCATTTCAAGTGTTTGAATAATTGAAATTGATGGTTACTTGCATTTGTGTCATATATATCTCATGAATTATAAAAATAAACTAATTTTACTCACACACATACATGTAGGACGAGTCCCCGTACCTAGAGGCTTGAGTGTATACCCGTTAATGTCACTCCCGGACACGCACACGTGAAAATTTCTGCGCGCTTTAAATTCCCGAAATCATTGAATTTTCGCATTTTCTCAGCACGCAAAAAGTATGGAAAAAAGTAAAAAAGGATCAGCGGCGATTTCGGGGGAGGAGGGGGGGGGGTAATTTTCGAAGTTCTCAAGGTCCAAGGAACATAATTTGTCTATTGCCCGGGCGGGTCATAGTGGCCAAACTTTACTGCCCTTCCAGACCACTGTGCCTGGTGCGGAATCATGAAATCCGTACGGTAAATTTTAACGGGAGTAAACGATATGGAAAATTTAGAATAAATGCAAAAAATGGTCAAAGTTACCTAAGTTGTTTTATATGAAATTTCAAATAAATGAAAGTTTATCGACAAATATTTCATACCAATCAGAAATTTGACGGTAAACCTTTGCAATTTGATACAAAATAACTTGGGTAACTTTGATCATTTTTTGAATTTATTCTAAATTTTCCATATCGTTTACTACCGTTAAAATTTACCGTACGGATTTCAAAATTTCGCCCCTGTATTTAAGTTTTATCGGTGTATAAAGCTATAACAGGCGCTTCGGTTGTTGCAGAAAAAAAACCATTAGCAAATTAATAGCGTAGAAATCGATCATTATTCACTGATTATGCAATCATTAATCATTCAGTATTCATTAATTATTTACTGAATATTCAAACATCGCTTGTTAATAATAAGAGAATACTATGAAAATACTGTATGAATAAGGTGAGTAAATGAATGAAGATTGAACAATCAGTGAATTTATCGTTCATCGTAAAGAGTGAATAATGAATGAATAATGAAAAAATTCCGAGTGAACGTTGGATGATGAATAATAATTAATCATTATTCATCTGATTTAATAACGAGTGTGTCTAGATTTAATTTTTAAAAAAAGATTTTATATCATAAAACACAATATTTTGGTTTTGTCACTATCTTTACTGTGATATTTTTTTTATTTGAAAATGAAAATACGATCGTTTCGGATGTTACTCCTTCATCAAATTTCTAACAAACACTAACTAAAATTATGCTAAAAACTGATTTTATACCCTATTTTTTTGTGCCTGTGCCTTTTGAATCTTCTTTCCCACTTATTTTGTTTTTTCTTCTAAAAGAGGTGGTACCGCCCTTCTTTTTTGTATATGCCTTCTGGTGTGTATTTATGATAAAAAACAGATAAGAATTTGTTGACCATCTGGTGTGTGTGGGTGTGTATGTGCAAAATAATATTAATTACGGATTTACAATATGGTCGTAAATTTTATTTTTCAGTTCTTCTAATCTGTTCATTAGCAATCCTTTTCGTATTCTGTGTAATACTTGTGAGTTTGTGTTGATGCCAGTGTAATTATGTTTTTCTGTGGTCAAGTGTGTTGTGCATATTTCGAGTCGATTTTTGGTTTTCCGATTTCTTTTATATGTTCTGTAAACCTAACTTGAACATTTCTGCCAGTTTGTCCGATGTAGAATTTGGGGCAATCATTGCATGTATTCCTATAGATTCCGATGTCTATTGGTTTATTTATGTTTCATTGTTTGAGCCGATTCTCTAATTTGTTGTTTGTTTTAAATGCCATCGTGTATCCGTATTTTTTAAAAACCTTCGTTATATTGTTGTTTATGTTATTATTGTACTCTATAGTGATGTATTTCTCTGTTTGTTCATTTTGCTTGTTTAACGTGGTCATCGTATTCTGTTGTTTCTTCCAAATGTAGCTATTGTTCATTTTACCAATTAAATCCGTGTTATAACCGTTTTTTATTGCTATGTGTTTAATGACTTTTAGTTCTTCCGTATAGTCCTGATTGTTCATCGGAATCGTGTTTAGTCTATTTATTAAAAAGTTGATCGTTACCATCTTATGTTGGTATGGGTGGTTAGATGATTAGATGCACTTGACCACAGAAAAAACACACTCACACACCCACACACTCTGTTTTTTATCTTAAACACACACCAGATGGTATAAACAAAAAAGAAGGGCGGTACCACCCCTTTAAGAAGAAAAAACAAAATAAGGGGGAAAGAAGATTCAAAAGGCACGTAGGTACAAAAAAATAGGGAATAAAACAGTTTTTAGCCTAATTTTAATTAGTGTTTGTTATAAATTTGATGAAGGAGTTTCTACTGGCAGGTATTCTAACTTAAAATGAAATTCATTTTAATGCAATTATTGTAAATTTTTCTACTTTCGCGCAAAACAGCTAATGATTGAATAATGCGATAATACTGAGTGAATAATGTGAATAACTGGTGAATAATAAAATGCCTATCATCCCAATTTACACTCCCGACACATAATCTACGTAAAACCTTGAGGCCGTGTCCCGAACCGGCTGCACCCAATTTTACAAAAAAATATTTTGTCAATATTTTGTCAATATTTTGTCTACGATATAAAAAAATGAGCTGCAGGAAATCAAAAAAACCGCTTCTGAATTTAACAACACATTTAGCAGATAGACATAGTTGTGACAAACCAATCATGTGCCTTAAATCCAAACTGAATAATTTTCTACAAAATCAGTTTTTTTTTATATAAAAAAGTCCTGATGTGACTTTCATTTAAAAATGGCTGGTGTTGATATTTTGCATTAATTTGCTATTAATTTGCTAATATTTAAAAATATATCGGCCCAATAAAAGATTGGCCATAAGTTTAGTTGCATGCATTTAGTTTGCCTCAATATTTTTTATGCTTCCACAGTTCTTGGTAAAATCATTTAGCCAGATTGATTACAATGTACAAGAGTCCCCATGGATCAAAAAGACTAGTGATCTCACGCAAATCGGCTCTTTGGAATTCTTTCGAAGTTTCGCCCTTGTCATCTGCTAGACGGTGTACAGTTTTAATTGCAAGACAGAAGCAGGTTTGCAGAGTTGTTTTAAAATTGTAATTGTTTTCATAAAATCTCTCATCTTCTATCGGTTCTGAAATTCTGTAGTAAAAGTTACTTCGGTCTAAAAAGACCAAAGTATTGAAATCCGGTCAAAAATCCTGCCACTTTTCTCGACGTTTTGAAAGTCCCTGAGTCTAAAAAAGCAAAAAAAAAAAAAATGTCCGTCCGTCTGTCTGGATATCTGGATGTCTGTATTTCTGTATGTCTGTATCCATGGTATCTCGAGAATGGTTTGTTCAATTTAGAATTTTTTTTGCCAATTTGTTTCTATGGTCAAGGACGAGAAAAGATTTTGGAACCTGTGACTCAAGAGGGTCGTGTACCTGCCATACGAATTAACCCAAAATACCTGGTTATAGAAATATTTATGAATTTTTTATATGTAGTATGTATGCTGGTTTGAATATTGAGTTGGGTATTAAGTTTGGGGTTGAGTAGAAGGTTATGTTAGGGGTCAATTTGCGGGTTGAGTTCGAGTTGAGTTGGGGTTGGGTTAAGATATAATGAGAAGTTGACCAATTTTTTTATATATGCTGGTTTGAGGATTGAGTTGAAAGAGAGCTTGCGGCTGGGTTGAGGGTTGATTTGGGGGACGTTTGCGGGTTGAATTAGAGTTGAGATGGTGTTGGACCAGTGTTTAGTGAGCAGTTGAGCAATCTATAAAATAAAGTGAGTGCTTGTATGTGTGTACAGCATATGTGGATGATATTTAAACAAATCCACACGACTTGACCGATTGGAACCAAACCTTACACAAATATTGTTTTAGGGAACTTAGGAAAGGTCACTGTTAATGTAGCAAACCTCAAATAAAACCTTTAGCAAATTAAATGAATGGCCAATTAGGATGGAACTTATCTATTTCTTAACTGATTTTATTGAAATTTGGTTGGATATTGGATTCTAAAATAATTTTTGGCTAAAGTTCTGGAATATTGCTAAGTATAAAGGAACTTGCCTCAATTATGATGAAATTCGACTTGTGCATTAGAAATGGGATTCTAAAATGTTTTTCGGATGATATTCTGGAATACAGCCAACTACGATGGAACTTGCCTATTTCTCAACCGATTATTATGAAATTTGAGTGCGTTGAAAATAGGATTCTAAAATGATTTTTGAATGAAGTTCCGAAATATGGCCAAGTACGATGGAACTTGCATATTTATCAACCGATTATGATGAAATTTGACATGTCCGTTCGAAATGGGATTCTAAAATGATTTTTGGATGAAGTTCTGGAATATGGCCAAGTATAATTGAACTGGCCTATTTCTCAATCGATTATGGTGAAATTGGACATATGCGTTGGAAATGGGATTCAACTCTTTCATTCTATGGAACTTGCCTATTTTTTAATCAATTATGTTGAAATTCGACATGTGCGTTAGAAATGGAATTCTACACTGATTTTTGGATGAAGTTCTGGAATATGGCCAAGTATGATGTGGTCTGCCTATTTCTTAATCGATTATGATGAAGTTCGAAAGGTAGACTAGTATTGGGATTTTAAAATTATTTTTAGATGAAATTCAGGAATATGGTCAGTTAGGATAGAACTTGTCCATTTGTTAACGGAGTTTAATGGAATTTTGCATGTGCGATTGTAATGGGATTGGATTTGAAAAAGAATTTCGACTAGGGTTTAGTGGGACGTTAGGTTGAATTGAGTTTATACACGCATGTAGATTTCGAACCAAGTTCACTTTGGGATTGGGTAGAAAAATAAGTGTACAGTTGAGCTGAGGGTTGAGATTTGGGTCGAGTTAAGTTAAGTTGACGTAGAATTATGATTTAGTTAGCTTGCATTGGCGTGTGTTTTATTCGGTTGGGGAATTATTTAAGGGTTGATTTGGAGTTAGGTTAACGATTGATTTCCAGGTTGATTAAGGGTTGATTTGGTGATTTAATTGATGGTTTGGTTCGTCGTTAATTTGGAGATTGTGTTGTGATTGATATAGAGGTAGATTTGTAAATTGAGTTGGAGGTTAAGTTGAAGATTAACTAAAGAGTTAATCAAGACCGAAGTTCTGATCACCTTATGAGGTTTCAGCCCTTTATATTTTATATATTAAGTTTTTATATGAAAATCGATTTTCTGAAGAAAAGTTTAAAAATCAAAAAAGTTTTCAAAGCAAATTAAAAAATGTTATTGCAGGTGAGGTGACTTTTATTCAAACATTAAAGATTTATTTTTGAAAGCTGAGCTTTAGCAAATACTGAAGAGGAAAGTAAAACTTTTATTTTATTAGGAAGCGACACCATACACGTACCTAACAAACAGTACCAAAAATAATTGTACATTAGTGTGCGTAACACAAAATTTTTTTTAGTTTGATGAGTAATTGCAAGTTTGTAATTTATAAATTAAAATTTAACTCAAATTTATACGATTTAATTAAAAAAGTTTTCTTTTTGTTTTTATGATAAAAGGTGTGCTCTACGCTTAAAACTCATCACAAATTTATCAGAAGCATTAAGACCGTAAGGTACAAGTTTATTAAATTGTTGTATTTCATGTTTGTCTTCTGGTTTGGATTTTATTATTTTTTAATTGACTTATCTGGAAAACTTTTTTTACAAGATTTTTTTTTGTTGCCTTCAACACATAGAAACTTTTCAAGTCACTGAAAGTTAGTTTAGATCAGTACCGGTTAATTGGCGGTGTATGAGCCAGCCGTGTTATGGTTTACTTGAAAAAGACAGCGATGGTATGAAACGTTCCATTTGATTAAGATTTCGAAATACAGCGAATAATTTATTTGCAAATGTGGTAAACATACAATTCCATGATCATACAATAATAATAAAGATATACCACTCGAAAGCTCAACATTGCGGATTATTAATAATGCTAATGTACACACATAATAATATGCTACCTGGTTCTTGCAAACAAAATCCATTCAACTGCATCAAGCATAAGTAAATCAATAAAAAAAAATCTTCATTTTAGTTGTATCTCTCTAATGTTGATAATATTTTCTGTATTTGTTTGTTTTTCTAGAACAGAAACTTACAATAACAAACCAAACAACATACACAGTACATGACATAACAAGTGTTTGTTCTAAAAAAAAAAAAAAAAAAAAAAAAATTAAGGAACTAGAAAGCTAATATAAATTAATACAAACTTTAAGAACAATATACAGACAATGTAGGTAGAGCGGTTTGTATCTTCTGCGTTTTTGGTAAAAATTGTGTTTAAGGCAAAAATTGATTTTTGTCAGAAACAAAAATAAGAATTTGAAAACAAAAACATGTAAAAGCTGTTTATATCTAACTCAATAAGTTCCCCCGTGCGATCCAATTTAATTTAAGTTTTGTGTTTTATTTTTTTCATTGATGCTGCTGCTACTTCCAATTTTGTACATAAAATTTAAATTTACTTTCTTTTCATTTGAGTTTGCGAAATTATTTACTCTGTGTTTTGTAAATAAGTATTACATAGAAATACTGCGCTTCATATTTCTTATGAAACTGTAGGACTAAAAAGTTAGAAATTTTGGTAGGATAAACGTCTTTTGTATACTGCATAAAAATTTTTAATTTTAGTTTACTTCTCGAATTAATGCTGACTCAAATTTTTCGTGGGTATGTTCTGTTTTTAAGAGCATATATGAATCATACAATTTTAAAAAAAAAAATTACACAAGCATTTGGAAGAACTTTATAGAATGTAGAACCCGTAGACTGTTGTGATCTTTAAAGTGATTCTTAGTTCACATTGAATTGAAATATAATTTGATATTGATCGACAATCATAATTAACCTCCATAATTTGCCCCCGAGCTTGAATAACCGCTGTTATCGTACATCCCATACTTTTGATAATCTGTTGGGTATTGTACTGTGCGATATTTTCCCATTCCCCTAAAAGCGCGCTTCGGAGTTGTTTCATCGTTTTCGGAACTGGAGTACGAGACCAAATTCTTCTACCACGAATGTCCCACACATGTTCTATAGGATTCAAATCGGGACCCCTTGCCGGTCATTTCATCCTCGAAATATTTACTTCTACAAAGTAGTCATTCACTACTCTGGCAACATGAGGTTTTGCATTATCGTACATTAGCATGAAATTATCACCCATAAATCGTGCGTAGGGAACCAAACGGCCGTTATAGATTCGGTTTGCAATTAGGTAAAGCTCGGTGCTTGATTCAGAAGTTCTGGACCCGTGGCTGGCCTTTGTCCATGAAGATCTCAACAGCTATTGCATGGTCATCTCGAACATTTGTCACTCTTTGTCGGCCCGTACCTGGTCGCCTGGTATACAACCCTGTCTCGAAAAATCGCGACGAAACACGTTGTCCAACAATGCCACGATTTCCGCTACACTTTCTGACTTTAGCGACATAATAAAGATTTAACACACTGACACAGCAAAATGTAAACTGGATACATTGAAATTTTCCATGGCATCCTACATTTTCGAAGATTGTTTTCAATGACCTGCATCCTATCGCCTGCGGACACTTCTCTGAGTTGTCGTCTACCGTCTGGAACATTAATATCCTCAAATTGATAACGATCTTCGTGTAAGACTTCAACTACCTTATAAGGTCTGCAACTTTTTGTTCTGATCAGTTGACACTGGTTCCCTATAAATGACGACCAGAACTCCAACCGAATAAGCTTCGGGCGTGGTATAACGGTGATCAAATATGGATTTTTGTTCGGCTTGGATTTTTAGTCTTTCCGAAGCTTTTTTGCATAATTCGGGCAAGCGTGGTAGAGGCTCGCGGATCACACCATCGGAAGCTAAGGCCACTAAGTTTACATTCATTATGTTTTCGTAGTTCGTGACCATAGAGCAATTGTTGGGGCGACAACTTCGTGATGGCATTCAATAGATGCCCTTTTCCCAGCTATCTCTACCATCTGTTTCAGTGGTTGTTCGGAGAGCGTCGAGTAACTCGAGTTGAGGTACACCAAAATTCGTGGAGAGCTTTCTTAGTGTATTTATGACAAAACGCGATAACGTATTCTTTACAGGCCCGATGACGATATATTTAGCCAGAGGCTATTATGAAATTCGTTTATTTAAGTCAAGAACCGTAAAATATTTCTTACCGCTCAGACGTTGAATGGTATCTTCTATATTGGGAATCGGGAAGCGATCTTTTTCGATAATTTCGTTTAGCTTACGAAAATCTTCACCCATGCGATCTTCTCCAATTGGACTCATTCATTTATAATTCCTGACACAATTTCCCGTTGAGGATGCGCTAAACGATTTGGGTGATGGAATACCGATTTGTCGAATTTTAATTTTATTGAAATTTCATCCTTGTTGGTTTTACCAGTCTCTTCCATACTAGTAGCAAAACATTCTCGATTTGTTCTATTTAAATGTATAAGTCCCTGTTTTACATTATCAGCCAACTTGTCGAGCTTGGGTGATTTACTACGTATATAATTATTGTCAGAAAAACGGTCTCTACAATAAGCATAATCATTAGTTTCTAACTATCATTCTAGGCCGAAGCATCCTTCACGACAAGCTCAATTGAACTAGGAGTTTCGGTTTTCTGAATAGTTAATTTATTAAAATATTTAATTAAAACTATATTAGGTCGGTCGTCACATTCTGAACAGAATTCGGCACTACTAAAATGTCCACTTTGTAATTAAAACTATATTAGGTCGGTCGTCACATTCTGAACAGAATTCGGCACTACTAAAATGTCCACTTTCAATCTCGACCTCATCGATCGTAATATTAGCACCGAAAACTTCAATCGCCATTACTGAACTATCACCAAATTCCCCTAATAGTTGATCAGACTCCTCGAACTCAATTTCCAAATCGTCAGCCATGTCCAGCGTCGGTATGAGTTCAATCTTTGAATCAAATCCAAGATTTAGTCGAGGCAATGAACTACTAAAAAGGCCAAAAGTTCGGAATTATTTAGTACAGGACGGATCGGAATGCGGTTTTTTGCATTCTCTTCCAAAAATTTTTTGTAAAAAATGTGGCTACTTTGTACCTTATACAAACCGGAAATTGCATTGCTGCAGCCAAAATGCATTCAAAAATGCATTTTTTGAGACACCTTTTGAAAGATTTAATAACTTTGTAAATAAGAGTCAGAACTGGTCCAAATCGGATACCCGGTGGTTTTTGAGATCGCTGATCACGATTATGATGTTCAAATTGACCCACAGCCGACCTGGAGCTCAGGAACGCCGATGAACGTCATCTCAGTGGGACTCTCCCAAAATTGACGCGGGGAAAGAGAGAAACTCGGCGCCCGGGGGTTTTTTAGGTCGCTGAATTCAAATATGGCATCGGCGAACGCCCCACGGACACCTGGTTAACCGGAACCTGTACGCGGACGTCATCTCCAAAAATTTTCCTGACAAGAGTGCCAAAAACAACCCGAAAATCATTGTGGAGGCGTTTTGTGGGGCGCTGAATCCGAATTTCATGTCGAAAACGACCCCCGAACACCTGGTGCACCGGAACCTGGCCCTGACCGTCATCTCCGTGGCTTTTCCTGACACAATCGAAAAAGACGAACCGAAAATCGTTATGGGGGGATTTTTAGGACACTTAATCCAAAATTTTTAACCGAGTATTCCTTTATGTCGCCTGAAGACATTGAAGAGCTCCAAAATGATGATAATTTCAGAATGATTACAGCAGAGTTTGAAAAAGAACTTGAAACAATATAAGGACTCAATCCGACATGCAAACTATTGGTTCAATATTGTCGAATGGTATTCATAGTTAAAGATTTCATTCATGCGGAAAAAAGTGGAGATTGGCAACTACATTTAGGTTCAATTAAACGCATGTTACCTTTTTTCCATACAACGGGGCATTTTCCATATGCAAAATCTGCTCATGTTTATTTAGAAAACATGAAAGCTCTCAAGAAGCATATGAGTGAGTTCGAGTACAAAAAATTTACCACGGAAGGGTATTGGACAATTCGCAGGAGCGACAAATTTTTTTATGGGATCTTTACGGGCCAAACTATTGAGGAAACACTTATGAGGTTATTGAAGTTTGAAGGAGGCTTATTTCGTAGAGGTGTAACTGAAAGTGTTGCGCACCAATGGATCAAAACTTTCTTGTTCACCAAAGATCTTATCGAGGGCGTGGAGGAGTTCACGAAATGTGCATTTGCTAGAAATTACCAACATAAGGATTCAACAGATTCCAGGATCAAGGCAGATTTGAAATCTTTGAAACTGATTGAGAAATTCTTTGAGCAATACGATCCATTCCCTGAATCCATAGAATGCCTCATAAACATAGCTAATGGAATGAGTGGGAGCCCCGAAAGCAATTGCCACAATGCTTTTGAAGAAGGTGTCAGGGTTACGCAAGATATTTCGGGATCAAATTTCAAGGATCTAAAATTATCACGATCAAAAATCGTTAAAACTATCGCCTCTTGCAACTCTAAAATCAAAGTCGGCAATAAAGTGATAGAAATTGACCCCGACGTCCTCTTTCACAGAATATGGGCATTAAAAAAAAGTCATGAAGAAATGATAGACTACCTCAAGTGGGAGTTGTCTCCATTCCCTCAGGCATACTTCAATAATTTTGGAATGCTGAAGAATACAAAGTCCGATTTGTATTCATTGTTCAGAAAAACTCCCACGAATATTTGTGATCCTGAAAGGATATTTTTTGTTCTGGATGGAGGATTACTGATTCACAAAGTCAGATGGACAATCGGATGAACATTCTCGGCGATTATGGAAAATTACATAAAGTATATTTTGAACCATTACGGCCGACGCGCGATAGTTTTTTTTGATGGTTACCAAACCTTCACTACCAAAGAATCTGAAAGGAACCGTCGCGCTAATCGGGGAAGTTCAGCAGACGTCCGTTTTAGCAAAAATATGGCGTTACAAATACAACAGGATAAATTTTTACAAAATAAAAATAATAAAAATAAGATTATTGAAATGCTCCGGGCCAAACTGACCACAGTCGGGATAGTTTCAGACCAATGTGCAGCGGACGCTGATCGTACGATTGTAACGACAGCTCTGAAAGAATCATGGGACGTTACAAAAAAGGTAGTCATAGTCGCTGAAGATATAGACGATGCCGTAATATTGACCGCACTCTGCCCGGCGGATAATGAAATATTTCTACAGAAACCTCCAAAGCTCAATAAACCCGAAGAAGTATACTCTTCACTTAGCTTGTCTCACATCCCAGTAGTTGCGAATAATATTTTGTTTCTCCTTGCAATAACGGGGTGCGATACCGTTTCAGCAACGTACTACCAGGGAAAAACAAAATTTTTCAAGACCTTCCAGAAATGCACAGACCTTGAAGCTCATGCTGCGAAGTTCAAGGAAGCTGGTTTGTCAAGCGAACAAATTTTTGAGAATGGGGCGCAGCTATTTTCAGGTGGCCAAGGACCCAACAGAATGGGGGTGGAGAAAGGAAGGCGACACACTATAGAACTAGTCTTCTGTGGATGCGCAGAACATTGTAATCTGATGTCCTGTTGTTGCAGGAAGCACGGCCTCCCTTGCAATCTTGCCTGTAAAATTTGTGAAGGCTCAACTTGCAACCTGACAGATATTCAATTGAAAACGTTATTACAGCAGAGACAGAGGCCTTACATGAGGAAGATGATCTACTTATGAATACGTCAGTTGATGACGACGAAAATGAACAGACTAGCGATGTGTAATGGCGAATTTGATATTTAGTTACGTATTTAAAAATTGAAGTTATTAAATAATAAGGTAAGGTAAAGTTACAGTTGGATTGTATTTGATTTGAGTTCAATAAAAAAATTTTAAACGCCAATTACATAAATATTGACTTTCTATTCATTCTATTTCTTTCCTCCTCACATAATTTAACTAGAATCAAATATTCCACACAGCTATTGCAGTATTGACGTCGGTCTCTAATACATCAGGTTTGGTTGACATTCATGGGAATGATATCGATGTCAAGATAAAAGTTCCGGTGCACCAGGTGTTGGGAGGGTAGTTTTCGACGTGAAATTTGGATTAAACGGCCCAAAAACCCCCCATAACGATTTTCGGTTCGTCACTTTCGATTGTGTCAGGAAAAGCCACGGAGATGACGTTCAGGGCCAGGTTCCGGTGCACCAGGTGTTCGGGGGTCATTTCGACATGAAATTCGGATTCAGTGCACAATGATTTTCGGGTTGCTTTTGGCACTCTTGTCAGGAAAATTCTCGGAGATGACGTCCGCGTACAGGTTCCGGCGCACCAGGTGTCCGTGGGGTGTTCGCCGATGCCATATTTGAATTCAGCGACCTAAAAAACCCCCGGGCGCGTAGTTTCTCTCCTTCCCCGCGCGAATTTTGGGAGAGTCCCACGGAGATGACGTTCATCGGCGTTCCTGAGCTCCTTATTTACAAAGTTATTAAATCTTCCAAAAGGTTTCTCAAAAAATGCATTTTTTTAATGCATTTTTGGCTACAGCAAAGCAATTTCCGGTTTGTATAAGGTACAAAGTAGCCACATTACTTACAAAAACTTTTTGGAAGAGAAGACAGAAAACCGCATTCCAATTCGTCTTGTACTAAAAAATTCTGAAATTTTTTAGTTCATTGCCTCGACTAATTGTAGTGATCGCTAATAGTGTCAGTTGTTTTGGAAAATTCCTATTTCCTTCATTTCTAATAGCATATTGGATCACGTCTGATTCAGATGTATTAGCAATCAATTTTAAGCAGAGTTTAAATGTTTCGTTCTTTTAGAGCTCTTTATAAAAATTTTCGCTCTTGCTCAGAATAAATTTTTTTTCAGTTTGCTCTTACGCTCTTACCCTATAATGATAAACACAAAAAAAATTATTTCGCTCTTTCAAAGTGATTTAAATTTTTATTTTTAATTTTGCTCTTAAAACAGCGACCGTATACAAGTTAAAAATATCGCTCCCAACCTATTCTACAGAGCGATTGAAGAAAATACATTAGAGAGCGATATTTTTTGTAACAATCGAATTGCTCTTTGGATATCATGAAATAAAGAATGTTCGATAAACGATAATTAGATAAATTTCTGGAATATGGCCAACTTGGATGCAACTTGGCTATTCCTTAACCGATTTTAGAGAAATTTGACATGCGCGATAGAAGTGGGAGTCTAAAATGATTTACAGAGGAAGTTTTGGAATATGGTCAATTTGGATGGAACTTGGTTATTTCTTAACCGATTGTGATGCAATTTGACATGTTCGTTGGAAATGAGATTCGGGACCCTACACTAACAGTACCGTGCTGTCACCCATATTTTCTTATTTCCCTTTGATTGCGATTAAATTTCCCGGCAGATGTATAGCAAATATATCAATATGAGTAACCTCAAAAGCTATTGTCTGTGACCGTTTCCGTAATCCATGCAGCTGTCGAGGTTTATCTGCTGTGAGGCAGATCGAAAACCGGTAGAGAAATAATCTGTAATTTCCATCCTATTTGGCCATATTCCAGAACTTTGAATTTCATCACAATCGGTTAAGGAATAGCCAAGTTCCATCAAAATTTTTCATATTTCAGAAACTCATCTAAAAATCATTGTAGAATCCCATTTCCATTGCGCATGTAAATTACGCTAAAATCAATTAAGAAATAGCCAAGTTCCATCCTATTTCGCCGTATTCTAGAACTTTATCCAAAAATCATTTTAGAATCCCATTTTGTTCGCACATGGCAAATTACACTAAAACCGGTTAAGGAATATCCAAGTTCCATCCTACTTTGCCGTATTCCAGAACTTCAACTAAAAATAAATTTAGCATCCCATTTCCATCGCGCGTGTCAAATTTCACTAAAATCAGTTAAGGAATAGCCAAGTTCCGTCCTACTTGGCCATATTCCAAAACTTTATCCAAAAATCAGAATCCCATTTCCAACGTCCGTGCATCTCTTCGCTAACAAAACATTCAGGCTTTCTAAAGAGAGAATTTTAGAAGGTTTTGAATGTAACCGTTTGCCGTAATAACAAGAGCAACGTTTTTATTCATCCGAGCAGATCGTATTTATTTTCTCAATATAGATCAATAAAAAATACCGAAAATATGATAACGCAAACGCAATAGTGGTGCTCTTATACTAAACATAATGCTCCTGTTCTTCAGAGCGATATTTTTTGTTTTTTACAATATCGATCTTTATAAAGAGCTTTTTAATAGTTTTTATTATCGCTCTTGAAGAAAAATGAAGAGCATTTTAAACTCTGATTTTAAGTCTTAAACACACTCCGCGAAGGATTCACTATGTTTTTAAATTCGACTCGCAAGTGAACACATCGGTAAACATCGGAAGAACTGTAAACTTTATTAAATTCCGACAAAACACCTTCTCGAAGATTGTACCAGCATCTGATGCTAGTAACGGATTGATTTGAACCTATTCCACGAAGATTGCCAGTGGGTGTGTACAGCAGAACAATATCACTAATTTCATAGGTTAGCTGAAGTGCTTCCACATTAAAAGAAGTAAAGTTGAAAATTTAGCCAAAAAATTCAATCGACCATACCGGTTTATTACTACGTTTTTCTTAAATTGCTTTCTTGTCTACCTGTCTGTATCTGTCAAAATTTGAGGTCGAAATTTGAAGCACTTCTCATCTTTCGATTTCGCTGGAATTTGGTTCAATTGGTTGTTTCACCTGACAATCTCATATTTTCAAACATTCGAAACAAAAATCTACTTTTGGCGGCGAATTGAATTTCGAAATAGAGGCAGTCCTCATGTCCATATGCATGGTCATTTGGATTGAGAATGCGCCATCATTTGAATCAGAACAAGGAATTAAATTAATTGATGAGGTCACACACATACTTGTCACAAGAACAATTCGGAATCATGTCGATTCGGATTTCCACGACAAGCATGTAATCAAACCAAAATCATCTCTCAAACATCTGATGAATTTATCAGAAACGCAGGTAGAATATGCGTTTTAAAGAGACGACCCCAAGACAAATATGTAAATAATTACAATCCTGCAATTCTTCAATTATGGGATGGTAATATGGATATTCAACCATGTAGAACTAATGAATTTATCGCACACTACATAGCTAAGTATAGTTCAAAGTCGGAACCTACTAATGTAAATGAGAGTGTTGCACAGGCCATTAGACAAATTCGCAGGGAAGAAACAGACGTTTCAAGAAAACTGTTTAAGGCATGCATTCGTATACTAACAGAGAGACAAGTATCTGCATGTGAATGTGCATACCCTGAACAACGTTTTCACGTTTTACGTTTCGAAGGTAATCAGGCTACGGGAGTATGTTCCAATATTTTTGAAACATATGAGAAGCGCCCTAAAGATCATCCTGTTTACAATTTCAAAGAAATGTGCCTTATTGAATTCGCAATGCTTTTTGAATCGTATTATGCAAAAAAGGCCGATGACAATGAGGAGAGTGTAGATGCTGAAATCGAAGAACCAGGATTAGTGAGACGATTCATCACTCTCACTGATAATTCTAAAATGCTGATAAAAAATATTCCTGCTGTAGTGAAAGTTCCAAATTTTCAAATGCATACTGATCCACACAATTATTTCTACAGCTCCATATACTCTGAAAGTGAGCTTTTGCTGGGATTTGAAAACCCACAAGAAGCATTTCTTTCTCGTGAGGAAAGATTAAAAGAAACAAGCAGATATATGGAAACTTTCCGAGAAAGAGATAGACAACTTGAAAATGCATTCACTCAGGCTCATGCATTCAATATTCTCGAACAATCTGAAGAATATGTTGATCCAAATCTAGAAGAGGAAGTTCCCGAACAGAATATATCTGGTGAACAATTGCAAACAATTTACAATAACATGAATGCAAAACAACAAGAACTTTTCCAACTAGTAAGACAAAGCATTCAAGAGCAGTTGAACGGAAGTAGACAACGAATGAGATGGTTTGTCACTAGTGGAGCAGGAGTAGGCAAAACATTTACGTTTAATGCTCTTAAGAATTTGGTTAAAAACTGTTTTTTTTTTGGAAAATCAGTGATCAAAGTTGCTGCCTTAACTGGTGTTGCAGCTAGACTAGTAGGAGGTTCAACACTTCACAGTTTATTGAAAATGCCTTTTCAAAAAGATGGCTTTCTTACGCCAAATATGCCCCAATTGACAGGAAATTACCTGAAGATTATGCGTCAACCGTGGAAGGATGTCGATTACCTTTTCATTGATGAGATAAGCATGGTTCCTTATGAAATGCTTTGCATGATTGACTTACGACTGAGACAATTGAAAAATAAAGAGAACGAAGTGTTTGGAGGTATCAATATAATTGTTTTCGGTGACTTGATGCAATTGCCTCCCGTAAAAGAAGCACAAATTTTCAATCAGCCAACTCGATTCTTGCCAGCGACTCATTTGTGGCGATTGTTTTCTTTATGTGAGCTGGCAGAAAACATGCGGCAGCAAGGAGACAACACATTTGCTGATCTCTTGAATGCCCTTAGAGTTGGAAAATTAAATGGTCATCATTTTGAGCTTCTGATGGCAAAACAAATGACAGAGGTAACTGGAGATTATGCATTGGATAAAGCCATTCGAATTTATCCTTTAAGAGCCCAAGTAGATGCCCATAATCTTGCTGTACTTGAGCAATAGCGAGCTCAACAAGTTAAAATTCGAGCACAGGATCAAATTATTGATGCAACAAGAAATGTTGATAATGTCAACATGGTTAATATCGTACCAGCAGATGTAAATAAAACTGAAGGATTGACCAAAGATCTGGAAATATTTGTTGGTGCCAAAGTGATGTTACGCTCAAACATCAATGTTGAAAAGTGTCTTGTCAACGGCGCCATTGGAAATATCACAGAGATTATCTGGCCGCATTTCCGCAGAGACCAAATGTACGATACTGACGTTCCATCAGTTAGAATAGATTTTGGCAATGAGAATATTCAACTTATCGAGTCGAAAGCTATACAATTTCCTGCTAAATATAATTATGGAACAATTGAGCGTAGACACCAATAATTCTGTGTTGGTGAAATTGACTTTTACTGGAAATCACCAAGGCCGCTTTAGGCCATGAATTTTTGGAGTAAAAAATTAAAATTCGTTTTTGTGGTCCGATAGATAGCCCAAATGATAGGTGTTTTACTCGCAATTGTTAGGCTTACCAACGTTAATACCGATCTTTAATTTCCAGCCATTTAATGAGAAATTGATTTTTACTGGAAATCACCAAGGCTATAGGCCATGAATTTTTGGAGCCAAAAATTTAAATTCGTTATTGTGGTCCGATGGATAGTCCAAATGATAGGTGTTTTACTCGCAATTGTTAGGCTTACCAACGTTAATATCGATCTATAATTTCCAGCCATTTAATGGGAAATTGACTTTTACTGGAAATCACCAAGGCTTTAGGCCATGAATTTTTGGAGTAGAAAACTAAAATTCGTTATTGTGGTCATTCGTTATTGTAACGTTCAAATCGATCTTTAATTTCCAGCCATTTAATGGGAAATTGACTTTTACTGGAAATCACCAAGGCTTTGGCCATGAATTTTTGGAGTAAAAAACCAAAATTCGTTATTGTGGTCATTCGTTATTGTAACGTTCAGATCGATCTTTAATTTCCAGCCATTTAATGGGAAATTGACTTTTACTGGAAATCACCAAGGCTTTAGGCCATGAATTTTTGGAGTAGAAAACTAAAATTCGTTATTGTGGTCATTCGTTATTGTAACGTTCAAATCGATCTTTAATTTCCAGCCATTTAATGGGAAATTGACTTTTACTGGAAATCACCAAGGCTTTGGCCATGAATTTTTGGAGTAAAAAACCAAAATTCGTTATTGTGGTCATTCGTTATTGTAACGTTCAGATCGATCTTTAATTTCCAGCCATTTAATGGGAAATTGACTTTTACTGGAAATCACCAAGGCTTTGGCCATGAATTTTTGGAGCCAAAAATTTAAATTCGTTATTGTGGTCCGATAGATAGCCCAAATGATAGGTGTTTTACTCGCAATTGTTAGGCTTACCAACGTTAATATCGATCTATAATTTCCAGCCATTTAATGGAAAATTGACTTTTACCGGAAATCAAGACTACTTGAATAAAGAGATGACATTTTTTTAAAAAAAATTGTTTCAATATAACAAGATTCAAAATTCGTACAACTAAAAAGAGTAAAATAATATATATAAAAAAAACTTTTTAAAATACCACGTTTTTCTAATGTACTAAAACGAAGAAAATAATTTTTTTCTGGGCATATACTAGTACCACTAGCACCAACTTTCAACAACTAAAATCATGGGGCGCACTTTAGAAAAGAAAATTGATATCATATATGAAATTGCTAGTAAGAAAATAAGTTCTTGGTGTACTTAATGTGAAAATTTAGGGCTTTGATACTAGCATCTTATATTTGTCAACTCTCGTCAAAATCTATCGTATACCCTGCATATCTCGTACAAGATTGAATATCGAGACGACTGAAAAATATTTAGAAGCAAAGCTTAATAAAAAATTATAATTCCCTAATTTATTTTATCAAATACCCGAGTGGACACTGGATGAATTTGTTTAGTAAATGTTTAGTTGTAAGGAAGCCTAATGACATGTAGGCGTAAAGCGTGTCAATAGTCGTCGTTACAACTAGATATTTAGTAGACAAATACGTCCAGTTTCCACTTGGGGCACATACACCTTAATCATAAATTAGGTACAGGAAGGTTCTAAGCTATCAAAATGTTCTAAAAATACCATAAGAAGTTATCCAAATCACATTTATCAATTTTCTTTTCTAAAATGCGCCCCACGTTTTTAGTTGTTGAAAATTGGTGCTAGTTTTAAGTATAACTGCCCAGATAATTCTATATGCCCAGAAAAAAATTATTTTCTTCTTTTTAGTGCATTAGAAAAACGTGGTATTTTAAAAAGTTTTTTTATACATATTTTTTTCGTATGGAGTTAAAAAAATGGAGACGCTAATCCGTTTCGTCGACTTTAGAAAATGTCAATAATTTGCCCCATATGTTATTAGAGAGCTTTGATAAACCGTGGTTATCGAATTATAGATTTAAGTCAAATTTAAAGAGAACTGATTGAGATTATGACCGTGCCCCTGCTTACCACCTAAACGTTGCTCGTTTTCCAGCTTATTCAGCCAGATGTAATACATATGGTGAATAGACAACAGACAGTTTTTTTTTGGTTTTGGTTTGTTTGTATTATCCCATTTTATTCTTTGAAATCTTATATGTATTCACTAAATCGATTTCTTTAATTAAATAAACATTAAACACACACACTCCCAAAAATATTGTTTATGTAATGTAAATTGCATAGATCCAGTTGAAAGGCTGTATTACAAAGTAATACAAAGTGCATTAAAACGATTTAATACAATTTCCATGAATTTGTAAATGCAGCAGTTACATTAAATTTTAGTGCAACATTCCATTAGAATGTAAAGCTTGCGGAAGAACCATCAATGAACTGCATTCAATCGGCTAAGGTAATAAATTATAAATATAAGAATTGAAAAGCTTACCTTTAACATAATAGACATTTTCATTTTCGAATTCAGAAAACCCAATTATTTTATTTGTCATTTAGTCGGTTTGATTTAGCGAATTTTATATCAGTCAAGCAAAACACGTGCTTTAATTTATTATTATGTACATTTAAGTTGGTATAATTTTTAAATTTGACCAGGTTGCTTGAAAATGTTTAATAGTTTTATTAAAAATATTTTGTTAATGCAAATACTGCTTTAGAAATCTTCATAATTTCGTTAAAATTAAAAATTTAATAATAATTTGTATTATATGAGTCATAATGCAAGGCTTGCATTAAAAATTAAAATTATTTTTTTAAATGTGCTTGAAAATCAGGACCAGATGATGTACCAGATGTAACCCTTAAATTTGTAAAATTTTGTGAAATTAGCAAGATAATTAATCTGCATTTTCATATAATTATGAAACTGATCAGAAATGTAATTTATCATCCAATCATCGTAATCATCGTTATACCGCATTCGCAGGTACACCTACCTATTTTAAAAGCAGGCACACGCACACACACACAGACAAACCACCATTAGGAAAACAAAAATAAAATAACGAAAAGTACAAAACCATCAATTTCCCCAAAAAATTAAAAAAGTTTTCTTTTGTTTTCCAGTGTATCTTATTTTTAAACATGCCGCATCATCCACAAAATTAATTTGTCTTACAGAAAAGTTTTCGTTTTTTTTTCGCCATACTCTCTATTCACAAATCAAATGTTTTGATTAGAATTCAATCTTTTCTTAAAATATTTTCTTTAATTTATAATATAAATAATAAAATTAGAATTAAAACAAAAATGCGCGCGAAGTCTCTCAGTAACTTAATTTTAATTTTTTTTTTGTTGCTATTGCTATCTATCCACGTTTTTTTTCTATCCCATCATCATCTTTCTTTAAATTTAGCTTTCATGTATACCATATACTATTTACAACAACAACCGATTTTATTTTTATGCTCAAGTATTTTTTTTTTTCGTATATTTCAACTCAATACATTTTTATTAAAAAGCAAACGAAAACGACAACAACGACGATATACATACATACGTATAGAAGGAAGCCGACGACGACAAAGAAGAAGAAAACATTGTGGAAAAGCAAAAAAAAAATTTACTCTTATATTTTCAGTTGAATTTAGTATCTCAACCGTGACAGATTAGATCAGAAATTTTGTAGAAAAAAAAAAGTTGTAAAAATAAAAAAAAAAAAAGTTCGACTAGTGTGTTAAATTATTGTGAGTGAAAACTAAAAAGGAAAATTTGAAAAAAAAATAAAAAAATCGCTTTAAAGCTTTATTTTATGTATTATACTACATACAACTTATTTTATTTAAAAAAAAAAAAAAAAAAGAAAAGTTGTTGTTGTTATTATTATATTTATTTGTGTATCACGTGAACCTAAACAAAATTTGAGCTTTTATATATATATATATATATATATATATATATATATATATATATATATATATATACGAACGTAACGTATTCGGCAAAACTAAAATAAATACTCTGGAAAATCTGTATGTAAAATATATAAAAATCGTTTATTTACTTACTTTGAGAAAAGGAACAAAATAAAAAAAAAATTAAAAGCTTAGATAAAAAGCTTCTCGGATAAATGAAAATTTTTGTGACATTTACCCGTTTGGTTTTGGATTGGATGTGATGAAAGGAAGAAGGTGTATTATACCATAAAATACATACAAAAAAAAAGGGAAGAAATGACAACGTGAATTTAATTTAACGGATTTAGTTTTTTTTTTTTTTTGTTCTGTTTCGGTTTCGATTTAGAACGATGATCTATCAATTTTCTAAATTCTAGATTTTCCTATTTCCTATAAATCGTGTGTAATGTGTTGTGAATATATGTGTGTGTGTGTGTTTAGAGTATAAAATAAAATTTTATTGTGTTCTTTGTTAAATTAAGTTTAGGGAAAATGTTTTATTTGAACCGTTAGGGTTGTTAAAATACCATGAAAATCGTGTCATCTTAGAATAATTATTTTATTCTTGGAAACATTCCGTTTTCTGGCTTTGATCCTTCTTCTTTTCCTTGTACATTGTGAACATTTTCAGTGTGCGGTTTTTTTTTTTTTTGTTTTTTGATAATTAATTTTAAACCTTTTGTTGGTGAAATTATTTTTAAAGTGATAACAGACAAAAGGTTTGTGCAGCTGACATAATATTATTAAGCGTTTTGTTCCGCGAGTGTTAATATTTTTGTTCGTCCTATTATTACTCCCCTACTTTTGGGAATATAAATAATGTTGATATTGTTTAGATTAATTCTGTTGTGAAGGATATTTGGTTTGGTAGCGCGACTAATTAGCAATATGATTACACAATTTCGGTAGAATTTACATGAAAAATGTTTTATTTAATATTATTTACGAAAAAAAAGGTAAACAGTTCCCATTCTTCGAAATTTTACAGAAAAAAAAAAGTTTTTAATTGAAAAGCTCACTAGAAATTCATGAAATAATGAAAATAACTGCTATCGGCTTAATTTAGCTCACCCAACATCAAAATATGCTGCCTCATTCTTAATTTCTTAGGATAACGAAGAAAATTGGATTCTCAAGGTGTTAGTCTGTTTTTCTAAAAATCGCTTGTTTGCTTATTAGCACATTTAGCAGGCTGTTTTCGGGGATGAGGGGTTTTTACTTATAATCTTCGTTTTTATTATTTAAAAAAGACATACTCTACTGACCAAGTTTCCGTCCAGTTTGTACCGTTTACCGCTTTGCTGAAGAACATTCAGCAAATTACCTTGTGAAGAAAGAATTGCTAGTCTCCGGGAATACCAGTAAAAAATGGAGTTTCAGTTACTAATATGTCCATACAAATTGTATGACAAAAAGAGTTTCATTTGTCCGGCTTTTCCGTATTTTAAAACGTCACTAATTTTTGAGCCGAGAAACATTTTTGTTGTTTTTTATTCTTTGGCTGAGTTTTAACTGAAATGTTTTTTACTGGTATTTTCGCCACCCAAGAACTCCTCTGGAATTGAGATTTGCAGAAAGATATGCCACATAAGTTGAAAAAATTGGGGCGGGTGTAGCCACAACAAAACAAAAGTAGAATGTCTCAAGGTTTCTTATGATGAGCATTATTGTAAATTCGCGTAATAAATCAAGCCTCGGTAACGATATTTGTTGCCCTTACTTGTTTGCGTCTTGTGGAATGCATCGATTTAATTCGTTCATCTTCAAACAGATTTTGCCCAATTCCGGATTTTCAGTAGAATTGTGAAGTTATTCGGTTGACCATTCCAACACATTTTCAGATTTTCAAAGATTTTGGAAAACTATCTTCATTAGAATGATCGATGGCAATAACCGTTCAAAAAAATTAAACACTTTGAGAAAAACAGAAATAGCTTGTCGCTTTGCTGTTTTTATTTCTCGAGTTGTTCTCTAATAATCCTTAATTCTCGACAAACGTAAAATCCATCTTGAATTTCATTTCTTCAACCAAATCGATAAAAATAATCTTTATTTGTTCATTGGGGAATCGCTACAATGCATCAGTCATATTCTTTTCCGTTCAAAAGTTATTCGGATTTCATTGGAGAAATCGAGAAACCATTTTTATCGTCGGAAAATTCTCCTTTCTCTCTGCTGAGGCAACTAAGACATTCAACCCTCTAAGAACTTCCTCCTTCCGGTACTAATGTCACGTTTTAACAGACGCAATAGCTACTGGAACTTTTACGCCTTTAAGAACATAAATGGCTCAGAAGTTAGTGTAGATTCCCAGTGATTTGCTTATTTAGACTAAACCAGTGGCGGTTATAACTATAAATATTGATTTTTAGATTGATTTTATCACAAAATGGAACCCCTTTTGAAAAGAAATTTGAAAATTTTTGGTAAAACCACAGCAAAACCATTAACGAATCTCTCCCGCTTCTTGTTGTCCCTCAGCTGATGGGAGCAAAGTCGCCATATGAAGGAGGGTCGGCCGTCTTACTTTCTCTTTAAGGGAAAATTTTAAAACTACACATTGCTGGGTTTTCCTACATTGAAAAAACATAACCTCAATATAATCTAAGTAAATTCAAAATTTAATGATGATTGACAGCTATGTCAGTTGAATGCTAAAAATATTAATTAGTAAATTCACATTCTTCACTAAAATTTAGCAATGATCAAGTTAAATGAAATAATTTTTAGGTTAATAAAATGCTAGATATAACGTTACAAAAGAAAATTTTGTGGTAACAAAATTTGTAACGAAATTAGAATTCTTGATATTTGGTCTTATTACGAAATGTAAAGAAAGTTCGAATGGTAGCGAAAGCTCAAAGGAAAATTACCCATAGTGTTGAAATAGTTTTGATAGAACTATTGTCATGGTTAGAAATCATTTTGTTCATGAAACGATCAGCCACAAATCCCTTTGCACTATTTAGCGATGTTTATCCTTCCTTTAACCCCACTAACCTCTAGTAACTCTGCATTAATTCTGACAGTTCTAGCAGAAAACCATACAAGTTTAAGAAAAACAGGAAATGCAGCGAAAGAGAAGCTCGCCACCGTCTCATATGATTAGTACGGCCCTTTCAGAAATCTTGAAAATTTGGAAAGTGTATGACTTAAGCTTTAAGGAATTGTAGTTGGAGTAAAACTTGTAAATTAATAAAAATATTTGGGAAAATTTTACTAAACATTTGCATTAACGTCCGGCGCATATTTAGGAAGAGGTTGAAACGTAACATAAGGGCGATTCTTGTAAAAAATTATATATCGAAATCAAAGGACAGGGTAATTCCATTCTCTGCACATGGTATAATGGCTAAGGGTTTGTGAAGTTACACGAGTAATAAAAAATCACGCCAAATTGCGACTTACTCGATTTAACGTCGGCATTTTTTTTTTTTAATATTGTTACTCAGTGTCTTTCTTCCAATATATTGTTACGGTATGTAGACTAAATCTGATTCGATCACTGAATTTGGCAATTAAAAGCCGAATACAATTTTAATCGCTGATAGTTATTTGAAATTCATGATCACGTTCCCTGGTTAAATTAAACTGTTAAACTGATGTAACTGCAAATCATTCGCTTACTTGTGTTCACCATCCCACTAAATTATTTCTATTACCTCATGGTGATTTGCAGAATCGCTTGCACCACATTTTTATCCATTCAACCAACCGTTAAATCGATTTTGCACTATACTACGCAGACTAGTGCCAATGATGATAATCGTCCTTGCGTTGCTTGGTCCGTTGGTTAAAGAAAGCGTAGGAGATTTGTTCCAAGCAACTTGCTTACAACATGGATTTCCGAACGTTTCGAGTAGAATGATTTTCTCCTACGCCTTCTCTATTTACTATAGAAAATAATTTACGCTTTATACTCAAATTCGACGATTTCCATTTGTTTCTGGTGTAGGTACGTGGCTAAATCGGGAGATTTCCAATTTGAATTAAAATTGCTTTGTTTTAAGTGAACTTTCCTCTCACTCCACGGCCGCAATATGACTCCTATCTCTAAAATATAAACAAATATTTTTTTTTGATGTATTTTCTTGATTCTGTTTGTTTTTGCTTTAAGCACAAAAGTGAAGTTGTATGTGTAGCGTTACACTGTTAATTTTACACTGTGTAGAAATTCAGTAGGGCGCAGTAATGTAACAGGAAAGAGTTGCGGTGAAATTAATGCATGGAAATGCATGAATAAAATGAATGTACCGTCACCTAGTTGTCACATAACAGAGCCAATTGCCCCGAAAGGTCTCTGCAATAATTAAAGTTCCTGCAAATGTTTTATTTGTATGGAGTATATGTTGAAGATTACTGTTGTGGTGATTAAACGTTTGGCTATCTAACATAGATCGTTGTTGCCGATAATCTGTCGCCTCTAAAACCCGATAACGAATTATTCGAGGTTTCTTCCGCCGTCGGATGAACCAATCGTTGCTTACAAATGTTGGCCAATTATTTGTATTAATTTCGCTACAGTTTTTATCATTTCCATATTTTATACTTTTTTAAGCACTAGCAAAAAATGGAAAAATGTGGAATCAGTTATAGCTTCTTTTACATTTTTTTAGTATATTAGTCAAGTATTTGAGACGGTTAGACGGTGAGAGACGGTTTAAGTTTTGTAATTCGTGCTGACAAAATTGGTGTAAAAATAATCCTCTGTTTTCATGAAATATGAACTGTCATTCAAGAAATGTGTTTGAATATTTTAGTGCCCCGCAGTGAACATGTAACCCTTCATCGATATAGATCCCTAAGTGCCAAATGGATTAGATTGAAAAAGTGCGATTTCATTTCGTATGAGAGATTATTCGCTCCATTTTGTGCAATATTTTCTCGGTGAACAGTTTTCTCCTATTTCCATACCAATTCAGGTCACACAACACAGAGAGCAAACTACGTCACCATACTTTCTTCTTGTTCGATGTCCAAAAAAAAAAAAAAATCCGAAAAATAAAATTCCGAATAAAAGTCCAAAAAATACATCCGAAAAATAAAACTCCGAAAAATAGTCTAAAAAAATATTTCAGAAAGGATCAGACCGGTCACTTCATTCTGTGAAATATTTTCTTAGACCACAGTTTTTTTCAATCGCCCTATGAATTCAGGCCACATTAATTGTATCGCCAATAAGGTAAGGAACAAGGAGAATAAATTACGTCACCATACCTAAAACTTCTTTCTTTTCTGCTTTTTAACTCTTATATGAAAATTCTGAATTATATTAATTTAGTCATCATTATGCAGACTACAGGTGATGTCGGGTTCGTGATATAGTTCAGATGGACCAAACACGAATAATTTTGCAATTTTTTGAAATGGAACTCCAATACCCGAAGTATTTTATTATGAAAGCACAATAATAAAAATCCGAATCACTATATACGTCCGAAAAAAATTGTTCCGAAAAATAAAGTCCGAAAAATAAGTCCGACAAGTAAAGAAAGAAAAATTTATAAAAATAAAGTCGAAAATAACGAGTACGAGAAATAAATAAGTCCGAAAAAAATGGTCCGAAAAAATGCTTTTGATAGAATCAGATTGAACACAAAATTCATTTCGTACGAAAGATCGTCGCGCTAATGTGGTATGGAACAAAGAGAGCGGATTACAATACACCGGATCACCATACCCAAAATTTTTTTCTTTTCTGCTTTTTAGCATGGTAATTCAGAATTATACTAACTTAGCCAACATTATGCAGACAAAGGGTGATGTCGAGTTCATGCACAGTTCTATACTATTACATAGATAAAAATATCAAATGAACCAAACACGAAGAATTGCGCAGTTTTTATAAACTGAACCCAATATTAAATGTGTCTGAAATATTTTATCATGAAATCAAAATATTGCACAAATATTTGAAGTAAATGGGATCACTATATTTGGTAGTCCCGAAATTTTCAAATCCAGAACCACGAAACAGCTAAAATCGAGAAAAATTTTTTTTAAATAAATGAAACAATTCAAATTTTATGGTAATTCTAAATCAAAAATCGAATTTTACAAAAATTTTAGAAATTTTAACATTTGGGGTATTTTGACAAATTTTGTGTTGCGCTTAACTTTCATGTTCCTGGACTTTCACTTGCGGGATTTTTTTTTTCTGGATTTTTTGTCTCTGTTTTTTTTCTTCGTAAGATAGACAACCCGATTTTATCGGGGACTATTCTCGATTTGACAAAGAAAGAAATATCCAAAATAAAATCCCAAAAATCAAGTTTTTTCAAACATAACATACCTCGGCTTAGAGGATGGGACTGCTGCCCGCAAAACACCTGCTTTGTCGATTTACAGAAATTCCAACATTCATAGAAATAGAACGTTTTTTAAAAATTATGTCAATTATGTCTCATAATAAAGTCAATTTCAAAAATTGAAAATTGATTGTGAAAAATGTAGATGGATTCATTAGAGAATAACCTCCATTCCACTTAGAGTATTAGCCTATGGATTCTATTTCTCCAATATGAAATGCAACACAATGGAAGAGATTAACCGAAATGCCAATTTATAAAATAATCGATTAATCGGTTAAATTCACTAAGAAGCAACCAACTATGATTTCGAAAATACGAAAATTCAGACATTTGTAAATCGTGAATTTTGAAAAATTTCCTTTATATTCAATTTAAACTTAACTTGAACTTTTTCAAACAAATTCCTTTTATTTTATTTTCTCTTTTTCTTTATCTGCTCATTCACAACAGATTGTGGAGCATTAGAATCGTGTAGAGTAGCCCAGCTATCACCAAACACTTTATCATTCTATACGGCGTCACTATCTGGAAAACGTGAAAAACGTGGTCAATTGTATATCGATGTTCTTCAATATCGTTTGTTAAATCCTGATGCATCGATAAAACTGTGTGGGTTGTACAACAATCCAATTTTCTTCGGGTATATCACGTGCCAAAATATGACTGCGCACCGTACCATCGAACGTGTTAATCATGGAACATGTGATTCAAGATTTTCTCAAGATTTTTAATTTTTGTTTTATCCAAAGGGTTAAGATTTTTATGTGCTAGAACAAGCAAAATATGTGCTTAAAATCAGTAATTCAGTAAGCCCCTGAGTCTTGAATAAATGGCTGGGATATTTTTTCGCTTCGTCTTCACTCTATATACTTTATGTTTTTGACTGTTGACATGGTGGTCCTAATGATTTTTGGTACAATAATACCAACTTTTACATAATTTACAATCAATTTCGATTTACTACTGCTGTTTTGTTTGACTTTCGGCATCTATAAAAAAAAATCGCACTCTAAATTGTTGGTTGAAAATCATAATTGGGGAAACACACAACTTTGGTTCATATATCAAATTGAAATGGTAAATAATAAAGTATGCTAATTTATGTAACACACGGGTGGTCGATACATTAACTATGTTTAACGATGTTTTTTGGTGGCGACTTCTTATTGTGATGTTTTCTTAATACGTAAATATTCACAACCGTGAATTTCGTTTATTGAAGTTTAATCACTTTTGCTGTGCTTACGGAGAAATATGTTGTAACAAGTATATCTCATTTTTCTCATAACCTTCTAACTCTAAATATCTAAGGGTATTAGTCAGTTTTAATTGTATTAAAATTAAAATGTATTTACTTAAGAATCCTAAGTCTATCCACTTTTATAAGTAACTTAACAATTTTCTAATTCTCGAAACCACTTTTCAAAGAAAGATATCTGGTGACACAAGGTAATATATTTTCTCCCGAAGGGATTGCTCACTTTACTTTAGTGATACCAAAAAATAAATCTCTCAAGGCGATAATGTCCCAAAATGATTAAAAATTCGGTTGAATTCTGTCAAAATTGTATGTCTTGTGTGACATATTCTGAAAATTCTTAAATTTTATTTTTATCTTAATTTTAAATTTTGAAGCCAAAATCATTTGTAATTTTTCAAAAAGCTAAACTAAAATATTAATAAATTTTCAGCAGATAAATTTCGAATTCCAAAAATTTCCACATGATTAATTTTACTTTAAAAATTCAGTATAATCGGGTTCAAAATTTAAAAAAAGTTGTAGTACTTCTTATTTAAATATAAAAATTGGATTTATAAAGTTTTGACCTCGAAGGTGTTGACTTTTCTTTTCTTCCTTAGGTTGAAATATAATTTTTAATTAATGAAAATATATTTAAAATTTGATTCGATTTCAAAATTTCGTAATTGTACAACAAAATTTGTGAAAAATTCCAAATTCTGGATAATTAATTAAACCAATTTTTAAAGCCAAATACATCGAAATTCAACAGCTAAGATTTACGTAAATACAAAATTATATGAAATTTCAAATTTTATAAAATTTTACTTTAAAAAAATGGAAAAATTTAAGTTTCAAAAATTTGGACTTTGTAATTTTTACTTTTATCTTTGCTGGCTTAGGAGCACTGCTATACCATAGGACAGTAAAATTTAAATGTGAAATATTATTGTGGCGCCTATAAAACGACAAAGAAGAATTGGAAATATTTTTAATTTTTAAATTATTAAATATTATATTCTTGTTCAAGGAGATTTAATTTTAAAATTAGATTGAAAATAATCATAAATCTAAAATTTTAAGAAAACCAGGGGGGGGGAGGAGCGGGGAGGATTAATTTTAAAATGATAATGGAAATATGTTTAGTTTTAAAATATTTTGGAAAATAGAGATTTAATTTTAAAATTTGGATTGAATCACTTAATTTTAAAATATTGTGCAGAAGTGGAATTTCGGTTTTAAATTAGAATTACAAATAGTTTTAATTTTAAAATATTCTGCAAAAGCAAGGTTTAATTTTAAAATTAGAAAGGAATTTCTGAAAAAGAAAGATCTAATTTTTAAATATTCTGAAAAACGGAGGTTTATTTTTAAAATACTCTTATCTTCTCGTCAGACAGTCTAATATTTCCTTAGTTTTGTCACATTAAAAAGTTTGAAATTTGAGAATTCGTTCTAAAATTTTAATAATTTTAAAACTTAAAATTTTGCAATAAATTTAACGAATTTCGTCAAATTTAAAGAGCGACTCAAATTCCGATATAAATTTCAAAAAATTTAATGATTTAATTGATTTTCCATTAAGAAATTCTAATGATTATAGAATTTGAATCACTTGGGAAATTTTAAATTTGGTTTTAAAATTTTAGGAGCATCATAATTTAAAAATTTTTTAAATGAATTTTCAAAATTTTAAAATAAAAATTTTAGAATTTTTCAACAAATTTAAGAATTTCAAGTAGTTTTTAAATATGGGATTTGTTATCAATAATTGCTTGCAACCAATATTTCCACAATTTGATTAAATTTAATAAATTTAAAATAAATATTTCAACAAATGTAAGATATAATTTTACAGTTTCAAATTTTTCAAGAAACTGGTAAATTTAAAGAATTTGTCAAATTTGAGACAAGAAATTTTGTGAATTTTTAAAAATTTCAGTAATTTTATGAATACACAAGTTGAAGCATGGCCTTGTGCCGTGTTCCTTTTTGGGTACTTAACATATATATTTTTATTGTTATGAATTCCGAATAGTTAAGGGTTTTAGGTAAGACGTAGCGCGCCTTTTCGGCTTTAAATCTTTATACCATGTGCCATTTTCATAAAACGAAAGTACAATAATAAAAAAAATCCGGCGCTCAGTTATCAGCAGACGGTTTCCGGTAGTAAAACATCACCTATTCTTAAGCGATTTGAAACCGAAAAGGCACGCTCCGTCTTAGCTAAACCCTTAGCTATTCGGGATTCATAACAATAAAAATACAAGTATTTAATTTGAGCTCCCATAAGGGCAGACGGTGCAAAGTCAAGTTTCAAATTGCGTCGTTTTCGCACGGTCTAAAAATTCCAAAAAATTTAAAAATTTAATCACCATATGGGCTCAAGATTTTTGACAATTTAATATTTTAAATGATTCAAAAATTTTAAAATTGAGATTTTAAAGGGTTTTTAAAAATTGTGTATGATGAAATGATAGATTTAAACTATTTTGATGTGTTGCAATATCGTTAGTTCCCCTAGCGCACATTTAAAAAGAGTTTGGAACTAGCAACGACCAAATTGCAACCAGGGTACGAGAATTACTGAGTGATCAGCAAAATTGGATGGATATGGTGCTAGAAAAATGTCAAATTTTGTTTGAAGGATATATCGAAATATTTTTAATTTTAAAATATTTGGGAAAATCTAGATTTAATTATAAAATTAGAATAGAATTTCTTGAAATGGAAGATTTAATTTTAAAAAATTATTTAGAAGGGAACATCAATTTTAAAATTAGAATGGAAATATTTATGATTATTAAATAATTTTGCAATGCGAGATTTAGTTTTAAAATTAAAACGAAATTTCTGGAAAAGGAAGATTTAATTTTAAAAAATTTTGGAAAATAGAGATTTATTTTTAAACTTGGAATGGAATTTTAAGAAAAAGAAGACTTAATTTTAAAATTTGTGCAGAAGGGAAATTCGATTTTAAAATTAGAATCACAAATATTTTTAATTTTCAATTATTCCGAAAATATAGATTTAATTTTAAAATTAAAAGAGAACTTCTGGAAAAGAAAGATCTAATTTTTAAATATTCTGGAAAACGGAAGTTAATTTTTAAAATATTATATTCTTCTCGTCAGACACTCTAATATTTCAATAGTTCTGTCACTTTCTTGGTATCACTAAAAGTGAAGTGAGCAATGCCTGCGGGAGAAAATGTATTACCTTGTGTCACCAGATATCTTTTTTTGAAAAATGGTTTCGAGAATTAGAAAATTTTTAAGTTACTTATAAAAGTGGATAGGCTTAGGATTCTTATGTAAATAGATTTTAATTTTTTGGATTAATACAATCAAAACTGACTGATAGATATTTAGAGTTAGAAGGTTATGAGAAAAATGAGATATAGGTACTTGTTACAACATATTTCTACTACTCCCACAATTTAATAATTTTAAAATTTCAAATTTTTCCATACATTTATAGAATTTCATCAAATTTAAAGAATACCCAGATAAGAATTTCAAATATTTGTCGCAAGCCATAGTCGGCATAACTCAAAAATGAATTTAACATTCAACTTTTTCTACCTCTCTAAAAAAATTATCAAATTTGACTTGTCGCGATTTATCTTGTGATCACGGAATTATTTGATCAAATTTAATAAATCTAAGGAAGACATTTTTTACGCTAAAAAACCAATATTTTAAAAAAATTAGCATATAATTTTAAAATTGCAAATTTTCAAAGAAACCGACAAATTTAAAGAATTTGTGAAATTTTATATAAGAAATTTTCTGAATTTTTAAAAATTTCAGTAATTTTATGAATATACATAAATTCCAAGAAATTTAAAAATTTAATCACCATTTTAAATGATAAAAAAATTTTGATTTTGAGGATTTCAAAGAATTCATAAAAATTTTGTATTTTGAAATGAAAGATTTAAAATATTTTGAAGTGTACATTTAAAAACAGTTAGGTTCCAGCGACAACCAATTTGCAACGAAGTACGAGAATTAATGAGTAACTGTCTAATTTTGTTTGAAGGACATATGAAAATATTTTAAATTTTAAAATATTTTGGAAAATCGAGAATTTATTATAAAATTTGCGTTGAATTCCTTGAAATGGAAGATTTAATATTAAAATATTCCAAAAAGAGAAATTTAATTTTAAAATTAGAATGGAATTTCTGGAAGAGGAAGATTTAATTTTAACATATTGTGTAGAAGGGAAATTTAATTTTAAAATTACAACAACAAATATTTTCAAATTTTAATTATTCTGGAAAACGAGATTTAATTTTAAAATTAGAGTTATTAAAATTTGTAATTTTGCAAAAAAAATTTAAAATATTCTGAAATAGTAAGACTTAATTTTAAAATATTTTGCAAAAACAAGGTTTAATTTTAAAATTAGAATGTAATTTCTGGAAAAGAAGGTCTAATTTTTAAATAGTCAAGGAAGCGGAGGTTTATTTTTTAAAATATTCTATTCTTCATGTCTATTCGTCAGATAGTCTAATACTATATTTCAATAGTTTTATTACATTTAAAAGTTTAAAATTTGAGAAAAGTATGTATTTACTATTACCGCAATTTTAATAATTTTATAACCTTAAATTTTTCAGTAAATTTAGAAAATGTCGTCAAATTTAAAGAGCGAGTCTTATTTTTAAAGATTTCTATGAATTTTAAGAATACCCAGATCAGAATTTCAAATATTTTATAAATTTAAATTTCAAGAAATTTAGAGATTTAAATACTTGTTAATAAAAACTGAATAAATTTTCAATTTGTTTTAAAAATTTTAGGAGCATCACAATTTAAAAATTTCATACATGAATATTCAAAATTTTAAAATTTCAAATTTTTCAACAAATTTATGAATTTCATCATTATTTAAAAATTCAATTAATTTATCTATTCAAAAAATGTTTGGAATTTCTAATATTTTCAGAATTTCAAGTAGTTTATAAATTTGGGATTTTTTATCATCAATTTCTTGACACAAATATTTCCACAATTAGAAAAATGTCTTCCATAAATTTAATAATTTTAATATTTGATGAAAATAATTATTTGACCATAAAATTTAAGGAAGGCATTTGTTTACGCTAAAAAACCAATATTTAAAAAAATTTAGGATATAATTTTAGAGTTTCAAATTTTCAAAGAAACTGATAAATTTAAAGAATTTGTAAAATTTGAGAAATGAAATTTTCTGAATTTTGAAAAATTTGGTAATTTTATGAATATATATAAATTCCAAGAAATTTTAAAATTTAGCCACCATCAATATGATTCAAAAATTTTAATTTTGAGGATTTTAAAGGATTTATAAAAATTTTGTATTTTGAAATAAAATATATAAAATATTTTGAAGTATGCATTTGAAAAACAGTTAGGTTCCAGCGACAACCAATTTGGAACGAAGTACAAGGATTACCGAGTAATCAGCGAAATTTGATGAAAAAAGTGCTAGGAAAATGTCAAATTTTGGTTGAAATTAAATTTTAAATTTTTAAATATTTTTGAAAATCTATGAAATGGAATTTCTTGAAATGGAAGATTTAATATTAAAATATTCCGAAAAGAGAAATTTATCAAAATATTTTTAGTTTTTAAATATTGTGGAAACGGGAGATTTAATTTTATAATTAGAATGGAATTTCAGGAAAAGGAAGACTTTGTTTTAACATACTGTGTGGAAGGGAAATTTAATTTTAAAATTACAATAAAAAATATCTTTAAATTTTAATTATTCTGGAAATCGAGATATAATTTTAAAATTAAAGTTATAAATATTTGTAATTTTAACTGACTTAATTTTAAAATATTTTGCAAAAATAGAATTAATTTTAAAATTAGAATGTAATTTCTGGAAAGAACGATCTAATTTTTAAATATTCTGGAAAGCGGAGGATAATTTTTAAAATATTCTATACATCTCGTCAGACAGTCTAATATTTTAATAGTTCTGTGACTTTCAATTTACTACTTATTCCCACAATTTTAATAATTTTAGAACTTCAAATTTTTCAATAAATTTAGAGAATGTCGTCAAATTTAAAGAGCGAGTCGGATTTTTAAAGATTTCTATGAATTTTAAGAATACCAAGGTCAAAATTTCAAATATTTTATGAATTTAAATTTTAAGAAATTTTAAGATTTAAATAATTGTTAATTAATAAATTGAATTGATTATAGAATTTGAAAAACTGAATAAATTTTAAATTGTTTTAAGAATTTTAAGAGCACCACAATTTAAAAATTTCGTAAATAAATTTTCAAAATTTTAAAATTTTAAATTTTTCAACAAATTTAAGAATTTCTTCATAATTTAAGGATTCAAATAATTTAACTATTCTAATAAATTTTGAAATTGTTATATATGTCAGAATTTCAAGTATTTTTATAAATTTAGGATTTTTTATCAATAATTTCTTGCAAAAAATATTTCCACAATTTGATCAATTTTTTTTTTTCACGCTAAAAATAAATATTCCAAAATATGTAGGATACAGTATCAAATTTTTCAGGAAACTGATAAATTCAAAGAATTTGTCAAATTTGAGACAAACAATTTTCTGAATTTTTAAAAATTTCAGAAATTTTATGAATATACATAAATTCGAAGAAATTTACAAATTTAATCACCATTTCTAATAGGTTCAAGATTTTTAAAAATTTAGCATTTTAAATGATATGTCCTACAGTACGTTTAAAAACAGTTTGTTAATTTGTTATCAGCGACGACCAATTTGCTACGAGCGAGATACGAGATTACTGAGTGAAAATGTCCAATTTTTTTTGTGGATTAGATTTAATTAAAAAACTAGGATGGAATTTCTTGGAATGGTAGATTTAATTTTAAAATATTGTGCAGAAGGGAAATTTGATTCAAAATTAGAATCACATATATTTCAAAATTTTAAATATTCTGGATAACGGAGATTCAACTTTAAAATTATAATGGAATATTTTTAATTTTAAAACAGTTTGTTTTGTGTTCCACTCGAGCGAAATAACTGATTCACAAAATATGATTACTGACGTAAATGATTTTATTATTATCATTATTCATATAAGAAAACAGAGATTTAATTTTAAAATTAGAATTGAAACATTTTTAATCCATAAATAATAATACCATCGTTATGGCTTTAAAAGTTCTATTGGTAAATTCCCCATATCAAGGTGCTTTTTGAAAATACAAAATATTTTACAAGAAATGAGTTATCAAAGAACCTTTAAAATAAAATGTTATGTATCAATAAATTGAAGCTTATCATATTTTTCTATAACCCAGAATAAAATAACAAGATAATAAATTTTCAATTTAAAAATTTACATGATGAAAATGCTTCAGGTTTAAAGTTTTTCATATTATTGTAAGGTTCATAAAAAATATATTTAAATAGGTGACCTATAACATTCAAAACAATGCTAGATGTTGATTATTTGATTTTCTATTATTTACATGATTTATTGGTTTCCATTCCGTCATTTTTAACGGAATGGAAACCAATAAAAAAAGATTTAATGTGCCCACTTGGTCCAGTCTCCAGTTAAATCAAAAAATTGAATCCAATTTCCTTCTTTTGTATAGAGTAAACAGTGTTAATACCAATTTGTAGTTTTTTATAAATTAAAGCGTCTGTAGCAATTTGCACAGGTCGATATTCACATTATTCAACATTTTAACTAAAAACGGAAAATATTAAACTTCGAGATACAAAAAAAAAACTATCGTACTACACTTAGCTTCTTTTACCCCTCTGGCAACTTATCATTTAAATAAAATAATTTATTCAAGTTTTACCAAACTATTTGTAAATCCCTGAATCCTTAATCATATTTTATATGTATGTAGAAAAGTAGTAAACCCTCTCTCTGTAAATAGATTTTGATTCTACACAATTTACTTTATTTCATATACACTGTACCAGAATATTTGCCGACCTACATAGTAAATAAATTGGAATCCATTGGGGTCTGCCCTCAAATTTTTTTTGTATCAACTCTAAAATTATTTTGTGTATCCTTTATATGAAATAATCTGATAGTAAATAGTGAAAATATTAGATGGTATGGTATGGTCCTTATTAGCTCGTTCTAACTTACACATTTATCATTTATACTGTGAGAGCTTTATGATTCGCCCCTATATAGGTTAAACTATTAAAATAATATAAAATAACGGCGGAAATTGTTTCCACTTAAATTTCAGTCATAAATATGCGCATCACCTCTTTAAATTTCCATCAATTTACTTTTAAATTAGCGTGAATCGATTTCAATATTTTCCGGCAACCCAAAATTTTTTTTTCTACTTCTCTTATTTGCCTTGACATTTAATATGATTGTTTGTGCGGTTATCGCAACAGTCAATCTTTGGTGGAACAAAACTGTTGTTATATATCAATATTCAAACGATTTTATTTTTTTACGGATTCTCCCAACATTAAATGTAATTAATATTTATTCTTTTCCATTTTATTTATTTATCGTACCGTCTATCAAATTTATTCGATCGAATACGAAAAAAAACAAAAAAAACAAACAAACAATCGAAATTAAAAAGGATTCTCCATCTTTACACATAAATACACTTGCGTGGGTATACGAGGAGTATTCAATATATTCGTAGCATGCTTAGGAAATTTAGAAGTGATGGAGATGAGAATTGTTTTTGTGTTAATATCTTTTTCTGCCACGGGATCAAGATCATTTCTGTCACGTCAATTGAGTATTGGAGAATTGACTAGAAGATTTCTGAATGATGAGGAAATTTTGTTGATTGGTTGTATAATTCGCTATTACGAATATACTGAATGTCTGTCGTAAATACAAAATACACAAACAAAATCAATACATAAATAATAGAAAATTAAAAACCCGTATCTTATGGTTACTCTGCTCACCATACCAACCCCCGGTTAAATTTTAAAGTATGCCAACCCAATTTTGAAATATCCATTTAAGTTTTACCACACAAGGATATTGTAAAGAAAAATCCTTTGAAATTTTAATTCTATCATTTCCCGTATATCTAACCTTTTGTTTATAATGTATTTATATACTTATATCACAATACAACATTAATTATCATTTCCAAGAAACTTCCAAAAAATTATTCTCTGATTGAATTTGGTTTATTCTTGGAAGCACTTCACATAAGGATTTTATTATGTACAAAACAATAAGGGAAAAAACCAAAGTAATTGTTGCTCGTCTATGTGTATCGTATAAAAACACACACATATATGTATACGAGTATATACCGCTTAATATATTAAACGAGAAAATACATAAAAGCTCATAAGTACAATCAATAATATTGATTTACTTTTTTCATATTGTGAATAAATTATATATGCAAGATCTACTTATGTTCTTTATAAAATACTAAATCTAATACATTATACTTATCCAACTACTTTCTATGTAGTACTAAACATGAGAATCGTTGCATAGGGAAAAGAATACAATACAAGAAAAAATGCTACTCCACAACTCTCACGTTTTTAATACAAATATCACAAATTTGTTCTGCTACTTGCTGTATGTGTGTGCTTGCTTATAGAAACGAAAAGCTTCAACCAGAATATATTTCAACAACCAAGAACCAAACAAAAGAGGGACAGAGAACATTGAAAATATGCATCATGTATTACGAAGCAAACAATATCTTCCCAAATTTTATTTTTTTTTCCTTTTGTGGGTGCTGTTGGTTGTGCTCGTTTCGCCAAGAAATTCAAGTTTAAATTAAGTACTGTGTAACAAACTTTTCTTGTGACATACACACACACACACACACACACGTTTAAATAAATATTTTCCAAAAAAAAATGTTCAACTCACGTAATATTTTTTTTTGTATATTATTATGAATTTATTGATGAGAGACATTATTACGTATGTTTAGGTATATCTGCGTGTATTTTTGTATGACACTCAGTACTTTGGAGGGGGGTGAGAAAAACTGAATCATGTTATATGCAAAGCGCGTTTATGTAACAAACATTTTTTTTTTTTTTTTTTTTCGAATTAATAATTGATTTATTTGTCAATCACGAATATGTTATATGGGATTAATATATGGTTTTTCGTGTGGCAGGTAAAATGTTCAAAATAAAATTTTTCAATATTTGATAAAAGAAACTCCCCCTCAATATGTACTATATATTATGGCAATATATAAATCGATTCAGTGTCAGTGGGAGGTTATGCTACCTTAAATGCCTGAAAATTTCTCAGAAACTTATTTTTGTTTAGTAACACATCAAAATATTGACGTCGTTATTAAACACGACGATGAAGTGGGGTTTCTGCAGTTCAAATTTTCTCAAAATATTTATTCAGATCAATTTGGGATAGAAATAATGTTTTTAAACTTGTCAAATTTTTAAATTTTTATCTTATAGTTGTTGCATCGGTTTTAAGGTTTTACAAAATGTTTCGTGATGTAAATTATCTAAAGTTTTAGTAGATGCACGTGATATTTGTGTCAAAAAATTAAGAACTTACATTTTTGTTTTCCACGCTTTATTCAATTCAAATTTGGAAATTTCAATTTTGAAATTTTAAACCTATATGAACTAATAAAATTTAAACTTGAATTATTCATTTTTAAAAACCAAATTTGATTTCTTCGAATTTTCTTAACACTGTATTGAATAGGAATCGAATTTTGAACGTTTCAAATCCAATTTTACAGATTTAAATCAGAAACTTGCATCTCAACTTAATTTAAAAATAAAAATTCTATTAGATTCTACGTTATTTTATGATTGAGAGTTAGATTTCAAATTTGATTCCGATTTTGAGTATAAAATTGAAACAGATTTCGAGTTTGTCTTCGATTTTTAGTTTGAACCCAAATTTTGGAATCAAAATTTAAAGTATCAAATCAGAAGTATTCAAGAACATCTAATGATATAAACGACAAAAATTTTGGCAACTATGATTTTTATGCTTTAGAGCAAGAAAATATAGCATTTTCTTTCTAAATACTAACTATACTATATATTCTTGTGCTTTTCCAAGATTTCCGACCAACTCCAGAAGCCGATTGACAAAATAAAAAAGAAAACTTCGCCCAGCACCTTACCTCACCACTCTTGTTTAATTCATTATAAATACGCCCAACAAAATCTCTCCAATATCGATTTGCAAGTAATTGTACCTGCGTGAAAAAGCCTTTTATGAAAATAGGAAGGGACTGATAAGATAATTGGATGTGTGGATGGCAATAAAATCGTTTAAGTCGACCACCAACCTGAAGCATTCCGCTACTATCTAGGAAAGGAGACAAAGGAGTTAACGGGTCATTGGGACTGAGTGATTTTTTGACCTCTATGATACCATCTGGTTCTTGAAACCAGTCTCTGCAGAATGTCCACCTCCTCCACCGCCAATGAACATATTAAAGCGGCTTTAGTTTTCCCAAGTTTCGAAACTTCTTCCAATACTGGAATATGTAACGTAGGCCATTGGTCAGGTGAGGATTGCCAAAATGTTGGCCTTGTAGACCACGATAAATTCCATTTCAGTTCTCGAGAATATATTTGCTGAATTGAATTTAGTGCTCACTTGGTGCTAATTAGATATTGCTGTCAATCTTTGAATATTTGCTACTCGATTCCCGAAAATGTTGTTAATGTGGTTGATTCCGAAGTCAGCCAGGATAATGTGACTTGATATTTAAGACTGGAATAACCTGTCTTACCAGTTTTAAGGGTTCTCGTAACTCGTCCTCCATTGTCTTTAACCTAAACATTGCAACAAAAAACGTCCGATGATGGCTGCCAATACATCCCAAGTGTCTTGATGAAATGGCCATTTTCGAGCTGAAGTAGTTTTTTCGCGATGTACTTGAAGTGTGCCCTCCAAAATATCTTGGGAGTTGGTACACCATTTCCGGAGTTCCATTCCCGCCTTGCTTAGAATTTTCGTAATTTGAGTTTTTATAGTCTTAGCCTCCTACAAATTGCTAGTGCTAGTCAGTGTATCATCATGCTCTAGAGACATTTAGGTTAAGGTGAGCAATCAAAAAATATTTAGAGTTTCTGATGATTGTCAGTAAACGCTTACTCGTAGGTTCTGAACCTAATAAAAATACAGAAAAAGTCTTTTTGCAATACAGCTCCGACCATCAGAATGTCGCTTAAAGCCTCATTTTGGTCGTGGAGCTATCCGGTTTTAGCACGCAATGATGCGTCAAAAAGACATTTTTTACGGAGACCTCTTCTGCCGTGACTAGCTTCATATGGCCTAACTCTAAATATTCTTCATTGGTTTCTTGATAGACATTATTCTGATTATCATTCATGATTAGACGATGTTCCAGGCCATTAAACTTTCGACGAGCCGAAATTTGTTCTTCATTGAACTTCGGTCGATATTCGGACTTGAGATGTTCAATTTCCAAAAAAAATCGGAGTTGCTCATTTAGACTGGTTTCTTGCATTGATAGCGTGTTGCATGGTAGTTTTGTGGTGATGAGGATTAATTTGCGATTGGGCTAACTATGACCCAACCTAGCAAGGTATTTTGTAAGATAGGCACATCCGGATCAAGATAGATTTGGCCGACCGCTTGTAGATAATAATAAAGATGTGCCTTTATCAGAAGAGCTATTTGTTGCGGTATTGAAAATTTTGTATCGGCTAGCCCTATGTTTTGCGGAATCGTCTATTGATTTTTATTTATGCCAATTATAGGTTGCAATCCAGGAATCTTTGGCAATAGATGAACTTCAATTTGGGCAGTGTATGCATTAATTCGTGATTGAATCTTTATGGCTTCCATGGACTGGCATGATAGTGAAAAAGCTTTAATTCTACTAATTGCCCTGTTGGAGTTTTTAATATAATAATACTGAGTTAGGAGCGTGATCTCATGATACAATTACAAGAGTGGTCACTAAAAATTAAATTCATTGGAAGAGCTGATATATAAAATATTTTGATTTTTACGGTATAGCGGGTATTAATTTAGAATATGTTTCTTCAAATTAAGCCGGACTCGTTCATCGGAAAATATCCAGAGAGGGTTTTAATGAATGTTGAAATTACCTTCGAAAAAAAAAAATATTTTTGAAAAATGGCGCCATAGAAAAAGTAAAAATTCGATTATGTCAAATGAATCTAGTCAAGTCATGGAGTTCATGGATTAATCTATATTCAAATGTGCTTACCATATAGCATGTAGTATTTACAAAAAGTTCAGAATATTTTGCAAATAAAAGTAAAAAGTAAAGTAAAAAAAAAGTAAAAAAGTTTTTCCATTATGAATGGGTTGTAATTGGAAAAAGTTTAAGCTAAAAAAGTCATTTCTAATTTTAAGTGAAAATGGTTTTTCGACATTGAAACGAAACTTCAGTTTTTTTTTAGAAGAACAAATTGAAATATTTATTTAAAAGCTGTTAACACGCAAAATGAGCATACTGAAATTATTAGTATCACTTCTTGGCTGAAAACCAATAAGTTACTAGAATCAGACTACATTTTGTATTCAGAAATTTCTAGTTTTGTTTTTCTTCATTCAAAACTGTAAATCAGCTCAATACCCAATAACAAATTAAACTGATATATTTTAAATAATAACTAATCAATTACCAACCAATAATAATCAAAATTCTAAAACATACTGAAATAACTTTATATCAGTACGAAATCCCGAAAACCCAAATTTTAAAAAATCAGAATAAATTTTAATAATTCGTAATGTGCGTGAAGCGGTAAATAAATCAAAAACTTTGATTTTGTTGACCAAAACTCCAATATTTTAAATAATAAAAGATTCTGAAGAACCAAATGTTAGATTTTCCAAACAAATGAAAATTGTGAAGAGTTACGAACTTACAAACTTAAAGAATTTCGTCAAATATTAAGAACTCCAAGAAATTTCGAAATTTTAAAATTGGTATGGATCTTCAAGGAGTTAATGAACGAAAGAATTTTAATAATATAATGAATATAAATTTCAAGGAATTGTAATGTCTACAGAATTTAAAAAATATTCAAGTTTAAGGAATTTCATGATAGTTAAGGATTTAATTAATTTTTTTAGAAATTATGGAATTGTTATATTTTCAAAATTTCAGGAAGTTATAAATTTTGGATTTTTTATCAATAATTTGTTACATTAAATATTTCTACAATTTGGTGAAATTTAATAAATTTAACGAATTAGGGTTTTTTAAATAGACCCTAGCATGCTATTCTGAATAATTACGAAAAGATTCGTATTGAGAGTTAGTGTTAAAGTATTACGAAAACCCCAGCTTTAGTAACATTGTGCTTTGACATTAACTCGCAATACAAGATAGTTCATGAATAGTCTCCCAGGTTCTAAAAGCTTCAAAAATTTCTTAAGTCAATTTTCGAAATTTTAAAACGTCAAATATTTCAATACCAAATAAAAAAATGTATCAAATTTTAAGAACGACGAGACCATTTTGAAATTTGTTTTCCAAATTTTTAAAATTTTCAAAAATTTGAGGGCTTAATTAATTTTACGTTTCAAAATTTTATTGTTTTAACAACTTGAAGAAATTATTTGGAATTACGTTCTTTTTACGCAAACTCAAAATTTCAGAAAAACTAAAAAATTCAAGAGATTCAAGAATTTTTATAATTTTAAAATTTCAAATTTTCCACAAATTAATAAATAAAAGAAGTTTCCACACTTTGGCAAAGGCAAAATTCAACGATTTAATTAATTTAGAACTTAAAAAAATTATTAAACTATTTCAAGTGTTTTAAAATTTAAGAATTTCTAAAATATCGAGCGACTTAAAAATTTCATATAACGAAAATTTTTATGATTTGCAAATTTCCAAGATTTTAATGGATACAAATTTTTTGAATTTAATGGTTTAATTAATTTGACGATTCTAAAAATTGTAATATTTTTAAAATTTAATAATTCATTTTTAATTATTTTAATAATTTTAGGAGCGTAAATCAGTCAAATATTTCAAATATTTTATTAAATTCAAAAGCTTCAAGAATTATTTATTTTAATAGTTCATTTAAAAAATTTAAGAATTTCAAAATTTTCAGAAATTCTGCGAATTTTATGACTCTTCCATTCTCACAATTTTAATAATTTTAAAACTTCAAATTTTTTGATAAATTCAAAGAACGACACAATTTCAAGAAATTTAAGGATTTAATAAGTTTCCAGTAACGAATTATAATGCCTATAGAATTTGAAAAAATTAATAAATTTTAAATTGTTTCTAAGAATCTCAGGAGCTCGATTTAAGAATTTCATAGTTGAATTTTCCAAATTACAGATTTCAAATTTTCCAACAAATTTAAAAGAAATTTCATGATAATTTAAGAATTTAATTTGTTTAACTATTCCAAAAAATTGTTATATTTTAATTGTTAAAAGTTGATAAATTTTGGGTTTGTTATCAATAGTTTCTTTCGTCAAATATTTCCACTATTTGACAAAATTTAATAAATTTAAGGAATTAAGTTGTTTTTTTAAATAGGTCAAGATTCTTGAAACCTCACAAATTTCATGAATTTATTAAATGAAGAATTTTAGAAATTTTGGAATTTCATATTTTCGCAAAAGTTTCATCAAATTTTAAGAATGCTGAGAAAAATTTTAAGTTTTTTCCTAATTTTCGTACCAAGAATTTTTATAATTTTATAATTTCAAATTTTTCAGCAATTTAATAAATGTAAAAAATTTTATTACCAAGTTTTAGAAAAATCAATATTCAAAGATTTATTTAATTAAGAAATTGTTAAATTATTTCAAAAATTAAATCAAATTTTGGACACCTTAGGAATTCTAAAAAATTTAAGAATTTCTAAAATATCAAGAGATTTAGGAATTGATTGGTTGTCCATTAACGAATTGTAATATTTATAATATTTGAAAATAATAATACATTTTAATTTTGTTTTAAGAATTTCGGGAGCATTACAATTCAAGAATTTTGTGAATGAATTTTGAAAGTTTTTTCAAATTTTTCAACCAATTTAAAGAATTTTATGACAAACAATACGAAATTGCTATATCTTCAGAATATCAAGAAGTTAATAAATTTTGGATTTGTTTTCAATAATTACTTACCTACATTGAAATATTTGCACAATTTGCTAATATTAAATAAATTTAAGAATTACGTTTTACCGATCAAAAAACTTCAGAAATTTTATGAATTTAATAAATTAACAATTTTTGAAATGTTAGAACTTCGAGTTTTTCAATGTAAAACAAAAAATTCATTATATTTTACCCCCAGAGAAAAAGATTTTTAATTTTTTCCTTAATTTTTAATAAATTCATAAGTTTTGAAGGTTAATTAATTTTACATTTCAAAATTGTAATATTTTAACAACTTTAGGAAATTATTTGAAATTACGTTGTTTTTATACAAACTTAAAATTCCAGAAAAACTAAAAATTTTAAGAGATAATTAGAAAATTATATGAATTCAATATACTAAGAATTACTTTAATTTTAAAATTTTCAACAAGGAAAGGCCAAGTTCAACGATATAATAAATTTTGAATTTCCAAAAATTTATAAATTATTTCAAGAGTTTGACCAAATTAATTCAAAGAATTTTAAAAGATTTAAGAATTTTTAAAATATTGAGAGATTTAATAATTTTAGATATCGAAAATTTTTCTAATTTAAAAATCTCCAAGAGAAAGATAAGTTAATAATTATTCATTATTGTTAAGATATTTTGTCTATAAAAAGCCGAAAGAATCTTATTGATTTAATACACAGACAAACTTCTCTTTCTCTTAATTATTTGTGTGGGCATAAAACACACAAAAATAAGGGTTTTGGTTGAGTTTTTTGATTTAGTGAATATAATTCGCTAAATCAGTACGTTTGTACTTGACACTATGTGTGTTAAGTAGGAATTGTATTTTTGTAGTTTGGTCGTAGCTACCTGATGAGTAGACCAATTTATTTAGTACGAAATCAAACTACCAACACAATGAGCTAAAGGAAATTTCTTATTTTTAGTTCAGGATTATACACTTTGTGTAACTCTTGGAATAAAGTACGGGGGAAGATTGATATTTCTACTTTTCTGGTAGATAATTGGCCTTTTCATTTTTTTTCTGATTAACCAAAGAATCTTATTGATTTAAAAATCTCCTTGCTTTCAAGAAACAAAAAAAAATTTCTTCAAATTTTAAAAATTTTAAAAAAAATTATGAAATCTTAAAAATTTAAGAATGCATAGATGCAATTTTTAAAGGTTAAATTAATTTCACGATTTTAATTTCTGGAGCGCCAGGCAGTCAAATATTCCGAAAGTTTTATCAGATTCAAAAGTTTAATGAATTTTTTAGCACATTTGTTTATTTTGTGAATATACCACAATTTTAATAATTTTAGAACTTCAAATTTTTAAATAAATTTAAAGAATTCTATCAAATTGCCCTTTAAATTTTGAATTTTTGAAAATTTCTAATTTAATGAATACCCAGATCAGTATTTTAATTAAATTTTCCTTAAATTTTGAATATTAGTTTATTATTCGTGTAATTTCTACTAACCAAAACCGTCCACAACGACCATTTTGAATGTGTTTTACAAATTAATTTTTAGGATTAGACTGGACTGCTTGTACCACAATTTACATTCTATATATGTATACAGAATGCACTGTGCAGGTTATATTAGCGAATTATACTAATTCAGGTAAATCCTCTTACAAGTTTTCCTATTCTCGTTCACACAGCTCTATTTCTGATGTATTGTAATATTTATAGAATTTCGATTTGTTTTAAAAATTTCAGAAGCATCTTAATTCGAAAAGTTCGTAAGAGAATTTTCAAAATTTTAGAATTTCAAGTTTTTCAATAAATTTAAAAAATGTCATCAGTATTTAAGAATTTAATTAATTTAAATTATTGAAATTAATTTCAAGAAGCTTATAAAAATTGGATTGGTTAATCATTGTTAATAATTTCGTGCATAAAATATTTCCATAATTTGAACAAATTTAATAAATTTAAGGAATTCAGTTTTACTTTCTTTTACTCTAGTAAAATAAAGTATAGTAATCATGAAAATTTTGGACCTTGATATTTTTAGTGATTTATCTGTTTTGAGGTCCCCTGAGTCCGAAAAAGTGGGTTTCGAAATGGTGTCTGTCTGTCAGTCTGTCAGTCTGTCAGTCTGTCAGTCTGTCAGTCTGTCAGTCTGTCAGTCTGTCAGTCTGTCTGTGTCCTCTCTACAGCCCAGATGGTTTAACCAATCGAACTGAAACTTCAGATTTAAGCTTTTTTGATAAATTGGGAGGTCCCAGTGAATTTTACTCCAAATCGGCTAACCGGAAGTGGCCACTCCCTTGGTCCAGAAAATTTATTTTGCAAATAACTTAAAAAGTATAAGGTTTACAAAAAACTACTGAAAACAAAATGTTTCCAAAAATTAAAAACAAATAAAATTAAAAAAAAAAAAAAAATTAAAAAAAAATTTAAAAATTTAAAAATTAAAAAAAAAAAAATTAAAAAATTATAAAAAAAAATTAAAATTTCTCAAAATTCTCTTTTCGTAAAAGAAAGTCGTGTGTTGGCCACACCTCCATTTTTTTGAATAGATCAAGGTTCTTAAAACTTCACAAATTTTATCAATTTAATAAACCGATAATATTTGAAATTTTAAAACTTCGAATTTGTCAACCAAAAACAAAAAAATTTATCAACTTTTTAAAACAGGCAGGAAATTTTTAATTTTTTTTCCCCAATCTTTTAAAAATATAAATAAATTTGAGGGTTTAATTAATTTTACGTTTAAAAATTGTAATGTTTTAGTAATTAAAAAAAAAGTATTTGGAATTATCTTGTTTTTAAGCCAATTCAAAATATGAAGTTAATTAACCAAAATTTTGTATACTTTTAAAATTTAAAATTTTAAACAAATCTATAAATTACAGAAGTTTTCGAAATTTTTTGCAAAGGCAAAATTCAATGATTTAATTAATTTAGATTTTCAAAAAATTTATAAACTATTTCAAGAGTTTGACCAAATTTAAAAAAATTAAAGAATTCTTTGAAATTATAAAATTTATAAAATATCGAGAAAATTAAGAAATTAATCGCCCCAAAATTTGTATAATTTAAAAATTTCCAAATTTTCAAGAAAGAGAGAAGTTTCTTCAAATTTTTAAAACTGCTCGAAATTTTCTGAAATTTTCAAAATTTAAAGAATTCCCAACAGGCATTTGCATTTAATTAATTTCACGATTCTAAGAATTGAAATATTTTTAAAATTTAAATACTTATTCATTTTTATTTATTTTAAGAATTTCAAAATTCAAAGAATTTCAGAAAATTTAATGAACAACAGAATTTCAGTAATTTGAGAATGACAAGTAATTTTCTGAATTTTTAAAAATTCGAGGTCGTACGAAGTATCGTTATCAGACTGATATTGTTGGTGGCCTAGGACTGAGCAATACATTGAAGGCACAATTGATGGTGGTCCAATTTATTAATTATGCCTGTGAACCCCTATTTCAAGTGAGTTAAGCCAAATTATTCGTATCAATATGGTTTGATTATGTCGATTCATTTTAAAATTTTCATCGACATTTCAAACGAAGTTCGGCCATATATGTTTTTGTTAGGCACAATCGTGTCTCATAAATTTGAAGATTTTTACGTATGGGTAACAGAGCTCTGTCATGCATTCAAGCAACAAAAAAAACACAACTTAGGTGTTAGTCTCACCGGGTGTTGTTAGTGTTTAGTGAATTAGTTTTAAATGTATTGAATATTTGAGATTTATTTAAAGACATTTAGCTACAAATAAAATGGAAAACAGCGACTTTAGTGAATTATAGTTACAGAAATTTAATGACTTCGGATGATCGAAAAGTTGAAAAAGAACCAAAAAATGGTTGAATTTCAACGGTAGGCACAAAGTGTAATTTGCTAGATGACATATTTTTACGTAAAAAAAAAAAAAAAAATCCAAGCTTTTTCTGTGTGAACATAAATGATATTATTCTCGACTTCTGAACAGCATAAATTCGTTAATTAACCTAAATGTTAGTCGTCGGTTCTCAAAACAAAAGAATCAACAAATTTTACCTTAAATCTACCTCCAACTTATTTTTTTCAACACCTCTAATTAAGAAAACAACAAAAAAAGTTTTATCACTAAATAGCAGTCCTTGTATCATTCGGTCTATAATTCGCTTGTTAATGTAAGTCTGTATAGACATACTAACCGAGTGAATTTTTGAAAAGTTAATCCTGACAAGTTAAATGGACCACAAAAATTAATTTTATTCCGTTTCCCTTCGGTGTTTTTGTTTTGATTCTTAATCCCTTTTTTTTTTGTTCTATCTCGGTTCCGTATACTTTTTAATTAAATTTTGATTTATTAAAAAAGAAAAGTCTACCGAAACCGTAATTAATTATTCATTTTTACAAAAGAAAATAAGTTTTTGTATTCATTTCATTCTCTTCCATTGGTATGTACAACTTTTATTTTATTTTAATTTTATTTTTTTCAGTGTTCTGCTTCTTTTGAATAAGATTTCTTGTGTGTACCTACTTTTTTCGGTTATTTTGGTTCATTCATTCTTAAATTTTCATCATTTTCGTTAAACATTTTTTTTTTTTTTTTGTGTATGCTGAGTTGTTTTTGCAGTTTTTTATTTTATTTTCAAGTAACGAATATACAGAAAATTGGTTTTGATTTTCCATTTTGCTTATCAACCAAAATACACAAGAAAAACAAAATGCTAAATGCTAAAATTCAAACCCGTATAAAATACACATATTTACCTCCTAAAATATGTATGTATTTGCTTATATACAAAAGAAAATTACTTCAACAACAACTCTATACAATTATAGTTGGATTTAAATAAATTAAAGTTTTCCCAAGCTTTTCATTTTTATGTGAGTGTGTTTGTTTTCCTCTATACATATATGGGAATACATTTTAAGAGCTGCCAAAACAATTTTAATGATAAACTTTTTCTCTCAATTCTAATTAATAAAATTCAGTCCTACATATTATATATAGTAAGAAGCCACACTCTTCTAGTGCCGAATCGAATTAAATCTAAGCAAAACAAAAAAAAAATCAATCTTCTCAATTTATAATTAGGAATTACCATAATAATTTTTCTTTCCCATAACCTGATTATTCATTATAAGGAAGTGAGTTGTTTTCCACTTTCTTATCATTTTCTCGCCCCTCTCTATCGTGTCTCCCGTTCCCTATATATTATTCATGAACAAAATTTGAATATATTTTTCCTTCTTGTGTTGGTGTTGTAAGTATACGGTCGTTGTTGATTTGGAGAAGCTTGAGGAATGTTATGGGGAAAATGAAGAAAAATTATTATTAATTTCAAGAATATTTAAATTTAATAAAAACGAGCAAAAGAATTTTTTTATTTTTTTATTTCATCTTAATAATTTTTAATGCATTATGAAAGAGTAAAATAAGAAACGACGGTTATGAAATTTTATATAAAAATAGGACACGAGTAATGTCTTTGAAATACAGCAGTAGAACGTTGCAGTTGTTTGATTTTTTTTTTTTGTGTTCGTTTCAAATGGGATATTGATTGTTGAATTATGAACGGAATTGAATTTTTCACGAACATTTCTTGTGAATTAAACATAAATCCAATTTTTTGAATTAATTGTCGGCACCTGAAGCGTCTGCAATTTTTTTTTTTTTACACCTGTTATTCTACATAAAATGCTCACAGGCACAAAGGCACTTTGAATAAAATATTTTCGTTCTACCAAGAACTTAGGAATAACTTAGACTACAAAAATTTGTTGATGGATAACATTTTACAGAATTTTTTCGATTTGAAAAATTCAAGCAACTGCAGCACACTTAACACGCTTTCCCACTTTGAATTCTATAATACTTCAAAATTTAAAAATTTTATCAAAAATCCAGAAATTGATGTAATTTTCGTTAAATTTCATTCAGAGGTTGCAAATTTCAAATTCTGTAATTTTATTTGAATTTTGAATAGGACCGATAAATTGAAGTTTAGAAAATATTTCTGATTTGTAAAAAATTTGAAATTTATAAAATTCAAAAATTGAAAAGTTTAATTTCAGAGGTATTTATATTTTAGATTACGTCAAATGTTAGTTTCTATCGACCAAAAAATCAAATTCCCCAAAATTTCAAAGCATTGCTGGTGGTATACCATTTTGGGGGATTAGGACGAAATTAGTACAGCGGAATTTGATTTCAAGTCGGGACACCCCTTATTTTCCCTTCAAAAAAGAGTTTAGCTCATTTTAAATTGCGATTTAAATAATCATTTCAAATGTAAATGTCTAAAGAACAAATTTAAATGAGGAGTGAGGTGAGGTACCACCTCACTATACAACACCTTAATTACCTAGCCAAAACTCGCAATAAGTTACCTTTAGCACTAAATGCTGTGTCACTATTTGCTTTATAGGTCACTGCAAATGTACATACGTACATACATTTTTTTCAAGAAATTCATCAGGGTACTGTTAATTACAAAGCGGAAAGAGTTTTTAAGTCACGGTATCTCCAGGTTTTAGTATTCGAAATCGCGATCGTTAATTATAATAGTTGGAACTATTTTCATGAGACCTCTGCAAATACGACACAAAATGCGGTGAATATCGGTTACTACTATGTTTTACGTTATTTAAAGCAGATTCAAAGTCAGAGAGATGTTTATCCCACACCGATTGGTCTTCTCAACACGATTTACACCACATTTATCTAAAAAGCATTTAAAAGCTCCGGAACAAAATTGTTGACCACTATTAGTGAATACTGTTTATGGCACAGAGAAATTGTATTTTGAGCAGTAGCTTGTCATAAGGGTTGAAGACATACGAAACGGAATAATTTGGATAGGGTCCTAAAAAGTCAAGATATACAAATTAGATTGGTCTGAAAACTTCTTGGAATGATCCCATTAAGGGTTGCGTGATGTAGTTCACTGTCTTACAAGCTTTACAGATGGCGTGAGTGCTGAGGTTGAGGCATAATGCGCTTTTAGTAGACGGAATAATTAATTTCCACTCACTTGAAATTGATTTATCATCATTAGAGCTTGAGTTAATATTGATAAGCAATTTACCATTTTCCAGTTTTAAATTTGTGGTCTCAGTATTATTTTCCAAAAAATTCTTAATTTTAACGGTATACTCAAGATTAACATAATGAGGTGATGTATCAGCAGAAGAGATTTGTCTTAGTACAGAAATACCTCGAACAACTAACTCGTCGGAGTTTATAAACGAGGCTTTCCTTACCACTTCGATGGAAAATTTTAAAATCAAATGTTTGTAATTTTAAGGCCCGTCGTACAAGTCGACCAGTGTGACCTCACGCAAAGATTTAATACCGTGAACAACAGCATAACACTCCAATTCCGTAATACTGTATTTTTGTTGTGCAGAATTGAGCTTCTTCGATGAAAATGCCACAGGATGTTCTTCTCCATCATCATCATACTGAAATACCACACTGCCAATTCTGGTAGTGCTAGCATCACATTGGATGAAAAATACCCGATAAAATTCATCGCATGTTAGAACAGGAGCCATGGTCATGGCTTCTTTCAAAGCATTTAGAGGATGTAGCGCTTCTGATGACCAAACGAATTTTTCCTGTTTTTTTAACAGGTTAGTTAATAAAACACTGAGTGTAGAAAAATCCTTTATAAACCGATGATAATAACCAGTCATACCAAGAAACTGACAAACTTTACGGATAGTTTTAGTGATAAATGCTCCTCCCATGTAGCGGATGTTATAAATCAAGTATATGTACATTCTACAATGGTCAGCCGGGTACCGTAAAGGCAGTCTTATGCCTGGATCTTTCATCAAGGGAAATTTGCCAAAACGTGTCCTTGACATCAATGCTAGATATAAACCTAGTTTGATCCAAACAACTTAACAGACCCTCAATGTTGGGTGGGCAAGGGATAATAGTCCTTTTGTTACCTCGTTTAGCTTTCGGGCATCCAGAAACAACCTTATTTTTCCCTTGGTGTTACGGGTGGATTCCATTCACAATTACCGACACAAAGTTATTGACCAGCTTAATTTCGTGAAATGTTTTTGAAGTTTTTCCTAAGCCTAAATTCTCCGAAGAAGGAAAGGTATTAACAATTTCTTGGAATTGATAACATTGAGCTTCGTTAAGCTCGTGCTCATTAGGAGGCGGACTCAGTTCTTTTTGAATTAAGTTAGAACGTACCGAAATTATCTCTGAGACCATGGTAGGGGCAATCCCAAACTCCTTCCAAAAATCGATTCTAAAATATAATTTTTCAAATAGTCACAAGTATCATCAAGTGTCATACAAAATTGAAGAGACCATTGCTCTGGACATCGCTTTCCGTTGGTAATTACCTCCCGTTATGGAAAAAGAAAAGTGAAGTGGTAAAGGTTCGATTGTGCAGAAGCTTAATTTTTGAGAATATTCGATGCACTGAGACTTTGCATCGGATGTTTCGCGTTTCCCAAATATAATTTACATCGAGGACAGGTATTTTCGTCGGTATTTGAAAATCCACATTTTTTACAAAATGTATGCAGACATTTTTCTAAAGGGCGTTTAGTAAAACGTCTGTCGTTGTCTAGCACAATTCCAACAATAAATTATAGGTTTTGTCAATGATTTCGGTCCTTCACTTAATTGTTTGTAATCACGGCACATTCGGCCTCTGGACGAATGACGACGCCCTTCGACCTTTTCGACCCTTTAACATTCGGCCTCTCAACTCTTATGACCTTTCGATCCATTCGCCTTTCTGACATTCACCCTTTCGACATTCAAGCTTTCGAATTCGGCCTTGTGACATTTCGCTTTTCGACCCTATTCCTACAAAGAAAAAATTATGATGATGCGGCTTCAGGGTAACAATCTCCAGGTTGACATTTTTCGCGCTGTGTTGACGAAGAAATGCGAATTGCCGACTTCAACCGACGAAATTTGTGGCACAGTCACTGTGTAAATGTTGAATTTTTCCTCTCCGAATGGCGTCATATGTAGCGCCACACGTGGGGAATCCAATGCTAATTTACAGCTCTAGCGAGAGCCTTGCAAATAATGAGATAAGTTGAGAACCAAAACCTTCATTGAGGAAACCAGACTTAGAACCAGTACTCAGTAACTTAAGACATCATATACAGTTACTAAATGTATAAATGCAAGGCACTGAAGGAAAGGAACGAAGGAAGCCAGTTAAGTCGAAAATATCACTCGGTGAATTGCCAAAATCTACTACCTCTAGATACGTAAGAGGCGACTAAAAATCCTCCCAGCCCACGTGGAAACGATATTACCAAACAACAACGTTTTATCTTAGCACTTCTTGCACCTCTTGTCTTCAAAGGTTAACCTCCGGTATATGTCACAGTCCGACGACTTTATTTTCTACACGTCATTATTTAAGGCCATGACGTTACATTCATTATCCGTTACCGATTTCAGCAACGTTAGGATTTCAGATTGATTTGATATGCTCACAATATTAATTGATGGAGGCTGCTTCTCTTTGGGTTTATCTTCTTGTTGCTCTATACTTTAACAGATTTATTTGAATTCCGGTGAAAATTCAGCTTTCCTCTCTTTGAAACACGCGGACAGTGAAAATCGCGTTAGTTAACGGGAATTAATTGTTGTGAAAAGTGATTAGCGAAACGATCCAATATTATAAAGAGAAACGGTGAATTTAGCTCTCGAGAATAGTGGAACACGTGTAATTGAAAAAATGAAGTTAAAGGTGAACAATATAACTGATTTGTAGTGAGGGTAAAGATGATCTTGAGTGGTATACACGTAATCAGGGCGACACCACTAGTGAATTAGGTATACTTTACAATCAAGATGGCAGAAGCTGTAGCGATTAAGAGATTATTGAAGAATATGGAGAGTATTCGGGAACAAGTTTGTTATTTGATCGAACAACGCCGATAGCTGCAATCCGAGCGAATTAAGACCTCCTTAACGACCAATGGATGGACTTCCAGAATTTAGAGAAAACACTGAAGGGTAAATTTGACGAAACGAATTTGGAATTGGTAGGGAAAATTGCAGAAATTCGTTTCGAAGTGATGAAAAGTTTATTCAACTGGGCGAGAGTTAATGAAGCGCATCAACTCGAGCAAAATAAACATACGATGGACGAATTGCTTATGAACCAAACAAATTTCATGCATGAAATCTCAACGATCAACAAACGAGAAAACGAAATACGTTTGCCTAGGGTAAACATCCCCACATTTGGAGGAGTGTACGCAGAATTCCCATCGTTCATGGATTTATTCGAAGCATCGATACACAACAGTTTCAATATAACCAAGGTACATAAAATGCAATGTCTTAAGGGATTACTAAAGGGCGAGACATTCTCGTTGATCAACCATCTTAGTGTGACGGAAGGCAACTACGAAGAGGCTTGGGCTAAAATCAAATTGAGGTACAACAAGCCTAAACTAATAGTCCAAGGGTTGTTAAAACTATTTTTGGAGCAACCCAATACGCAACACTGTTCCACAAAGGCCCTGCGCCATCTCGTAGACTTATCTGATGAGATTATTTGTGGATTGAAAGTGCTGGGAGAGAAAGCTGAAGGACGGGATCCATGGCTTATATATATATTAGCCAATAAATTAGATGGTGATACTAAGGAAGCCTGGGCGCATCAGACAGCTGAGAGTGATTTTCCAACTTTATAGGAATTCTTCGAATTTCTAACTAAGAGAAGCGACGCGCTAGAGAGTCTTGACTCTATGACGAAAGTAAGGACTAGTCAGACGAGGAAAGTTACAGCGCTGATGTCACAAACTAAATCATGTCCATTGTGTACAGGCGGACATTATACTTGGGGGTATGTGACAAATACCTATCGTTATCCGTTTCAGCGAGAACGCAAGTAGTAGGCGAAACGAAATTATGCTTCAATTGTCTGTCGTCGAAGCACCAAGCGATAAATTGGTCGATCCAGATATAATTGCCAAAAATGTAGAAGACGCCATCACTTAACGTTGCACCATGAAGAAGAAGAAGAAAGAAAGAAGAAACCGCGAAGTCTAACATTCTGAGTGCTGTCGCACAACCCACTACTAGTAATAACTTCGCCATACTACCGACAGTCATAATGACAGTAAAAGACAAATTCGGTAAGTTACAAAGATGTCGAGCACTATTGGACTCAGGGTCTCAAGCCTCCTTGCTTGGTGTCCGAGGATCTCATCCAACGACTGCGTCTACCAAGAAGCAAAGCCCTTACAAGTATCGACGATCTAAATATGGAGGACATTCCGTCCGTAAAGAGCATACAACTAGCTGACCCAGAATTCCACATAGCCGCCCCAAATGATGTTTTAATAGGTGCTGATAATTTCTTCGCAATTCTCGAATAAGAACGAAGGCAAACGGGATCGATATTTCTACAAAAATCGGTATTTGGGTGGGCGGTGTCTGGCAAGATTAAATCAACAACGTTAACCAATGTGAGAAACAGCTATGCAGAGCGAAACGTATTTGCCATAGCAGTGAGCGAGCAATAAGAAGAAGACGTGGACAAGACACTGCGTCAGTTTTGGGAGCTGGGGCAGGCAAATCACATACCACCGGAAGAAGCAAAATGTGAACAAATTTATACTGATACATTTAGACGTAGAGAGGATGGAAGGTTTGTGGTTCGACTTCCATTTCGTGACATATCAACAAAGTTGGGAAATTCTGTTAAAGTCGCCGCCCTTCGATTTTGGTCATTAGAACGTCGGCTGATGAACGACGAAGATTTGCGAAAACAATACATAGGACATATGAGGGAATATCTGCAAAGAGGGCACATGGTTGAGATACCCGACGAGCAAATAGATATTGGCGAGGGAGATTCATTCTATTTGCCCCATCACGCAGTCGTAAAAACAACCAGTGAGACGACCAAGCTGCGTGTGGTTTTTGACGGCTCAAGCAAATGCACGACAGGGGTTTCCTTGAACAATACGTTACTAATCGGACCAACCATTCATATAGAACGGACTTACCATCAAATTTTGATAAACGATGACGATACGAATTATCAAAGACTACTATGGAGTGAGGACCCACGAGAGACGATGCGACATTATAACCTGACTATGGTAACATTTGGGTTGGCATGTTCCGCGTATTTGGCAATAAGCACACTGCAGCAGTTAGCTCGTGAGAGGGAAGACAACACCCTACGACAGCACATAGTGAATGACTTCTACGTGGATGATTTCTTGTCGGGTGCAGAAAGTGAGGAAGATGCTTTACGTTTGAAAGAAAACAGAAAAACAACTCTGCAGCGAGGAGGATTCACATTGCGAAAATGGAAGTCAAATAGTCCAAGCTTAACCGATCCATCAAAAGATCTAACGACTAGGCAAGTTTGTAATCAGATGTCACCAAGCATAACCGTACTGGGGTTACATTGGCATGCGAACGACGACTTATTCACATTTAAAATCAACAGCCAACCTGAAGGTCCAATCATAAAAAGGCGAGTAATCTTCCGAAACAGCCCGAGTCTTCGATCCGCTGGGTTTCCTTGCGCCATCTATAGTATTATGGAAGATGTTGTTTCAAAAACTATGGTTGACCAAATTCGGATGGGACGAGCAGTTACCGGAACTCTATCAAAACGAGTACAAAAGAGTGAGAGAGCAGTTTCAGTACTTCGAGGAAGTTCAGATAAAACGATTCACGAACCACTATGGAGATGTGCAAGTACGTGGTTTCGCAGACGCCAGCGAAAGGGCATATAGTGCCGTCATTTACAGCAAATATTGTAATGCACGGGGTAAAATAGTGATAAATTTATTAACAGCAAAAACGAAAGTGGCCCCTTGTTGAACCATTTGTTGACGCATGGAACGTCAACGGCGGGGTGTATGTATGTTCGAGCTGATCCCAATAGAAGAGTCTAACCTAAAACAAAAATAGAACTAGAAAGAAACACAAAGAATCATCGACGTTTTGAAAGTCCCTGAGTCTAACAAAGCAACAAAAAAAGTCCGTCCGTCTGGCTGGATGTCTGAATGTCTGGATGTCTAAATGTTTGGATGTCTGTATGTCTGTAGCCATGGTATCTCGAGAACAGCTTGTACGATTTAGAATTTTTTTTTGCCAATCTGTTCTGTGGTCAAGGCCGAGATTTGAAAAGCTTTTGGAACCTGTGCGTCAAGAGGGTCGGGTACCTGCCGTACGAATTGACCCAAAATACCTGATTATAAAATTATTTATCAATTTTTTAGATGTTCTGGTTTGAATATTGAGTTGGGCATAGAGTTTAGGGTTGCGTTGAAGGTTAAGTTAGGAGTCAATTGGTGGGTTGAGTTGAAGTTGAGTTGGAGTTGAGTTGGGGTTGGATTAAGATATAGTCAGCAGTTGGCTAATGTTTTATATATGCTGTTTTGAGGATTGAATAAAAAATAGTTGAGTTGGGGGCTGTTTGCTAGTTGAATTTGGGTTGAGTTTGGGTTGGATTAGTGTTTAGTGAACAGTTGAGTAATCTATATAGGTGAGTGTTTGTATATATGTACAGCATATGTGTATGATTTTTAGATTAAGTTCTGGAATATGGCCAAGTATGATGGAACTTGCCTATTTCTCAATCGACTATGATAAAATTTGACGTGTGCGCAGGAAATGGGATTCTAAAATGATTTTTGGATAGAGTTCTGCAATATGGCCAAGTACGATGGAACTTGTCTATTTCAACCCTTTATATTTTCTTTCAATTGCTTTTGGTTTTGAATTTCTTCCTTGTATTACTATATCTCTCTCTCTCTCTCTCTCTCTCTTGTATTACTGAGATCTAACCACTCCTCCCCCCTCCAAACTGCTCGGTATGCCACCTGGTGTAGTCAATCCTGTTGTTTTATTCATTACCGTTACCGTATCTTGTTAGCAATTGTTGTGCTTTTTATAGCTGCTGCCAGGTGAAGCCAATAATGATAGATTTTACCCAATGATGTTGGAGGTCTATCGATTTTCAGGTACCATCCCTCCTCCTTTCGCAACTTGGTTCGGGACCGACTACGGTGGAGTTATTGAAAATTTTTTAATTTCTAAAAATATTACAGTTCATGGGATTGCCTGAATAAATTAAGAAATATATTTAATTCTTAAACCACTTGGAATTCTTCAATATTAAGAACGTTTACTTTTTACGAAAATTTTTTAATCTCTTAAATTTCCGATAAAATTCTTGAAATATTTGATCACAATGAAACTCCAAAATTCTCAATTTTTAATTTTGTTCAATTCTTAAAATTCTTAGAATTCAATTTAATTTAAAGATTTAAAAATTCGCGGTATATTTCGCGGTGGTGAACTCTAATCACAGAATTGTCACATAATAGAAGACCTGCTTGATTGTTTAAGACAAGATACGAATAAAAACTGTTCAGCCAAATTATTGATTCAGTTCGGATCATCAATTTTCTTTACTAATGTAACAACAATCTAGGTAAAGCTCGAGAGAGCAGACAATTTTGTCCATTTCGATTTAAGTATTTTTAATTAAAATTTATTGCATTTTATATATACTATAGTTAGAAATAATTACTACAAATTATTCATTTTCCTCCTCATCCTATTCACATTATTTACGAATTGGGCCCCACTAAGCGACAATTTCCCATTAGCTTTATATTCTCTCGCAACAATAAAAAAATCCAAAAAACGAAAAAAACGCTCGAAAATAAAATCACAACAAAACAGACAAAAGGCGTTTCGAAGGCGTTAGTTGCGGGTTGTGTTATGGGATGGTAAAATACTTTAAACCATGCTACAAAAATAAATTTTCGTTAAAATAAATGAACATCTTAACAAAACATGACAATAATTATCGAACAGAAAAAGAAAAGAAAACAAATCGCCTTAATTGATGATTTTAACTCGTAACGCTGTTAATTATAATCAAAGTCTTTTTTCCTAATTCTTTCCTTTATCTCAGAATATAAATAAGACGAAACTATTTTTGCTCTTTCTTATCCTTTTGTATATATGTATGTATGTACATATGTATGTACGTAAACTTATTTACTTCAAGATAAAACTTTATTGCATTGAGTTTCAAAATTTATTACTTGCATGAGTATGATGATTTTTCATAGATTCTCCGCATCCCATCGGGTGTTAAGGGGGTGGATTCTAAACGAACAGAAAACCCCATATTATAAAGAAGGAGATAATCCGAAAATTTTTATTTATATAGTTTCAGAATAAAAAATTTTGTTTTTTTTTACTTTTAAATTTTAGTTTATTATATATTTTTAAGAAACATAAAAATTGAAATTAATTTAACTCAATTTTTCAACAACTTGTGTACAGAATTTTATAATTTCATCTTTAAGATTCGCAAAACTTTTTTTTATTTGTATTGTATACGTAGTGTTGCTCGTTTTTTTGATGCCTTACATATTGCTGTTGCTTTACGATACACACCAGTAAGGGGGTGGAAATTTTGTCTTTTTCAATACAACAAAAACAACAGCGACAAAAAATTCTTAAAATGGAATTTCATTTGACAACAAACATTTCTAAAATTGAAAAATATTTTTTGTTCTTTCTTATATGTATGCGCGCGATTTAATTATTTAGAAAAATTTTGTTGGCAGAAAAAGAAAAAAAAAAAAAATAGAAATTAAGATTGTGTATAGGAGGAAATGGTTTTGTGTGTGCGCGCGTGTGGAGTTGGAAATGTTGGGGAATGAGCAAGAATTTTTTTGTAATTATTTTCTAGCTTAATTGAATGTGATAAGTTATAATTAAAGTAAATTCTTGCTGTGGAAATAAAAGTCTAAGAATTTTTGATTTCACTTTTATTCTGTTTATATGACTGACTGCGATTTCTTCGTATCTATCGTCCGTCAACGTCTGCAATATTAATTTCGACCACAAAAATACAGCAAACCCTTAAGATGGCTTTCGTGGCTAGTAACTGGTTTGGTATTGTGAATGCGAATATTGTTCGAGTGAAGGTGGTCGAAATTCAAATACGATGATTAAAATGGAGTTTGACGCTGAAATTCAGATAAATTCCGGAATTCCATGAATGGTAAGGCTAGGTGAAACTTTTACCCTGTATTCTCGGGTGACGTATCCTTTGAGAATTAAACAGTCTGGACCGGCAATAAGGACACGCGACTCCTAAATTTCTGTAGATAAATTTAAAGTTTTCCAATTCTGATCTGGGTATTCTTGAAATTGATAAAATTTTTAAAATTCATGTCCTCGGCGATAAAGAATTTGTTGCAAAATTTGAGTTATTGTGAAAATATTATATTCAGAAAGTTCTCTAATTTCTTAACTTTTTGAAATTTTGAAATTTTTTAGATCTTTAACCTAACAAAAAAAATTTTTGAAATATTTGGAGTTTGATCTAAAATTTCTTGAAATTCTCAAAATATTCCAATTTTTAGAATCCTAAAATTAATTAAATCCTTAAATTGCGTAAAACGAATATTAAACTTTTAAAATTTCAGAAAATTTCTTAGAAAATATAATCTTGGTTTATTGAATGGATCATTCCATCATAGCTCATTCAAGAACATTTTAGAACCTTGATCTTTGATCTGTTTTAAAAAGACCGATTTAGTAAAATTGATCAAATTCTGAAAATTTTTATAGCAAATTCGAAATTTTAAAATTTACTTTGAATTTTTACTTTCTAAAAAATTGAAGAAATTCATTAAATTTGTTAATGGAATCGATTTCGGTGTTCATGCTTCGAAAATTTTCAATCCATTAACAAATCTAACGAAGCCTGAATTGATATTTGTTTTATGGCTCGTGGAATTGACAACCTGCGAGTTAGAAATTTTAACGGATAACGGCGACTTATTTTCAAAATTAGAATTAAATTTCTGGGAAATGAAGATTTAATTAGAAAACTAGAACGATATTTATGGAAAAGGAATACTTACCTTTAAAATATTCGGGACAGGGAGATTTAATTTTAAAATATTCCAGTTTAGGCCAACAACAACTGGTTTAGTGAACGAGTATATTATTCGAGTGAAAATGGTCAAAATTCGAATATGATGATTAAATATGAGTTTCCCAGGTAATGGTTTAGGAAATACACTAGACGATTATAAATGTCGCGCGATATTGTTTTGACCATTTATTAAGTCTAACTTCGAAAGTGAGAGAATGTCACATAACTGTATAGTCGAAAACACTGCTAAAGCTCTGGAAACGGCACGTGGTGCTCCTGAATTTTTAAAATTTCTTGAATTCTTTAAACATTATAATTCTTAGGCGTAAAATCAATTGAAATTCTGATCAGGATATTCTTTAAATTGATAAAAAAAAAATTTAATTTCGTGTCGTTCTTAAAATTTGACGATAGGAAATTTATTGCAAAATTTGAATTTTTAGAATAATTAAAATTCTGGGAATATTAAGTTTAAAAAATTTTAAAATGTCCTAAACCTTTTGAAGTTTTCACATTTCTTAGATCTTTACTTAACAAAAAAAATTTATTTTCTTGAACATTTTTGCCCGCCTGATGCTTCTGAAATTATTGAAATTCTTAAAACAGTTATTCTTCAAATGTCTTCAAATTCTGAAAATATTACAGTCCTTAGTGTCCTTAAATTGCTAGAAAAGTATTCAGAAAATTATTGGAAATATCGTCTGGGAATTCATGAAATTTTTAAAATTTCGGTAAATTTCTTGAAATCCCTAAAATTACAAGGAATTGCTTCGAAAAAATATAAAACACTTATTAATTATAAAAAATGTTGTTGTATTAAATGCATCATTCAAGATATTTTTAAATCTCGCGAAATTTTTGAAATTGTCTAATTTTATAGAATTTTTTGATCTTTGATATGTTTACAAAAAAAATAATTTCTTAAAATTGTTCAAATTCTGGAAATTCTTATAACAAATTCAAAATTTAAAAATTTCTGGAAACCTAATTTCGAATTTGTTGAAAAATTTGAGCTATTGTGAAAATATTAAATTCAAAAAGTTCTCAAATTTCTTAAACTTTTTGAAATTTTGACATTTTTTTAGATCTTTACCTAACAAAAGAAATTTTTTTAAATATCTGGAGTTTGATACAATTTTTGAGAAATAAATTATTAAGAAATAATTCGTTCCTAAAATTTCTTGAAATTCTCAAAATATTCCAATTTTTAGAATCCTAAAAATAATTAAATCCTTAAATTGCGTGAAACGAATAGCTATTAAATTTTTTAAATTTCAGAAAATTTCTTAGAATATATAATCTTGGTTTATTCAATGGATCATTCCAAATGTAAATCGATTTAGTAAAATTGATCAAATTCTGAAAATGTGTATAGAAAATTCGAAATTTTAAAATTTCTAGAAATTCAAAATTAATTAAATTTACCTTGAATTTTTACTTTCTTAAAAATTTAAGAAATTCGTTAAATTTGTCAATGGAATCGATTTCGGTGTTCATGCATCGAAAATTTTCAATCCATTAACAAATCTAACGAAGCCTGAATTGATATTTATTTTATGGCTCGTGGAATTGACAACCTGCGAGTTAGAAATATTTTAAATTTTTAACGGATAACGGCGACTTATTTTCAAAATTATAATCATATTTCTGGGAAATGGAGATTTAATTAGAAAACTAGAACGATATTTCTGGAAAAGGAATACTTACCTTTAAAATATTCCGGACACGGAGGTTTAATTTTAAAATATTCCAGTTTAGGCTAGCCAACAACAACTGGTTTAGTGAACGAGAATATTGTTCGAGTGCAAACGCTTAAAATTCGGATATGATGATTAAATATGAGTTTCGCAGGTAATGGTTTAGGAAATGCACCAGACGATTTTAAATGTGGCCCGATATTGTTTTAACCATTTACTAAGTCTAACCGTTCGAAAGTGAGAGAATGTCACATACCAGTATCATCAAAAACACTGCTAAAGCTATGTAAGGGACACGTGGTGCTCTGGAATTTTTAAAACAATTTTAAAATTTTAAAATTTCCTGAATTCTTTAAACATTACAATTCTTAGGCTCTAAACACAATTGAAATTCTGATCAGGATATTTTTAAAATTTGACGATAGAGAATTTATTGCAAAATTTGAATTTTTAAAACAATTAAAATTCTGGGAATATTAAGTTTGAAAAATTTTAAAATTTCCTAAACTTTTTGAAGTTTTTACGTTTCTTAGATCTTTACTTAACAAAAGAATTTTATTTTCTTGAAAATTTTTGCCCACCTGATGCTTCTGAAATTATTGAAATTCTTAAAACAGTAATTCTGAAAATTGCTTCAAATTCTGAAGATATTACAGTCCTTAGTGTCCTTAAATTGCTTGAAACGTATTTATAAAATTATTAGAAATATCGTCTGGGAATTCATGAAATTTTTAAAATTTCGGTAAGTTTTTTGAAATCCTTAAAATTACAAGGAATTTCTTCCTATCATGAATCATCCAAAATATTCTTAAATCTCTCGAAATTTTAGAAATTGTTTAATTTTGTAGAATTTTTTGATCTTTGATATGTTTACAAAAAAAAATAATTTCTTAAAATTGATCAAATTCTGGAAATCCTTATAACAAATTCAAAATTTTAAAATTTCTCACACCTGATTTAGAATTTGTTTTGTGGTTCATCGAGTTGATGTTATGGGTCGCAAGAATATTTCCCTGAAAGAAGTCCTCCTTCCGCTGGAAATAACCGCAAGTTCGCCGACAAATTGGCCTTCAGATGGCCGAGGATCGCAGCAGGCTGATCCGAGCATATATTATACCAACATCAAAATATTCAGGTCTCCTATTCGCCCATTTACTAAACCTAATCGTTCGAAAATATCAAAATGTCACATACCGGCTACAACGGAATCGTCTCATTAAAAAACATTAGAACGTTTCCGTACGTAAGGGCCCCGTAATGCTCCTGAATTTCTTAAAATAAATTTAGAATTTTAAAGCTTCTTGAATTCTATAAACATTAAAATTCTTAGGTGCAATATTAATCAAAACCTTAAATTTCTTGAAATTTATATTCATAAAATTGTTGAAATCCAACAAAATTTTAAAATTCGTCTCGTTCTTAAAATTTAAACAATTTGTTGAAAAATTTAAATTTCAAATATTATTAAAATGTGGGAATATTAAATTCTCAAATTTTTTAAAATTTTTGGAATTTTAATTTCTTTAGATCCTTAATTTATTTAAATGAAATTATTTTTTTAAATTTCTTGACTCTTAAAATATTTAACCACCCTTGAAATTTCTGAAATTCTTAAAACAAATTCAAAACTTCTTGAAATTCTCAAACTATATTTAACCTTTAAATATCGTGAAACAATTTTTTTAAAATAATTGAAAGTCCCATCAAATTTCAGAAATTTTTTGAAATTTGAAATTTGTTTTTAAAAAGTGAAATTTTAGAAATTGATAATTTTTTTACCACCTTTAATGTGTTTACAAAATACTAATTTTTTAAAATTGATCAAATCCTTAAAATAAATTTAAAATTTATAAATTTCATGAAATTTTGAAATTAATAAAATACTTTCAATTTTTATTTATTTTTTTTTAATTTAAAGAATTTCGTTAGATTTGAAATCGGTTTCGTTGACTTCTACTTAAATCAGTATTGGAATCATTTTCTCCATGAAATTGTGAAAAATTTCTGAAGGGATATAATGTAGTATCGAATTTGATCCGGTTGATCTTAAACATACTCTTGTGTTCCGTTATTGATTCCACCAACGCAGATGCATCCTCTATGACCAGCAGATCAGCAATTCATGCACTTGGGTGAAATTTAGTTTGTGTTGTTCACTGTTCATTTGTAGATGCCAAATGCTTTTACTGAAATCGCAAATCGGCCTTCGGAAAATGTGCACTAAATTTTCTAGGAGTATTTCATGACGGTAAATATTTCAGAATGGTTTTTGGATCCATATACTTGAACAATGACAAATGAGAGATTATAGAAACTTTTTGGAACTCACTAAAAAAAATGTTCAGATTCCAATGGGAATCGACCGGAGAAAGATTTAGATTAACGTTTCGAAGTAGTTCTGATCCCTGAAAAAATTTTTGGGATGTGCCTCGGAGAAGATAGTTTATCTCGATCCAGCTCTTTTGGTGAATTTTTTCATTACGCTTCGACATAAATCCTGCAGTAGTTTATAAACAACGCGCCGAATCTTACCTTTAAGCATTTGAATCGTTTGGCGGTCATTGGCACACACGTTTTGCATATAACGCTGAAAAGAAAAATAAACTGCAACATTGAGATCACAGGTCTTCCACATTAATATCGTTCAATTAACGCTGTGGCCCATTTTCTGGCAACGAAGTCGAATGAAGGTTGACAGTTTATCATTAATACTGTCACTCACTGTGGTGGGTTTTTCACGTAAGTTTTTCGATTAACCGACGTACGTACGTCGAAATTGAGTGAATCATATTGGTTAAATGTTTGGAATATGTACATACAAATATAAAGTAACGCGCCCCGTTAAAAAGGACCCCGTTAAATATTTATTAAGTGTTCTATGAGAACAAAAGTAGGCTTTGGAGGCTCTCTATTTTAGTGAATAATTGTCAAAAGACGGAAATTTTTGAAAAAAATTCTAATTTCTTAGAATTTTGGAATTTCAATAAATTTTCGAAGCTGCGGTTTGGGCGGGAGCCCTATTCTCTAAGGTATAAAACCATTCCCTAAGGTATATTTTATCGGGATTTTTTTGTTTTTTCGGAGTTTTTTTTTTTTTGGGATAACAATACCAACCCAAATTTTCCGTATTTCTCCCGTGGCTTAACCAGCAAATCCAGAAAAACAAAATCTGGAAAATAGCTTTCTTGAAAATAAAATCTCGATCCGACCAAAACTGCTTTGTCCTAAAATTCAAACCGTTGCTTCGATGTATGTATTTCGAGATTATGTCTTTTTTTTTTTTTGAAGATTTTGTCCTACTCGAGATTTTTAAAAACTATTTTCAAGATTTTGACAAATCCATATTTTATTGTATTACCAAATTTAATTAGTAAACTACAATTGAGGAATTTTTATTCAAATTAGATTTTGCTTGATCATCTTTGATTGATCGTAATTGTTTCTCCAGCCTTGTTTGCGTCTCCATAACTAATCGACCAAAATTGTTCGATTGGCTCCCTTTGATCTTCCAACTTTCCCCACAAGTTTCGATAAAATTTTCAAACTTCTACCAAACTGATTCCTTCTGTTATCTTCCTGGATATTAACGTCTGATAAGGGCTTCTTTTAAATAATTTATTTCAATCGTTCACAAAACTGTAATAAATATACGTGGAAAACTCAGTAGAAATGAAATACCTACAAGGCAATTTGAAAAATATTCATTCGTCTTTGAATTTAGAGCCAAATTAAATTGCAAACGTTAGATGGACCACTTTTTACATGGCCTGGATGGTACCGTTAGAATTATTCATTAAAACGAAGTTAAAGTTAGTTCTACCACTTCACACCAGGAGAGCCACCATCATCCAGTCAAGCTAAAAGCGTTTAAACAGAAGCCCTCCGACTTATTAATCTGCATTGAAGATACTTCTTAATCAATATTTCCCATCATTTATGAAATTAAAGAAAAGTTAGCTTTTTTAAAAGCACGGGGAAATAGCTAATTTTATATATAAAAATCCCTACAGTCAATAAACGGTTTTTAACGCACAAAGACTTCCGAAGATAAAATAGTTGTTGTAAAATTTTAAAATTTAAAAGATTTTACTCAATTTGAGAAAATTAACTTCGGTTCGCAAATTTATTGAAATCCAAAAATAACCTAAAATTGTTTTGCCCAAAACCACTTTTCTCAAAGTTCAGGAGGTTCCAGAGTCCGAAAAAGCAAAACAAATGTCCGTCCATCTGTCTGGATGTCCTGTACCCATGATATCTCGGGAACGGCTTCTTTGATTTGGACATTTTTCTCGCCGATATGTTTCTATGGTCAAGGGAGAGAGCAGAAAAACTTCTGAAATCTGTGGTATTACTACGTGGTTTTTTGTCGACGTTGCTCAATTTTTTTTTTTTTTTGTAAAGCTGGTTTAAGGATTGGTTTGGGCGTTGAGTTTGGGGTTGAGTCGCGGGTCGATTTTCTGATCGAGTTGAGGTTGGGTTGTAGATCAGTTCAGGATTTATTTGGGGATTGAAATCAGTGTTCGGGTAGGGATACCTTTACTACGAGGCTTTACTTGGAGGGCCGAGTTAGTGGTTCAGTTAGGATTCTAGTGCTTGTACGCAAGCAGGTTTCCGACTATGTTGATTTAGAGTTTGAGTTCAATAATTTGTAAGAGTATTGAAGGTTAAGTTGGAGAAGGTTAAGTTGGAGGTTAGATTAAATTGTATTCGTGTAAGCTTGCAGTTTTCAAACCGTGTTGATTTAGGAATTTGAGGTTTGAGTTGGGGTTGAGTTAAAGGTTGAGTTTAGGGTTTGGTTAAGGTTTGAGTGGGGGTTTAGTTGGAGCTGAATAGAGGTTAGTTGAAATTGAGTTAGGGTTTAGTTGGAGGTTAGGTCGACTTGATTTGAGTTCAAATACGCATGTATTATTTCGAATGCCTTTGTCGTTGGTTTAAGGTTTTAGTTGATGATTAAGATCTTGGTTGATCTTAGGGTGGAGTTAGGTTGGTTTGGAATTAAGCACGGTTGTCACTTGAACTTTTATCCAAGGCTTGAGTTAATTTTCCGACCAGAATTCTGATCACACAAAGCGAGGTTCCAGCTATTTACAGATTGTTTAAGTCGAAATGTTTTAAGCTTTCAAATGAATGGAAATTTTCAAAATTATTGCTACTGTTTTAATAATAAAGCAGTTTATTTAACATAAGGTAATATAGGTCGCTTTTAACTTGAGAAGATGGCTTCCTGATAGGCAGTAGTACCTGTGTCGGTCAATATTGGGACACCTTGTTTAACTTCAACAAATTCTAATTCCAAAATACACCGAATATTTCCTGACCAAGGATTTTGTTCGTAAAATGAGACTTGAGAGTTAAATTTTTGATGTATACCTTCTATGTAGATCAATTCGACTCCGAACCCTCAATTTACGACCTAAATTCATGCCCGGGTTCCTAAATCCTAACTAAACCACATAATACTATTTTGAATTTTAAAAATTCCAAAAAATTATTAAATTGACTCAAAATCCGTAATTTTAATTTTTTGGTCAGAAACAATTTATAAAGTATTTTGAATTTTTTAAATTAAAAATTATGCACCTTACAAAACTGGCAGTAATGACAAGTAACAGGCAGAATGTAATTTCCTGGAATTTGTTTGATTCCCAATTATTACTACTAAACCAACAAATTTACAAAAATCTTTGCACTGTGAAATCCTGAATTGCATTGTACAAAGATGTTCTATAAATAAATCGCTTAAAGCTCTCTTCCATTAATTTCATGTGCGCGCGCACACACACACATACACCCCCAATATTTTATATTTCTGTAGACAATATAATAATGCCTGTAATCGCGTGTTGTTTAACCACCGTGCCTTTTCACACCTTCTGAATTGGCTGAATACTCTAAAATTAGCGTGATATATAAAATACGAACGTAAACGCAAATGATGCAAATTATCTGAAATCTGTACCATTGATTTTCTTACTAAAATAAATTTCTAAGAACCTGAGACAGAATAAACAATTCATCCAACTGGAAAGACATCCAAGTATTTTGTATCAAATCATCATGCAAAGGCGTTTTATAGAAAGAGGGATACATTTTAAAGTCTAAAGTACTTTTGTAAAATTTGGCGTAATTTTTTTTTTTGAAGCGACACCAAATATTCTTCAAGCTCAAGGTCATTCACGATAAATTATGTTGACAACACTTTAGACAAAAATGTTGATTGATTCTATTTAAATAAATTGTAATTGACTGATTGATTGATTGATAGACAAATAAAAGACAAAATTCTTTACAAATTTATCATGTTATGTATGTACATTTATGTGTGTGTGCGTGTGGCCTGTGTACATAAAAAGCCAATGAAACAGCAGGTCATTGTGTATTTATGTTGTAATTATTAAAGATCATGATAAACATTTTTATTTTTCCAAATAACTTCTGGTGGCTATAAAATTAAGAAATAATGTTTCCAAAAATTCTTGTTATAAACTTCTCCATATAGCCACACATTGATATAATAATGGCCCAATAACATTAAATTACAATTTATGGGGTTTCATTATATAGAGAAAGAGGCATAATAAAATTTTTATTGGCATAGACTATAGCAGTGTACCGTAATATAAAAGGATTAGTTTGTTGTTTTTTTTTATTGTTGGGGTAGCTAGAGCAATTCGATCGTAGATTGGTACATTTGTTTCATAAAGGTGTAAAAAGTTTTCGTTCGAATAGTGGTAAAATATTTTTAATTCAAGGTTAAATTTCTGACTGATTTAATTATGATTTGTTGCAATACAACAATATGCCTGTAATTATGCATAAAATCGTACTACGGCAACCTTTTTTACTAAAATTGAGTTTAATTACATAGAATCGAGTTTAGCTAAATTCGATTTATTAAATCGCAGAATATCAACGGTTTTAGGTTTAAGTGTAACATGAATGACTAACCTCTTCACTGTTCACAACATCTAGAGCTGGAATAGGCACTAAAATAAAATAGGACCTGGGGCTAAAATAACAAGAGAGTGGATTGATAAACAGAGAGAGAGAGAGAGAGAGAGAGTGAGAGAGATAGAGAGAAAAAGAGAAAGAGAGGGAGAGAGAGAGAGAATTAATTTAAAAGGAACGAAAAAATCCGATCGATAATCAAATTCATTGGATTGGATCTTCAATTACAGCGCCATCTATCATGAATCGAAAAAAATGTTTCAATCAAATCCTACGTATTTTTTAGCCGTAGAAATCGAATCTGCAATAAAAAATATGGGTTCATATTTTAGTTTCAAAGTTACCCCCCGCCCCACCTACAAGGAGGAGGGGTGATACTAATTTTAACACTAATGTATTTCCCCCACGGAATAATTAAATTTTGATCTTTACCATTTTTTTTTCGTAGAGTGCTTATTTTTCGAGATATTTGAGTGTATCAAGTTAAAAAAATCACGCCGTATATAACAAATCCAAAGGAGTCGTTGGAAACAGTCATTTGGAGTTCACATCTAATAAATATAAATTTATCGACGTAGAAGAATAGCTACCAAACCATAAGGCGTCCTTGTATGCAGAATACATAAAATTTAAATTTGAAAATAATTTCAAGTACTTGTGGACTAAAAATTGAAATATTGTGTTAGGGAAACTGGACGGTTCAATATTAGGCTATCAACAACATTTGCAATTATATTTATGATAAAAATTAGGGTGCTCTATCACATTCGCAACTATAAATACAGAAAAAGAAAGATTATGAAGTATCCTTTTATGGTTTTAGGTTTACCCTGTGTTTTCAATACAAAGTAATTGATAATTTAATAGACAGATAAGAGCTATCTTACGGTTGATAATTTGAAATTGGAAAGGATACTAGATAATGAATTATGGGAGTCAGTTTATATCTTCTTTTATAGAAAAGAAGTAAAGTACAAAGATTCGGCTGTATCCTTATAACAAAAATATGAAAGATCGTTATCTTAAGCTGATAAAAATTGTTAAAAGTGAAATAAAATAGTCAAAAAATTTGTAAAAAAAAAATATAGGGAAAATATAGCAATAGCCCCAGGGGTAAATGGCCAGAATAACCCCGGGGATAAATGTCAGTTTGCTTACAGCGACTGGAATTCTTAGATGTCACAATTTTTGTTTCTTTTTTTTGCCATTTTCTAGATTTCTTAAATTGTATACGCCTGTAAGAATTTATAGATTTGTTACATTTATTCGATTTATTAAATTTATTCGATTTTTCTAGATTCCAATCATTTGTTAGATTTTTATTTCCTGTAATTCTTAGATTTCTCTGATAAATTAAATTTTTTAGAACTGTTAGATTTCTTAGATATTTTAAATTTCGTCGAGTTTTCAGTAAAAAATTTCTTAAATTGTCTTAGATTTCACAAATTTGGGATTACGTAGGTTTTGTACATTTTATGTAATTTTGATAGATCTCTTGAATTTCTTAGATTTTTTAAGTTAACAGTAATTCTTGAGTTTTCTTAATTTCATAGACTTTTGAGAAATTAGGGATTACGTAGGATTTTATACTATATTTCCTGTAATTCTTAGAATTCTTATCTCTAATTTTTTAAATTTTTTAGAATTGTTACATTTCTTAGATTTTTAAATTTCCTCGATTTTTACATTCTCTAAATTTTTAAGATTTCTTCGATTACCTAATTGGGTTAGATTTTGAAAAAATTTTAGATAACGTAGAATTTTTAAGTTTCCTGGAATTGATCGGGTCCTTCATAAACCACAATTCAAAATATATTTTGCAATATAAATTCGGTCGAATTGGAATTTATATTGGAAAATACATAAGAAGCAACGTAATTTATTCATTTTTCTTTCCCAGATTTGTTAAATTTCGTAGATTTTGTAAATTTCTTAAGGTTTTTTTATATATACTATATTTCTTAGATTTCATAGATTTCTCAGATTTTTAAGATCCTTAAATTTTTTACAACTGCCACATTTATTAGATATTTTAAAATTTCTTGATTAAAGTTGATTGATATCTAGATTTCCAAAATTTCTAAGATTTTTTAAATTTCCTAGGAATTTTCGAATTTTTGGATTTCTTAGAATTTTCAAATTTCCTTTAATACTTAAATTACTAAGATTTCCCAAATTTCTTAGATTTTTAGTTCTCTTAGGTTAAATAAATTTCTTAAAACTGTCAGACATTTTTAATTTTCAAAATTTCGTGTAATTCTTAGATTTCTTAAATTTTTAGATTTCCTGGATATCTTAAATTTTTTATATTTTGTGAATTTCCTGTAATTATTGTATTAAATTACTTAAATTTCTTAGATTTTTCAGAATTTTTGATTTTCTTCGAATTTTCCATTTCTTAGAACTCCTCGATTCCTGTCTCACATTTCTTAGATTTCTTAAATTACCTTGATTGTCATAAATTGTCTAAATTTCTCACATTTCTTGAATTTTAAAGGTTTTTAGATTTTTAAATTTCCTTACATTTCTTATATTTCTCAGAAATTTGGGATTTCCTAAGTTTTTTATATTTGCTGTAATACATAGATTTCCCAGGTTGCTTTTTTAGAACCATTACATTTCTTAGATATTTAAATTTTCTCGATTTTTTACATTCCCAAAATTTGTAAGATTTCACAGATTTGCCAAATTTCTTAAATTTTTTAGGTTTCTTAAACGTGTTAGATTTTGAAAAATTTTTAGATAACGTTGAATTTTTAAGTTTTCTGGAATTGATCGGGTCCTTCATAAACCACAATTCAAAATATATTTTTCAATATAAAATCGGTTGAATTGCAATTTATATTGAAAAAAAACACTTCGAATTGTGTTGGAAAACCACCACAATTTCTTAAATATTCTTCATTTTCTAGAATCCCCAAATTTGTTAGATTTCGTAGATTTTCCAAGTTTTCTACAACTTTTTGATTTATTAAATTTCTTCATTAAATTTTTCAGGTCCTTAAATTTTTACAACTTATCCTTAAATTTCTTAGAAATTTCCGAATTTTTGAATTTCTTAGATTTTTCAAATTTCCTAGAATTCTTAGATAAATAAGATTTCGCAATTGTCATAGAATTTCGGTTCCCTTAAGATAAATAAATTTCTTAAAACTGCCAGACGCTTTAAATTTTCAAAATTTCGTGTAATTTTTCGATTTCTTAGATTTTTGGAAAGATTTAATTTAGATTTCCTGGAAATCTTAAAATTTTTAAATTTTTTGAATTTCCTGTAATTATTAGATTACTTAAAATTCTTAGATTTTACAGAATTTTTCAATTTCTTAGAATTTTTCCATTTCTTAGGATTTGTAGATTTCTATCTCAAATTTCTTAGATTTCTTAAATTACCTCGATTGTTTTAAATTGTCTAAATTTCTCACATTTCTTGAATTTTTAAGGCTTTTAGATTTTTTAAACTTCCAGTAATTCTTAGATTTCTTACATTTCTCAAGAAATTTGGGATAACCTAAGATTTTTATAGTTCCTGAAATATATAGATTTCCCAGATTACTTAAATTTTTTAGAACTGTTAGATGTCTTAGATATGTTATATTTCCGCGATTTTGTAGGATCCCTAAATTTGTTAGATTTTACAGATATCCTAAATTTCTTAAATTGTTTAGTGCGTCTAGTACCACCCTCCAGTTATTGGACAGGGTTCAACGCCGCGCTATCCGAATAATACGGAATCCCAGACTTACCCAAGAACTAGACAGCTTACAGCATCGCAGAGATGTTGCAGAACTCTGCGTCTTCTACAGATGCTTACATGGTAAATGTTCTGCAGAACTATTGTAACGAATGTGTGGTGGCATGAATGGGTCACGAGAAAATCTCGGTTCCAAAAGTTTTTTTTTTTATTTATTTTACTTACTTGAATGCCATCCGTTACTGAAAATTTATTCACCTATACAGAGCTTCGGTGTGGTCGTAGTAAGCCGGCTAGAGCTCAGGATGGGGTGGGGTTTTCCGAAGGTTTATAGGAGCATTGCTAGACCACAATAAGGATTAGGGTAACAATAAGTCCAGGAGGGAACAACAAGGTAGGAACAACTTACCGCCGAAGGTAGCGATCACGCTCACCAACCTCATCCTCAAAATATCTCGTTTACGATCTCATACCTGAAAAAGCGACAATTTTATCGAATTCGAACGAACTTAGCGAAAGCCATAAAAATAGAAAAATTCAGTATAATAAACAAAACGAACTCCTCATTTATTGGATCTTTAAATAACTAATTATTCCGTAACCGTTAAAAATAAAGTGAGAAAGAAAAATAGGTACATTAAAAATTTGAAGATGACTTCCTTAACTAATTATGATCCTGACTTCATTTACTATAGCAATAATTATTTATTAAATCGCAAGGAAATTAATTTAGATAATTTCAGTAATTGAAATGAACAAATCACAAACAAAAAAAAAATGTAATAATTAATTATTCCTAAATATTGAAATGAATAATCGCAACTTAACTTAAATTAAAATAAAAAAGGTCATATAATATAATATAATATAATAAAGTCTTAAATATAGTGAAAGAAATATAATATATAGAATATAATATATAAAAAAAAATTCTTATCTTAATAAGATGGTCGTGGCCATCGATCCATCTATTTTAGTATTTTGTTAAAATGTTCTAGATTAAGGTGCACCATTTTAAGAAAATTGCAGTTATCACTCACTGTCTTTAAACTAGGGAACCTTTTGGCACTAATTAAAATCGTATTTTATTTTTTTTTTTTTTTTTTTTAAATAGTTTTTCACAATTCATTTGTTTTAGTTTTTGTTTTAATTTAATAATTTATTTTTTTTTTATTTTTTTATTTAATGTTTTTAGATATATTTTTTTCTAGATACACAGTCACTAGCACTGACATATTGCTTTTTTACACCACTCTCACAGTTACTATAATTTTAATTACATATTCTTAATCAGTTTTATCTCGATCATTACTTCTTGTTGTTTATTTTCTTTTTGATTTAATTTATAAATTTTAACTACTACACATTATAAGTTCGTAGCACATTGGGTAGAGCGTCCTTGTCACTTCTCTACCAAATCTTATGTTAGGATATTTTAGGCACTAAGATTGGTGTTTTTTTTTTTTGTTTTATTATTTTGAGTTTTATATATTTTTTCACTTTAACTTCCAAACATCTTACTGTTTAACTTTAGTAATCTAATTTTTAAAAACTATCATTTTAATATCTACAAAAAAAAATATACATATATACCAATTTTTCTTCTCAAAACTAACTGACACCATAAAATTACCGGTCGCAGTTCACGTTATATCATTCGATAATCTTTTTCTATTTTTAATTGTTTCTTTTCCTTTTTTTTTTTTTTTTCCCCGTTCATTTGAACATGAACTCACAACAGATTTAATTTCAAAGTTTCTTTATTTATTTTTTTTATTATTATTTTTTTTTTTTTCACAATATTGTATTGTGCAAAAAAAAACCTTTTCACTAACAAACCACGGACATTCAAACTTTTTATCTCTGATTTAAGAAAAAACAACTTTTGAAGACTTTATCCAGTAATCAGCTCACTGACTGATTTTATACTAACTAACTTCCAAAATTTTGTTTTATTTTTCTGCCCAGCAACAACCAAAAAAAAAAATCTCTTTTATAGGCACCGCTATCTAACAAAAAAAAATGTTAAACGGAACAATCTAATAATTTCTCCTGATTGAAACCAGTTTTTCCCGTGAATTTTAAGGTTTCGCAAGTGTGTGTGTTCACCCAGTAAAAGGTCAGGGGAGTTAAACATTTGGACGTTGTAGCGATGTTCAACGTTACAAAATCGTGGGGACGACCTTCACCCATGAGAAAGTCTCATTAAGCCGGGCACACCGACAAAAAAAATCAACAAAAACCTATTCTACGGACGTAGATCGTTAGAATGGTAAATCCCTATTGGTTTGTTGTCCATATCGCGTAACTCGAAGGCCACATTACCAATGCATTTATAGATAATAGCCTTTTTGAATTTAGGACATAATTTTGCTGATACTTTATTAGCAGCATCACTCTGTATATTATTTCTTACAAATACCACTTGACCAACTTTATAATTATGTGGACGAGATCTCAAATTATAGCGTTTGCTACTCTGCTGATAAGCCTTGCGTAAGTTATTTATTACTTTCTGTTGCACCAACGTTAGCCTCTCCATCACCGTTAACTCACAGTCACGTTCATCCAGAGATTGAAGTTGTCGGAGGATACCATACTGTGAACCGTGACCAATATAATGTTGGCCAAAGGTAAGGAAATAAGGTGAGAACGTGGTACTGTCATGAATTACATTTCGTAGCGCCGAACCAATGGTATGAATATTTTTGTCCCAGTTCGAATGATCATCTAGCACGTAGGCTCGAATGGCACTTAACACCGATCGGTTTACACGTTCACTGGCGTTAGCTTGAGGGTGGTACTTAGGGGTAAATTGGTGTTTTATTCCGTATTTTGACGTAAGATCCAGGAAATCTTTCGAGGTGAATTGCTTAGCGTTGTCGCTCACAACAATCTCAGGTACCGAAAAGACATTGAACACTCTATTTTCTAGAAACTTACAGACATTTTTGGATGTTGCGGCACGCATAGGTTCCAAAAAAACAAATTTAGAAAATTGATCTACAGCGACAAGAATGTAGCAATTCCCATCTTTGGACCTAGTATATGGCCCAAGAAAATCTATGAAAATTTTCTGAAATTGTCGTTTAACTTCGAAAAAATTTCCCATGGGTGCTCGCAACAATGAATTAGTAGGTTTGCATTCTTTGCATATGTCACATTTCATGACAAAATCATGAATATCCCTAATCATTCCGGGCCAATAATAGTATCGTTGGATTATTTCCAGAGTTTTCCTGAAGCCAAAGTGCGCAGCCTCGGGTGGACAGTGGGCACGTTCTACTAAAGGCAGAGTTTGAGATAGAGGGATGTAAAGCTTCCACTCTGGAATATCCGACAAACTTTGATTCTTCTGAGAACTAGATGGTTTGCAGTAAATCCGATTATCCGTCACTTTCATATTTTTGCAATATAACGGGTTATCGGTTAAAACTTTAATTAAATTGAGGTAGTCAGGATCGTCATCAAATTGGTCGATCGTCACGTCACAAAGCATGTCACAAACTAAACCATCCTCGTCAGATAGATCAAAAGTATTTCTGGAAAGGGCATCAGGAACTACATTATCGCGACCTTTCTTATACTTTATAAGGAAATTAAACCCTTGGAGTTTCAAACTCCATCGGGCGAGTCTTCCGGAGAGGTCCCTCTGCTCCATCAACCACTTTAAACTAGCGTGGTCTGTGGTGATGGTGAAAGGCAGCCCCTCCACATATTGTCGGAATTTCATTACACTTAATACGGCCGACAGACATTCTAATTCCGTAACGCTGTAGTTACGTTGTGCGCCGTTTAATTTTCTAGAAAAGAATGCAATAGGATGGTCCTCGCCGCTGTCCGATTTTTGGTAAAGAACACTTCCGACACCAACTTTAGAGGCGTCGCATTCAATATAAAAATGTTTGGTGAAATCTGGGTTACATAAAACAGGCGATGAGGACAGAGCAGATTTTAATTTACAAAAGGCAGTTTCAGCCTCATCGGTCCATTGAAATTTCTGGTGCTTTTTGAGAAGTCGAGTAAGCGGTTCTGCAAGCTCGGCATACTGAAGTATAAAACGGCGATACCAGCCGGTGACACCAAGAAACTGTCGAACCTGTTTTGTCGTTTTTGGCCTATTATAATTTGTGATCGCCGACACCTTTTCGGGATCCACCTTAATAATCCCATCCCCTACTATGAATCCCAGATACTTTATTTCTTTCAGGAGAAATTTACTCTTCTCAAGGTTAATAGTTAATCTAGCATCTTTGAGAAACCCGGAAACCAAAGTCAAAAGAGAAATATGTTCGTGGAAGGTCTCGCCTGTGACCAGCAAGTCGTCTAAGTAAACAAATATCCGATGATGCAGTTCGTGGGGTATCACCCGGTGCATTAGTCTGCACATTGTTTGTGGTGAATTGCACAAACCGAATGGCATAACCGTGAATTGATACAACGGTCGGCCCGGCACCGAAAACGCCGTCTTATCCCGCGACTGCTCATCGAGAGGAATCTGCCAGAAAGCGTCTCTCAAATCCAGACTCGAAATGAATCTGGTATTAGTAAGACGCCCCAGCAGACCATCGATGAGTGGAAGGGGATAAGCGTCCTTAACCGTAACTTCGTTCACCTTCCGTGCATCAAGACATAGTCGTACTTTGCCATTCGGCTTGCGCACGCGAGTGACGGGTGAACTCCACGAACTGCAACTCTCTTCAATAACGCCCAAAGACAACATGCGGTCAAGCTCGCTGTAAATTTCAGCTTGAACTACAGGTGAAACCGCATAGTGGCGCTGTTTTACTGGTTTAGAGTTTCCGACATCTATACTGTGTGTAACCAAATGCGTACGACCAAGTCCCAAAACAGCTGACGATGGAAATTTCCGAATGACGTCCTTCAGAATGGCTTGTTGTTCTTCGGACAGAATATGTTTTGGTACGTCTATTGGAGTTTCAGCAGTCAGTTCAGATAGCTGTTGATCAGGACCTAACAAGGTTTTACCGTTAGAACTAGCCGATTCTGCAGTTGTGGAGGTGGTTGATGGAGAAATTGTAATCGTAAGATTGAATGCTTGAAAGAAATCCATTCCTAAATATAATTCTTGCGTCAAATTAGGTGAAATGTAAAAGGTGATTAGTTTGGTTCTTCCCGCAAAGTAGATAGGGGTCTTAATATACCCAAGTACAGACTCTTTTTGACCATTTGCTGTCTTTATCGAGGAAGGAAATAAGTGAAAGTTGACTGAGCGATGATTTAAATAATATTCGGAACCTTTTCCTAATAAAGATACATTTGCACCACTATCTAATAGGCCAACGTATGTCTTCCCTAAAATGTCTAATTGCGCATAAGGCCGAGAATCGCCCGGGGTGGCGATTAACGATGCTGTAATACTTTTTTTAGATATTTTGCGTTGTCTCCAGTATTCTTTATTACGGTTTGATTTGCGAGTACAAGAATTCGAAGAGTTACTAACACCTATCCTCGAAGTTGACATATTGGGAAACGTGGATGCAATATTTACTGTTGGCGTTGGAGTAACTCGGGGTCGGTATTGGAGGCTGCTTCGACCTGATTGTAGTTGCTCTGGGGGTCTGATACCTTGGAGGATCGGGCCCCCACTCTCCAGTTTTCCGAAGGCGGATTACAATTGAAGCACTGTTCTCGTCGATATCCCTGCTTATTACAACCCGTACACCTAATTGTCCGATCTGGTTGACGATTTCCTCTAAAATCGTTATTGAAATGATGATTAGGTACGGAATTAGCATTTACACCATAGTTGGAGTTAGCCATCGGTCTTGAAAAATTACCCTCCCCTCTATTACGAGTCAAAAGAGTGTAATTTGTAGACATTTGTCGAGATTCGCAGGGGATATTGTGGGACGTGGAAGGTAACATGGAAGGATCATAATTGTAACTTGGTCCCCAATCCTGGTTATCTATATCGGCTGAATTTACAAACTTCCGTGATTGACACATCAATTCTGGTATAAACCCTGTCCGACTCCACGTATCTTCGTATGCCATACATTTCCTGACAAGTTCATCGACACTATCAATTTTAACATCTGCAAGCTTATCCTGTAGCCCTGCCCGCATGTTCCGTCGAATAATCCGAAGAATTTCCTGCTCACTGAGTGATGTCTCCAGTTGGAGGGTCATGGATATCTGATCTTGATAAAAGTCATAAAAAGCTTCACGAAATTTTTGTTTTCTATTTTCCATGCGGGCTCGTATATCATCATCCGTTCGGGGTCCCTGAAAGCATTTCTTTAGCTCCGACTTTAGTTGTTCCCATGATGGATTAGGGTTCCGTTCGATGAAAGTCCAGTACCATTCACTAACATTCCCTTTTAGTATGTAATGAAGATCCGTAACTAATCTTTGCGAAGTAACATTTTCAGATTTTGCTAAATGTTCTACTCTAGTTAAGAAACGTTTAACATGGATGCCACCAGGAGTACCGTCATAAGTGATATTCCATTTCGACAGAATTTTGTGGGATGATCTTCCAAAATATCTAGAGTCAGGTATTTCTAAAAGAGGCGGAAAACGTTCTAAATTCAAATTAGCTTTCCCAGGATTAATTGTATGGGTCACTACATGATCGTTTGGTTGAGACTGATCCCTAGGTCTATTTGGTGTTTGACTGCCTATTGAGGTACTCGTGTCATTGGCAGGACTAAGCTGTGGTGCCCGTCTCTCACCAAGGTCAGGCCGATTCGCAGATTCACTGGTGGAAGAATCGTCGGATCCGTTAAGATCTTCAACTTCTTTAAGTTTTATTTGATCAAGTTCATTAAGGCTTTCATTCATTTCTGTGGACGGTTTGTCTACATTGGCCAGAACAAATGTGATTAATTGCTCAACCTTTTCAATGATTTCATTAACCGGATCCCGTACTGTTTTCGAGTATTTTAAACGTAGCAAACGTCCTTGCACATGAAGTAGACGAGAATGGAGTCTGCCTATTATTTTAGGGTCATTTACCTTAACCGCGTCCTGCAAGTCCGAATACAAAAACTGCAGTTTCCACGATATTTTCTCGATTTCGATTCTAGGATTTTTGCGAGCTGATTTGTGTGGACGATTTGGAATCAACACTGCATGACGCCTTTCTAAATCTAGTCTTTCTTTCAGCAAGTCTAATTTGGCACCAACGTTTGGTGCTTGGATATCACGAACGGCGCATTCTAGCTCAAATTCATCCAATTCCAGATGATCAAGATCCATGGCTATGGTTACGAGATACTCAAAAACAACTAAATATGCTATAAATAAGTAAAACTCTAATTCGAAACAGTTTTTACAAATACTATAGTACTTGTAGGATAAACAAATTCAAATATAACTGTTTACTACACTTTTTCACATTTTTTTTTCCAATTTAAATTCAAATAATAGTTTCTTAACTAATTTGGCTTGGAACTATTTAATCCCCAAACCCACTACTAGCTGAACACACCTTGGAGAATGATACCCTTATAACCGACTACAACAATATTAATGCATGTATGTGTAAAAGAAATTTACTTGACTTGATTAACCATAAACAAGCCTAACAAATGTGGATGTTTTTATGTTTGAGTTGCAAAAAAAAATTCAAATATATATGATTAGTATGCCTAATAACGAGGATGAAGTTGGTAAACGTGAGCAGGAGTCTTTCACATTCGCGGTGAATTATTTAATTATTTTTCTTAAGTTATTCCGACCTTTGAAAAAAAAACAAAAAAAAAACAAAAAAAAATTGAACAGAAGGGGAATCTGTCGACTACATATTAAACATCTACAATATAGTCTATCGGAGTAAATATGAAATATGACAGATTAGGAAAAAAAAATATTCTTACATAAATTGACAAATGCGTCTACAAAACTATTGGAAGCATTTGTGAATGTAAGAGGCACAAACCAATCATGCTTTATACTGACAATGAACTCAATACAAGTAATGGAAATCTTTGTGAAAGCAGGAATTGGTTTAGCCAGCTGTCCTGATGAAACCACAAGGCAAGCACTACAATCTACATTGACATATCCAATGGAAGCTGTGCGATTGTGATTCCATCGGAACTTGAAGATGAGAAAAAAAAATGTAGAGAGAATAATAACATATGAATTCGTATACCTTGAACAGGTGAATCTACAGCCTCAATAAAGCTGGATGCAGCTGAGTATACGGAGAAATTTAAAAAAGAAATTAACCCATGGAAAAGCAAACTGTATAATCATTAAAATTATTGAGGGAAAAAAAAATCAAATTTAATTAGAAAATTACTTTACGATAAACAAAAAAAAATTAATTAGCCGTAATAGCAAAACTTGGGCGCCATCTGTAACGAATGTGTGGTGGCATGAATGGGTCACGAGAAAATCTCGGTTCCAAAAGTTTTTTTTTTTATTTATTTTACTTACTTGAATGCCATCCGTTACTGAAAATTTATTCACCTATACAGAGCTTCGGTGTGGTCGTAGTAAGCCGGCTAGAGCTCAGGATGGGGTGGGGTTTTCCGAAGGTTTATAGGAGCATTGCTAGACCACAATAAGGATTAGGGTAACAATAAGTCCAGGAGGGAACAACAAGGTAGGAACAACTTACCGCCGAAGGTAGCGATCACGCTCACCAACCTCATCCTCAAAATATCTCGTTTACGATCTCATACCTGAAAAAGCGACAATTTTATCGAATTCGAACGAACTTAGCGAAAGCCATAAAAATAGAAAAATTCAGTATAATAAACAAAACGAACTCCTCATTTATTGGATCTTTAAATAACTAATTATTCCGTAACCGTTAAAAATAAAGTGAGAAAGAAAAATAGGTACATTAAAAATTTGAAGATGACTTCCTTAACTAATTATGATCCTGACTTCATTTACTATAGCAATAATTATTTATTAAATCGCAAGGAAATTAATTTAGATAATTTCAGTAATTGAAATGAACAAATCACAAACAAAAAAAAAAATGTAATAATTAATTATTCCTAAATATTGAAATGAATAATCGCAACTTAACTTAAATTAAAATAAAAAAGGTCATATAATATAATATAATATAATAAAGTCTTAAATATAGTGAAAGAAATATAATATATAGAATATAATATATAAAAAAAAATTCTTATCTTAATAAGATGGTCGTGGCCATCGATCCATCTATTTTAGTATTTTGTTAAAATGTTCTAGATTAAGGTGCACCATTTTAAGAAAATTGCAGTTATCACTCACTGTCTTTAAACTAGGGAACCTTTTGGCACTAATTAAAATCGTATTTTATTTTTTTTTTTTTTTTTTTTAAATAGTTTTTCACAATTCATTTGTTTTAGTTTTTGTTTTAATTTAATAATTTATTTTTTTTTTATTTTTTTATTTAATGTTTTTAGATATATTTTTTTCTAGATACACAGTCACTAGCACTGACATATTGCTTTTTTACACCACTCTCACAGTTACTATAATTTTAATTACATATTCTTAATCAGTTTTATCTCGATCATTACTTCTTGTTGTTTATTTTCTTTTTGATTTAATTTATAAATTTTAACTACTACACATTATAAGTTCGTAGCACATTGGGTAGAGCGTCCTTGTCACTTCTCTACCAAATCTTATGTTAGGATATTTTAGGCACTAAGATTGGTGTTTTTTTTTTTTGTTTTATTATTTTGAGTTTTATATATTTTTTCACTTTAACTTCCAAACATCTTACTGTTTAACTTTAGTAATCTAATTTTTAAAAACTATCATTTTAATATCTACAAAAAAAAATATACATATATACCAATTTTTCTTCTCAAAACTAACTGACACCATAAAATTACCGGTCGCAGTTCACGTTATATCATTCGATAATCTTTTTCTATTTTTAATTGTTTCTTTTCCTTTTTTTTTTTTTTTTCCCCGTTCATTTGAACATGAACTCACAACAGATTTAATTTCAAAGTTTCTTTATTTATTTTTTTTATTATTATTTTTTTTTTTTTCACAATATTGTATTGTGCAAAAAAAAACCTTTTCACTAACAAACCACGGACATTCAAACTTTTTATCTCTGATTTAAGAAAAAACAACTTTTGAAGACTTTATCCAGTAATCAGCTCACTGACTGATTTTATACTAACTAACTTCCAAAATTTTGTTTTATTTTTCTGCCCAGCAACAACCAAAAAAAAAAATCTCTTTTATAGGCACCGCTATCTAACAAAAAAAAATGTTAAACGGAACAATCTAATAATTTCTCCTGATTGAAACCAGTTTTTCCCGTGAATTTTAAGGTTTCGCAAGTGTGTGTGTTCACCCAGTAAAAGGTCAGGGGAGTTAAACATTTGGACGTTGTAGCGATGTTCAACGTTACACTATCGGAGAAAATACCACCATTCGTTACAACAACAAGAGTAACAAGAGGAACAACCAATGCACATAGGTTTACGGTGAAGCTCCCGAAACCTCGAACTGAAGAAATTAAGCGCGAATTTGTATATCGAACATCAAAAAAGTGGAATTCGCTAATACACTTCAAATTTCCGGAGGAATACAAAATGAATAAATTTAAGGTAGCTATTAATCTTTACTTGAAGGATCGCGCATTGGGTGCAGAAGCTCTGACAGTTACAAGGAGCTAGGACCGTTAATAAGTCCGCTCTGCACCCAATTAAAATATGTATATAAAAAAAAAAAAAAAAAAAAATGTGATTTGAGATTTCTCAAATTTTGTTAGATTTTTTCAAAATTTTCAGATTTTTAAATTTTCTGCAATTTTTAGATTTCCTTCTAGGTATTTTTAAATTTCCTCAACTTTTTAAAATTTTTCTTTGATTTTTTAAATTTTCTAGAATTCTTAGATTTCTAACAAAATTTCTTAGAGTTCTTAAACTTTCTATTTGTATTTCCTCGTATTTTTAGATTCCCTGAATTTCTAAGATTTTTCCTCTGGATTTTATTAATTTCCTAGATTTTTCAGAAATTTAGGGTAACGTAGGTTTTATATGTTTTATGTAATTTTATTTAGATTTATCAGAATTTTTATATTTCTTAAATTTTTTAAGTTTCCTGGAATTCTTAGATTTTTATCAAAAAATTTTTTATAGATTTCTTAAGTTTTTAAAACTTTGTGATTTTTGAAAATTTCTTTGATGTTTTTAGATCCTCTACTTTTGTTAGATCTCTTAAATTTCTTAGAATTCTTATCTTAAATTTCCTAAATTTTTTAGAACTGTTACATTTCTTAGATAAATTTCCTCGATTTTTTACATTCCCAAAATTTGTAAGATTTCACAGATTTCTTAAATTTTTTAGATTTCTTCGATTTCTTAAATGTGTTAGATTTTGGAAAGTTTTTAGATAACGTAGAATTTTTTAAGTTTCCTGGAATTGCTTGAGTCCTTCATAATCCACAATTCAAAATATATTTTTCAATATAAATTCGGTTGAATTGGAATTTATATTGGAAAATACATTTCAAATGGTGTTGGAAAACCAACACATTTTCTTAAATTTTGTTCATTTTCCTAGATTCCCCAAATTTGTTAAATGTCGTAGATTCTTTAGGTTTCATACAACTTTTTGATTCATTAAATTTCTTAGATTTCTGAAGTTTTTTATATTTCCCATAATTCTTAGATTTCTCAGATTTTTCAGATCCTTAAATTTTTTACAACTTATCCTTAAATTTTTTACAAGATTCCTTAAATTTCTTAGAAATTTCCGAATATTTGGATTTCTTAGATTTTTAAAATTTCTTGGAATTCTTAGATTACTAAGAATTTCCAAATTTCTTAGATTTTTAGTTTTCTTAGTTTAAATAAATTTCCTAAAACTGTCAGATATTTTAGATTTTCAAAATTTCGTTTATTTCTTAGATTTCTTGAATGTAGATTTCTTAGATTTTTGGAAAAGATTAAAATTTAGAATTCCTGGAAATGTAAAATTTTTTAGATTTTTTGAATTTCCGTTAATTATTAGATTACTTAAATTTTTTAATTTTTTCGGAAATTTTGAATTTCTTACAATTTTTCTATTTTTTAGAATTCGTAGGTTTCTATGTCACATTTCTTAGATTTCTTAAATTACCTCCATTGTTTTAAATTGTCTAAATTTCTCACATTAATTTCTTTTGAGTTTTTAAGGTTTTTAGATTTTTTCAATTTCCAGTAATTCTTAGATTTTTTAGATTTATCAATAAATTTGGGATTACCTGAGTTTTTTATATTTCCTGTAATATATAGATTTGCCAGATTACTTAAATTTTTTAGAACTGTCAAATTTCTTAGATATTTTATACCATATTTCCTCGATTGTTGGGATCCCTATATTTGTTAGATTTTACAGAGATCCTAAATTTCATAAATTTTTTGTTCTAAATATTTTTAAATTTCCTAGAACCATCAGAATTTTTTAAATTTTTTAAAAATTTGTAAATTTCTTGGTTTTGTAAGTATTTTAGATTTCCTAAATTTCTATACTGGAAATTCTGGAAGAATTTAATATTTTAAAATCTTTGATAGAAAATTTTAATGTTAATTGATTCTTGTTCTAAAAATGTTGAATTCTGATATTATTTGGAAAATTCTTGAATATCTTATATTAAAAACGTAACAATAATTGCAAAAATTGTTTTATTTTTAAAATTTAACCGACAAATGGTTTTGATAGATTTTAAACATTTATGATAAAACAATTTTTAACGTGAAAAAATTAGATTCAACTATTATTTTATCGTCCCAACCTAGACACTTCTTGTCATGATTAGATAAGATACAATTTTTAATCTCTTGCTGTGCCCCATCTAGAGATCTTATTGGAGAGATAGTATGCAAGACATCTTAAATTTCAAGTTTAGTTTTAACTCGTTTTGTATGTAGGTAAATAAAATTTTTCAGATGGATAGAATAACATTTCTATTTACAAAAAACTTATTCCAGCTTTATTTGGCTAACAATTTATTCCTTAACATTTTGGTAAAATTGGCCCATACCATGGGCCAATTTTACCAAAATGTTAAGGAATAAATTGTCTAGATCTGTTATTATTCTAATATATTACAAAAATACAACTGTTCAGGACATGTAAACCATAGAACTATTATTATTCACAATAACATCCTCCGTCAAATTTAAGCACATTTAAAAGCATTTCACTCCATATCAATCGTATTAAGTGATTTATTATCAAATCAACAACTAATTTCATGTGATTTGTATATACACATTTAAAAGAAAACCCACCAACAAAATACCACAAAAAATCTGTCAAAACATTTTTATTTTTGGGCATTTCAATTTATCAATTTTTTTTTCTGTTTTGTAATCATTTTGAAAAAAAAAAAAATTGGATGCTTGTCTATATTATTGTCTTGCTTACATTTAGAATTGTGTCTAGTTTAAATTCCTGGTATTATCTCTGTTGTCCTAATCTAATTGTTCAACCAGAGCACGCTTCTAATAACATAAAATTTTATATTTCTTTTGTAATTCTAATGAATTTCATTTGCTGCCATTGTACGGTGGTTTGAATTTTTCATTTATATTTATATTTCGGTTTGCCGGGCGTATTTATACCACCACCGCATCACCATCCTCCTCCATACCAATCCAGACACATTTTTGTGTGCTAAAATTTATTTAATGATTTTCTGATAGCCGAGTCCATATTATATACATATCTCACTTGGTATACAACAATATCAACGTTATTATTTTAGAATTAATAAATAATAGCTTGAACATTATATTGTTGAGCTGAAATGAATTTAATTGTTTGATGTATAACAGATGAAAATAAAGTTCGACCATTCGTCGAATCGATTTATTCATACGGAGATAAAACTTTTATTTTATTTTATTATTGTTCAAATATACAAAAGGATATTGTGTTGCCTCTTAATATGATAATTAATTTTGCCCAGCTTTCCTATTGTTTGAATTCGATGTATATCACATCTCGTCTAAATTCTAAGTATGTGTACGACGGCTATTGTATATACCCTAAATCTAAAACAAAACACAATCCTCACAGGCGCAACACTCACAGGCATAATTTTTATAAATAAGTCCATTATAAAAATATAAAATGATTTTCCTTTGCAGAAAAATCCTCGAGCAATTTTTTCTTGTCGATTCCTAAAACCTGAAAAAAGGATGATATACGAATATATAAACCGGAAAATTATTGATTTTCTATCTTTTTATTTGTCAATAGTTTATTGGAAAATTAAGTAATTGACTTATTGAGTTGTTTAAGTATGTATGTACGAGTATGTATAAAAGGAAAAAGGATTGTATTGGAACTTAATGTTAAATATATGTACTTAGGGAAAAGGAGGAGATGATTTTTTCCGGAAATTTATTTGAATAATATTTATACATACATGTGCATATCGAATATTTTTTGCCGCCTGGAAAGAAAATTTTTACATGCAATAATTTGCGATGGTAGCGACGATATGTTTTATACGGTATACAGGGGATTGTGTATATTTTAGAACGAATGACATTTTTTATCCATGTTCCAGGAAATTTGCTAGACCCGAACGATATTTGTTCTGTTTAGCAGATTAATCGGTTGGAATAATTTTATTGGAATAGGTACTACAAATAATTGCTTTGCTACCTATACAATATTTATTGTCAACATTTTGAGAATTTCAACATATTTCGGCTAATAGCCTCTCAAAATATGTAATCGTCAAAATTGGGTAAATCTGTTATTCGCCTTATAACGTAAAGTTTCTGCCATGTGGTGGACAATTTTAAAACTTGTGAACGAAATGTGATGAAACAAATTTTTGTATGCAATATTGAAAGTAAAAGAAGGTGACGAATCCCAGGTTGCAAAAGTTATGATAAAATAAATCAAACGGCCTCCGAAGAAACTATACCTCCAAAATTTACAAAACAGATCTGATTAACACTGATGGCATTCCTTCTACAGCACCTCATTTATCGGATTATTTTGATTACCGGTAAATAAAAATTAAATTTAAGGAAGTACTTTTGATTATTTTTTTATAATTACTCGAAACTTGCGAAATTTTCGCTAGTATCAACTAGTATTGGTGCTTCGAAACATTCAGCTTCAGGGTCTCGAAGATCTTCAAGATTATTTGAGTATAACCTTTGAATGCCTTAACCATGTTTAATGTTACTGATTTCGACAAATAATTTCACAAATTTTGTGGGTTTTCTAGATTTTTGTTAGACTTGGCTAGAATTTTGAAGATTTTTTTAGAATTTTGGCAATGTTTTGGCCAGTATATTTGTAAGAGTCTGAAAGATTTTTCGAAAATTTCGGTATTTCGTCGATTTTCTAGGTTATTCGAAATTAATAATATCCAGGTTTTCAAGATATTTTGAAAGTTCGACATTTATGATTCTATTTCGAAATTATTTTGCAATTTTATCGGTAAACAGTAAAGGTTTTTTCCCGTTACAGAAACTATAAGAAATAAAAAGCGTCTTCCTCAAATATTGGTAAAATCTATTGGGTCAGAATGTTTAAAACGAGACTAGATATTTCGATTTGAACTTCTTGATATTCAGACCAACGGAAGCCGAATTTATTACTAGTTGACCAATTAGCTCTTTCATTCAGATTCAGGCCATTTATTATGGAAAAACTGCTCGCTTATTTCTTTTAGCTTTATAACCGTAAACTAATACTATTTTGAGATTATCCTTGATAGACCTCAATAGTCCTCGCCTTTCGACCAATCTCGAATAAGGTCGAAAAAAGTGTTCAACAAAATTTCCTCTCGGAATGTTCAACGAATTAATGAAATCAATCGCTTGTGAAAATTTTCCCTTTATTAATTTGGTAGACCTGTGTGATTTTCTTGTAGCTAATCCAAGGTTAAGCTGGCCTATTGGGATCAAATTAAAAAAAAATCATTCTGCATTTTTGAAAAAGTGTACTAGAGAAACTACTTAGTCACCGCGTTTTGATTGCCGCGTCCATGGTTTTTTATTAGGTTTTCCTTCCCTGCATAAATTTCGAATAACAGTATTTCTTCCTAAGCATACTGACAGGTCGGAAGACTAGCGACAATATTAAAAAAAAAAATCACCGAACCCTTGATTTCTCGATGGACGAACCACTAAAAATTATTGGGATCGGTACTTATGCCCGTAGTACAAAATACCGAATGGACAAAATCCCGTAGATCACAAAAACACCGTATTTCAAAATCTCGTATTTCAAAATCTCGTATTTCAAAATCCCGTATTTCAAAATACCGTAGTATGAATTTTTTACGAGATTACGGGTTCATCAATTGCATTTGGCACGGCCCTTTTAACGGCCATCTACATAAAATGGGAAGGTCCCTTACGGCCAGTGCAGATTCTGTGACTGCGGTAAGGAGACATCGGAACACCTAATATTCACATGCAATCATCCTAAAAAGATTGAAGTTCCTCAATGCCTACATAATCCAGTGGCCTAACGCCGACCCACCGGATATGCATCAGGTAGCGGGGTTTATCAAGGATACAGACCTACATTTCACGTAGGAATCTAAAGAGATGCACAATAGGCTTCAATGGTCGCAGTGCTCTGGGCAACGAACACCCACCCTAAAAAAAAACACACACACACACACACGCACACACCAAACAGACACACACGCACACACACACACACGTATTATATAATAATTCATCGGCTTAGGCCTAAGCATTCATTGTAAACTGTATTTTGTCATACGGGCAACTGTACCCAACCCAAATTATTCAGTGGAATAGAATTCAGGTATCAAGCCCGACAACCGTACCGACCACCAGATATGTTCCAAATACTACCACCAAGGGTTGTAGTAATAGCCCTTCAAGCTATATTCTGAAGACCATAAAGTTTAATAATTGAAACGTTTAGATTAACCACCGGCGAAAACATTGGTAGATCAACGATTTATAGACGAAACAGCAAACCTTGGAAACTGAACTCGCCATAAATGAGACTGCCTGATACCAGTAGCCTTTTGAATTTTGTAGTCCAGGTAATATTTCCATAAAAGTTTACTTTTTAAGATAATTCCTAAATGTTTAAGTCTTATCGGATTATCGACACCCGATTATATTTCTGTGCTTTAGTAAAAACAACAAAATCTGTTTTTGACGTGTTGGCTAATCCGAAAAAAGGACTAATATGCCGAAATGCCTTGGCATCAGTCTAATTAGAGTTATATGCACCATGTGACAGTAAATACTAAAAGCAAGATTTGCTATAGAAATTTGAAATAAACACATTTGGGAAATGTTGAGAAAGCATATTAGGTTCAGGGATTCTGTCCCCGATACACTAAGCCAACTCAATCAGTATGAATCAACGTCTACCAAACGTAGTTCGAGCTAGAGGCCGAAACCCTCGCTATTACCATTAAACCTGTTACCTGTTGCCAAAATAAATTTCGTTGGTTCATTTGTTTCGACAATTTTTACGACACAATTTAAGATTGAAAATTGCGACTCGTTTTGAAATTTGAAATCCGGAATTTAAGGAAATTTGTACGATTTTACGAAATTTGGGCGATTTTGGTCCTTTAATTGCTTAACAAAAACCAAAAGTCCCAGAGTCAAAGGATTTTTCTCAAATCTTCATAATGCACTTGATTTAAAAATGATCAAATTGCCGGTTGCGTGTGTAGACCTTATAAATGGGATCGGCCATTTAATAATTTTACATCAAGTGCATATTACGAGCATTCGAGAACAGTCATTTGACTTTGGGACTTTTATTTTTTGTTGAACTGATTTATTCAGCGGAATAAATTCCAATAATTCCATTTGATGAATTTACTCGAATAAAATTCGTCTTTGAATTGAATACTAATCTGTTAGGTATTGCTTTACTTATCGTCATTCAGGCGTATTATTTGTTTTACCTCTACTTTTTTGCTACATTTCTCATAGACATCAAATTTTATGTTGTACAATTCGAAAAGTCCATTTAGTAATTTGAAAGGACTGAGATTTTAAACATGGATTCAGTTCTGAATTAAGCAATAAAAATTTAAGATTTGTCTTTCAAAATCTGTCGGTTCAAAAACCAAAGCTGTTTCTTAGGTACGTATACGGAGGAACGCCATTTATTCTATATGTTTTTTTTTTTAAAGAGGGTGGGTTGGTGAGAGGAACCCTGTGCACGTCGACCAGCAAGATCTATTATGCATCCCCGTGTAAGAGTAGAGAAATCAATCTATGTGAAATGTAGGTCCAGGTCCTTGATAAACGCCACAAGGTCATGCACATCCACAGGGTCGGCGTGAGGCCACTGAACAGATTAAGCATTGAGTGTTTTAATTCTTCTTCGGGCGATCGCACTGCACTCGAACAGCAAGTGTTCGGATGTTTCTCTTCCCAGATTACAGAACCTGCAGTTCTCTGATGGGGTTTTCCCCGTTTTGAATAAATGGTAGTTAAAGGGATCATGTCCTGTCAAGTACCATATGAGGGATTTCAGAGATAATCGATCCATTCTGATTATATCCTGTAAATGTGTAATCTTGTAATTTAGGAGCTTCTTTGTTTGTCTCATTTCCCGAGATGACTCCAAGAGTGAAGCAGAACATCTCTGCTCCCAGAAGAGGACTCTCCTCACTACACGGCCTTTGGAATAGGCAACGCTAGGCTCGAGGCCGTAGAAGATGCCACCCGCACCCTCTTTTGCATAGGTGTCTGCGGCCTCATTTCCAGGTATATTAGAGTGGCCGGAGGACCACAAGAGGGTAACCTTATTGTCCCTACCCAGCCTTCTAAGGTTGCTGTAGCAGCTCCATGTCAGTTTAGAGCTGAACATCGGAGCTGCCAGGGCTAATAAAACAGACTGGCTATCCGAGATTATATAGATCTCCGTTCTTATATACTTCTTTTTGAGGCACTGAAGCACGCTAGCCTCGATGGCCACCGTTTCTGCCTGGAAAACCGTAGGGGTCTTTCCCAACGGTATACAGAGCCTGAGCCCCACACCCCCGCACCCGTCGCCTCGTTTGTTTTTGACCTATCTGAATACCACACCGATGCGTGCTGTGGTAAGGAGAAAATGATGTTCCCCACCATGTCCCTTTCGGGTATCCGGATCGTGAAGTTCCTCCGGCAGTCAATAGTCTTTACCATCATATCTGATAGCTGGGCAATGTCGTCTGCCAAGTTTAGTTTATCCAGGATGCCATTGTGTCCCGAACTATTCAGTCTAACCTGATTTATTACCTTCAGTTTTATGGCTCTCAAACCTGCGACACTTTTGACATGTATGTGGAGTGGTGAGAGTCCCAGCAGTCTTTCAAGGGCAGCAGTAGGGCAGGTCCTAATTGCTCCCGTTGCGCCCAAACATATTAATCTTTGAATTTTGTCCAAAGCTGAACGAGCATTTATTTGCTCTGTCAGATATCATTGGTCTTACGATGGTTTGGTAAAGCCAGATTATCATTTGTGGGTTTAGGTCCCATGATTTACCAAACATACGTTGGGACCCAAAGTATGCTTTGTTTGCCTTATTTGCGACGTATTCCAGTGGGGGTTCCAGGTTAATTTTTGGTCAAAAATGATCCCTAGATATTTAACCTCAGACGTCATCTTGAGTATTTCCCCGTTCATAGTTATTGGAGGAAAGGAAATACTCCTCTGATTTGTAAAGAGAGTACATGTTATTTTTTTGGGATTGACGCTAAGGTCCACTTTAACACATCACTCGTTTAGCAATCTTAGAGCATATTGCATACACTCAGCTATTGTGCTTTCAAATTTGCCCCTGACCATCAGCACCAGATCATCAGCATAGGCAATGATTGATATTCGAGAGTTCCTCAAAATAGCGAGCAAATGGTCCATTACCAAGAGTCAAAGTAACGGTGACAGTACTCCACCCTGAGGGCAGTCCTTGGTAGGTGCAATTGAGATGCTTGCTTCGCCAATCGAGGCTTTAATTCTCAGCTTGTTCCCGAATCACCTCGAAATTAGTATTATCGAAGGCACCCTGGATGTCAATGAAGGAGCATAATAGTGCCTTCTTGTTGCGAAGTGTATCCTCGATTTCCGATGTTAATTCATGCAGGGCTGTCTCCGTAGATTTGCCCACCTGATAAGCATGTTGGCTAGGATTTAGAGGACATCTTTGGATTGTATTGAGTCTGATATATAGAGGCCCAATATTTGTTCCATGCTTTTAAGTTTAAATTATGTAAGGCTAATAGGTCCCATTTAAATGATGTAAGGCTAATAGGTCCCATATTCCCATTTTTTGGTATGAATATGACTCTTACCTCCCTCCAGCATCTGGGGATGTATTCCAGACTAAAGCTGACTCTATATAATTTGATTAGGTGGGGCGCCAGTACATCCAGGTCTCGTTGAAGAAAAATAGGATAGATTCCATCCCCTCCTGGAGACTTAAAGGGGCCAAATGAATTGATAGCCCAGCGCAACTCTCTAAGGGTGAAGATTTCCATCGCTCGCTTGTAGGTCCCACTTGGGACTAGATACAGACGCACCACGCTCATATCAAGGTCGTCCCGACCCGCAATGATTGTGCACTCCGGAAAGTGTCCCTTCACTAGACATTCAAGAGTCTCTTCCCTTGATGTGGCTAAGGTCCTGTCCAGCCTTCTTACTGAGCCCAGAGGGTTGTTATGATCTAATGCGAAGGCTTTTTGGAGTCGGCAAGCTATCGGAATCTCGTCTATCTTCCCGCAAAAAGTTCTCCAGCTCTCTCTTTTGCTCTTCCTCAGAGTCTCATTATACTGGTTGAGGGCAGTTCGATACGCTGCCCAGTCATCTATTAGTTTTGCTCTGTTAAAGAGCTAACGCACTGTTTTTCTTTTAGTCGCCAGGGCGGAGGTCCACCAAGGAACATCCCTAGTTCCTCTAACACGCACCTCAGGGGAACTTGAGTGATAGGCATCAATTATTGCCCTGGTGAGATTATCAGCAACTCTATCAAGCTCTGCAACGGAGCCGATAGAGTTCTGTAAACCCCCTACATTGTCTTGTAGTTTATTGGTAAAGACAGCCCAGTCCGTACCTTTAGGTATTCTTACCGTAGCTTCTGTTATTTGGGGGGTTCTAATATCAAATCTTATATACCTATGATCCGACAAAGATGCTTACCCCGATACATGCCAGTTCCGAACTGTGCTGGAGGTACCCATGTCAGACATAGTAAGGTCCAGCACTTCCTTTCTAATGGCATTCACAAAGGTCGGCTCGTTCACTTTATTATTTATAACAATATTATTTGATGAACAGTATTCAAAAAGTTGTTCACCTCTTGTATTGGTGTTGGTGCTACCCCAGACTGTGTGGTGTGAATTAGCATCACAAACAATGATGAACTTCTGCCCATGAGCTGTACAGTAATTGATAAAGCTCTGTACTTCTTCCGGAGGTGGGTCGTTACATAGACATATTAATTGTGACCATGCCTTCTCTGGATAGAGGTATCTCTAATGAGACTGCAGTTATGTCTCTGGAAATAAATTGGTTAATTGAGAAGGTATTGTACGACGAACGACAGAGAATCGCTGTTCTCGTCCTTTCTACTTCTGTGTTGTAAATTATGAAGCGACATGGCTAAATAAGAAATCTAAGAAATTTTTGCTAGAAACCTAAGAAATCGAATTCCGAAAAATATGAATACCAACAAATTTAACAAATTGTTAAAATTTAAGGAATCGGATAAATCTAATAATTCAAAAAAATTTAGAAATGTAGAAAATTTAAAAAATTTATAAATTCTGACAGTTTTCAAAAATTTAAGAAACCTAAAAAATCTAAGAATTCCAGGAAATTTTAAATCTACGGAATCTAAAAATTCTTAGAAATCTCCAAAATGTGTGATTCCGGGAAATCTAAAAATTCTGAAAATTTTAATTTAATTTAAGAATTCCACCCAATTTAAAAATCTAGGCATTCTAAAAATTTTGTGAAATTCTATGTACATGAGATTATTCAATATTCTTCCGATTATTGTAATTTATTCGCGACACGGGTTCAAGATTTTTTTAAATTTTGCGATATAACCTTCCGGCATTATAAGGTCCCGGCCCATAGATGAGTAGTACCAATTTTTTTTTTTGTGGTAGTTACAAAACTTATTTAAACTGGTTTTGCTTTTCATAATAAATTTCGAGAGAATCGACTACATGCGTCTAGTGGCCTGTTTGAAAATTTTGGAAGAATGCCATCTATATATTGATAGCAGAACTACAGAACACCAGATTTTTTTTTTATTGTGAATTAACTTGGATATTGGATGAGGGAATTTCTTGAAAAAATGTACATAAGCCGAGCGATTTGTTTTGGGTGGTTGTGAACAAAAAAAAAATAGATATGTGGAATGAGAGAGATAAAACAGGAAAACTGTCAGTGATTTTTAAAGCAATTTTTTTTTTGTGAAGCAAGCGGTTAAAATGAACAATTTTCTTTGATTTATTAATGAGAGACACACAAGAACAAGAAGTCACAGTTTTGGTTGTGTTAAATTTGACGAACATTATTCAAAGTTTGTGATACATCTTCAGAATTTATTTTTTTTAACTTTCCTAAGTTTTTTTTAGTTAGATTGTGTTGAGTTGGTTTGAGAAGGTTGTACGATCCCCGGGGCATGTCACCCATCGAAAATCGGCCATCAACGATCTGTTTGACAAGAATTGAAGCAAATTAAGTTTGCTGTCCCAAAAATATGTTTAGATCATAGAACCTATAAACCACCCTTTTCATATATCGCATCCTATGTCGACATTCAAATTAATATTTTGTCATCAAATTTGATGCGACTCATATTATTTTACCTCCACTCTCTGCGTCTGTGTGTGGTTTCATTAAATTTTTGCCTGTTTTCCCGAATAAAAAAAAAACTCATCTACTTAATAATGACTTTCTCAAACATACTCAATAATACATTTCCCTTTCGAAATAATTTTAAAATATTTAATTTCAAAATGTACGTACAAAAAATCGCAATTAAACCATTAAAAATTTATTAAATATGGAGGATTTTTTTTTGCATACACATATACGAGAGCTTTCGTATATCCGATTGTGTCGATATGAAAAACCATCGAAAGTTAAATTGTTATACTTTTTTATAATTAACAAAAAAAAAAAAAAATTATAAACGGAAGTGAAAATATCGATTGTATGTATGCGTAAAAATATCCCCATTTCACATCATACCTACAACATAAAATATTCAGGAAAAAAATACAAAACCCAATAACAACGACACCGCTGGAGTCATAAGTTAATATTCCCGTTGCCTTATGTTGTTTTCTTCACTTGGCAAATCTTAAATTTATTGACGTACGTCTTCTCACAACAATAATAAATAAATAAATAACGTTAATGTTATTCGAATTCTGTCATGAACAACAACAACAACAACAACAAAATACTTAAAGTAGGCCAAAGATATTTAAATATAAGAAAATACAGATGCGCCCTCCTATTTGCATAATCGCCCCCGTGTTTGTTTATTATTATTATTTTGATATAAGTTTGTCTCTTTCCTTTTTAATTTTTTTTTGTTGCCAACTTAATGTTAAACACTCGTCCGTCGTACTCGTAAGAAATCAAAATATCAACAAATTTTGAAAGACAACAAAAAAATTTTTCAATGAAATAGAAAAACAAAATAAAAGTTTAATACACGAATTTTATGCTTTCCATAATTTTATTAATAAATTTATTTCGTGAATATTTATATAAATAAGAGGAAAATGAATTCTTTTGAAAACAAAAAAACAAAAAACACAAAATTTTCATTATAAAACTAAATAAATATTTGATTCAAGTCCATTTTTACTTGAAGCTTTTTTTTCTTGAGCTTCCTTTTTTGTGTGTGTGTGTGTTGTGTAAGGTTGGTTTTTTTTTTTTTTTTGCTTCATTTTATTTAATGAAAACGATTTATTGAGATTTTTTTGTAATATTCTTAGCGGGTGATAACACCAAAAAAAATAAAAATGAGATTTGGTGACACTTTAATGATTTGAAAATTGGTTTTTATTGTGCACAAAATATATGAAAGTGAAACGAAAAAAATGGCATGCGAAAGAGAGATGAAGAATTGAAAAAGATTTACATGAAAATTTATTTAAATTGAAATGACATTGGTGTCTCGAATCTCAATGATGAAAATGTAATGTACAACAAAGAATGAAACAAAAAAAAAATGTAAATCGTTTTCTTGATATTAGGGATTAAGTATAATCTTATGTAAGAGTGTGGGTTGGGGAGCGAAAATGGTGTGTAGGAGCAAGAAAAATGAACTCATAAAATTTACTTTTGCGTTTTTTTTTTTTTTTAATATCGAGATTGTTGATATAATTCGTTATAATTTTATTGCTTTAAGAGGTGGTAACTTAATTTATATTCATTGAAATTCATTATAAAAAGGAATGTTAGCCTTGTTATCAAATCCGTTTGGTGTAAGACAAAAACAAATCACGGTGTTAAAATTTACGGTCACTTACAGTAGATTAAAAATCTTTCCCACTCCGCCAAGAACTTTTTTTTCCATATTTAATAAGAAAAAAACGCGGCACGCTCCCAAAAAAATTGTAAACAGTTATAAACATGTTTGCAAAATAATTTGTCGTTTGCAACAAAGTAACACTGTATTCCGTTACCCGCATTCCGCCCGATCATCACTTTGTTTAAAGAGCATTGAACGTGCAGAAAGTGTTTACAATCATAGATAAGTGTAGGCTTAGTCAAAGGATTTTCGAAATTCCTCTTGAAAATACTGTGCAGTATATTTACCCACGAACCCAACGACCTTTAACCATGCGAAGGACAGTAGATTGCAAAACCTATACAGTCCTCAAATTCATCAGTATGAAAAAACAAGTGACTTAGATAATTTCTTAAGAAAATCTTGTAATTTCCACAGGTTTCTCGAAGGGCGAACAACTGAACCAAAATTTGTTATGTGGAGTTCAAGCAACAGTCTATCATTAACTGTATCAATTTCGGGTATAAATGAAATGTAGTTATTTAAACTTTTCCCAAAAAGATAGATCTAAGAAATTTTGGAAATTTGTAAAAGAAATCTAACAATTCCAGGAAATATAAAATAAAAAGACTGCATGAAATGTGTTCCACATCTCAATGCAACTCAAGCAAAATGCAGCAGAACATGTTGATATTAGAATGAAAGGGTGCCACTGCGGTAAAAACTAAATGGGTTCCATAGTTAAGTCTAAAAATTGATGTTTTTAATTTAACCGCTGTCCACCATCACAAAATTCTAAAAAATGTAAGAAATTGAAGAATTTCAACCAATTTAAAATTATACGAAATTTAAAAATTTTTTAAATTGAAGAAATCTAGAAAAAAAAATTGAATTTAAGAAATCGGATCTAACAAATTCAGACAAACTAATAAGTCCAGGAAATTTAAATAATCTATTAATTTTGACTAAAATTCTGAGAAATTTAAGAAACATACAAAATTTGAGTTATCTAGGAAATTAAAGAATTCCAGGAAACTTACTTCTAGAAAATACAAGAAATTTAAGTAATATAGAATTTGAAGAAATTTTAAATATTTAAAAATCTAACAAATTACTATTGTAAAAAATTTAGGAAATTTGAGATAAGAAATCTTAAAAATTACAGGAAATATGAAAAAACCAAGTAATCCCACATTTTTGAAAAATCTAAAAAATTCAAGAAACACAGAGTTACTGAAATTTTAAAAATTCTAGAACAATATGAAGTGTAAGAAATCTGAAAAATTTATTAAAGGAAATTTTAAAAAATCACAAAGCTCAAAAAAGTTTGAGAAATCTAAGAAATTTGTGATAGAAATTTGAAAATTTCGGGAAATTTAGAAAATCTAATAAATCGAACAAATTTAGTGAATTTAAAATTCGAGGACATTTAAAATATCTAACAATTTAAAATTTTATAGTAATCCCAAATTTTTTAAATATCGATGAATTCTAAAAAAATCCCAGAGTTATTGAAAATTTATCAAAATGTAAGAAATTTAAGATATTTAATAAAACTAGGGAAATTTTCGAGGAAAATTAAAAACAACACAAAGTTCTAAAACAATTAAAAAAATTCTGAAAGAAATCTAAAAATTCCAGAAAATCTAAAAGATTAATGAAATATAAAAATTCTGAGAAGTCTAAGAAATTTGTGTTAGAAATCTAACAATTCCAGGAAACTTAAAAAACCTAAGAAATTTAAAAAATTATTAGAATCTACGAAATTTAGGAATTCTGAGAAACTTAAAAAATTTAAAAATTGTAAAAATCGAAGAAATCTAGAAAAAAATTTAAATTTAAATTTTTTTGGAATTTTGACTACTGTTCTAAGAAATTCAAGAATATATCAAAAATAAGAAATATAAGTAAGATATTTGAGAAACCCAGGCAATCTAATAAAAATTCAAAATATGGAAAATATCTAACAGTTGTAATAAACTGAAGATATTTAAGATATGAAACCGAAGAATTACAGGGAACATTAAAAACCTAGGTAATCCCAAATTTCTGAAAAATCTATGAAATTTAAAAACTCTAAGGGTTTTTAGAAATTTTAAAAATCTAAGAAATGTAAGATACATATTTAAATAAATTAGGAAATCGAAAAATATCGAGGAAAACTTAAAATTCACAAAGTACAAAGTAGTAAAAAATTTAATTTCCACAAAATCTAAAGATAACAAAAATCTTACATAAAAATTCTGAGAAATCTCTGAAAAGAATTCTAAGAATTACAGGAAGCTTAAAAAATCTAAAAATTCTAAAAATCTGTGGAATTTGAGAATTCCCAAAAAATTTCAAAATCTACGAAATCTAAAAATTCTGAGAAATCTTAATTTTTAAGAAATCTATGAAACATGAGAAATGTAACAAATTTGAGAAATCTAGGAAATCTAAGCATTCCAGGAAATGTTTAATGTACGAAATTAAAAATTCTGGAAAATCTAAGAAATTTGAGTTCCTTCGAATTACCGGAATTATACAAGACCTGTAATAAATTTAGAAAATTTACTGAATTTATTGAAAATATAACAAATTTAGGGTTTTTTATTCCCTAAGCAAGATTGAGTTAGTCAGTAATCTAAGAATTCCAATAAATTTAAAAATCTAAGAAATCTGAAAATTTTGAGAAATCTATTGATCGCTTAACCAATTTATTTGAAATTTTGTACATTGAGATTGTGAGATTTGAGGAATACAAAAAATCATTTTTTTAATCAATTAAACGGCCAGGTCTGAAGACAATGCTGATTGCAAAATGGTGTTCTTTTAAAAAAGCCTTTTTGCAGTAGACAGCCAAATAGCAGTTTGCATATCTGTAGCCAAAAAAAATAATCTTAAAATTAATGAAAACTCTGAATTTCGGCAAAAATTTTTTTTTTCAAATGAGCACCTATGTGTTTCTTTTTCAATTTTTTTCAATTTGCTACGTTAAACCATAACTAAAAACATTAATTTTAAGAATCTTTTTTTTTTCTGCTTACATGTGATGCATAATGCTGTTGTGCTGTCAACCGCAAAAAGGCTTTTTTAAAAGGAGCCCATTTTGAAATCGGCATTGTCTTCACAATTGATTAAAAATATTTTTTTTCTGTTTCTTAAAGGTCACTTAATTAATGTACAATACAAAATTTCAAATAAATCGGTCAAGTGATTTTATATAAGATACATTCGATAAGACCTAACTAGCACCTAAAGAAACCTTTAAAAATTAACAAATTTTAGGAATTTGAGAAATCTAGGAAAACTAAGAATTCCAGGAAATTTACTTTTACTAAATCCAACAAATTTATCTAAAATTCGACGAAATTTAAAACATCTTGTAGTTGTAAAAAATTTAAGAAATTTGAGAAATTTAAGATAAAACACCTAAGAATTACAAGGAACATAAAAAAATTAGGTTGTCCCAAATTTCTGAAAAATCTATGAAATTTTAAAAATCTAAGAAATTAAAGAGATTCAACCAAACTAGCAAATCTAAAAATATCGAGGAAAATTTAAAAAATTACAAAGTTTTAAAATTATTTAAGAAATTTGTGTTAGAAATCTAAGAATTCCAGGAACCAAAGAAAAATTTAAGAAATTTAAGAACTCCACCCAATTTAAAAATTCTGAGAAACCTAAGAAATTTAAAAAAATTGAAGAAAACTATATCAAAATTTAAATTTAAGAAATCGGATAGATCTAACAAATTCAGAAAATTAAGGAATTCCAGAAAATTTAAAAATCTACGATATCCATCAAATTTAGGAAATTTAAAATTCGACCAAATTTAAAATATCTGAACAATCTACTATGTACGAGTAATTCTAAAAATTTGAAGAAATTTGAGATGCGAGTATGAAATCTTAAAATTACAGCAAATATAAAAAACCTAAGTAATTCAAAATTTTTAAATAATCTAGAAAATTTAGAAAATCCAAGGCTTATTGGATTTAAAAATTCTATAAGTATACAGAATAAATTTTAAAATTTTCTAAATTTCAGATAAAAAATCCCAAATTTCTGAAAATGTATGAAATTTAAAAAATCGAAGAGTTACGGATATATAGCTTAAAATGTAGGCAATTTAAGAAATCTAAATCGTTAAAATCTAATGAATATAGAAAGTCTAGGAAATTTAAGAAAAGGGAACTTAAAAATTCTATGTTACCTAAAAATTCTGAGAAATCTAAGTAATTTGCATAAACAACTTAAATCTGACATTTCCGAAAATTTTAGAACTTTAAGAATTCCAACAAATTTAAAAAATCACCAAGAAATCGAATAAATTAAGAATTTTAGGCAATTTGAAAGAACCGAGAAAATTTAAAATAGAAAATAAATTTTCGATTAATTTTACCCAATTAATCGGATAGTCGATTAATCATTAATCATCGTTAGTGATTGCATCAGTGGTGTGGTATTTGGTGGGAAAAACATCCCATTGTGACATGGCAAGTCGCGTTATCCATTAATAGAATTGCTTTAAATGGTAATTTGTTGAGCTCTACACATATGTGTTAAGTTACTTGTAGAACAAATACTTGTTTGTACCATTCCATTTTTTTGGCTGCCACATGCTTTTAGAATATTTGTAACAGAATGGAGAATCTTTATTTTTATATGTGTTTAAGGCATAAGTTTCACTCTTTCCTTCATTGCTTTTCTTCCGGCAGCAGTTTTTTCGAAATTGGCAATATCACTTTTTTAATGCAAGCCTTTCTGTATGAGACCGATTTCATCACAATTATAAATTTGTTCCAAAAACCATCCATCACCCGCCACAAAGGGCCCCGATCCAATTCCACAAATGATTTAAGCAAAACTATGTACGTGTAACATGTAACATGTAACATTCCGATCCCAATCTGAATAAAAAAGTTAAATTAAAGCCCAAATTTAATTGAAGTTCAGATCTAAAAATAATTAAACGGTTTTAATTATTAACATTAGCTCACGTTAGTCGTTTAAGTACAACTTTTTCCGTGATTCTACGCTCGGAAAGTTGTTTTCTTCTACCCATTCTACTGCGAAGTTTGTGCTTACTCCATTTTGGAGCTTCTTCGTTTTCGATCCTCTCCACTTTCGATATATTATTATTTAATTCTATTTCAAAAGCCACGTTTCTCTCGTTGCAAAGAATTGCCCAGTTTAATTTCATTCTCCGTTAAAAATTTTTCGTCTATAGTTAAATTGTAAAGGCTCACGGGGGGGGGTGGTACAGAGTTTTTATCGGGTTCATGCGCATGTTCTTCATTTGATTCATACAAGTTTTTTATGTGAATTCTTCTAAGTTTTCCTTGTTATTTTTTATTCTCGTAATCGTCGAGTTATGAACGTTGTACCTTTGAAAAATCTCTTTTGAGCTCTTACCATCTTGAAGATCATTTAAAATTGATAAATTGTCTTTTAAAGACTCGGCCGTTTTTCTTCATTTTTTACGGCAAATACAAATTGAAAAAGAAATGAAGTGATATGAAAAACTAGAGTTGCTTTTGTGAAAATTTGGGGGAGGGGGGGGGGAAGTTGCTAATGCAGAGGTCGCCACAAAAGAAGTTTCTTTTGTAGAAATTTCTTGTATATAAACGCTTACTGTATTTAACTTATTTACAGGATTTGTTCATTATTTTAAAACCTTTCTCCGTGAGTTTATAAAATTACAGGATTAAATCCTGAATTAAAGAATTAAGAATTTTCTAATTTTTTATCCAATTTCCAGAATTAAAATTTTTTTAGAATTTTGTGAAATTTCTTTCGGTAATTAGATTAATTTTGAAATAAATTTTTTTTATAATTATAGTCCAGGGGTGCTATTCTTGAACCATTACGAAAATTTTCGGTACCTAACTCAAACCGTATTAACACAATTAAATTACCAACTTAAGCGCTGACTCCTACTCAACTCAATCTCAAATCAAATCCACCTCAACCCAACTCAACTGATAAATTCAACCCAACTCGTATACTCGGTGTTACTCAGCAGATAATGTCGCGGGTTGTCATTGAAATTTGATTAACATCAACCCAAAAGCGGCTTTTATTAATGCTATGTATCATCAAAAAATCATGCCATCACCATCATACCATCTAAAAACTAAGTAGACAACACAATATTTAGTAAATATCAGCTTACACATAAGATTAGAGTGGCTGGGTATACAATAGCAAAAAAAAATAAAAATAACACAAATACGGCGATTCTTGCATATGTATACACACCCACAAATACTTATAGGACATCAACTACCAAGTTCAATCAAGCACTAAACGATTGAATAGAACAAAACACTATAGATCTAAAACTTTTAAAAGAACATAGGAATAAATCACATTCAAGAAAAAAAAAAAAACATTATGATTTGACTGCAACCTGGATAATGGGTTTGCAAAGCCAAGATTAGTCCTTGAGAAGGAAGGAAGAAACAACATTGCATTTCTCACTCTACGAAATGGTGCATAAAAATTAAGACAAGATAATGAAAATGCCTCACACAGATTATTAATTAATTTATAAAGAAATATTTCATCAAACAGCAATCTTCTGGAATCAAGCGACTGTAATTCAAATATTTTAAGTCCGACTTTGTAACTAATACGACTACTAAACGGTATACACTTGTACATTAAAAAAATGGTAAATTTCCTCTGCACCCTCTCAGTTTGTACTTTGTAAGTTTCATAATAGGGACACCAAATCTGACTACATTATTCCAAAGAACTACGAACTAAACTTTTATATAATGTGATAAAAACATACGGATCACGAAACTCTTTCCCACGTCGAAAGATAAAGCCAAGCAACTTAAGTGATTTAGCACAAGTGACAGATATATGCTTATCAAACTTAAGATTTGAATCAAATAAAATACCTAAATCAGAGACCTCATGAACCCTTTCCAATTTGACACCATTGTTAATAATATAGGGAATTTGGTTAATTTTCCTCGTAAATCACAACAAAATCACAACACATTTCGTTATATTGAGTTTTTAATTGTTTAGATTGGACCAAGTCAAAAGTTTATATAAGTCAAACTGAAGCCTAGAACAGTATGTTGGAGTAATGATAGGCGTGACAATTTTTAAATCATCAGCATATAATAAATACTGACACGACAAAATATTGGGCAAATCATTAATAAATAATAGAAATAAAAGGGGACCAAGTGTGCACACCAGATTTAGCCACAATTTCCCTTGATACAAAACCATTAAATTTTACTTGCTGTACACGTTCAAAGAGGTATGAACCCAGCCATTTCAAAATTGGCTCATAGAGTCCCATTTTAACATATTTATCTAATAAAATATTATGTGATACCTTATCAAATGCTTTCTCAAAGTCAGTATAAACACAGTCAACTTGCCCACCCATATCGACACTGCTAAAAATACAATTAGAGAAATCAATCAAATTGGTGGTTGTGGAACGTTTAGGAAAAAAACCATGTTGGGACGTATTAATTATATGTTTAACTTCATTGAAGATTACCGCATATATCAGTTTCTCAAAAATTTTGCTAAAACTATTTAAAATTGAGATGGGCCTATAATTTTTTATATTACTCGCATCAAGTTTTTTGAAAACTGGAACTAAATAAGCTTTTTCCACTGTATTTTATAATTAGGCTTAGGTAACTGTTGGTAGGGCAAACTCTGCAATAAACACTTTTCATGGTGCTCATCTATTATTGGCAGTGAATGACGAAAACTACGATCAAGGTTAGACAAGACAAGGTCAAGGATTATATCATTAATATTTTTGACATGGTTATGTTGCTTTAATTCAGTAAATATAATTGTTTCCAGTAATTGATTAACTATTTGACCAAAGGAAGGCACTGGAGAGATAGCGTCACAATCAGTACTCCAAGATATATTAGGCCAGTTAAAATCCCCAAGGACTAAAAATTGACAGTCAACAGGAGAATCTAATATCAAGTTAGAAAGCTTATTACAAAATGCTTCATAGTGTTCTAACTTACAGTAGCCTGGGAAATAAACTAGACAAATTATCAAAAATTTACCATCAAATGTTTTAACTTTTATCCACATGTTATCAAAAATATCTTCAATCGCATCAAGCTCAGAGACCATTATAGATTTTTTCAATAGAATGGCAACACCACCACCACCATCCAAATATAGTATGGTTTCTATCTTTACGAATTACATAATACCTATCATCAATGAATTCATAATTATTAATGCAGTCATTAAACCAGGTTTCAGTTAAACATATTAGATCTTAGCAGCATTTAGCTTAAAATATAATAATTTAGTTTTCAAACCACGGCAATTTTGGTAGTAGATATCCTTAGTATACAATAATGATACTAAAATTACAAAAAAAAGAAAAAAATTAAATCAAGACAATAAATCAATTACAATTATTCTTAAACTTATCTAAATCCATTAAATCTGCTGCAGAGGTAATTTCAAATGTTTTACTGGTTTCATCCTTCTTAGCTAAAATGGCTCAAAATAGAGAGGTGGCCAGTTTTGTAAGTGTCACAGTTTTCTCTTTTGCGTTCAACATGACATGACACCTAATAAACGGATTACGAAACATTAAATTCGCCTCCCTGAAAATTGCCTTATGCGGATATTCATCCCCTAAAATGCACCAGTCAAATATGTGTTGTGTTGTTTCTTAGTGTTTAAATCACCAAGATGTACTTAGTACATAGCAATTGTACCCATATAGCCTGATTAAGAATATAAATCAGGTGCAAACAAACAAATTCAATAATCGTGGACCTTAATCCAGAATGCTCATGGTGGCAAAGTTGTTTCAACAAAAAATGATGATTTGATCAGTTCTACAAAAACGGAAAAAATAAACATTTTGTTTAGAAACTTTAGTCTGTTTCGTGCCAGACGAGGGCAGGTGCAAAGAAGATGAAGTACTGTCTCTTCCTTCTCATTGTCCTCGCAACTACGACAGTAGTCATGTGAGAAGACACCAAGTCTACTCGCATACCTCCCTATGAGACAGTGCCCCGTAATCACTCCAACAACCACACTGATCTGACTTCGCTGAAGTGAGATCTGCTGTTTGGATCTCGCCAAGTACAACTTTGGCCAGACCTGCCGAGTTATTACGCAAGAGGTGATACTTGACCATGTGTCATTCGTCAGCTTGCTAGCGTCTTCCTGAAGCAGCAGTATGCATACTGCAAGAGGCATTTCAATATCCTTTCTGCTTTATAAGAAGTGGTCCGTTGTACCACATCGAGCCAGTTCATCGTTTATATTCCCTGTACTTATGAAATGTCCTGAACCCATAAAATGTGGATGTTGAACTGATCTGCCATCTTGATAAGAGATGAGAGACAGTTCTGGACTACTTTCGACGTGAGGAGGTATGATTGAAGCGCTTTAATGGCAGCCTGACTGTCCGTATATATACGAATATTACAACCTGATATTACATTATACCTCAACCAGTCTATGACTTCCTTTATGGCAGTTACTTCAGCTTGAAAAATGCTACAGTAGTCGGGGAGACGAAAGGACAGATTTAACAGAAGTTCCTCGCAGAACACTCGAGCTTCGACTTTCCCGTCCCGTTTTGAACCATCAGTGAAGAAGTTTATAACTCCTGGTTCCAAAACTGCACCCATCATCCAGGCCTCCCTGGATGGGATCCTAGTTCGGAACTTTGTGTCAAAAGATAGTGACGGGACAGTATAGTAGGTGGTCTTGGGAATTTGTTTGTTGCACAAAATAGATGAGTGCCCTGTATTGTTGCAGGTCAACATTAATATGGATTTCAGCCGTATGGCAGTACAAGCTGCCAACTGCTTCCCCAAGATATCTAGAGGAGCCAACAAAGCGGAGTCTCTAGTGCCTAAGTGGATGTGCTCCTCAGTGCACCACTGATCCACAGAGAGATTGTGCTCTGAACTTTTGTCAACAGGTTTTGGTTGACAATTTTGTACAGAGCAGGCCACCAGACTATTATCCCATACAAGAGTATGGGTCTGACTACTGCAGTTAAAGCCAATGTACGATGCGGGTTTCTATCCCCCATCCTTTCCCAATGGCATTTTGACAAGAGGATAGCGCTATCGAAGCTTTCTTTACCCTTTCCAGAATATTGGGTTTCCAATATAATTTTCTATCCAAAACGAGACCCAGAAACTTCGCTTCAACTGTAAAAGTCAAGCTGAACCCATTTAAAGTGGGAGGATCGATATGAGGGAGTTTATATTTCCTAGAGAAGAGAACCAATTCGGTTTTGTGTGGGTTCACATTCAACCCACAGCTATTTGCCCATAATGAAAGAGTGCCCAGGGCATTCTGCATAAGCTCACTAAGGGTGCCGGGATATTTACCACAGACACCAATAGCATCATCCGCATAAGCAACCACCTTGAAGCCACCGTCCTCCAGTCTCAGCAACAGGTCATTTATGACCAAGTTCGAAAGTAGGGGGACAGTACGCCACCCTTCGGCATACCTCTGCTTGCAAATCTTCTGACGGAGGATTCCCCAAAACTGGCATTTATGAACCTGCCTCTTAGCATCTGATCTATCCAGTTCTTTAGTGATTCATCCACTCCCAGATCTCAAAGTGCCCGATTTATAGCCCCTGGAAGCACATTATTAAAGGCCCCCTTAATATCCAAGAATAAAAGTCTCTTCAGACCTCCTCTTGCAATTGGCATATTGAGATTTAGACAGCTTCTCCGACACAATCGTGCCTATAATATGAGCTTCTATTTGTCTTTTCAGTGGTTTAAAAAGGAAGGAAGACAAGCTAATTGGTCTAAAGTCTTTGGGATTGCAGCGTGAGCGTTTCCGCCTTAGGTATGAAAACAACCTTAACTTCTGTCAATTTACTAGGAATGTGACATAGTTCTAGGCTGCCTTTGAAAATTACCTCTAACCAGAAAATTGTTAGATCCGTAGTTTCTTGAATATTTGCAATGATAATTCGATCGAGTCCAGGCGGCTTATATGGTTTAAAACTGTTTATCGCCCACAGGATCTTTTTCCTGCTAATAATTTGGCCTATGAGGCTACTTGCTCTTTTACCTACTGATGTGCTAGGTACAGATTCGGAACAACCAGGAAAATGAGTCTCCTTCAGAAGTTCCAGCGATTCCCCACTATTAGTGGTCTATATCCCATCCGGCCGTTGAAGATAACTTGGGATGGAAGGACCAGTTGCTAGTACTTTGCGTAGCCTAGACATCTCCGAAGACTCCTGCATTTTGCCACAGTATAGTTTCAAAGATCTGTTCTTGGCAATTCTCAATTGATATTTGTAAATTTTGAGGACTTCCTTATAGGAGTCCCAGTCTACAGCAGATTTTGTTTTGCATGCTGTTTTGAAGAGTCTTTTGCATTTTCGACGTTTTTGTTGAATCTCATTGGACCACCAGGGTGGCCGAGATTTACCCCTTGGTCTGCTAAGGGGACTAGAGCCCAGTATCGCTTCATTAAAAGCGCTGGACAACTCGTCCACCAAGCCATCGATCTCTAATGCAGTTTTTGGAGGTTTTGGCACCGAAACTGGTAGTGAATTACACAGTTAATAGTTCTAAAGGTATTCCAGTTGGTTTTTCTCCTGTTTCTGTAGATTGGACTTTTTGGAGAAGTCAAGTCCATTTCAAATTGAAGATACCAATGATTAGAAAAGGAGTGGTCCTCCGACACTCTCCAGTTTAATAAACTAATCGCCAGAAAGCTTGAGACAAGAGTAATATCCAATATGTCCTGTCTATTGCTAGTTATAAAGGTCGGCTTATTCCCTATGTTACATACATATATGATGGTTAGTATTTAAAATGTAATCAAGGAGTAACTCACCTCGTTCATTTGTGTCCGTGCTTCCCCAGATTGTGTGATGAGCATTTGCATCACTCCCAAGGATGACTCCAACCTTGCGCTTCTGAGCCTCCAAGATTAGCTCACCTAGAATGATTGGTGGAGTATCCACTTCATCATAAGCCAGGTAAGCGGATACTAGCCAGAGGTTTCGTTTATCGACCTCAATGCTGACCGCGGCTACATCTCCGTTACTGAAATTTGATAACAGAAAGCAACTTATGTTATTTTTAATGAGAATGCACGACCGAACCTTACCTTTATAATGGGAGGTCTTGAGCCTAAGTACCCGGTCTTCAGTGACGCAAGGTTCCTGGATCAAGACGACATCTGTCGCTTCTTTCCCAATTTTTAAAATTAGAGCAGCTGATGCTGCCTTAGAGTGGTGAAGGTTGGCTTGAAGAAATGTCAGTGTCATTTCTACAGCCTCTTCTCCACCACAGTAACATCAGAGTCATCCCTTGATGAGAATTCCTCTGAGAGCCTCTTTAAAGATTCCATGGACGTTGACATCTCCGTGTCCGTGGGGAGAGTTTCCGCTTGGCTGGCTACCTCCGCGCACGCAGATGAGCTTTCAAGCACCGCGGTATTTTCTGAAGATGACTTCGGAGCCTCCGGCTTGTCCGCGTCCTTCTTGTACACCCTGAGTGTGACTGCACTGAAGCCATAGTTAATTAAACCGTTGGTTTTTTCCAGAGCAGCCAGTGACTCTCCCTGTTTAAGATGATAACAGCTGACCTATAGCTAGCCTTTGTCTCCTCGAGCTTAGCAACTTTCCAGTTGTGCGTTGGCAACTCCAGGTTTCCAACCTGCGAAACTGGGGTATCACCTTCGGATCACTAGGCTCCGAAGGGATGTACACCCTAGCTCTTGGTCTACAGGGGATCTCCTCCCTATCAATCACAGCAAGGCTGGCTCCGGGCCATACCTCGCCAAGTCCCCCCACTGCCTTCTTATAAAGCAGCAGGGACCTCTGATCTGCACAGGCAGTCAGTTTCACCTGATTCCTGTACCAGCTCGCGTCCCGACAAGTCGGAGCAGGTCCTGGATTTTCCGACAGGACTTTCAGGTAGGTGGTGGCTAAGACTCCTTTTACCTTCCCCCAATCGGCGGGCGTGATACTGCCATCCTCTTGGGATTTGTCAATAACTGTCACAACCAGCTGATCCTTGAGGACCTCGTTAAAAGGCCTCATAGCGGAAGCATGGAGTTTTATTCGCTTTGCGATCTTATGACTTTCCTCTTGAGATGTATTTCTTTTAAGCTGTGAGGCAGCTGAAGGGCCTTCCGACTTTTTCTCGGTGACATTTTTGGCCCACGCAAGCGTGGATTTGTCCTTATCCGTTCTGTCTTCTGGCGAGATGTTATTCAACACCATCACCATAACCAGGGCCCTACACGCCTTCCTCCTAGTATTATATGTTGGTTTTGAGGAACCAGCTTCGTTCGTGCTTTGGTTCCGCTTTGTATTTCTATACTCAGATTTGATGATACAAGTGGAGGGACCAGCCTCGCTTAAGCTTATGTCCCGTTGTTTATTTGTTAGAGAGCCGGACTCTTTTTTTTGTTTTTTGTTCTTATCAAGATCCTTAATTGTTCCCATGAGTAGCGGAGAAAGAGGTGTCCATCTGTACAGAGATCCGCAGTACACAGATAAGGCTACTTAATCCGGAGGGCGCCAAGTATCCGGATCCACCGTTAGCGACTGAGGTAGTTTTAAAGCTGGTCTCCCAGTCTAGTCGATTATCTGCACGGTACGATTAATACCTTAATCCAGCCAAGCGATTTATTTAAGGTTGACTCCTTTAGCGCCGTGTTTTAGCCTAGAAGCCAAAGAATCAGCAACCTAGTTACCAGCGGCCACCACGTGGAGGTAACACGAGCACTTGGGGAAGTTGCAAGTTACGGAGCTGACCGCAAGTGCCAACTTGAATCCCCCGAGCAACTTCACACCTGCCCACCATATTTTTAATAATACATACTTGGTATTTCTGTTGACTGTATACTATGAATACTTGATTTTCAAAAATGTGATTTTTCAATTTAACATCTACTCAGTTTCTTATTGTTATATCGTCTTAGAAATTAATGTTACCGTAATCACTTTCCAGTTACACTTGTATGTTTCGCCACGTTTCGAACTCTACAGGCCGGTACTAAAACGAAATTTTATTTCACGATAAAAATAAAAACAACTTGTGTATGTTGCTTTATCACCAGTAATGGGTCTCGATTCAAGAATACACGAATTACAATTTCCGAACGTTTTTATGAATTTTAACAGATGTCGGCATGTGGAATTTGAGAATAGGGCCCCATTAATATTAAGCCTTTATTTGTACAGCTAAATTGTTGTACCAAATACAAATTTGTGTAAACAAACCATTTTGGCTTTAGGATATTACTATTATGCTGCGTTTTCCTTTTCTAAATATTTCAACAAAATATTTTTATTATAAAATAACAATTTGTGTTTTTTTTTTTGTGCTCTTCACCAAAAAATTCGAATCATGCTAAACTAAATAAAAAACAGCAGCAGCATCATATGGTTAATAATAGTTAATAACTATGATTATTCAATCATCAACTATGTACGTGTTTATTTTTCATCGAAATTTCGAATACCCCCTCCCAAAAAAAAAAAAAAAAAATTTAGTAATTAGACGAATCAATTATTATTGAAAATATATTAGTTTAAGCGTTAGGTACATAAAGAGAATTTATGAATATAATATATAGTGGAAGATCACTTCACACACTCGGGCCGAATTTTTTCTCGCACGCATATGAAATGTAAACATAGAAAAATGTTAAATTTCGTCTGCGATTGCAAAATTATGAATGAAGTAATCGCGCGCGCACGTCTAATTACATCATTTAATGTGTATTTAGTTTGTATATAGTGTTCAATTAATTATTCGGCTAAATTCTATAAACACTCTAAACATTTTTATTGTCTAAACTCTAAACTAAACAATTTATAGTATGTATATAATCGGAAAAGCAAATATCAATTTTTTATCTTAACATTTTTTTTTTTTTTTGGTTTTTGTGTACATACACAGGGTGTTTTAATATATAAGTTAGATTTCCGGCTTAATAGTAATATAGTGGAGCTATTTTGTTGGTACCCTTTATATGAAATTTTTTAACGGTGACAAAATAAAAAATTCGTTTTTTAACATAAAATCTAATTGTTAAAATGGTTTGTGTACATTTATATCTGTATTGTTATGTTTTATATAATAATGTCGCCAGGTTCAAAATGCCACACTATATGCTAGACAGATTAAATATTAGCAGATTTATTTTGAATGAAAAAATATTAAATTTTATTATCGTCCTACTCAAGGTGTAGCATAGATTAACCCTGAAATTATTAACCAAGTATAGATAATTCGATAAATCGCCAATTAATACCAAATTTAGCCTAATATCTTGACCTTTCGTAATTTAAAAAATAATTGTTTAAGCTGATGATTAAATTTTAATTGATTTATAAATTTGCACGATTCTGGTGTGTCAAAGCTCAAATTAATTTAACATCACAAAATCGTATCTAGGGGTTGTTTGTTAACTTGAAATGTTCATATAAACATACGCTTATTACTATTCCGAGCATATACATATTCGAGCGTGTACATATACCAATCAAATCAATCAATCTCACATTCCAATCAACAAATACTCGCGCGCGTACATCTAAAAACACAAATCGCGTAAAATATTTCAACAACAACATCTATATCACTTCTAATTCCCAAACCTATTTTTATCGTACACACATACAAATACCAAAAATTTTTTTTTTTTTTATTTGGTTTCTGTTTCTAACTTTTCTAAACAGAACAGTTGTTTTTATATGCAAATCACACCACTTCAAAATTGGTATGAATATGATTAATTGATTTTTTTTGGCGAAAACAACATAAATTTTATGTAAATATATGGTATGTTGTTTAAGAACATAAGGAAGAGCGGGAGAATAACCGAATCACTCATGTGCTTGATTATTTATTCCATTTTATACAATATGTGTGTTGTGTCACATAAATATAGTTTGCGTCAATATCTCGTATATTACGTAAAGCTAAACTTACAAAAAAAAAAAAATATTCTCAAGTATCTTATCGTATGTAGCCATCGCAGATCTCATCACTGTTTCTTATAGTAATTAAAGAAACCTCTTGAATTTTTGTTCTATCCATAAGAATGAAGCATAAAATAGGCAAAACCGCATATTCATGACACATTGTATCTTTATATGTATGTAAATACTTAAGCCACTTGACATATACATAAAGTATATCGCGATTATACAAAAAAACTAAAAGCTGTGAAGAGCATTATGTTTTGATAAAGTGGTTTTATCCATCCTTTATACCAACATAATGTGATATATGATTTCATATCATGTTGTCATTTCGCAAAATTATTAGTCTCGAAAATGCAGCAGCTACATAAAAGGTAGCTTTGATAAGTAATTCGTGCTCCCCGTTGTATGCTACGTGTGACTTTAATAATTTCATCGACTTTTCAACAAACATTTTGATTTATTATACATACACAAACACACACACACACATTTATAGAAAACCGAAATGGCAAAATGACCAACGACAAGATTAATTAATTTTCATACAATGATTTATGATCCACACAATACTAATACGAAATCCTGTTTAACATACATATCCATACATACATAAATCTATGTTTAATATTTAAATTACCATACTCAATATAAACAGAAATTGTTTGAATTAAATTGATAACGCACATAAGAGTTTTGTTTGTGGTACGAGGGGACTATACGACACAACCCCTCCCCCTCCTCTTTATACAATAAAATTGTTTAGTATATTTTTAGCTCTATTTATTTCTCGATATATAGGCTCGATTTTGATTAATTACTATAAGCAATATTTGATGATGGTGTTGTTGTAAAATTTTATTTTTGGCTTTGGCTTCATTTTACATAATATTTTAATTAAAAATAATTGGTTCTTATGTTCTTAATAAATTACTTATTGGGTGTTTGCAATGTAAGTTATGTATATTGTGGTTTTTTGGCATGATAGAAAAATTTTTAAGTTTTTTTGTTTTGTTACCCCAACGCTTCATCAAATTTTATAGAGGAAAGATAAATTAGTCTGCCCAATGAACATTTTTCAAATTTGTTGATATTGGGCGAGGAAGACCATATATTGTTGTCTATTAACGCAATTTGTCAATTTTGCTAAACCTTCGCTTGAAATTAAAATTTTATGAGTTATGACTTGAATTTAACCTGAAAAAAGAGGCGTTTTAACCCTAGGTTAGGTTAGGTTAGGTTAATGTGGCTGCTATCGCACACTTAGGCCAATAGTGGCCCATTGTGATACCACAGGGTCTTATCTCCCCTTTACCCCTGAAACCATCCAGTGCTTCTTATGTAGCGTCTCCTCCTCCTCGTCCATGCAACTTCTACAAAAGTCATTTGTCTGTAGACCCAGCCTTCTCGCGTGTTCCCCAAAAAGGCACTGTCTTGTTAGTATCCCTAAGACCAATCCTAACTCTCGTCTTCCCAGGGATATCAGTGCCTTGGAGCGCCGCAAGTCCAGTTTTGGCCAAACCTGTTTTGCTACCCTGCACGTGAGAGTGTTGGTCCATCTGTCATTTGTCAAGGCGATTGCCTTTCTTTCTGACTGTCCACATAAATTGCGATATCCCTTACTGCTACCATATTATGCTTCAACCATGTCACGACTTCCCCGATCGCCACCACTTCAGCTTGGTACACGCTGCAGCAGTCAGGAAGACGAACAGAAATATTAACATTAAGCTTCTCACAGAAGACTCCGGCTCCTACCTTACCATCTAGCTTAGAGCCGTCCGTGAAAAATTGCACTGTCTCGTTTTCCAGTATTGATCCGTCCCTCCAGGATTCCCTTGAAGGACAGACGGTCCGGAACCCTTTATCGAAGCACAAGGTTGGTATTACATAATCTAGATTCACCAGTTCATCCCTTAGTGATCCAACTATCGCCGAGTGCCCCACCTGCAGACAGTTCCACTGAAAAACAGCCATAAGTCGCATAGCCACCTCGGCTGCCTTCTGCTTACCAAAACCCTCTACTGGAATAAGGTGGAACATAACCTCCAAAGCGCGAGTAGGTGTCGTCCTAAGCGCCCCGCTTATAAGAATGCAGGCCGTTCTTTGCACCCTTTCCATTCTGCTCCTGTATGTTACCTTATCCAGAGCTGGCCACCACACGCCCACTCCGTACATAAGTACAGGTCTCACTACTGCAGTGTACAGCCAGTGTACCAGCTCCGGTTTCAAACCCCATCTCTTACCTATGGCGTTCCTGCACGAGTAAATGGTTACAGTGGCCTTATTTACCCTCTCTAACGTGTTGGGCATCCAGCTGAGTTTACTGTCCAAGATTTTGCCGAAGAATCTCGTTCTATCAGAAAAAGTCAGTCTAGTGCCGTTTATCGTAGGCGGGCAAACTACCGAAATTTTATACTTCCTGGTAAAAAGTACCACCTCTTTCTTGGACGGGTTGATCCCTAATCCACATTTGCTGGCCCATTTGGTAACGATCAATAGTGCATTCTGCATAACATCTCTAATCGTGTCCAAATATTTACCTGATACCGCTATCGCTACATCATCTGCGTACCCTACAACCAATACCCCCTCTCTCTCCAATTCCAACAGCAATTCGTTAATCACTATACTCCAGACAGAAGGGGACATTACACTTCCCTGCGGGGTTCCTCTAACCACCCGTCTTCTAATTGTGAACTCCCCCAATTCTGAGGTAATAACCCTGCTTAACAGCATATGATTAATCAACCTACTTTTAGAGTAATCCACCTTCAAAGTCTCTTTACGTGATTAAAGGCACCTTCAATATCGAGGAATGACACCATACAGAACTCCTGCGAGTAAATTGATTTCTCAATTGTGCGTACCAAAGCGTGCAAGGCTGTGTCCACCGACCTCCCTTTACAGTACGCATGCTGTGACATTGCCCAATTGCTGGGTTCAATTTTTGATCGTATAAATACATCGTTTTCAGCAGAAAGGATGATAGAGCTATAGGCCTCAGGTCCTTCGGATAAACATGCGAGCTTTTCCCCGCTTTCGGAATGAAGACCACCTTGACCTCCGTTCATTTCCTAGGAATATAGACAAATTTCAGACATCATCTGAAGATCATCTCCAGCTAGGGAAGGATGACTGCTAAGTTCCTCTGGATCTCCGCTAGTCTAATCCTATCTGGGCCAGCCGATTTATAAGGCTTAAACCCGTCCATTGCCCACGTGATCCGTTCTATATCCACGATGCCCTCCATTTCTTTTGAAGGTATTTCTCGATGAGCCCCCGGCTCCGTCGAGTCATCAAGGCTTCCCGGAAAGTGCGTATTTATTAGAAGCTCCAGAGATTCCATACTAGAAGCTGTCCATGACCCATCCGGACTAATTAAATAACTAGGACTGGTTGGGTTGGTAGAAAGAATCTTCCTAAGGCGGGAAGTCTCAGATACCTCTTCTATTTTACCACAGAAGAGTCTCCAGGACCCCTTTTGTGCCTTCCTCAGCTCCTTTTTATAATTCCTCAGGTCCTCCTTATATGAGTCCCAATGCCGAGCTTTCCTGGTATTCTTGGCCCTATTAAAGGCTACCCTACAAGCGTTCCGATAGGTCTCCAATTCAGTGGACCACCATGTCGGCTTCTGTTTGCCTCTAGGTTTTATTAGGGGGCACGCAGCATTAAATGAAAGATTACATGCCAACCATGCAATCCAGTTCTTCTACTGTCGCCGGAAGTTCTGGAACCTCCAGCGGCAATACCTCCTCTAACACCTCTCCATATTTGTTCCAGTTTGTCCTTCTAGGATTCCTGAAGGCTTTCCGGGTAACAGGGTTGACGTTGAGGTTATATATTACATACCGGTCATCAGAGAATGAGTGCTCATTCTCCACTCTCCATCCCCTGATCATATGGAAAATAGTATCTGACGCAAATGTCACATCCAAGACCTCCTGTCGATTCCTGACAATAAATGTTGGTTCTCGCCCAATATTGCAAACTAAAAGGTTAGTATTTAATAAGTATTCAAAAAATAACTCACCCCTTTCATTAATGTCTGTGCTTCCCCGGATTGTGTGATGCGCGTTTGCATCGCATCCAAGTATGACACCTACCTTTATTTGACCTGCTTCCCGGATGAGTTCCCCCAGGTTATCCGGTAGAACCTCCTTCTCCCGATCCATATAGGCCGCGGTAACATCCCCACTACTAAATTGAGGAAGAAGAAAAATATTCAAATTATTTTTCGCCAAAATACACGATCTGATCTTCTCAGAGTTGCCTGAGTATAACAATGTATACCCTTTCGTTCTGAGGCCACAGATCCTGTTCTTGTTAATCCAAGGTTCTTGGATTAGCACCAAGTCCTCACCTGACTTAGCATGTCTGAGAACGAGAGCTGCCGAGGCAGCCTCCGTGTGATGCAGATTTATTTGTACAATGTTAACCATTGTGACCTACCTTATTCATCTCTTCCTCTACTTCCCGTATCGGAAAAGTAACCCCGGGACAACCGCCGCTATCCGTCGTTTCGCCGCCCGTCTTCCCGTTTAATCCTTTTATGTGGTCGCTGTTGCCATCCCCCTCTCACGGAGACTTCAACAGGTTTTCCCCATCAGAGTCCAAAGAAAGGAAGCAGGCTTGAACAATCATCATTTCGGTATCCGTATCCGTCTCCGAAAGAGCAACATCTTCCTTCCCGACGTTTACCCCAGGCTGGTTTCCCACTTGCGTGTCCACTTCATGCTTCTTATACACATTGAGAGTGATCGACCCGAATCCGAAGCTGATCACTCCCTTTGTTTCCGCGAGGAGGGTTAGGGACTCCTTGTTTAACAGCATAACTGTCAACCTATAGCCCCCCTTGGCCTCCTCTTGTTTCACTATCTTCCAGTTCTTTGCCGGAAGATGTGGGTTACTGGCCTGGATGATCTCAATGACCTCCTCAGGCTTCTCTGGCTTGGTTGGCAACTAGACGCGTGCCCTCGGTCTGCTCGGAATTTCCTCCTTACTGACCGCCTCCAGCTTGGCAGAATGGCAGGCACTGCCATTCTATACAGATCCACCGATATCTTAACTAACCGCGCCCCTGATACCACTCCCGGTGGTAGTCCCGAATTATCTCTCAGGACTTCCAAAAATAAGGAGTTCAGTTCGTTGTAAACCAACTTCCATTTTTCAGCCGTAATACTCCCGTCTTCCTGGACCCTGTCAATGACGGCTAACATCAAGGCATGCTCCTTCAAGATTTCGCTGAAAAGCTTCCTCTTTTGGTCAATATCGGCTCCTGTGGTCACCTTGGCTCGTTTAGCGTCGCCCGGTACTTCCTCATCAAGTGACCTTATTCTTTTCGAACCAATATCCTTATTCAAAGTGCCGCTGCCGACCACTTTCTTCGCCCATGCCATCGATTCCTTTTGTTCTGCTGTTAACTGCCCCTCTGGGGTCGCAGTAAGCCTTTCCAAAATTCTGTGCGGCCACCGTTTTTCACGATATCGTCGCTTCGCCGGAGGGACCCCTTCCAATCCCGTGCTTTTTTGTTTGGCTCTAGTTCCGCTTCTACCTGGCTTTAATGTCACGGTATTGCTTCCCCCCGCCACTAAGGAGGGAGCCTCACCTTTAAGGTTCAAGCTACTCCCTTCCTTGTTGCTTCCCGGTTTTTATAGGGTACCGGCCCCTATTTCTTTGATTTTGGTATCATTCATGCTATTCCCACGAGTATCGGAGAAACATGGGTCCACCTGTGTAGAGATCCGTATACACAGGTAAGGCTTAATACAACTGAAGGTCGCCGGGTATTCAGAGGGCTCCGTTAGAGACTGGGATTTTTTAAATGGGCCCCCAGCCTAGTTGATCATCAGCACGGGTCGCTTAACACCTTAATCTAGCCCATTCGGCTCGCTAGCACCTCGGCCTCCCAGCACCCCCTTCTCTCCGCTCCACATTCCCTCTCTAATTCACATATTCACATGGAGAGCCCAATCCAATGGAATCCATTCCATTCCCAGGGTCACCCGTTTATAGGGTACGTACCCCACTCATCACCCGCGGAGACCCCGGAGGTGCAGAGAGGACGTGACGCATAGTCCGCCGTGGTTATTGGTCGATGGTTTTCTGGCGCCATCCGTTCGCCTTTCCATGCTGGGTATCATAGGCACTCGGAATTTAATGAACTGAGGTTAACCACTCCCCAGTTCCCTGAGACTCTCCCACCAGCTGGACTGCGGTTTGGGGCGGCTTATTTAATTCACCGCTAACCTACCTGGTTACCCACGGGAGGTCACAGGTGGTGGATAGTATAGTTAAATATAGTATAATTTTTAACCCTAAATGTATGCATATTGAAGGCAGTCTCAAAAGTGTATACTGTTACGTTTTTGCCTTGTCAACCAAGGTTCGTATCACTGGATTGTGAATAAAACAAAATCAATTCAATTTGTCAGCAACGAATATCTTTGTTTCACACAATAATTTCAACACAATTTATTAATTATAATTCACAAAATCATTTTATATAAACTATTCGCACAATTTTACTGGTCACTCTTACTTTTTATTTTGCACTAAAACACTTTTTAAATCACTTTTTAATTAATTTTTAATCTTCACACTATCGCTTACCAAAAATACTAATAATTCCAATTCGATCTCGTTCGCCTTTTTTATATACACAAGCCAAGCTTCTAGAAAGTTCATGACTTTTCCAGTAAGAATAGTGTAGAAACATTTAGAACAGTTTTATCATGGAAAATTCCATTTTAGTACAATAAAACATTGAGCCATTAATTTAACTTGTTCTATTACAATCTAGATGCCACCGTCACAATATGTAAATGTATTGTGACGGTGACACCTAGTGTGTGATAGAATAAGTTAACTGAATAGCTTAATGTTTTACTGTACTAAAATGGAATTTTCCATGTTCTTAATGTTTCTACACTTTTCATACTGGAAAAGTCATGAACTTTCGAGAAGTTTGGTTTGTGTATACAAAAAGGCGAATGAGATCGAAATTTTATTAGTCGAATTTGGAACGCGATAGTGTAAACTTGTAAGATTATTAGTAGTATTTGGAAAGCGACAGGGTGAAGATTAAAAAGTAATTAAAAAGTGATTTAAAAAGTGTTGTAGTGCGAAATAAAAATTATAAGTGAACAGTAAAATTGTGTGAAAATTATTTAAAGTGATTTTGTGAATTATCGTTAATAAATAGGGTGGTTATAATTTTTGTGTGACATAAATAAATTCGTTGGGGAGAAATTGAATTGATTTTGTTTTATTCACAATCCAGTGATACGAACCTTAATTGACATGGCAAAAACGTAACAGTATGTTACATTATGCCCGGGAGGGGAGCCTTTTGTTTGTTCGATCTGTTATGAGGAGTCAAAAAATGCAAAAAAACGTTACGTAATATGTGAACGGCCCCTAAACAAATTATTCGTCGTTGCATAACTGCTGGTCAATGATCCCAACCGCTCGAATTATCGCTTCATTAAACTCTGGAATTGTTAATTTTCAACAAAAAAAAAAAAAAACGCAGAAAGAAGTTTAAATGTGTTAAACCATAGGAATTATGGTTGCCAGTTTAACTTTCCGTTTATTGAAATTTCGCGTGCAGGGGTGTGTTTAATTAAGCGATTACTGCGATACTGAAACCACATTTACTTATTACTAGATCAAAATCATACATCCTCCGTTCAAAAATGCGTCTTAACATATTTCCTTCGTCAGACCTCCTGACCAAATTCCGTACGAAACAGTCACTTTTTGTGGATGCACCATTTTCTGAATAGTTTTACTTATTAACAAAACCACTGAGGTGGAAGTGTGCTTCGTCCGTAAAGATGATTTTTTTCGAAATATCCTTCTCTAGCTGCAGCATCCAAGTAACGAACTGACGACGTTTCAAATTGCCCAATGGATTTAATTTTTAACTTATCTGTCACACTAACACTTTCTTCGAATTTATTTACAACATTTAAAATTGTACGCTCAGTCCAGTTGTACTGAATAAAAACCGTAATACACGATGGATTTTTTGAGTTCCCAAATACCTTTTCATGACTAATTTTCGATGCTAGTTATAATAATAATCCATACCGGAGAAACTCTAAACTGAACACCTTATAGTTGCTGCATCTCAAATCCGATCACCTGTTCTGCTTCTGTAGCCTAATTAAGTAATCAATTCAGTTACCTCACAATATACCTTATTCCGGTATTCCGGAAGCACAGGTAAAAATTATTTTAGAATCCCATTTCCATCAGACAGGTGCTGTATTTTGCACAAAAAGCGACAATCTAAATAATCAAAGCTAAAACCAAAATATTGAACCCCTGTCAAAAATGACGAAAATTTCAGTATTTCGGTCCAAAAACATTTTTCTCAACGGTTTGAAAGCCCCCGAGTCTAAAAAAGCAAAAAAAAAAAAAATGTTCGTCCATCTGTCTGTACGTCTGGATGTCTGGATGTCTGGAATTTGGAATTTTTTTCACCACTCTGTTTCTATGGTCAAGGCGGAGATTTGAAAATCCTTTGCAAACTATACCTTAAGAGGGTGAGGTACCTGCCATATGAATTGAACCAAAATACGTCGTTATATAAAAATATTTACGAATTGTTTCATATATGCTGGTTTGATTATCGAATTGGGCATTGAATTTGGGGTTGATTTGAAAGTTACATCAGGGGTCAATTTGCGGGTTGAGTTGAAGTTGAGTTGGAGTTGAATTGGGGTTGGATAGGATATAGTGAGGTGTTGACCAATTTTTTATATATGCTGGCTTGAAGCGTGAGTTTGGCGTAAAGTTTGCGGTTGGGTTGAGGGTTAAGTTGGGTTCCGTTTGCAAGTTGAATTAAGGTTGAGTTGCGGTTTAATTGGGGTTGGATTAGGGTTTAGTGAGCAGTTGAGCATTCAATATACAGGGAAACCTCACTACGACAATCGACGGGACCAAAAACGTTGTCCGTTGTCCGTTAAACTTTGGATTTGTGATTTTTTTTAATAAAAATTTTATTGGGATTTTATATCTTATCCGATTTTGATAAAATCCAGCATTTCCAATGAAAATGGGGTTCTCAAATGATTTTTAGACGAAGTTCTGGAATATGGCTAAGTAGGATGGAACTTGGCTATTACTTAACCGATTATGATGAAATTTGACATGTGCGATGGAAATGAGATTCTAAAGTGATTTTTTCGATAAAGCTCCGGAATAATGCCAATTAGGACGGAAGTTGGCTATTTCTTAACGGATTTGAGTGAAATTTGACATCTGCCATTGAAATGGGATTCTAAAGTGATTTTTGGATAAAGCTCTGGAATATGGCCAGGTAAGATGGAACTTGGCAATTCACAAGTCACTGTTAATTTCTCAAACATTTATCTCCTTCTTGAGAGATGTTAATCAGGTCTAAAGTTACTTCAGCGGAATTTCTAAAACTTCAAAAATTGGGTTGATTTTTGATGACTGTATGATGGTATGAAGGTATATGGTATAATGGATATAAGAATAGTGTGATGGTGATGGTATGATGGTATGTTGGTATGATGGTATAAGTTGAGCAGAGGGTTGATATTTGGTTCGAGCTCAGTTGAGTTGATGTTGAGTTTGGATTTAGTTAGCCTCCATTGGGGTTAAGTGAGTTGTTCAGTTGGGGAATTATTTAAGAGTTGATTTGGAGTTAGGTTAAGGGTTGATTTGAAAGTTGATTTGGGGGGTTTGGTTTGCGGTTATATTGGTGATTGCGTTAAGAATTATGTTGCGATTGAGATGGAGGTTGATTTGTATATTGAGTTGTAGGTTGAGCTGAAGATTGACTTAAGAGATTCATTTCGAGATTGACTAGGGAATTAAATTAATCAAGACCGAAGTTCTGACCACTTCATGAGGTTTCAGCTCTTTACATTTTTTTCTATTGTGATTTCAGCCAGTTGAATTAAGTACAAACCCTTTCTCTTTTTCTGCATTTCGATCATGGTGGTTGGTGAGTGACAGAGACGAATGATAAGTGAAATAGAAAGTCATTTTATTCTAGCTAGCTGAGATAGCATTAAAAATTGATTTTTGCAGTGTTATTAAAAGAGACCAAAACTCAACGAATGTCGCCTTTGGTTGTTAAGCTGCCACCGACTTTTGATAATCTCGAATCAGTTCTGGAAGTCAACTTCTGCCTCTTTAAGCCGACTCTTTTTAATTTAACGGCCCCATCGTTATATGTCCAATAACTGGTTTTGCTTCCGTTTCGGTTGCTTTGTGCCGACCACTTGCTATTTATGCTAGTATCGATTTTAACTATTTAGCCTGATGGCATTTGTGATGGCTTATCACAGTCCCATTCGTCAACGTACGCAATAGCAATAGCGGCGATCGATTTCTGCAAAAGTTGCTTTAGGTGACAAAATCACCGGTTTGACTGTTTATTTCAGTCAAGGTTCCAAATTTTGGATTGTGAATAAAACAAACAACTTTAATTTATCACAAACTAATTTATTTATTCAACTCAAAAATTAACACAACACAATTTTTAAAAATAATTGGCAAAATCACTTATTACAATATTCGTACTATTTTACTAATACTTATAACTGTTATATCGCACTAAATTACTTTTTAAACCACTCGGTTTAATCTTTAAATAGCCTCATTACCTTTTTATTTACTTAAATCAAAGTTCCAGAATTAACATGATTTTTCCAGTAAGATTAGTCTATTGGTGCATTTTTTTATATCGCTATCCGGAGCTGCTATCGAGAGCCGTCATACAAAAATTGCGTCCGATAGCGAATTTTATAAGACGGCCCTCGATAGCACTATAACCTGCGTTTTTTTATTCGCTAGAGCCAAATATTTTTTATATCAAGTTTTCGCTAAATAATTGAATTAAAAATGATGATTTGATGTTAAATAAACTTAGTTTACCAATAAATAGCGCGTCAAATTTAAATTTAGGTATAGTAAAATGATGGTTCTCGATAGCAGCTATTGGAAGCGAATAACAAAATGCAGGTTATAATACCGTAACCTAGGTGCCATTAGTATTACACTTATTCGTTAATTAATTAGCTTAATCTATTCCAACCTAGGTGTCACCGTAACAAAATTTTGTTTTTTTTTATTAACGAACGCTCTAGCAGACAATTGACGATTGGAGGGTCTCGATTTTTATGTATCTACTTCATTTTTTCTATTTTCCGCAAGAGCGTTGATACCACGTTTACTATGGTTGCATCGCAATTTGAATGTATCCGCTTCAATTTTTCTATCTTCCGTAAGAGGCGCTTTGCTTACTTTTACAATCATCAATAGCGAACTACCAGATTGCGATAGCAAACATTTGATATTGTTGCGGTGACATCTAGGCTAGAATAAATGAAGTTAATTAATAGGTTGTTCTAGGTTGTTACGACATTTCGAGTTAATTGCAATAAATGAAAATTTTTCAAGCTAAAGCTGTTCGAGACTAATCTTATTGGGTAAAACATGATAGTTCTGGAACATTGGCTTTAGTAAATAAAAAGGCGAATTAGACCAAACTGGATGATTATTAAGTTGAAAGCGATAGAGTGAAGATTAAATCGAGCGAATTAAAAAGTGATTTTGTACGATATGAAAGTTATTAGTGTTAGTAAAATAGTTCGAATATTTTATGTAAGAAGTGGTTTTGTGAATTAATTTTGTGATGAATTTAAGTGGTTTGTTTTATTTACAATCTAGTGATTCCAACCTTGACTGACAAGGCAAAAACATAACACTAGTGGCTTTCCAATCGACCACCACAAGTACGTATAAGCACTTATGGTTCTTGTCTGTGCATTGTGTGCTTATAAGTTGCGTAGTGGTCGATTGGAAAGACACTACTATCTACCGTATCTACCGATTTTTCTCTATTTGCCGCAGGAGCCCTGATGACACATTTACTATGGTTGCGTTTGTATCGCAATTTGTGTGCGTCTTGTTCATTTATTCTATCCTCCGCATGAGGCACTCTTCCTACTTTAACAATCATCAATATGAAGTTATATGCAAATAGCATCCATTTAATTATAATTTTCACTTATTAAAATTGTAAAGATTAGAAAATTTGGTTAACCCAATATGCAGTTTAAAATATGATTTTTTTTATATTTGATTCGTTTAACTGTTCCAAATCAATCAAATATACAAAATTCACATTTTAATTGGATTAATTTGATGTTCCAGTCATTACAATTTTAACAAATATAAATTTAAATTAAATAGACACTATTTCCAAAAGTTTATTATTAGCGTTCTCGTTATTCACTATTGTTCGCTTAAGCCGCGTTAATTATTTTTGTACTCAAATACTGTTATCCTGCCAAAAACGAACCGATGCGAAAAGTGATAGTTACAACGTGACGCCACAAAAATTACACAAGACCTAAAAGAAATTTGTCCATTACATTTCAAGAGACAAAATTTGCCTACCAGTTTTAACTGGAGAATTTCTGGGGCCCAAAACAATATAAATTGAGTTATGTAGTTTTTCCATGTTGGATCAGTTTAACTAATTGAGTTAAAATTATGTTCTAAAGCAGAATTTCTATCTTTAGTCTTACCATTTGCAGTTGAAACCCTACGTTTCGCCAATCATTAGTTTGCATGCAAGTGAAATAAGTCAATGTTTCAAATAAAACCTACATAGCTACTTAACTTGACCATTAAGACGAAATCTTCATCATAGATAATGGTAGAGATATAATTCAATTTGGTGAAACCCTAGTAGCGGTTATAGCACGTCTTTAGGACCTAATTTGATCGAAAGATATTTTTCCATTTTTAGGGTGGACATCATTCGGTGAACATTTGGTTGAAAAATAGCGTATTTCCTCCAGGCTGAAAATATTTACTGAACGGTGATGAAATAAGGTAGGCAAGAGGCATTTCAATATCCTTTCTTCTTTCTGAAAAGTGGTCCTTTGTACTATGTCCCTATATTTATGAAATGTCCTGGCACCCAAAAAATGTGGATGTTGAACTGATCTGTCATCTCGTTAAGAGATGAGAGACACTTCTGGACTACTTTCGACGTGTGGTTTGGTGGTGTGATTGAAGCGCTTTAATGGCAGCCTAACTGTCCGTATATATGCGAATAGCACGAACCGATATTACATTATACCTCAACCATTCTACGACTTCATTTACCGCAGTTATTTCTGCTTGAAAAATGCTACAGTAGTCGGGGAGACGGAAGGAGAGATTTAACAGAAGTTCCTCGCAGAACACCCCAGCCCCGGCTTCCCGTACCGTTTTGAACCATCAGTGAAGAGGTTTATAACTCCTGGTTCCAAAACTGCACCCATCATCCAGTCCTCCCTGGATGGGATCCTAGTCCGGAACTTTGTATCAAAAGATAGTGACGGGACAGTATAGTCGGTTGTCTTGGGAATTTGTTTGTTACACAAAATAGATGAGTGCCCTTTATTGTTGCAGGTCCACATTGAGGTTCATTTCAGTCGTACGGCAGTACAAGCTGCCAACTGTTTCGCCAAGATATCTAGAGGAGTCAAAAATAGCAGAGTCTCCAGTGCCTGATTGGATGTGCTCCTCAGTACACCACTGATCCACAGAGAGATTGTTCTTTGAACTTTTGTCAACAGCTTTTGGTTGACAGTTTTGTCCAAACCAGGGCTGCATCCCCCATCCTTTCCCAATGGTATTCTTGCAAGGATATAGCACTACGGTAGCTTTCTTTACCCCAGCTAATTTGCTATCCAAAACGAGGCCCCGAAACTTCGCTTCATCTGTAAGAGTCAAGCTGAACCCATTTAAAGTGGAAGGATCGATATGAGGAAGATTATATTTCCTAGAGAAAAGAACCAATTCGGTTTTGTGTGGGTTCACATTCAACCCACAGCCGTTGGTCCATAATGAAAGGATGTCGGATGTCTGAACACTAAGGAGGATGGTGGCTTCAATGCAACCTCCTTGAAGCCACCATCCTCCAGTCTCAGCAACAGGTCATTTATGAGCAAGTTCCAAAGTAGGGGGGACAGTACGCCACCCTGCGGTATACCTCTGCTTGCAAATCTTCTGGCGGAGGATCCCCCAAAACTGGCATTTATGATCCATCATCTTAGGATTCATCTACTCCCAGATCTGAAAGTGTCCGAGTTATAGCCATGGAAGCACGTTGTTAAAGGCTCCCTCAATATCCAAGAAGGTTACCATTGCGTATTCCCTAAGCTCGAAAGAGTTCTCAATGAAATATATAAGAGAATGAAGAGCAGTCTCTACAGATCTCCCCTTGCAATAGGCATGTTGAGATTGAGACAGCTTTCCCGGCACAATCGCGCCTCTAATATGAGCTTCTATTTGTCTTTCCAGTGTTTTAAAAAGGAAGGCAGACAAACTAATCGGGCCAAGGTCTTTGAGATTGCAGTGTGAGCGTTTTCCCGACTTAGGTATATAAATACAACCTTCACTTCTGTCCATTTGCTAGGAATGTGACATAGTTCTAGGCTGCCTTTGAAAATTACCTCTAACCAGGAAATGGTTAGATTCGTAGTTTGTTGAATATCCGCAGGGATAATACCATCAAGTCCAGGCGACTTATACGGTTCAAAACTATTTATCGCTTACAGGATCTTTTTCCTAGTACAGATTCGAAACAACCAGGAAAATGAGTCTCCAGCAGAAGTTCCAGCGATTCCGCACTATTAGTGGTCCATATCCCATCCGGCCGTTGAAGATAACTTAGGTTGGAAGAACCAGTTGATAGTACTTTGCGTAGCCTATCTAGACATCTCCGAAGACTCACATTTTTCCACATTTTGCCACGGTATAGTCTCAAAGATCTGTTCTTGGGCCACTTCTCAATTGATACTTGTAAATTCTGAGGACTTCCTTACGGCTCTTGTTTTTCTTGCTTTTATGAAGAGTCTTTTGCATTTTTGACGTGTTTGTTGAATCTTCTTGAACCACCAGAGTGGTCGAGATTTACCCCTAGGCCTACTAAGAGAACTAGAGCCCACCATCGCTTCATTAAAAGCGCCGGACAGCTCGTCCACCAAGCCATCGACCTCTTGTGTAGTTTTTGGAGGTTTTGGCACTGGAGCCGGTAGTGAATTACCCAGAATTGTTCTAAAGGTATCCCAATTAGTTTTCCTCCTATTTCTGAAGATTGGACTTTTTGGAGAAGCCAAGTCCATTCCAAATTTAAGATAACAATGATCAGAAAAGGAATGGTCCTCCGACACTTTCCTGTTTAATAGACTAATCTTAAAAAAGTTTGAGACAAGTGTAATATCCAACACCTTCTGTCTATTTCTAGTTATAAAAGTCGGCTTATTGGCTAATCAAGGAGTAACTCAACTCGTTCATTTGTGTCCGTACTTCCCCAGATCGTGTGATGAGAATTTGCATCACTCCCCAGGATGACTCCAACCTTGCGCCTCTAAACCTCCAAGATTAGCTCACCTAGAATGATTCGTGGAATATTCACTTCAGCATAAGCTATCTAAGCTAGTGACCTCAATGCTGACCGCTGCTACGTCTCAATTCCCAATTTTTAAAATAAGAGCAGCTGATGCTGCCTTATGAGAAGTACTCTGAGAGCCTATTTAAAGACTTCATGGACATTGACATCTCCGTGTCCGTGGAGGGAATTTTCGCCCGCTTGGCTGGTAGTGTTCCGCTTGGTAGTGTCTGAAGCTGACTTCGGAACCTCTGGCTTATCGGCATCCTTCTTGTACACCTTAAGTGTGACCGCACAGTAACTAAAGTTGATTAAACCGTTGGTTTTCTCCAGTGCAGTCAGTGACTCCCTGTTTAAAATAATAACAGCTGACCTGTAGGCAGCCTTTGCCTCTTCGAGCTTGGCAACTTTCCAGTTGTGCGTTGGCAAATCCGGGTTGCCAACTTGCAATAAATGGAGCATCACCTTCGAGAGTACAGCCTAGTTGTTGGTCTGCAGGGGATCTCCTCCCTATCAATAACAGCAGGGCTGGCTCTGTTGCATACCTCGCCAAATCTCCCCCACTGCTTTCTCGTAAAGCAGCATGGACCTCTGATCTGCACAGGCAGTCAGTTTCACCTGATTCCTGTGGCAGCCCCCGACAAGTCGGATCAGGTCCTGGATATTCTAACAGGATTTTCAAGTAGGTGGCGGCTAAGGCCCCTTCCACCTGCCTCCAATTGGGGGGCGTGATACTGCCATCCTCTTGGGATTGGTCAATGAGTGCCACAACCAGCTAAAAGGCCTCGACCGGTAGCGTGGAGCTTCGTCCTCTTGGCGATCTTAGGACTTTCCTCCTGCGATCTTACTCTTTTTAGTTGGTGGCCAGCTGAAGGGCGTTTCGATTTCTGTTCGGTGACTTTCACTGCCCACGCAAGCATGGCGTGCATACATCTTTCGCCGTCCTGTCTCCGTCCTTTTATTTATTTTGACTAAAGCTCTCCAGGCCTTTCTCCTAGAATTGTACGTTGGTCTTGAAGAAATAGCTTCATTTTCATGACAAAATTTTTCTCTTGTTTCAATTTCTTCAATCATTTTTCATTGAATTGATTCAATCATTTATTCATTTGCATGACAGTCTGTAAGGAAGATCAAACTCTTATACAATGAAGTTTCGGACCTCCCCTCCCAACCCCCCTCCGCCGATTTTATTTAAAAAACTCACCATCTCAATATTGTTAGAAATGTTGTAGCAAGGAGTTTCTCTTTATCGAGAAAACGATATTTCGAGTTATAGTCTTTAGAAGTAACCCTTATGGGAAATTCGCGAGCACTTATTGCATAGCATTGGATTTTTGAGGTTTCCTCTAAATTTTATAAAAATTTCAAAAAATTTCTATGACGCTATCTCGTGTTATGGTACTTATCGCATAGCGTTGGATTTGTTGAGGTTTCCTCTAAATTTTGTGAAAATTTTGATAACTTTTGTGAATCCAACACTACGCGATAAGTGGTCGCGAATCTCTCATAAAGATTACTTCTAAAGACCATAACACGAGATAGCGTCATGGACAATTTACATAAAACTTCAACGAATCCGATAAAGAGCATAACGCGTCTCAATTTTTTTTTAAATCTCTCACAATCAGTAGAAAAACGATAATGAATCCAACGGTGGATAAAGCGGAATTGTCACGAATTGATTTTGTTACGACATTACTAACAATTTTTTGATAGTGTGTTTTTGTACATATTGTGTAGATAAGTAGATTGAAAAATGACAAATGTTCTTTTCAAATGCTGTTTATTCAGGTAATATCAAAAATCTCAAATTTTCAAAAAAAATTCATAATAACGAGAGATTTAATTTAATTAACCAATACATTCTCAAGTGAAAAAAGTTAGGACAAATTTCGGACAAACTTCACACTCGTCAGGAAAGACAGACATCCGCTTGTGCAACGTTTTCTTAAAAGATAATGACCGAAATAGGCTATAACTAGGCTATAAAAAGTGGTAAAGTGGTTCCATCCACAGAACTAATTTGATGACGAAATAAAAAAAAAAATTAATCGGCTTTCCTTTCACCTACCAATGAATTTTCCGCTCATTACTGTCTGCGCGTATAAATTCGTGTGCTACATAAATTTTGTAAAATAAAAAAAAAAATTTAAGACACGCGATGATATAAAACTAAATCAAAATTCTTGCAAATAATTCTTGAGTATTAAAGATAATTGATATCATGGTTCTGTTGGCAAATTTCCCAAACGCAGCCGATATGATAATTAAATCTGCCCAAACACAAACATACATACATACACAGTGTTGTGTGTTCTGCGTATGGTTTTTTTTTTTTGTGCAGATTATCTCTCATTCGTAAGCGTACATGTTACATATACAAACGTTTGTACGAGATTCGGAAAATATCTAAACAGGAAGTTCGCACAACTATTTTAATTAAATTATTTATAATTATTGATTGAAAATGTTAAAAAAAAAACCGTTTCAATGTGTGTGCAGTGTGCGTGTACGATTTTAAAGGAAAACCATGAAAATTTTTTTTTTTTTTTAATTAAAAATAATTTCGAAATTTTGTATTATACGAGTACAAAGTAGGTTTTGGTAGATTCATTCATTAAATATTTAATGATTCGAGGGAATACATACATACATATGTCTGTATGTTATCTTTAGGCACCCTGTACATATGTGTATACAAACAAATTTAAAAGATCTAAACATTTTTTTGGATTTTTTTCGGCATTCAATTGACGTAAAAAATATTAAAAACGCTAAGTAAATATTTGCATGTTATGCGTGTGTGTGTATGTGTATGTGTGTTGCGGAAATTAATAATTCATAATTAATTCTGTATATTTCGAAAAGTACAAAATCGTAAAATTGTGATCGTAAATTTTTTTGAATGATTTGTTGTACAAAACATAAAATTTTTGTTGCTCTACATTTTTAAAAATTGATTGCGAACAGGTGGAAAAAATTTTTTTTCTCCCGTAATATTTACACAATCTCGCGGTTATTACCAAAGCCAAACGAAAAAACAACTAAAAAACGTCTTATCAGTACGTAATAGTTTTGTCAAGTGTATAATTTATGTTTAAATGCAAATTTTGACAAGATAATTTATTGAAATGTAATAATTTATGTTATCTCCTCTGTATACATAATAACAACAACAACAACAACAACATTTATTGATATAAAAACAACATAATTTCTTTATTTATCCATAGTTTTAAATTATTTATATTTCAAGCTTCTATTTGATTAATTTTTTGAAAAATCTTTTGAAAATTAATTTTGGTTTATCGTACTGGGAATTTTTTTTTTTTTTTTAATTAAATTTTTCCTTACAAAAATATTTTTTCTGTGCCAATCTTAGATGTGGTGCAAATTTATTACTGTGTTCTTTATATTTCTATAAATACAGGAATGTGGTTTTAAATGAAAAAATTTTATCGAACATTTATTAATAAGACATCAACATTAAATAAGAATAATTAGAAAATAATTGTATAGAAGTAATTTAATAATGAATTTTTTACATATTGGATTTTTTGTGATATTGGTAAGTAATTTTGAAAATTTTTGTATAAAATTTATTTATTTAATATAATAAGAGTAGGTTGGATAATTAGGGGGGGGGGGGGGGGTGGAATATGTATCTTTTGTTTATATTTTAAATTAGGAATTTATTATCTACAATCTGTCTGGAATTATATTTAAAATACCTGTGGTGTAGACGCAGTGTGTTTGATCTTGCTGTTTGCTGTATTTTCGTTGCACAAAGGCCAAACGTCTTTCAAATTCCAGCCGCATTTCTTCAGATCAAAGTTTATATTGGGCACTTTCAGGCCTCGCAGCATGTTACTATGGCATTTTTGATAAATCGGGTATATTCAGAAAACCACTTGTTTGGATCTGAAAACGCTCAATGAAAGCAACAACCAAATGTTTATAAATTTTTGTTCTTATAATACAACTCGTTCACATTCGTTCCCCTATGATATTGTCGTAGCAGCTCTACATCAATTTAGAATTAAAAACTAAACCTGATGAGGCCAGCAATGAGGTTATCCCGGGTTATTTTTATATCTTGGTTTCCAATACAATTTGGTCGTCGTAGCGATACATGTCAAATTATTTATGGTCAATTTGTGTTTAATACAATAAAACAATAAATAAATAAAAATTAGTATGGTGTCGTGTAATGTTAAAAGTCTGATTAACCGACACGGCTAGAAAGCCGCGTGCCAACCAACAACGGTGCGGGTAACACCGCCGCCTCACATTGGAATAAAATAAAAATGTTTAAACAAGCAAAATGTAATAATCTTGAATTACTTAAGCAAAATAAGTTGCTAATCTCAACTGGAGTTAGTTTGTCTAGTAATCAGAAAATATAATTTTACAGCTCAATATATCTACGGTCAACCGTTTTGATTGTCTATCGTTATCAGCGAATAATCCTACAGATGAAATAATAAAATTGAATAATAAACAAACAAGACATGAAAATATGTATATGTACGTACGTACCACCTATGGTGGTACCGACTGGAATAAAAATTATGCTTTATGATAGTGATAATCTGCTTGAAAAACTAAAAGCTGATAATTTAGAGTACTTTACGTTCAGATATGTTATTGACAGGGGATCCGCTCGAAATGCGATATTTGAAAACGTGATATGATGAAACGAGATAAAGTACAAAACGCGATATTTTAAAACGCGATGTGGTACAAAACGCGATATGGCGCAAAATGCGATATTTCAAAACTCGATATGGTACAAAATGCAACATTTTAAAATTATTAATCTTGCTTCATAACACATATAAAAATATAAAGGGCGGAAACCTAATCAGCCGATCAGAACTTCATTAATTCAACTTCCAAATCAATCCCGAAATGAACCTCGCCGATTTTCATCATTATTGGTTGAGAAATGCGCAAGTTCCATCATACTTGGCCATATTCCAGAATTTCATCCAAAACTCATTTTAGAATCTCATTTCCATCGCGGAAGCCAAATTTCACTCAAATCAGTTAAGAAATAGGTAAGTTCCACCATCCTAATTGGCCACTCATTTAATTTGCTAAAGGTTTAATTTGAAATGTAAAAGGTTTAATTTGAGGTTTGAGATCTTAACAGTGACCTTTCTTAAGTCTTAAACAATATTTGTGTAAGATTTGGTTCAAATCGGTCAAGTCGTGTGGATTTGTTTAAATTATCATACACATATGCTGTACATACATAAAAACACTCACTTTATTTTATAGATTGCTCAACTGCTCACTAAACACTGGTCCAACACCATCTCAACCCCAATTCAACCTGCAAATGGCCCCCAACTCAACCTTCAACCGAACCGCAAACTCTCTTTCAATTCAATCCTCAAACCAGCATATATAAAAAATTGGTCAACACTTCTCACTATATCTTAACCCAACCCCAGCTCAACTCCAACTCAACTTGAACTCAACCCGCAAATTGACCCCTAATTTAACCTTCAGCTCAAACCCAAACTCAATACTCAATATTCAAACCAGCATATATAACAAATTTGTGAATATTTCTATAACCAGGTATTTTGGGTTAATTCATATGGCAGGTACCCCACCCTCTTGACGCACAGGTTCCAAAAGCTTTTCAAATCTCGGCTTTGCCCATAGAAACAGATTGGCAAAAAAAAATCTAAATCGAACAAGCCGTTCTCGAGATACCATGGGTACAGACATACAGATATCCAGACAGACAAACGGACATTTTTTTTTTTTGCTTTTCTAGACTCAGGGACTTTCAAAACGTCGGACCAACCAAATTTTTGATCATTTTTGACAGGATTTCAATACTTTGGTCTTTTTAGACCGAAGTAATTTTTCTTCACCTTTATGATGAAATTGAGCATGTACGATGGAAGTAGGATATGCGTTTTGAAATATCACCTTGTCAATTATCGCGTTTTGTACCATATCACGTTTTGAAAAATCGCGTTTTGAACTATCGCGTTTTGTACCATGTCGCGTTTTGAAATATCACTCATAAAGTTCTGCAGCACCAGATTACCATCTGATTTTAATCATGATGATATCATAACTGGTTTACAGCAAAACAGTATTGAAATAGATAACATCATCAGTATTCATTCAATTTAAATTTACCAACCCAAAACTTTAATATGTTGTAAATGCAGCGCAAATCATTTAACTAAGGAATGCAACCTTGATCCGGTTAGTTAGAAATGCGCTAATTGCGGTGCCGCTCATCTCACCAGCTCTAAAAACTGTGCTAAACTCATTAGATAATCAAACAGAATATTCATATTAATCGACAAATTCGAAACCTACATAAGCGGATGATTCAACATCCAAACCTTTCCAACGCAAAGGAATTTCCAAATCTTCTGGAACCTAAATCTTCGCCTCTACAATCATCTTGGAATTCTATTTTCAATAACTCCGGTAATAAATGCATTAACACTGAAACTGAATTATTATGGTCCAGGAAGGCAAGCACAAGTCAACAAGTTGAAGCGTAACACCAATATTGCTAATAATATTGAATGACTTTTTGGCTTTTTATAGACAAAAACAAATTAGCGAAAATGGCATTCACAACATTTTCCATTGTTTAATCAGAAACAAAATCAAGAGGCCAATTATTCATAATACATATATCTACCCAAAAAAAGTAGAAATATCAATACAAAAAATGAAAACTTTCCTTGAGCTCATTGCGTTGGTAGTTTGGTTTCGTACTGAAAAAGTTGGTCTACTCATCAGGTAGTTACTACCAAACTACAAACATACAATTCCCACTTAACACAGATAGTGTCAAGTATGAACGTACTGATTTAGCGAATTATATTCTGTAAATGAAAAAACTCAAGGAAACCCCACATTTGTCTGTGTTTAATGCCCACACAATATTAAGAAGTTTAAGAAAAGTATGTCTGTTTATCAAATGATTTTTTTGACTTTTTATAGGCAAAAATATATTAGTGCCTGATGAGTAGACCAACTTTATCAGTACGAAACCAAACTACCAACACAATGAACTCAAGGAAAGCTTTCATTTTTTGTTCAGGGTTATACACTTTGTTTCTGAATGACCAATCGAAAATGTTGTGAATGCCATTTTCATTAATATATTTTTTTGTCTATAGAAAGCCGAAAAAATCATTCGATAAACAGACATACTTATTTTCATAAAATCTGAGCTTCAATCACTTATAAGTGATATACTCTGCAACATATCAAAATGCCCAAATAAAACAGAACAGTGTGAAGTATGCTTTCGACTGTCAATTAAATACCTAAATAATGTTAAAGTCACTAAATTGTTGTATTTGGAACGCTACTTGTTTAACTAACAAACTAGATGAAACATTTGACTTTCTTGTCAATAATAACGTCCAGATTGCTGCTATTACTGAAACATGGCATAAACCAGATAGTGTAGTATACCATCCTAATTTCAAAGTTTACAGATTAGATAGATTGCATTCGCCCATATGTGGCTTATTGTTAGTAATTTGATCAAGTACACACTACTGCCCGTCTTCAATTTTAAAAAAAAATAGAAGCCTTAGGCATTAATATAATTACCCCAGTTGGAGTAGTTAAATTCGTAACTGTATATTTCATTGGTGGAACATCAAATGCGATATTAAAAGATTTTGGAATTGACATACAATCACTAACAAGTTTTAATTTTAAAACTTTGGGGGAACTATAAAAAAACAGAGCCAGAAAACCCAACGGGACCAACTGTACTAGATTTTCTATTAACTAACAATAATAGCATCATTTCCGATCTAAAAACTAAATACGAACTAGTTCGGAACATTTCCCCGTCTTTTTTTAAATACACCATGGCGATATTCAAATCAATAAACCGGCCAGTAGACCTGATTACCAGCTAGCTGATTGGTCTCTCTTCTGGCGCCACATTAACAACAATATTGATCCATCGTCAAAGTCGCCAATTCTGAATATACAAAGTCATAAGCAGTAATGGATGAACTGATATTGAATATTTTACTAATATTATATATAAAGCCAAAGATTTAGCCCTACCTGATTCCATTAAAATGTTAATAAAATTACGTTGTGCGTCATCGTCAATATATAAGAACTCTTAATTTGTACCTTAAACCTGTCATTAAACGTACTCGTCGTTTACCTACTCTTTATCTTAATGACAAACCTATGCTAACTAATCAAGAAAAATGTGATTGTTTTGCTGATAATTTTGAAGCTTATCAAAACAAGGTCATTGGCTTTGGTGTGATTTGGTGACTAACACTAAATGTTTATTTGATAATAGACCCTCGAACGATTCAAGTATTCCAGAAATTAAACATAAAAAAAGCTCATGGAGATGATAACTTGAAAATAATCGATTAATCAAAAATCTTCCTCGTAAAGCCATAGAATTTTTGACTAAACTTTTCAATTCTTGTTACATGTTCTCTTACTTTCCTAACAACTGGAAAATAGCTCGTGTAATACCAGTCCTTAACAGCTATACGCCCATCAGTCATCTTAATTCACTGGGTAAACTGTACTATACTCACAAGAGTAAATCAGTTTACTGTATCAAATAACATTCTTTCAAATGAACAATTTGGGGTTTCGGGATGAACATTCTATGAACCATCAATTAAATAGATTGACTAAAATTATCAGGTTTAAATAAAAATAAATTTTCCCACCTACATTATTCAAATTATCGAAAGTTTTATCAGTAACCGCCTCTTCTTTTTTCAAACCAGTTATGACAGAGCGCTCAAATTTACACTAATGACAGTTCATTCCATTGTTTACAAGCGTACAGAAGCATTTTAGTTGCAAATGTTCAGAAAAAAAGTTATCCGCAATGGAATTCAAGCGTAATAGTGTGATTTCTCTATATTTGGCTGGAAAATCACAGCCGCAGATTGTTAAACAGTTAAAACATCTGCATGTGAATAAAATGTTTGTGTATCGCACCATAAATTGTTATAACGACACTGGCAGCATTGCAAAACGCCATGGTGGTTGACCGAAACGCACTGCAACATCGCCGTATATCATTCGGAATGTGAAGGCCAAATTGGCTCGGAATCCGCGCCGTAGAGGCAGAAAAATGGCTCGTGAGACGAACATTTTCGCACCGATGCTCGAAAAAAAGTTAGAGTGGAAAGAGCAAAGGAGTTGTTACGCTTGCACGAAAGTGGCGATTTGCCGAATTTGGTTTTCTCCGATGAGTCACCGTTCGTTATTGAGCAATATACAAGCAAAACGTCCGGATTTACTTGCCCGGCCGTTCTACTAAAAATTTGGACCAACGGATTGCCACTCGAAACCGAAAGCCATTCACCGCTCGTTTTTTTGGACCGTGGCATCGAGATAAATGCTCAAATTTATCGGGATCATCTGTTGGAGGGAGCGTTGAAGCCTTGGGCACAAAAACAGTTCGGCCGCAGAGCCTTGACATTTCAACAGGACTCGGCGCCGAGTCATAAAGCGCGCGTCAATCATGATTGGCTGAGAAACAACGTTCCGCGGTTCATTTCCACTGCCCCATTGGGCCGCCAAATTCACCGGTTGCAAATCCGCTAAATTTCTCGATTTGGGGTATTTTGAAGAGCAAGATTGGGACAAATAAATACCAAAGTGTCGATCATCTCAAGCAAGTGCATCGCCGGAAATGGGCCAAAATACCGCAGAGCCACTTTTGTGCTGCATGCAATAGCTTTGTCGGCATTTTGAAGGCCATAATCGCGCCTAAGGATGGCCAAATCCAATTTGTGAACATTTTTTTACTTTGATTCAATAAAATTCATCACAAAATAAAAATTCTGTGGCGTTTTGTTTTGGTAACACTTCGTGTCAGTCACCCTGTAATATCGATGCACTTTCCGCTTACTGCAAAAAATGGCACATTAACCTAAACGGTGATAAAACATAGGCTATAGTCTTTACTAGAAGAAAGGCAGCGAGATATCTACCTAACAGTAACATAATGATCAATGATTCAACTGTACAATGGAATGAAAAAATTAACTTTTAAAATCCTTGTTGAGTCGGTTACAGAAACATCGCAACGAGTTATTAGGATGATATATTCACTAATTAATCAAAGATCGAAACTATCCAAGAAAAGTATACTGCTACTCGAAACTAGGCTTAATTATCCCCGCGCCAGTACATTATTGTTTATTTCGCCTCTGTACTATATAGAAGCATGATGCGGTATAGGGAGGATATTATTCGTGAAGTTAGTCCGACAATCTATTGATTATATCATTACGTCTGATAGTTCGACCATTTTCCTCGTCAAATTTAATTTGTCTGAGATGTTGTTGTCTCCTAATCTGATTGTTTTGTTTAAATTTTTTACTTTTAAGCCAGCTAAACTTTTAATATAGAGATGTGAGTCCCAAATGTCTTTTTAGAACAGCAGTGAGGCAGTCCCCACAATTGTTCTGTCTTTAAGCATATTAATTATCCACTCTATGGTGGAGGTGTTAATTCCCCTTGATCCATAGAAATTGAATATCAATGAAGGAGCAAAATAGTATATACCTCCTTATTCTGAAGTGTGTCTTCGATTCCTGATGTAGTTCACCTGATTTTAGTTTTTCTGATGGGGCGAGAAGGTAAGGGAGATACCTAATGAAAGCTAGCTAAATTAACTAAATATTTGGAAGATTCATCATCGGTTGATTATAACAATATTGACCAGGGGTAAATAAGTGGGACAATTACATATCTATATATGTATGTACAAATAATGTATAATGTTTCGACTCGACTCAAATAATCGTCAACAATAATCTCAAAAGAATCGAACGACCTCGAAATAAAGCAGCCAAATGCCTTTCAAATTTGCAATATCGATTAATCCAAAGTTATTTTGAGGATTACGAAAAATCTCCAATATTCTAGGAAAATGACACCTTCATGTAACAAAACATTCATATCTTACATGTGCCTGTACATATTGTGACGAATATGGCCATTACGTAATGGGTTGATATTATGAACAGCGATAGCTCAGGCGGTTGACGCGTTGTATTAACATAAAGATCGATGGTTCGATGCTCGTCTCGTAGCTCACGTTTCCATTAAAATTATTTACTGTGGACATCGAAACATGTTTATACACCAACGCACAATTTCAGATCGCATCCAGAAATGTTCTATATTTTTGTGGTTATACTGTCAGTTTAATTTCATCCAGAAGGACTTTTTACGCTACATTTTATCGATTTTAATTCATTTGATTGAATTACACTACTTATTAAATATAGCTATACGCGAGAATCATGCTTTTTACACAGATATTCTAACGAGACTACAAATTTTCCCTTTCATGAGTACAGACATACATATACTATATTGTTACGTTCTTGCCTTGTCAAATAAGGTTCGTATCACTGGATTGTGAATAATACAAAATCAATTTAATTTATCTCCAACGAATTTATTTATTTCACAAAATTTATTACAACACAGTTTATCAATCAAAATTCACAAAATCACTTTATATAAATTATTCTTAAATTTTTACTGTACACTTATAATTTTTATTTCCACAAAAACACTTTTTAATTCACTTTTTAATTCCTTTTTAATCTTTACTCTATCGCTTACCAAATATTACTACCCCAATTCGACTTCGTTCGCCTTTTTATATACACAAACCAAACTTCTAGAAAGCTCATGATTTTTCTAGTTAGAATAGTGTAGAACAGTTTTATCATGGAAAATTCCATTTAGAACAGTTTAACATTGAGCTATTAATTTTAACTTATTCTATTACACACTAGGTGTCACCGTCACACTACCCCCCCACCTAAGCCTGTTCGTCCCGAATAGGACCCAAATCACCTCCTCTGTACAGGGCCAGCCTCTCCAAATGCACCACCTTTGGTTTACCTCGATGCCCCGTATCCGATAAACCACGTCGTTCATCCTTGTGATGACAGTGTAAGGTCCTTCCCATGCTGGTTGTAGCTTCGGTGATAATCCCTTTTTCCATTGCGGGTTGTGAAGCCATACTAATTGCACTTCCTGGAAGCCCTGATTATTTGCTCGTATGTCATATCGAACCTTCATCCGGTCACTTGACATCCGTATTTTCTCCCGTACAAATTGATGAATCTCATTAAGTTCCTCTTTCATTCGGTCTATGGTACAGTCCCAAACTTTAGATCTCCAGATAACCGTAGATTATCTCCAAATAACGTTTTAGCTGGTGTCATTCCGGTTGTGTCATTTATTGCTGATCGATAGGCCATCAGAAACATCGGTATATGTCGATCCCAGTTGCGTTGGTTTTTATCAACGACCTTTGCCAGATATTCCTCCAATGTACCATTGAACCTTTCCACCATACCATCAGACTGTGGATGCAAAGGCGTTGTTCTCGTTTTATTTATACCGAGCATCTGGCATATCTCTTGAAATACCACCGATTCAAAATTCCTTCCTTGATCGGTATGAATCTCCATCGGCACTCCAAATCTGCTAATCCAATTGTTTACCACGGCATCAGCTATTGTTGTCGTCTCCTGATTGGGAATGGGGTACACCTCCGGCCATTTGCTGAAATAATCCATTATTACTAGCACATATTTGTTGCCGCTCTCAGTGGTGGGAAATGGGCCCGCTACATCCATTGCAATTCTTTCGAATGGTGCTTCAACGTTATATTGTTTTATGGTTCCACGACTTTTGCGTGCGGGTCCCTTCACCGCCGCACATTGGTCACATTTTTGGCACCATTCTATCACAGACTGCCTACATCCTGCCCAGTAGAATTGTTGACGTATCTTTGCCAGTGTTTTATTAATTCCTAGGTGGCCCCCATTTGCTCCTCCATGATACTCATTCAGGATTTTCGCAATCCGGCACCTGGTATCACCAGCAACAATTGCTTCAATTTGCCATCCGTGCTTTCCCACAATCGTTTTAAACAGCCATTCTCAAGACGGAGGCTATCCCATTGAGCCCAATAAGCCTTGACGGTGGGAGTTTTGTCCACGATCTCGCTCCAAGTTGGCCGGTGTTCCTTTTCCTTCCATTTCATTACAACTGATAAATCCGTATCATCAATTGCTGTTTCCTGATCATTTCGTCGGTCCACTCCTCTTCAGGCAGCACTTGCGTACGCCTTACGTCGATGATACCTTCCTTTGCTTCAATATGGCCACAATGTTTCCATTCTACTGGACACGGCCGTCTTGATAATGCGTCGGCATTTGTGTGCACTGTCCTTCCGATGTTCGATATGGAAATCGTAGCTTTGAAGACGTTCGATCCAGCGTGCTACTTGTCCCTCTGGATTCTTGAATTGTAACAGCCACCGTAAAGCACCGTGATCTGTCAGTAAATAGAATTTTCGGCCAAAAAGGTACTTATGGAAATGCTTGTCACGCAGTAATTACGTTTTTGATAATGTTTTGGAGTAATATGCAATAACTTGTTCTTGGCCATTGGTTTCCTGTGATAACACACCTCCTATACCGTCATTACTTGCATCGGTGTCCAAAATAAATTTCACCTTGGATATAGGGTACGCGAGGATTGGCGCGACACACAACCGTCTCCTTAGTGCCACAAATGCTTCTTCCTGGTCATTCTTCCATTCGAATGCCTTGTTCTTCCTGGTCAACTCGTGTAAACTCTTGGCGATGTTGACGAATCCTGGCACGAAGCGTCTATAATAGGTGCACAATCCCAGAAAGCTTCGTAATTCGTGTAAATTTTTAGGTCTTGGCCAGTTCTTTACCGCTGCGATCTTTTCTTCGTCGGTGTGAATTCCATTAATCGGGACGAGATGACCCAAATATTTGACTTCAGTTCTGAACAGCTTACACTTCTTTGGGCTTAACTTCAATCCGGCGGCCTGTATCCGATCTAAAACTTCCGCCAAGTTCTTTAGATGCTCGTCAAAATCCTTCCCCATAACGATGATGTTGTCCAGATATATTAGGCAAGTCTTCCAATGTAATCCCTTTAAAACGCGCTCCATTAATCGTTCAAAAGTCGCAGGGGCATTACATAATCCGAACGGCATAACATTAAATTGCCAAAGTCCGTTACCCACACTGAAAGCCGTTTTGTCACGATCTTCCTCGTGGACTTCCACCTGCCAATAGCCGCTTTGTAGATCTAATGTTGAAAATATTCGAGCACCCGATAATGTGTCTAATGTATCGTCGATCCTTGGCAATGGGTAGCTATCTTTTTTAGTTACAGCATTGAGTTTTCGGTAATCAACGCAGAATCGCATGCTACCGTCCTTCTTCTCGACCAATACTACCAGTGAGCTCCATGGGCTGTTAGATGGTTCGATTACTCCTGCTGCCTCCATATCTGTTACCATTCGATTGACTTCTTCTTGTTTTGCCAAAGACTGACTTCTTCTTGCTTTACCATTGAGGTCCTTCCGTTATTATCCGATGTACTGCAGAATATGGACGTGTACTGTTTGAGTAGTTGATGTGCAGAATCTTTCTGTGCCTCAGTAAGATCTTCGGTCCATTTCTTCATAAGTTGTTCTACCATTTCCTTCTGCTCTTGCATGTCCGATTTTTCAATCGGACTCTTCTGTTCACACTTTACTATAGTTGAAACCTCGTTACATTTGCCGATGGCTGTCCCTTTCTTGATGGTTTTCGTCTTATCCGAGAGATTTAGAGTCCCAATTGGTACTCTATAGTCGTTGTCTGGTTTAACTAGGGATTTTCCGATTATTATTTCCTTCGCTCCGCTCTCCTCTTCGTTAGCTTCCGCAACCCACAACCTGAGTAACCCAGAACCTCCCTCCAATTTTCCCCACACGATCGTCTCCGAGTTCGGTGGCAGCTTCTCCCGATGATCAATAATAATTCGCCTGGTAGTTGCTCCTGCACTGCTACATTGAAGTGGCCACTCGATGTTATCGTAAATTAAAACTCCTCGACCAACATCCACCACGAAGCCATTTGCCTCATGAATTCCATCCCCAAAATGACTTCATCCACAATATCAGCAATCAGCTCCCATCTTTATTTTCACGATCTTTTTGCCTTTTATTATTAAACTACCTCCAGTTGCTGTTTGTAACTTCAATCCATTAGCTGGTTGTATACCTCCATCGATCAGATCAGGGTGATGATGCAGTCCGTGCCATCAATATCGCCTTTGATTATTAAGCTGTCACCGCCTCTTGCTACTTTCGAAACGCGGATGGAGGTTATGGGGCAATCGATTGTGGGAGTCAGCTTCTGCCCTTTACGCTGACTCGTTCAAGTTTAACGACTCTGTCGTCATTTGGCCCTCTTGCTTGACCACTGCCTGTGCTCCACTTGGTCGTCGCTGCATAGGAGATGGTGATCTTCCCCGTTTTCTTCTTATTTCCTAGCAGTCAAGAGATATGTGACCGACCTTATCACATGCCCAACATCTGATTTTGCCACTTCCGTCTCGGTATCTTGGTGCTGACCGCTCGGTATTTATGCTGGTGTCGATTTCCACTCGGCGTATTTTCATTGACGGTTTGGTGATGGCTTGTGTAGTTTCATTTGTTAACGCACAAGCGATGGTTTCCGCGAAGGTCGCTTTAGGTGACAACATCACCACCCTACGTGTCTCTGGATCTCGAATGCCGTAAATGAATGCGTCAATTTTTAGCTTTTCCATATAATCGGCTGATGTACTGGTATGTGCTAGATGTACTAATCGCTCGATTGCCGATGAAAATTCCTGAAGTGATTCTCCTCCCTTTTGATAGCGGCTTTTCAATTCCATTCGATAGATTTCCCGCTTGTGATCACTGCCGTACTTCCTATCCAGCGTCTTCATAATTTCGAGATAACTGTTGCGATCTTTTTCCGGAATTGTTTGTAAGGCCTCCGCAGCTTCACCTTTAAGGGCCACTATTAACGCTGCGACAAGATGTTCATCATTCCAACGGTTTTGATTGGCTACCGTTTCAAATTGAAATTTGAAAATGCCGAAAGATGTTGTACCGTCGAAGTTTGGTGATTTTAACTTAACTGATTGAACGGTTTGTATCACTTGCGTCGTTGTTTCACTTGGTTTGACATCAATCAGTTCTTTCTCTAGACATTGAAACTTTTCTTCAACCTGTTGAATCTTCGTCTTAAATTCAGTTCTAACATGTTGAATTTCTGATTGTAATTCCGTCTGCAATTTCTGACGCTCGATAATTTGGCATGACTGTCTAATTTCGCCCATCTGTTCTTTCATTTCGTATTTAATTTCTCCCAGCTGTCGTTCGTTTTGTTGTTTCATTAGACTCATCTGTCCCATCATCTGGTTCATAGCACCTATTAACTGCGACAAATCGAAACTTCCAGATGGTAGTTGTGTTATTTCGGCTGACGGTTGTTTATCTCCTTCTTTCTGCTCTACGGTTGCCGCATCCGTTACTTTCTCTCCAAAATCATGTTGATCTGCGTTTAACCCTTCTTTCTCCATGGCGTCACGTAGTCCCGCTTGTAAAGCTCCTTTGCTACCATCAGTAGCCAAACCCCGTTTCTCAAGTTCCCTCTTTAATTCTGGAACTTTTAATTCGTTGAGAATCATTTTGTTTATCTTTTTATTCACAATCCCACCGCTGTCACCAATTGTTCCGTTTTTGCCTTGTCAATCAAGGTTCGTATCACTGGATTGTGAATAATACAAACTCAATTCAATTTATCACCAACGAATTTATTTATTTCACAAAATTTATTACAACACAGTTTATCAATAAAAATTCACAAAATCACTTTATATAAATTATTCTTAAATTTTACTGATCACTTTTACTTTATTTATCGCACTACAACACTTTTTAATTCCTTTTAATCTTTATACTATCGCTTACCAAATATTACTGATCCAATTCGATTTCGTTCGCCTTTTTATATACACAAACCAAACTTCTAGAAAGCTCATGATTTTTCTAGTTAGAATAGTGTAGAACAATTTTATCGTGGAAAATTCCATTTAGAACACTTTAACATTGAGCTATTAATTTTAACTTATTCTATTACACACTAGGTGTCACCGTCACAGTATTAAGACTCTGGTGGCGGGTATCTTAACCAAGAATTAGAATTATGTTTAAATAAATCCAATTTTTTTTTGAGGTTAATGTGATTTATTCTTGCGTTGATTTAATCTATGCAATGTTGTAAATTTGTCAAGGAAATACGCTCAATGACGTAGCGTTGTCAAAATAAACCCAATTCTTAGTGCTACGAGTGCCAGTATTTTTAGCGGATGATAGAAGTAGCTACAATTTCCCTTTTTTTTACAAATCTCTTAATAGATCTATCGAGGTAAATAAAAAACATAACAATATCTATTATTGTGCTTGGTGAAACTTGGGCTCAAAGTCATAACATCGTTTCGTTTTAAACAAACTCGTTCTCTTCTGATATTGAATATTTTTTTAAGTTTTTTGAACAATCTAGAAGTAAGTAATAAGTGATATTAATATTCCGATAAATAAGAGCTTGGATAAAGCCTTCGATTACAAAAGCATTTTAATGAGTTCTGGGATGATTGTTACTAATAAGTTTTCCACTAGATCATGTACGTTACAGCTTTTCAAACATCAGTTCTGTTCATAATTCCACCATTTTTTCAGATATAAGTGATCATAATTTTATTTATGATTTTGATAGCACTGATCCTGAAGGAACAATTAAGTTAATCACTGAGAAGTACAATCATTTATTTGAACAATTTGCAACTACTCTGTGAATTCAATTTCACAGTTTTAATATAAAAATATCATCTGAATGAATATCATGAAAACATGTTTACTCGTAGTAATACTAATCAGAAGAACTATCGTAGTTAATGGTGATACGTATTGAATCGCAATTGGGGTAATAAAAATATTCATAAATTTAATAGGTTGCGTTCGTTTCGTCCTGATTCAATATTTTTGTCCCCCCCACTACTCCAGCGGGCCAGGTAATATTCGTAATTTGGTTTAAAAGCGTAACGCTTCCTTTTTCTCAGTGTTCCTTGCTAAAATTGTTAATCATATTTTTGAAACTGGTGTATATCCCAACCTTCTTCGCTTAAGGAATTTTTTAAATATGGATTTAGGGAAGTTGCAGGTACGGATGTGGCTCTAATAGAGATGACAAATCTATTACATATTGGATAGATTAGGATTAGATACTCGTAGATGGTAGATTAAATTCGAACACTTTTTCAAATTAGCAAAACGGGACATTTCTAGGAAAATTTTAAGAAAAGGCGGTAGTCTAATTTTTAGAGAACGAAGAAATTGTTCCTATCATTAGGGTTCCCGTGCTGTTAGGTGTTTTGTTAAGGGAGGCCCAATAATTTCTTCTCAGCTCTGCTGAACTAATGCGAGTCCATAGAAATAAAAATGGCTGTAAGTTCCGGCAGACATTTAGATTTAGAAGAAAATTCACTAAACTTGTTTGACATCAAATCATAACGATTTTAGTGTATACCATATACCACGACTGAAAATCATTTCTCTAATTAGAAGCGCCTATGTGTTTAAAAAATGAATCAGTGGATATTTGAGCCAAAGCCAGTCAGCTTCTACAATAAATTAATTTTCGTGTTTTTTGTTTTGTTTTTTATTTGTTCTCGGTCAGATCCTCCCGATTTTGGAAATTGTCATCGCTTCCCGATTTCATATCCCCTTGTCTCGAATATCATCTTTTGATCATTTTTAAAAATTTCTCGAGATTATTGGTGTTTAGCATGGAGATGAGATGCGTGATGTTCGAAACTCATATGATTACAGATAAGTCGAATATGTTTGAGATAGTTAAATGAGAATCCTAATTTTGCATATTGTTTTGTTGAATTTAGGCTTAACTTGTTTAGTAGCATTTTGCTTAGTAGTATTGGTAACGAATTTTCGGAATTTTTCGAAATGTTTGTGGATTTTCTAACAGGCATGGCGGTGATTAGCGAGTTTTACGTAATTACGGATAATCCGATATTTGACAACTTTCTAGAATATTATGTTAGTTTAACAAATATTGTGCTTAGGTTGTCTCTAATCGTTTGATTGATTAGCGAAATTATCTAATTAAGTTACCGCTGGTGGGGTTTTATTAGATGGAGAATTAGAAACTACAAACTACTTACAAATAAGCCCTGTTCACTGATGAAGTGAACATTCTCCCGGGCTACATTAAGCCTTATATCTAGTTGTTTGTAGTGCGGATATGCTGGATGGATATGGTCCGCTAAGTATTTTGACAGAATATGGTGCTGCTACAAGTTGTTGGTATTGATCTTGAGGGAGTGGTTCTAGAGGTTGAACCGGGTGTTGATGTGCTAGCAAATTCATTCTTCTGAATATACAGCAAGCGAATGATAAAGAGAGCCGCTGGTATTACTAGATAAATTGCCACGTAATGATGGTAATCGTGTTTGTTAAACCTGGCTTCTGATATCTCTAGTGACCTCTTGTGGTCTTGAATGACGGCCTCAATTGCCTCGATTTCTAGGAATTTGTAAGTTGATTTTTGGTTTATGATGTCTGTAACATTTATCACGCCCGCTCAATTTATATGACGGAAAAAAGGAAAGTTTATACTCGCTGCTGAATGTTTTGTATCCTGACACTGTAAATGCATCACCTTTGAAGATGCAGTTTGTGCAAAGGAATCCAAATAGTGGTGATTGCCCTCTGAAGTATCTGGCAATTTATTGATATTTCGCCATCCTGCTTGAGTAACTGCATTTTACATCTGCTTTTATTAGAACTGTAGTCATGCAGCGGCTGACGTATGTTGCAAATATATTCTCCATTTAAATGAATGCAAGATGATGATGATGGCTTGTTACCATCAAATAACTTGAGGACAGCTGGATATACACATACTTCCCTTGATGTAGCATGGGCACCGGTATTATGTTACGGATTTTAACCTCGAAGAATATGATTTCGTGAATCTTTATGGTTTTGACGGCGGTGATTTTATATATACATATGAGCTATATCTTTATTACGATCTTGGCTTAGTTTGAGATTATCGACTATCTGTCCGGTTTGCTCCTGAATTTGGTGTGCCTTGATGTAATTCGGTTATGGTATTGATTACTGCTGATTGGAATGGGCGGAGTTTCATCATTTCCAACATTGTGTGAAGAGCAATGTCAGTGAATTCTTCGTGAAATATGATGTCTGTCATTATTTGTTTAAGCGCTTCGAATCTCTGCTTTGTTTCTTCGTAGTCATGCTTGATGATGTTCACTGTCGTTCCTATTATGGATATCTGTTGCTGCAAAAGTTTCTGGTGATGTTGTTGCTTTAGTTTAAGATTTGTACGGCAAATAGCTCATTGGCTATAGTACCAACGAAGTCAAGCGGTGATTTTTTTTGACCAGCTTTTTCATTTCTTCCTAATATATTCAGTATCGTATGTATATTATGTAGACTTGGAGTGCGTTATATTTTTGCATAATTCATTTAGCTGCCGAGTGGATTTTTCCAGATGAATGAGCTCTGTCCAATATGCTGTTAGATTGAAGTATGTTATTAGTTTCCATTCTCCATTGATCAAACTGCCTTGACCAATTTTGTCGAAATAGATGCCTGGATGAGACGAAAATTTGGATATGTTGTAATTGGATGGTGTTTCTGATGCGACCATTCCTAATATACAGAATATTGACAGCGTGCACAGCAAGAGATTTGATTTTGTGCTTGCTCTGGTTACTCGTCTCTGTGGTGGTTTTTGTGTTTCCTTCTGGTTTGAAACATATGTGACCATGCCGTGTTGATCTGTCGCTTGTGGCTCATCTACTGATAGAACGGATACATTGGTAATTACTCTTTTATAGAGAGCATTTCCCGGGCCACGTATTGAAACTACGCGAACCAATCCGTCTGGTCTCGGCTGTGTTTCAACAATTATACCTCTTACCCATTTTGTAAAAGGTAGATTGTCTTCATTTAAAAGCACAAGATTCCCCACTTGTATTTGTGGCCTTGATTGTAGCTATTTTGGTCGTTGTTATAGGCTTCGCACATATGGTTATGTTAGGTTAGGTTGGAGTGGCTGCCTATGCACGCTTAGACCGGTGACGGTCCATTGTGATACCACAGAATATCTCCCCTTTTACCCCTATTGGAACCATTTCGAGCTACTTATGTAGCGTAAGACGTCCCGCACTTTACTGTTTTCGAGATCCGAGAGGCAGTCCATCCTGAACTTACCCAAGCGCTTGTGCCTTCTGTGAGCCAATGCTAGACACGAGCAAAGGAAGTGGACCAACGTCTCTTCCTCCTCTTCGTCCAAGCAGCTTCTGCAGAAGCCATTTGCCTCCAGACCCAGCCTTCTTGGATGTTCTCCAAAAAGGCAGTGTCCCGTGAGAATTACTACGACCGTTCTTAATTCACGTCTGCGTAGGGATATTAATGTCCTAGTGCGCCCTCAAGTCCAGCTTTGTCCAAACTTGTCTTGCAACTCTACAGGTGAGGGTGTTCGACCACCTTTCCCCGCTGAGGATAGCGCCTGCTTCCCAAGTGCTTGTCTCAGCGTTGTGATAGGCCTCCCTAAACTTGCCCTTTCCGGTTGCAGCTGGAGAGTCGTACCATGCCTAGCAAGTTCATTCGCCCTGCAGTTCCCCATCACGCCCGAGTGACCTGGGACCCAGAATACCTGGATATTGAAATGCTCACCCATCTCATTTAGAGATGAGTGACAACTCAATGCCACCCGTGACGCCAAAGACACCGATTCTTACGACCGGATCGCCGCCTGACTGTACACATAGATTATGATATCGTCTGAGGATAGCACATTATGCTTCAACCACGTCATGACCTCCTCTATCGCTACGACTTCAGCTTGGTACACGCTGCACTAATCAGGGAGACAAATAGAAATGTTAACATTTAATTTGTCACAGAATACTCCAGCTCCCACTTTGCCGTCTAGCTTGGAGCCATCTGTGAAGAATTGCAACGCTTCGGTTTCCGATTACGGTCTATCCCTCCAGGATTCCCTTGAAGGGAAGGAGGTCCGAAATCGCTTCTCGAAGCGTAGAGTAGGTTTAATGTAGTCAAGATTCGCCACCCCATCCTTCAACGATCTAACAATAGTAGAGTGTCCTATACTAAGACACCTCCACTGAGAGACGGCTGCAAGTCGTACAGTCGTATTTGCCGCCATCTGTTTGTCAAAAATGTCGACCGGAAGAAGGTGCAACATAACCTCTAAGTCACTTGTCGGTGTCGACCTCAGTGCACCGCTAACAAGCATACAGGCTGTTCTTTGCACTCTCAATCTTACTTTTATAAATTACCTTGTCCAGAGCTGGCCACCAAACACCCACCCCGTACATGAGTATAGGTCTCACCACAGCGGTGTAGAGCCAGTGTACCAGCTCCGGCTTCAGACCCCATCTATGACCAATGGCGTTCCTACAGGAGTACAAAGCTATAGTAGCTTTGTTTATTCTCTCCAACATGTTGGGCTTCCAACTAAGCTTACTGTCCAAGATAATGCCCAGATATCTAGCTCTGTCAGTATAAGCAAGGCTCGTGCCATTTAAGGTAGGAGGGACAACTACCGGGATTTTGTATTTCTTAGTGAAGAGTACCAGCTCTGTCTTGGACGGGTTAGTACGAAGTCCACATTTGCCAGCCCATTTCGTAACGATTGTAAGCGCATTCTGCATTACGTCTACAATCGTGCCCAGGAATTTCCCGGTAACAGCTAAAGCTAAGTCATCTGCGTAAGCGATATACCCTCTCCGAAATACCCTCACTCTCCAATTATATTAGTAACCGGTTTACCACTATATTCCAGAGAAGAGGGGACAGAACCCCCCCCTCCCTGCGGGGTTCCCCTAGTTACTCGCCTCTTGATGGTGGAGTCCCCAAATTCGAGCTAACAATCCTGCTTCCCAGCATCTAATTGATTAACCCTATCAGAGGAACGTCCACCTCCAAAAATGACAATCCCTCCTTGATTGCCTCCGCTTTCACATTATTAAAGGCGCCTTCTATATCCAGGAAGGCCACCAAACAGAATTCCTTCGAATTAATCGATTTCTCAATCGTAGACACCAAGGCGTGCAGAGCAGTGTCCACAGATCTGCCCTTTGTGTACGCATGCTGAAACGATGCCCACTTCCTGGCACCTATTTTATCTCTGATGTATACATCCAGCAGCCTTTCCAATGTTTTCAAAAGAAAGGATGATAGAGTTATTGGTCTTAGGTCCTTAGGATAGACATGTGAGCTTTTCCCCGCTTTCGGTATGAACACCACATTGACCTCCGTCCAGTACCTAGGAATATAGCCCAGCTTCAAACACCCTTTGAATATAGCTTCCAGGTAAGGAAGAATAATTACTGAGTTGTTTTGAAGTTCCGCTGGTATAATTTGATCCGGACCAGCCGATTTAAATGGTTTAAAACCCCTCAGTGCCCATAGGATCCGTTTTCTGGTTACGATATCCTCTGTGGTTACTGACAGTGATTCCTGATGATTGCTACGTACCATCAGGTCTTCAAAGCTCCCTGGGAAGTGTGTCTCGAAGAGAAGCTCCAGAGATTTATCCACTAGAAGCTGTCCAAGATCCGTCCGGTTTTATCAAAAAACTAGGACTAGATGTACTTTTGGAAAGAATCTTCCTAAGGCGGGAGGTTTCGGATACCTCTTCCATATTATCACAGAAGATTCTCCAAGACCTCCTTTGTGCCTTTCTTAATTCTTTCTTATAAATTCCGAGTTTCTCCTTATAAGAGTCCCAATCCTGAGCCTCCCTTGTATTTTTGGCTCTATTAAAGGCTATCCTACAAGCCTTTCGATAGGTTCCCAGTTCCCTGGACCACCATGCCAATTTTTGCCTACCCCTAGGCTTAGCCAGTGGGCAGGCAGCGCGAAAGGATCGGTTGCATGCGCTAGTAACGCTAGCCACCATGTCCTTCAGCTCCCCAACGGTCGTCGGGGGCTCCATAGCCCTCGTCGGTAACATTTTCTCCAATAATTCCCCATATTTGCTCCAGTTGGTCCTTCTAGGGTTCCTGAAGGCTTCCCGGGTAGCAGGGTGAATATCGAGGCTATAGGTTAAATATCGATGATCAGAAAAGGAGTGTTCCTTATCCACCCTCCAATTTTTAACCATATGAAGAATATTATTTGAGGCAAGGGTCACGTCTAGAACCTCCTGCCTGTTATTGGTAATAAATGTGGGTTCCCGCCCAATATTACACTCTGAAAGGTTAGTACTCATCAAATAATCAAAAAGCGACTCACCCCTTTCATTAATGTCCGTGCTTCCCCAGATAGTGTGATGCGCATTAGCATCAACTTCCAGTACCACACCTACCTTTGATTGTTCCGCTTCACGGATCAGCTCCTCCAGGTTATCCAGAGGAACCTCCTTCTCCCGGTCCATAAAGGCTGAAACTAGCCAGAATCTACAAGTGCCTACTTCCAAGCTAACTGCAGCAGTGTCACCATTGCTGTATTGAGAGAGAAGGAAAAGATTAATATAATTTTTCCCAAGAATACAAGATCTGATCTTCCCAGACTTACTAGAGGATAAAATTTTGTACCCCTTGGTTCTGAGGCCACAGATCCTGTTGTTATTAATCCAAGGTTCTTGGATTAATATCACATCCTCACCCGACCTAGTCAGCCTGAGGAGTAGAGCTGCCGAAGCAGCCTTAGAATGATGAAGGTTAATTTGTGTTATCTTAATCATAACCTTTTAACCTCTACCTACCTCTATAGTATATTCCTGCTACCGCAGGAATATTATTTCCCGGTATTTTGGGATGAGCCGGATTCGTCCGTCTTGCTAACCCTCGTACCCTCTGTAGAGGACTTGTCAGTGCCCGGGCTGCTGACATCCTCCTCCATCGGTACACCAGCTCATACGCTTATGTGCTCCTCCTCATCCTTCAAGGGAGTCCTTGCCCGACCGAGGTCGCCGGATTCACCCTCCCCCCTACTCTCAGCTTCTTCCCTGCTGCTGGTACCCCATCAGGCCTGGGCGGGTTGCCACCATCCTCCGGTTGGCCTCCCGTACTTTATAAACGTTGAGAGTAATTGACCCGAATCCGAAGTCAATTACCACTTTCGTTTTGTGCAGGAGGGCAAGGAACTCGTTATTTATTACCATAATTAATCATTTCGAGACCCCCTTCGCCTCCTCCTGCTTGACGATCTTCAAATTTCCGGTCGGAAGATTCGAGATACTGGCCTGAATAATTTTCAAAGCCTCGTCAGGGCTAGCCGGTTCGGATGGCAGCCTGACACGTGCCCTCGGCCTGCTGGGAATTTCCTCCCGGCTAACTGCTGCTAGCTTTGCGCCTGGCCACACCTCCTCTACTTTGGCTATAGCTTTTTTATAAAGATCCACAGATCTAGAGTCCGAGCATGCAGTCATCTTCACACGCCCTTGATACCATCCCGCATATCTGCAGAATGCATCCTCCCATCTTCTTGACTTTCGTCAATTACGGCTAGCATCAACACATGCTCCCTCAGGACATTGCTGAACAGCTTTGTCCCTAAGTTGGAGCTCGGCTTCTTGTCAGTCAGCAACTTGGGCCGCTTGCTGTTGACTACTTCCATCTCATCCTGGGACCGCTGTCTTTTCGACATATGGTCCCTTTCCGAGCTTCCGCAGCCCACAGTGCTCCTTGCCCAAGCTACTGATATTCTTTGCTCTTCCGTGAGCTGCCCCTCGGGGGTCGCAGCCCACTTCTCGAGAATTCGGAATGCCGAGCGGTGATTTCTGTACCGCCTTTTCGCCGGAGGAATGTCTCTCGTCCCACTCCCCTGTGCTGCGTTAGTACCGCTAACTCCCGGGACTGGTGCCCTAGAGTCACCCGTTTATAGGGTACCCCACTCATCATCCGCGGAGACTCCGGAGGTGCAGAGAGGACTTGACGCACAGTCCGCCGTGGTTACTGGTCGATGGTTTTCTGGCGCCATCTGTTCGCCATTCCATGCTGGGCATTATAGGCACTCAGAATTTAATGAACTGAGGTTAACCACTCCCCAGTTCCATGAGACTCTCCCACCAGCTGGACTGCGGTTGGGGGCGGTTTATTTAATTCACCGCTAACCTACCTATCGATAGGCCGTCCACTATCCACCACCTGTAACCCCCTCCCCCTTTCGCCCCCCCCCCTTCCCCTGATAGCTGCAGTACGCCACGAACTTCGCAAATATGATCAGATAAAAAAATGGCCAGGTGTTGGCACTTCAAGGTCTGCTATATCATTGGACATTGGACATATTGGACTTGAATTTAGAATGGCCTTTATTTGATTTACCAGTGCTGTTAATTCTTCAAAGGTGAGCGTGGCATTTCCCATGATCTTTTTTAGGTGGGTCTTAACTGATTTGACACCAGCTTCCCATAGTCTACTTGATGCAGCTGATTGAAAATGCCAAGTTATTCCCTCTGTTGCTAATTGTATGATTTTTACTTGTATGTTGTAAAGTATGACATCTGCCTTTGCAGGTAACATAACAAATTTCACTGATGCAAATTGTTGTCGTTTGGTTTTGGCTGAAACAAGTTCTGCATAAATTGTGTAGCTTGATCATGTCATTTCTTTCGGAAATACTCAGGTCTTTGAAACGTGGACATGTGGACAGCTACGAAAACGCATTTTAGTGGTTGTGGTTGAAACTTTACTTGTTTGGTTGGTATTGATTTGTTACTACCGTTTGCTTCTAATTTCAAAAATTGGCTTAGCCAATTAATAATTTTTAAAAGTAAGCGGAAGATAATGAAAGTACTCTGATTCAGTGAACTGTTCAGTAAATTAGATACAAGTAATCTCCTGTTGTTGAAGCGGTTTTCTAAAATCTCCCTACAGCTGTATCGTAGTTGTCTCCAGTGGATTCTAAATGGCTCATAATTTTCCAGCCCTCTACGTGACTTTTAGGATAGTTTCATGTTATGCGTTGTTGTAAGCTGATTGTTGTCGACCGTTTGAACATGGCTGAGAAACCTAACCACTTCATGGTGGTAGACGAATTTCCAATGGTTTTGGTTTGGCTGCTTGTTCTTGTGTGTCGTGTTGTTCAAGCCTGTAGAGCTGTTTTGCTTCCTTGAATCAGACATATTGATCGGAATTTCAAATCTAGAGATGTAGTTTTGTACAAATGCAGTTTTAGTCTAATTTGGAATGTTGCCGATCCATCAAGACTCTTATCCCACTCAACTAACTACACTGAAGAAAAGTTGTTCTCAGGGTGGGTTTAGTGCAGATGTATATGACCTAAATTTTGAATCCTTTCAAACTCTTAATTTTAGATTGATACATTTAGATTGTTAAAAGCTTTATTCTTCTATACACATTTGACACTCTAAATCCCCATCAGACTATCCCACCGTCTACATCCATTCAATAACAGATAATATTACAACAAGTAATGATTTAGAAATTCCGAATGATGTCTCAAATTACATAAAAATGACATCAAGTTTCCACACATAAAAAAACCTAAAATCATAAATGAAAATTTCACTGTAGTAGTATATAAGTAGTAGCATCATAAGGGAGTGATAAACAATTTGGTAACATGTGTTTCTATTCCAACAAAAAGTGCCATTATCACATACATTTCTGTGAAAATCATTCTCGCAGCGAGACAAAACAAAAAAAATGAAATCAATAAATTTAATCAAAATCTGGAGTAGTTCGCCCCCTTTCCTCCCGCACTTTACTTTGCGTATCTAACCAATAATTATGTATGTAAATTGTATAGTAAAGAGGGGCGGGGGTGAGAGCTCCGACATCAATTTAATATCTTAAGTGGTTTTACTATCTTAAGTTAGTAATTTCATTATCGCATTGTCACATCATTTTGGTCACACGCGATGTGAAAATTTTATGAAAATGTCATCTGTGTTTGTGAAAATGTTCTCAAGTTTCTTGTCTTCGTATTAATGTTGTTCTTTTGTTTTTTTTTTTTTGTATATTTACAGGTAGTACATAATAGTGGTGTCATAAGTGGTTCGTTTATGAATAATGGTGCTGTACGCTGTGGCACCCTTGTATGCCGGCAAATATCGGGAATTTTTTCAAAAACAAAATTACCAAATGGTTATGTTCATGTGGCGACAATACCGTCGGGCGCATCAAATATATCAATATCAGAGATGAAACATAGTGCCAATTTCTTAGGTGAGTATTTGGATGAGTGCCTGCTGAAGCGATTAGCTAACAACTTATTTGTTTGCAGTTCTTAAATCAGTTGAACATAAATTTATAATAAACGGCAATCATAAAATTTCATCGAGTGGATCGTACGAAGCTGCCGGTGCCCACATCGATTATCATCGTATCGACGGCATAACAAATCACACAATACCGGGCCATCGAAAAATCGAAGGAATTACCGAATGGATAACAGCAACAGGACCTACAATAGAGCCTTTAAATTTGATGGTAACACATTATTTATGTTTATTATACAGATTTCATTACAGCTGGTCATAATTTTGCTAATTTTTAATTTAGGTTCTCGCCCAACATCCAAATCCTGGGATAAAATACGAATATCTACTGCCCATTCATCCGAATATGATTAATTCGGACGAGGATAGCGAAGTATCTTCGTCCGAAAATGATATCATCTCAACATCTGAGATGGCATCGAAATTAAAATCGGGCACAACCACCATCGTGACGGCGACCAATTCAACAACAAAACCAAAACGTAAAAGACAATTTTTGTGGAAAGTGGTCGGATTTAATGCGTGCAGTAAATCATGTGGCGGTGGAATACAAACACCAATCGTAAAATGTGTTCGTGAGGCACCAACTCGTGTATTTTCACCGAAACGATGTTCACACTTGCGCCAACCAGTGCTCAACGATAATATAATGAAATGTAACAGTCAACCGTGTCCGGCATATTGGAAATCAAGCGAATGGAATAATTGTGAATGTGATGAGCATAGTGAATCGGTGTTTCAGACGCGTGATATAAAATGTGTTCAAGAGTTGGGAAGTGGTATGATTATACAGGTGAATAATGGTGCATGTTTGGAAGATGCGCCTTTGTCGCGACAAAAATGTGAATGCCCAAAATATATGAAAACGCCACAATTAGAGGTTTACAAGCATGTTAAGCCGCATCATCATACGCCTAGCGAGATAAATACAATTCGAAATAATATCCATGGCATTCCAAAAAATCATACAACCACAACAAAAGCGCCTGTCGCCGTCGTCGTCGAGGTGAACAAGAAACAAGGTATTTGGCTTACGTCCGAATGGAACGAACAATGTTCAACGGAATGTGGTACCGGTATTCAATATCGTACCATCTTCTGTGATCGTGCTCCCCCATTTACCGATCGTTGTGATATGCGTGTCACACCAGACACAACGCGACAATGTAGCGCCGATAAAAATTGTAAAACAGGTGAATGGTTTATTGGACCATGGGGCGATTGTAACGGCGACTGTTTCAATTTAAAAAAGACACGAGAAATTTATTGCATCCACAAAGAAACGATTGTATCGGATGCTGAATGCAATATTACAGCTAAACCTGAAGCATCACGTGAATGCCTGACCGAAGATGTAAAAGATTGCCGTTCAAAATGGCATTACTCGGATTGGACGGCATGCACCAAAACATGCGGTGGTGGTACACAAAAACGTACGGTAAAATGTTTCGAACCAAATGCACGCGATAAACAATTGAAAGAGACACAAACTTGTAAATATTCGGAACGTCCGATCGGCTATCGAAATTGTAATACGCACAGTTGTTCGGAGGAGCAACCGAAGGCGCCGGAAAATTATAGTGAACCGCGTGTCGATCTCATCCAAAATGATATAATGCCCGAGTGTACGGATCAATACCCAAATTGTAACTTAGTGATAAAGGCTAGTTTATGTAATTATGCGTACTATTACGAACAGTGTTGCCATTCATGTCAGTACAGTAGAATAGAAATTTAATTTTGTTTTCCATTTAAAAAAAAAAATTCTCTTGTTTTTCCTTAATTTTAATTAATTATTAATAAATTAATATAATTTACAGTTGATTTATTTTTATAATTTTTCTTTTTTTTTTAACCAAAACAATATCTAAATTTATGCAAATTTTAGAAACAAGAAAACACGTTTTAAAAATTTCGTAACTTCTCGACGTTAAAACCGAGTTTAAACGAACATTTTACACCGCCGCGTATTTCACCGAGATTCAATTAAAATCGATTTTCTTTAATGTTTCTAAAAGAAAAGCAAAACAAAAGAATTCGGTAGGATTTAAAATGCAAAAATTATTATTAGAAATTAATAGAAACAATGCGTAAAACACACAAAAGATTTTGTTTTTATTATTTATTTCTCAAACATTAAATTTAATTGTTTTTTTTTATTATTATTACTATTTAAATAAATTAATTTAAAACAAACAAAAAAACCAAACAAATTACACACAAAATAAATAGATAAATAAATAAAACAAACAAAACAAAAAAAGAATATTTTAAACAACATGGTTGTTTCAATTAATAAAATCATTGAGATTTACTGTGACAGTAAGTATCAAAAATAACCATTGTTAGAACTATCAGAAATACTTGTAGAACGGAATATGTAGAGTTTTCCAACATTTTGGTTATTTTCAATAAAAAATTTCAAATTTCTATGAAATGTCTACAAATAATTAAACAATCTAAATGCGCGTTGGCACAAACAATTGCAGGTCCCGGAACGTATCATTAGAGGTATCCAGACCCACAATCGGAGCACAGTTGCAGATTTTGGATTTTTGTGGCTCAGAATCTGCTGAATTATAGTAAGGTGATTTTCAAGAAAATCAAAATTTCTATGAAACGTCTAGAAATAGTCAAGCAATCTAAATGCGCTTTGGCACAATAAATACAGGTCCCGAAACCTATCATTAGAGGTATCCAGAACCATAATCGGAGCACAGTTGCAGATTTTGGATTTTTGTGGCTCAGAATCTGCTGAATTATAGTAAGGTGATTTTCAAGAAAATCGAATTTTCTATGAAACGTCTAGAAATAGTCAAGCAATCTAAATGCGCTTTGGCACAATAAATACAGGTCCCGAAACCTATCATTAGAGGTATCCAGAACCATAATCGGAGCACAGTTGCAGATTTTGGATTTTTGTGGCTTAGAATCTGCTGAATTATAGTAAGGTGATTTTCAAAAAAATCGAAATTTCTATGAAACGTCTAGAAATAGTCAAGCAATCTAAATGCGCTTTGGCACAATAAATACAGGTCCCGAAACCTATCATTAGAGGTATCCAGAACCACAATCGGAGCACAGTTGCAGATTTTGGATTTTTGTGGCTCAGAATCTGCTGAATTATAGTAAGGTGATTTTCAAGAAAATCGAATTTTCTATGAAACGTCTAGAAATAGCCAAGCAATCTAAATGCGCGTTGGCACAATAAGTACTGGTCCCGAAACCTATCATTAGAGGTATCCAGACCCACAATCGGAGCACAGTTGCAGATTTTGGATTTTTTTGGCTCAGAATCTGCTGAATTATAGTAAGGTGATTTTCAAGAAAATCGAATTTTCTATGAAACGTCTAGAAATAGTCAAGCAATCTAAATGCGCGTTGGCACAATAAATACAGGTCCCGAAACCTATCATTAGAGGTATCCAGAACCACAATCGGAGCACAGTTGCAGATTTTGGATTTTTGTGACTCAGAATCTGCTGAATTATAGTAAGGTGATTTTCAAGAAAATCGAATTTTCTATGAAACGTCTAGAAATAGTCAAGCAATCTAAATGCGCGTTGGCACAATAAATACAGGTCCCGAAACCTATCATTAGAGGTATTGTAACGATGCAAAATATTAAAGAAAAATTGCATCGTTCAGAAAGGGTTAAAAATTATTGAAATAAACGAACTGGTTGCGAATTGTAAAATATCATAATTTTTGTTTAACGGGATTGAGATATGATTTCGGGAAAAAAGAAAAAAGTTGGTTTTTTTTGGGGAGAAGGAAGTGAACTTTTGAGGAATATAGACCTCAACTAAATTAAAAGTTTTAAAAATAAAAAAAAAAATAAAAATCCGAAAATAAAATTTAATCGCGGATTTAGTGGAGTGATATCTGAGTATTCACATTTTTGAACAGTTGGGTAGTTTTGTATAGTGTAGTTTAGTTCTAAGTTTAAATAGAATAGTGAATTTGTGTATGTTTGCAGTTTGTTGATTAAACAAATAATTTCATGTGTCTGCAAATTATTCAAAGTCGTAAGCAGAATGGAAAATAAATTGTGGCGTGACACAAAACGCTATAAATACAATTTTGTGTAAACCGTAAACCGGCCCGTTTTGGATGGATAATAACCAATACCAATATGTGTAGTAAATTAGTGACTATATAATATTAAGTAATACATAACAGTATCATATAACATAAAAAAAAAAAAAAAATAAAAAAATCGTAATTCATTAATTTATAACAAAAACTAAAACCGTTAATAAATAGTGACATAAAAATGTGAAAAGAAAAAGTGTGTGCGACTCTCACAAAAGTAAAGGTGTAAAGTAGTGGCATCCTTAATTCCCAAAAACAAGAAAAAAAAAACAACACAAGTTTATAAAAGTGGGAAATTAAAATAAATTACACCGCAATGTCGGTATAATGCTTCGCTTATAATAACTTTACAATAAAATCAAGTGACCACTTTCATAGACTTTAACCAAGATAATTGTGCAGTGTGTACCATAAATTTATCAAAGTGACGTGGCACCGGTGTTCCGTTTCAAGGAAATCGCAAAATTATTTAGTTAAGTTTTTGTTTTTCAATTCTAATATTATTATTATTATTATTTACATATATTCTATGCTTAATCATAGTTTTCTTTATATTAAAATTAGTTGTTATAAGTTTTTTTTTGGTAATAATTTCTTATTTCTATTAATTACTGGTATTTTTGGTAAGGGGATTTTCTTTATTAGAAATAATGAATTATTGCTTCTATCTGACGTCAGTAGAAAATAAGTAACGCAAAGGTGTGGATGTTTAAATATTACAGTTTGTTTCTTCTTTTTTATTACTTAAATTCATTGTTTTGTTCTTGCTTCTTACTTAAAGTTAAATAATATTCTTGTTAATATCAATACAATTTTTTTTCTTTTTTCCAAATTTTCATTTTTTTGTGTGTTTTGAATTTAATTTTTCTCCAGTTCGTTTCCGCCAAATCGTTTTTTTTTTCCAGAATGAGGTAAAGTCAGTTATAATTAGGGGATGATGTCAGGGTAAGTGGTTCTCTTGAGGTAAGTAACCCTCAGCTTGTCTTCCTTTTCCTCACTCCCTTTGTTTCCTTTGGCGGTCTAACTAGATCCATTGATGCTTTCAAAAAAATCCCACCCCTAACCCTGAGCTCGAGCCGGCCATAGAAGACCGTCTGAAAGCTTCTCAATGGATAAAAACAAATTTTCTGTTAACAGTTTGGTATTGGGATTGAAAAACATCACACGCACAAGACCGTGACCGATGTTTTCCAGACCTAAGTCCATCCCAAATTTGTTACAGTATCCAGAACCACAATCGGAGCACAGTTGCAGATTTTGGATTTTTTGGCTCAGAATCTGCTGAATTATAGTAAGGTGATTTTCAAGAAAATCGAATTTTCTATGAAACGTCTAGAAATAGTCAAGCAATCTAAATGCGCGTTGGCACAATAAATACAGGTCCCGAAACCTATGATTAGAGGTATCCAGAACCACAATCGGAGCACAGTTGCAGATTTTGGATTTTTGTGGCTCAGAATCTGCTGAATTATAGTAAGGTGATTTTCAAGAAAATCGAAATTTCTATGAAACGTCTAGAAATAGTCAAGCAATCTAAATGCGCGTTGGCACAATAAATACAGGTCCCGAAACCTATCATTAGAGGTATCCAGAACCATAATCGGAGCACAGTTGCAGATTTTGGATTTTTGTGGCTCAGAATCTGCTGAATTAGAGTAAGGTGATTTTCAAGAAAATCGAAATTTCTATGAAATGTCTAGAAATAGTCAAGCAATCTAAATGCGCGTTGGCACAATAAATACAGGTCCCGAAACCTATCATTAGAGGTATCCAGAACCACAATCGGAGCACAGTTGCAGATTTTGGATTTTTGTGGCTCAGAATCTGCTGAATTATAGTAGGGTGATTTTCAAGAAAATTGAAATTTCTATGAAATGTCTAGAAATAGTCAAGCAATCTAAATGCGCGTTGGCACAATAAATACAGGTCCCGAAACCTATCATTAGAGGTATCCAGAACCACAATCGGAGCACAGTTGCAGATTTTGGATTTTTGTGGCTCAGAATCTGCTGAATTATAGTAAGGTGATTTTCAAGAAAATCGAAATTTCTATGAAACGTCTAGAAATAGTCAAGCAATCTAAATGCGCGTTGGCACAATAAATACAGGTCCCGAAACCTATCATTAGAGGTATCCAGAACCACAATCGGAGCACAGTTGCAGATTTTGGATTTTTGTGGCTCAGAATCTGCTGAATTATAGTAAGGTGATTTTCAAGAAAATCGAAATTTCTATGAAATGTCTAGAAATAGTCAAGCAATCTAAATGCGCGTTGGCACAATAAATACAGGTCCCGAAACCTATCATTAGAGGTATCCAGAACCATAATCGGAGCACAGTTGCAGATTTTGGATTTTTGTGGCTCAGAATCTGCTGAATTATAGTAAGGTGATTTTCAAGAAAATCGAAATTTCTATGAAACGTCTAGAAATAGTCAAGCAATCTAAATGCGCGTTGGCACAATAAATACAGGTCCCGAAACCTATCATTAGAGGTATCCAGAACCACAATCGGAGCACAGTTGCAGATTTTGGATTTTTGTGGCTCAGAATCTGCTGAATTATAGTAAGGTGGTTTTCAAGAAAATCGAATTTTCTATGAAACGTCTAGAAATAGTCAAGCAATCTAAATGCGCGTTGGCACAATAAATACAGGTCCCGAAACCTATCATTAGAGGTATCCAGAACCACAATCGGGGCACAGTTGCAGATTTTGGATTTTTGTGGCTCAGAATCTGCTGAATTATAGTAAGGTGATTTTCAAGCAAATCGAATTTTCTATGAAACGTCTAGAAATAGTCAAGCAATCTAAATGCACTTTGGCACAATAAATACAGGTCCCGAAACCTATCATTAGAGGTATCCAGAACCATAATCGGAGCACAGTTGCAGATTTTGGATTTTTGTGGCTCAGAATCTGCTGAATTATAGTAAGGTGATTTTCAAGCAAATCGAATTTTCTACGAAACGTCTAGAAATAGTCAAGCAATCTAAATGCGCGTTGGCACAATAAATACAGGTCCCGAAACCTATCATTAGAGGTATCCAGAACCACAATCGGAGCACAGTTGCAGATTTTGGATTTTTGTGGCTCAGAATCTGCTGAATTATAGTAAGGTGATTTTCAAGAAAATCGAATTTTCTATGAAACGTCTAGAAATAGTCAAGCAATCTAAATGCGCGTTGGCACAATAAATACAGGTCCCAAAACCTATCATTAGAGGTATCCAGAACCATAATCGGAGCACAGTTCCAGATTTTGGATTTTTTTGGCTCAGAATCTGCTGAATTATAGTAAGGTGATTTTCAAGAAAATCGAAATTTCTATGAAACTTCTAGAAATAGTCAAGCAATCTAAATGCGCGTTGGCACAATAAATACAGGTCCCGAAACCTATCATTAGAGGTATCCAGACCCACAATCGGAGCACAGTTGCAGATTTTGGATTTTTGTGGCTCAGAATCTGCTGAATTATAGTAAGGTGATTTTCAAGAAAATCGAAATTTCTATGAAACGTCTAGAAATAGTCAAGCAATCTAAATGCGCGTTGGCACAATAAATACAGGTCCCGTATCCAGAACCACAATCGGAGCACAGTTGCAGATTTTGGATTTTTGTGGCTCAGAATCTGCTGAATTATAGTAAGGTGATTTTCAAGAAAATCGAAATTTCTATGAAACGTCTAGAAATAGTCAAGCAATCTAAATGCGCGTTGGCACAATAAATACAGGTCCCGAAACCTATCATTAGAGGTATCCAGAACCACAATCGGAGCACAGTTGCAGATTTTGGATTTTTGTGGCTCAGAATCTGCTGAATTATAGTAAGGTGATTTTCAAGAAAATCGAATTTTGTATGAAACGTCTAGAAATAGTCAAGCAATCTAAATGCGCGTTGGCACAATAAATACAGGTCCCAAAACCTATCATTAGAGGTATCCAGAACCATAATCGGAGCACAGTTCCAGATTTTGGATTTTTTTGGCTCAGAATCTGCTGAATTATAGTAAGGTGATTTTCAAGAAAATCGAAATTTCTATGAAACGTCTAGAAATAGTCAAGCAATCTAAATGCGCTTTGGCACAATAAATACAGGTCCCGAAACCTATCATTAGAGGTATCCAGACCCACAATCGGAGCACAGTTGCAGATTTTGGATTTTTGTGGCTCAGAATCTGCTGAATTATAGTAAGGTGATTTTCAAGAAAATCGAAATTTCTATGAAACGTCTAGAAATAGTCAAGCAATCTAAATGCGCTTTGGCACAATAAATACAGGTCCCGAAACCTATCATTAGAGGTATCCAGACCCACAATCGGAGCACAGTTGCAGATTTTGGATTTTTGTGGCTCAGAATCTGCTGAATTATAGTAAGGTGATTTTCAAGAAAATCGAAATTTCTATGAAACGTCTAGAAATAGTCAAGCAATCTAAATGCGCGTTGGCACAATAAATACAGGTCCCGTATCCAGAACCACAATCGGAGCACAGTTGCAGATTTTGGATTTTTGTGGCTCAGAATCTGCTGAATTATAGTAAGGTGATTTTCAAGAAAATCGAAATTTCTATGAAACGTCTAGAAATAGTCAAGCAATCTAAATGCGCGTTGGCACAATAAATACAGGTCCCGAAACCTATCATTAGAGGTATCCAGTGCTGAATTATAGTAAGGTGATTTTCAAGAAAATCGAAATTTCTATGAAACGTCTAGAAATAGTCAAGCAATCTAAATGCGCTTTGGCACAATAAATACAGGTCCCAAAACCTATCATTAGAGGTATCCAGAACCATAATCGGAGCACAGTTGCAGATTTTGGATTTTTGTGGCTCAGAATCTGCTGAATTATAGTAAGGTGATTTTCAAGAAAATCGAAATTTCTATGAAACGTCTAGAAATAGTCAAGCAATCTAAATGCGCGTTGGCACAATAAATACAGGTCCCGTATCCAGAACCACAATCGGAGCACAGTTGCAGATTTTGGATTTTTGTGGCTCAGAATCTGCTGAATTATAGTAAGGTGATTTTCAAGAAAATCGAAATTTCTATGAAATGTCTAGAAATAGTCAAGCAATCTAAATGCGCGTTGGCACAATAAATACAGGTCCCGAAACCTATCATTAGAGGTATCCAGAACCATAATCGGAGCACAGTTGCAGATTTTGGATTTTTGTGGCTCAGAATCTGCTGAATTATAGTAAGGTGATTTTCAAGAAAATCGAAATTTCTATGAAACGTCTAGAAATAGTCAAGCAATCTAAATGCGCGTTGGCACAATAAATACAGGTCCCGAAACCTATCATTAGAGGTATCCAGAACCACAATCGGAGCACAGTTGCAGATTTTGGATTTTTGTGGCTCAGAATCTGCTGAATTATAGTAAGGTGGTTTTCAAGAAAATCGAATTTTCTATGAAACGTCTAGAAATAGTCAAGCAATCTAAATGCGCGTTGGCACAATAAATACAGGTCCCGAAACCTATCATTAGAGGTATCCAGAACCACAATCGGGGCACAGTTGCAGATTTTGGATTTTTGTGGCTCAGAATCTGCTGAATTATAGTAAGGTGATTTTCAAGCAAATCGAATTTTCTATGAAACGTCTAGAAATAGTCAAGCAATCTAAATGCACTTTGGCACAATAAATACAGGTCCCGAAACCTATCATTAGAGGTATCCAGAACCATAATCGGAGCACAGTTGCAGATTTTGGATTTTTGTGGCTCAGAATCTGCTGAATTATAGTAAGGTGATTTTCAAGCAAATCGAATTTTCTACGAAACGTCTAGAAATAGTCAAGCAATCTAAATGCGCGTTGGCACAATAAATACAGGTCCCGAAACCTATCATTAGAGGTATCCAGAACCACAATCGGAGCACAGTTGCAGATTTTGGATTTTTGTGGCTCAGAATCTGCTGAATTATAGTAAGGTGATTTTCAAGAAAATCGAATTTTCTATGAAACGTCTAGAAATAGTCAAGCAATCTAAATGCGCGTTGGCACAATAAATACAGGTCCCAAAACCTATCATTAGAGGTATCCAGAACCATAATCGGAGCACAGTTCCAGATTTTGGATTTTTTTGGCTCAGAATCTGCTGAATTATAGTAAGGTGATTTTCAAGAAAATCGAAATTTCTATGAAACTTCTAGAAATAGTCAAGCAATCTAAATGCGCGTTGGCACAATAAATACAGGTCCCGAAACCTATCATTAGAGGTATCCAGACCCACAATCGGAGCACAGTTGCAGATTTTGGATTTTTGTGGCTCAGAATCTGCTGAATTATAGTAAGGTGATTTTCAAGAAAATCGAAATTTCTATGAAACGTCTAGAAATAGTCAAGCAATCTAAATGCGCGTTGGCACAATAAATACAGGTCCCGTATCCAGAACCACAATCGGAGCACAGTTGCAGATTTTGGATTTTTGTGGCTCAGAATCTGCTGAATTATAGTAAGGTGATTTTCAAGAAAATCGAAATTTCTATGAAACGTCTAGAAATAGTCAAGCAATCTAAATGCGCGTTGGCACAATAAATACAGGTCCCGAAACCTATCATTAGAGGTATCCAGAACCACAATCGGAGCACAGTTGCAGATTTTGGATTTTTGTGGCTCAGAATCTGCTGAATTATAGTAAGGTGATTTTCAAGAAAATCGAATTTTGTATGAAACGTCTAGAAATAGTCAAGCAATCTAAATGCGCGTTGGCACAATAAATACAGGTCCCAAAACCTATCATTAGAGGTATCCAGAACCATAATCGGAGCACAGTTCCAGATTTTGGATTTTTTTGGCTCAGAATCTGCTGAATTATAGTAAGGTGATTTTCAAGAAAATCGAAATTTCTATGAAACGTCTAGAAATAGTCAAGCAATCTAAATGCGCTTTGGCACAATAAATACAGGTCCCGAAACCTATCATTAGAGGTATCCAGACCCACAATCGGAGCACAGTTGCAGATTTTGGATTTTTGTGGCTCAGAATCTGCTGAATTATAGTAAGGTGATTTTCAAGAAAATCGAAATTTCTATGAAACGTCTAGAAATAGTCAAGCAATCTAAATGCGCTTTGGCACAATAAATACAGGTCCCGAAACCTATCATTAGAGGTATCCAGACCCACAATCGGAGCACAGTTGCAGATTTTGGATTTTTGTGGCTCAGAATCTGCTGAATTATAGTAAGGTGATTTTCAAGAAAATCGAAATTTCTATGAAACGTCTAGAAATAGTCAAGCAATCTAAATGCGCGTTGGCACAATAAATACAGGTCCCGTATCCAGAACCACAATCGGAGCACAGTTGCAGATTTTGGATTTTTGTGGCTCAGAATCTGCTGAATTATAGTAAGGTGATTTTCAAGAAAATCGAAATTTCTATGAAACGTCTAGAAATAGTCAAGCAATCTAAATGCGCGTTGGCACAATAAATACAGGTCCCGAAACCTATCATTAGAGGTATCCAGAACCACAATCGGAGCACAGTTGCAGATTTTGGATTTTTGTGGCTCAGAATCTGCTGAATTATAGTAAGGTGATTTTCAAGAAAATCGAATTTTCTATGAAACGTCTAGAAATAGTCAAGCAATCTAAATGCGCGTTGGCACAATAAATACAGGTCCCAAAACCTATCATTAGAGGTATCCAGAACCATAATCGGAGCACAGTTCCAGATTTTGGATTTTTTTGGCTCAGAATCTGCTGAATTATAGTAAGGTGATTTTCAAGAAAATCGAAATTTCTATGAAACGTCTAGAAATAGTCAAGCAATCTAAATGCGCTTTGGCACAATAAATACAGGTCCCGAAACCTATCATTAGAGGTATCCAGACCCACAATCGGAGCACAGTTGCAGATTTTGGATTTTTGTGGCTCAGAATCTGCTGAATTATAGTAAGGTGATTTTCAAGAAAATCGAAATTTCTATGAAACGTCTAGAAATAGTCAAGCAATCTAAATGCGCTTTGGCACAATAAATACAGGTCCCAAAACCTATCATTAGAGGTATCCAGAACCATAATCGGAGCACAGTTGCAGATTTTGGATTTTTGTGGCTCAGAATCTGCTGAATTATAGTAAGGTGATTTTCAAGAAAATCGAAATTTCTATGAAACGTCTAGAAATAGTCAAGCAATCTAAATGCGCGTTGGCACAATAAATACAGGTCCCGTATCCAGAACCACAATCGGAGCACAGTTGCAGATTTTGGATTTTTGTGGCTCAGAATCTGCTGAATTATAGTAAGGTGATTTTCAAGAAAATCGAAATTTCTATGAAACGTCTAGAAATAGTCAAGCAATCTAAATGCGCTTTGGCACAATAAATACAGGTCCCAAAATCTATCATTAGAGGTATCCAGAACCATAATCGGAGCACAGTTGCAGATTTTGGGTTTTTGTGGCTCAGAATCTGCTGAATTATAGTAAGGTGATTTTCAAGAAAATCGAAATTTCTATGAAACGTCTAGAAATAGTCAAGCAATCTAAATGCGCGTTGGCACAATAAATACAGGTCCCGAAACCTATCATTAGAGGTATCCAGAACCACAATCGGAGCACAGTTGCAGATTTTGGATTTTTGTGGCTCAGAATCTGCTGAATTATAGTAAGGTGATTTTCAAGAAAATCGAAATTTCTATGAAACGTCTAGAAATAGTCAAGCAATCTAAATGCGCTTTGGCACAATAAATACAGGTCCCAAAACCTATCATTAGAGGTATCCAGAACCATAATCGGAGCACAGTTGCAGATTTTGGATTTTTGTGGCTCAGAATCTGCTGAATTATAGTAAGGTGATTTTCAAGAAAATCGAAATTTCTATGAAACGTCTAGAAATAGTCAAGCAATCTAAATGCGCTTTGGCACAATAAATACAGGTCCCGAAACCTATCATTAGAGGTATCCAGACCCACAATCGGAGCACAGTTGCAGATTTTGGATTTTTGTGGCTCAGAATCTGCTGAATTATAGTAAGGTGATTTTCAAGAAAATCGAAATTTCTATGAAACGTCTAGAAATAGTCAAGCAATCTAAATGCGCGTTGGCACAATAAATACAGGTCCCGAAACCTATCATTAGAGGTATCCAGACCCACAATCGGAGCACAGTTGCAGATTTTGGATTTTTGTGGCTCAGAATCTGCTGAATTATAGTAAGGTGATTTTCAAGAAAATCGAAATTTCTATGAAACGTCTAGAAATAGTCAAGCAATCTAAATGCGCGTTGGCACAATAAATACAGGTCCCGTATCCAGAACCACAATCGGAGCACAGTTGCAGATTTTGGATTTTTGTGGCTCAGAATCTGCTGAATTATAGTAAGGTGATTTTCAAGAAAATCGAAATTTCTATGAAACGTCTAGAAATAGTCAAGCAATCTAAATGCGCTTTGGCACAATAAATACAGGTCCCAAAATCTATCATTAGAGGTATCCAGAACCATAATCGGAGCACAGTTGCAGATTTTGGGTTTTTGTGGCTCAGAATCTGCTGAATTATAGTAAGGTGATTTTCAAGAAAATCGAAATTTCTATGAAACGTCTAGAAATAGTCAAGCAATCTAAATGCGCGTTGGCACAATAAATACAGGTCCCGAAACCTATCATTAGAGGTATCCAGACCCACAATCGGAGCACAGTTGCAGATTTTGGATTTTTGTGGCTCAGAATCTGCTGAATTATAGTAAGGTGATTTTCAAGAAAATCGAAATTTCTATGAAACGTCTAGAAATAGTCAAGCAATCTAAATGCGCTTTGGCACAATAAATATAGGTCCCGAAACCTATCATTAGAGGTATCCAGAACCACAATCGGAGCACAGTTGCAGATTTTGGATTTTTGTGGGTCAGAATCTGCTGAATTATAGTAAGGTGATTTTCAAGAAAATCGAAATTTCTATGAAACGTCTAGAAATAGTCAAGCAATTTAAATGCGCGTTGGCACAATAAATAAAGGTCCCGAAACCTATCATTAGAGGTATCCAGAACCACAATCGGAGCACAGTTGCAGATTTTGGATTTTTGTGGCTCAGAATCTGCTGAATTATAGTAAGGTGATTTTCAAGGAAATCGAAATTTCTATGAAACGTCTAGAAATAGTCAAGCAATCTAAATGCGCGTTGGCACAATAAATAAAGGTCCCGAAACCTATCATTAGAGGTATCCAGAACCACAATCGGAGCACAGTTGCAGATTTTGGATTTTTGTGGCTCAGAATCTGCTGAATTACAGTAAGGTGATTTTCAAGAAAATCGAAATTTCTATGAAACGTCTAGAAATAGTCAAGCAATCTAAATGCGCGTTGGCACAATAAATACAGGTCCCGTATCCAGAACCACCATCGGAGCACAGTTGCAGATTTTGGATTTTTGTGGCTCAGAATCTGCTGAATTATAGTAAGGTGATTTTCAAGAAACTCGAAATTTCTATGAAACGTCTAGAAATAGTCAAGCAATCTAAATGCGCGTTGGCACAATAAATACAGGTCCCGAAACCTATCATTAGAGGTATCCAGAACCACAATCGGAGCACAGTTGCAGATTTTGGATTTTTGTGGGTCAGAATCTGCTGAATTATAGTAAGGTGATTTTCAAGAAAATCGAAATTCCTATGAAACGTCTAGAAATAGTCAAGCAATCTAAAGGCGCGTTGGCACAATAAATATAGGTCCCGAAACCTATCATTAGAGGTATCCAGAACCATAATCGGAGCACAGTTGCAGATTTTGGATTTTTGTGGCTCAGAATCTGCTGAATTATAGTAAGGTGATTTTCAAGAAAATCGAAATTCCTATGAAACGTCTAGAAATAGTCAAGCAATCTAAAGGCGCGTTGGCACAATAAATACAGGTCCCGAAACCTATCATTAGAGGTATCCAGAACCACAATCGGAGCACAGTTGCAGATTTTGGATTTTTGTGGCTCAGAATCTGCTGAATTATAGTAAGGTGATTTTCAAGAAAATCGAAATTTCTATGAAACGTCTAGAAATAGTCAAGCAATCTAAATGCGCTTTGGCACAATAAATACAGGTCCCAAAATCTATCATTAGAGGTATCCAGAACCATAATCGGAGCACAGTTGCAGATTTTGGGTTTTTGTGGCTCAGAATCTGCTGAATTATAGTAAGGTGATTTTCAAGAAAATCGAAATTTCTATGAAACGTCTAGAAATAGTCAAGCAATCTAAATGCGCTTTGGCACAATAAATACAGGTCCCAAAATCTATCATTAGAGGTATCCAGAACCATAATCGGAGCACAGTTGCAGATTTTGGGTTTTTGTGGCTCAGAATCTGCTGAATTATAGTAAGGTGATTTTCAAGAAAATCGAAATTTCTATGAAACGTCTAGAAATAGTCAAGCAATCTAAATGCGCGTTGGCACAATAAATACAGGTCCCGAAACCTATCATTAGAGGTATCCAGACCCACAATCGGAGCACAGTTGCAGATTTTGGATTTTTGTGGCTCAGAATCTGCTGAATTATAGTAAGGTGATTTTCAAGAAAATCGAAATTTCTATGAAACGTCTAGAAATAGTCAAGCAATCTAAATGCGCTTTGGCACAATAAATACAGGTCCCGAAACCTATCATTAGAGGTATCCAGACCCACAATCGGAGCACAGTTGCAGATTTTGGATTTTTGTGGCTCAGAATCTGCTGAATTATAGTAAGGTGATTTTCAAGAAAATCGAAATTTCTATGAAACGTCTAGAAATAGTCAAGCAATCTAAATGCGCGTTGGCACAATAAATACAGGTCCCGAAACCTATCATTAGAGGTATCCAGACCCACAATCGGAGCACAGTTGCAGATTTTGGATTTTTGTGGCTCAGAATCTGCTGAATTATAGTAAGGTGATTTTCAAGAAAATCGAAATTTCTATGAAACGTCTAGAAATAGTCAAGCAATCTAAATGCGCGTTGGCACAATAAATACAGGTCCCGTATCCAGAACCACAATCGGAGCACAGTTGCAGATTTTGGATTTTTGTGGCTCAGAATCTGCTGAATTATAGTAAGGTGATTTTCAAGAAAATCGAAATTTCTATGAAACGTCTAGAAATAGTCAAGCAATCTAAATGCGCTTTGGCACAATAAATACAGGTCCCAAAATCTATCATTAGAGGTATCCAGAACCATAATCGGAGCACAGTTGCAGATTTTGGGTTTTTGTGGCTCAGAATCTGCTGAATTATAGTAAGGTGATTTTCAAGAAAATCGAAATTTCTATGAAACGTCTAGAAATAGTCAAGCAATCTAAATGCGCGTTGGCACAATAAATACAGGTCCCGAAACCTATCATTAGAGGTATCCAGAACCATAATCGGAGCACAGTTGCAGATTTTGGATTTTTGTGGCTCAGAATCTGCTGAATTATAGTAAGGTGATTTTCAAGAAAATCGAAATTTCTATGAAACGTCTAGAAATAGTCAAGCAATCTAAATGCGCGTTGGCACAATAAATACAGGTCCCGAAACCTATCATTAGAGGTATCCAGAACCATAATCGGAGCACAGTTGCAGATTTTGGATTTTTGTGGCTCAGAATCTGCTGAATTATAGTAAGGTGATTTTCAAGAAAATCGAAATTTCTATGAAACGTCTAGAAATAGTCAAGCAACCTAAATGCGCTTTGGCACAATAAATACAGGTCCCAAAACCTATCATTAGAGGTATCCAGAACCATAATCGGAGCACAGTTGCAGATTTTGGGTTTTTGTGGCTGAGAATCTGCTAAATTATAGTAAGGTGATTTTCAAGAAAATCGAAATTTCTATGAAACGTCTTGAAATAATCAACCAATCTAAATGCGCTTTGGCACAATAAATACAGGTCCCAAAACCTATCATTAGAGGTATCCAGAACCACAATCGGGGCACAGTTGCAGATTTTGGATTTTTGTGGCTCAGAATCTGCTGAATTATAGTAAGGTGATTTTCAAGAAAATCGAAATTTCTATGAAACGTCTAGAAATAGTCAAGCAATCTAAATGCGCTTTGGCACAATAAATACAGGTCCCAAAACCTATCATTAGAGGTATCCAGAACCACAATCGGGGCACAGTTGCAGATTTTGGATTTTTGTGGCTCAGAATCTGCTAAATTATAGTAAGGTGATTTTCAAGAAAATCGAAATTTCTATGAAACGTCTAGAAATAGTCAAGCAACCTAAATGCGCTTTGGCACAATAAATACAGGTCCCGAAACCTATCATTAGAGGTATCCAGAACCACAATCGGGGCACAGTTGCAGATTTTGGATTTTTGTGGCTCAGAATCTGCTGAATTATAGTAAGGTGATTTTCAAGAAAATCGAAATTTCTATGAAACGTCTAGAAATAGTCAAGCAACCTAAATGCGCTTTGGCACAATAAATACAGGTCCCAAAACCTATCATTAGAGGTATCCAGAACCATAATCGGAGCACAGTTGCAGATTTTGGATTTTTGTGGCTCAGAATCTGCTGAATTATAGTAAGGTGATTTTCAAGAAAATCGAAATTTCTATGAAACGTCTAGAAATAGTCAAGCAACCTAAATGCGCTTTGGCACAATAAATACAGGTCCCAAAACCTATCATTAGAGGTATCCAGAACCATAATCGGAGCACAGTTGCAGATTTTGGGTTTTTGTGGCTGAGAATCTGCTAAATTATAGTAAGGTGATTTTCAAGAAAATCGAAATTTCTATGAAACGTCTTGAAATAGTCAACCAATCTAAATGCGCTTTGGCACAATAAATACAGGTCCCAAAACCTATCATTAGAGGTATCCAGAACCACAATCGGGGCACAGTTGCAGATTTTGGATTTTTGTGGCTCAGAATCTGCTGAATTATAGTAAGGTGATTTTCAAGAAAATTGAAATTTCTATGAAACGTCTAGAAATAGTCAAGCAACCTAAATGCGCTTTGGCACAATAAATACAGGTCCCAAAACCTATCATTAGAGGTATCCAGAACCATAATCGGAGCACAGTTGCAGATTTTGGGTTTTTGTGGCTCAGAATCTGCTGAATTATAGTAAGGTGATTTTCAAGAAAATCGAAATTTCTATGAAACGTCTAGAAATAGTCAAGCAATCTAAATGCGCTTTGGCACAATAAATACAGGTCCCAAAACCTATCATTAGAGGTATCCAGAACCATAATCGGAGCACAGTTTCAGATTTTGGGTTTTTGTGGCTCAGAATCTGCTGAATTATAGTAAGGTGATTTTCAAGAAAATCGAATTTTCTATGAAACGTCTAGAAATAGTCAAGCAATCTAAATGCGCGTTGGCACAATAAATACAGGTCCCGAAACCTATCATTAGAGGTATCCAGAACCACAATCGGAGCACAGTTGCAGATTTTGGATTTTTGTGGCTCAGAATCTGCTGAATTATAGTAAGGTGATTTTCAAGAAAATCGAATTTTCTATGAAACGTCTAGAAATAGTCACGCAATCTAAATGCGCGTTGGCACAATAAATACAGGTCCCGAAACCTATCATTAGAGGTATCCAGAACCACAATCGGAGCACAGTTGCAGATTTTGGATTTTTGTGGCTCAGAATCTGCTGAATTATAGTAAGGTGATTTTCAAGAAAATCGAAATTTCTATGAAACGTCTAGAAATAGTCAAGCAATCTAAATGCGCGTTGGCACAATAAATACAGGTCCCGAAACCTATCATTAGAGGTATCCAGACCCACAATCGGAGCACAGTTGCAGATTTTGGATTTTTGTGGCTCAGAATCTGCTGAATTATAGTAAGGTGATTTTCAAGAAAATCGAAATTTCTATGGAACGTCTAGAAATAGTCAAGCAATCTAAATGCGCGTTGGCACAATAAATACAGGTCCCGTATCCAGAACCACAATCGGAGCACAGTTGCAGATTTTGGATTTTTGTGGCTCAGAATCTGCTGAATTATAGTAAGGTGATTTTCAAGAAAATCGAAATTCCTATGAAACATCTAGAAATAGTCAAGCAACCTAAATGCGCTTTGGCACAATAAATACAGGTCCCAAAACCTATCATTAGAGGTATCCAGAACCATAATCGGAGCACAGTTGCAGATTTTGGGTTTTTGTGGCTCAGAATCTGCTGAATTATAGTAAGGTGATTTTCAAGAAAATCGAAATTTCTATGAAACGTCTAGAAATAGTCAAGCAATCTAAATGCGCTTTGGCACAATAAATACAGGTCCCAAAACCTATCATTAGAGGTATCCAGAACCATAATCGGAGCACAGTTTCAGATTTTGGGTTTTTGTGGCTCAGAATCTGCTGAATTATAGTAAGGTGATTTTCAAGAAAATCAAATTTTCTATGAAACGTCTAGAAATAGTCAAGCAATCTAAATGCGCGTTGGCACAATAAATACAGGTCCCGAAACCTATCATTAGAGGTATCCAGAACCACAATCGGAGCACAGTTGCAGATTTTGGATTTTTGTGGCTCTGAATCTGCTGAATTATAGTAAGGTGATTTTCAAGAAAATCGAATTTTCTATGAAACGTCTAGAAATAGTCAAGCAATCTAAATGCGCGTTGGCACAATAAATACAGGTCCCGAAACCTATCATTAGAGGTATCCAGAACCACAATCGGAGCACAGTTGCAGATTTTGGATTTTTGTGGCTCAGAATCTGCTGAATTATAGTAAGGTGATTTTCAAGAAAATCGAAATTTCTATGAAACGTCTAGAAATAGTCAAGCAATCTAAATGCGCGTTGGCACAATAAATACAGGTCCCGAAACCTATCATTAGAGGTATCCAGACCCACAATCGGAGCACAGTTGCAGATTTTGGATTTTTGTGGCTCAGAATCTGCTGAATTATAGTAAGGTGATTTTCAAGAAAATCGAAATTTCTATGAAACGTCTAGAAATAGTCAAGCAACCTAAATGCGCTTTGGCACAATAAATACAGGTCCCAAAACCTATCATTAGAGGTATCCAGAACCATAATCGGAGCACAGTTGCAGATTTTGGGTTTTTGTGGCTCAGAATCTGCTGAATTATAGTAAGGTGATTTTCAAGAAAATCGAAATTTCTATGAAACGTCTAGAAATAGTCAAGCAATCTAAATGCGCTTTGGCACAATAAATACAGGTCCCAAAACCTATCATTAGAGGTATCCAGAACCATAATCGGAGCACAGTTTCAGATTTTGGGTTTTTGTGGCTCAGAATCTGCTGAATTATAGTAAGGTGATTTTCAAGAAAATCGAATTTTCTATGAAACGTCTAGAAATAGTCACGCAATCTAAATGCGCGTTGGCACAATAAATACAGGTCCCGAAACCTATCATTAGAGGTATCCAGAACCACAATCGGAGCACAGTTGCAGATTTTGGGTTTTTGTGGCTCAGAATCTGCTGAATTATAGTAAGGTGATTTTCAAGAAAATCGAAATTTCTATGAAACGTCTAGAAATAGTCAAGCAATCTAAATGCGCGTTGGCACAATAAATACAGGTCCCGAAACCTATCATTAGAGGTATCCAGACCCACAATCGGAGCACAGTTGCAGATTTTGGATTTTTGTGGCTCAGAATCTGCTGAATTATAGTAAGGTGATTTTCAAGAAAATCGAAATTTCTATGAAACGTCTAGAAATAGTCAAGCAACCTAAATGCGCTTTGGCACAATAAATACAGGTCCCAAAACCTATCATTAGAGGTATCCAGAACCATAATCGGAGCACAGTTGCAGATTTTGGGTTTTTGTGGCTCAGAATCTGCTGAATTATAGTAAGGTGATTTTCAAGAAAATCGAAATTTCTATGAAACGTCTAGAAATAGTCAAGCAATCTAAATGCGCTTTGGCACAATAAATACAGGTCCCAAAACCTATCATTAGAGGTATCCAGAACCATAATCGGAGCACAGTTTCAGATTTTGGGTTTTTGTGGCTCAGAATCTGCTGAATTATAGTAAGGTGATTTTCAAGAAAATCGAATTTTCTATGAAACGTCTAGAAATAGTCACGCAATCTAAATGCGCGTTGGCACAATAAATACAGGTCCCGAAACCTATCATTAGAGGTATCCAGAACCACAATCGGAGCACAGTTGCAGATTTTGGGTTTTTGTGGCTCAGAATCTGCTGAATTATAGTAAGGTGATTTTCAAGAAAATCGAAATTTCTATGAAACGTCTAGAAATAGTCAAGCAATCTAAATGCGCGTTGGCACAATAAATACAGGTCCCGAAACCTATCATTAGAGGTATCCAGACCCACAATCGGAGCACAGTTGCAGATTTTGGATTTTTGTGGCTCAGAATCTGCTGAATTATAGTAAGGTGATTTTCAAGAAAATCGAAATTTCTATGAAACGTCTAGAAATAGTCAAGCAACCTAAATGCGCTTTGGCACAATAAATACAGGTCCCAAAACCTATCATTAGAGGTATCCAGAACCATAATCGGAGCACAGTTGCAGATTTTGGGTTTTTGTGGCTCAGAATCTGCTGAATTATAGTAAGGTGATTTTCAAGAAAATCGAAATTTCTATGAAACGTCTAGAAATAGTCAAGCAATCTAAATGCGCTTTGGCACAATAAATACAGGTCCCAAAACCTATCATTAGAGGTATCCAGAACCATAATCGGAGCACAGTTTCAGATTTTGGGTTTTTGTGGCTCAGAATCTGCTGAATTATAGTAAGGTGATTTTCAAGAAAATCGAATTTTCTATGAAACGTCTAGAAATAGTCAAGCAATCTAAATGCGCGTTGGCACAATAAATACAGGTCCCGAAACCTATCATTAGAGGTATCCAGAACCACAATCGGAGCACAGTTGCAGATTTTGGATTTTTGTGGCTCAGAATCTGCTGAATTATAGTAAGGTGATTTTCAAGAAAATCGAATTTTCTATGAAACGTCTAGAAATAGTCACGCAATCTAAATGCGCGTTGGCACAATAAATACAGGTCCCGAAACCTATCATTAGAGGTATCCAGAACCACAATCGGAGCACAGTTGCAGATTTTGGATTTTTGTGGCTCAGAATCTGCTGAATTATAGTAAGGTGATTTTCAAGAAAATCGAAATTTCTATGAAACGTCTAGAAATAGTCAAGCAATCTAAATGCGCGTTGGCACAATAAATACAGGTCCCGAAACCTATCATTAGAGGTATCCAGAACCACAATCGGAGCACAGTTGCAGATTTTGGATTTTTGTGGCTCAGAATCTGCTGAATTATAGTAAGGTGATTTTCAAGAAAATCGAATTTTCTATGAAACGTCTAGAAATAGTCACGCAATCTAAATGCGCGTTGGCACAATAAATACAGGTCCCGAAACCTATCATTAGAGGTATCCAGAACCACAATCGGAGCACAGTTGCAGATTTTGGATTTTTGTGGCTCAGAATCTGCTGAATTATAGTAAGGTGATTTTCAAGAAAATCGAATTTTCTATGAAACGTCTAGAAATAGTCACGCAATCTAAATGCGCGTTGGCACAATAAATACAGGTCCCGAAACCTATCATTAGAGGTATCCAGAACCACAATCGGAGCACAGTTGCAGATTTTGGATTTTTGTGGCTCAGAATCTGCTGAATTATAGTAAGGTGATTTTCAAGAAAATCGAAATTTCTATGAAACGTCTAGAAATAGTCAAGCAATCTAAATGCGCGTTGGCACAATAAATACAGGTCCCGAAACCTATCATTAGAGGTATCCAGAACCACAATCGGAGCACAGTTGCAGATTTTGGATTTTTGTGGCTCAGAATCTGCTGAATTATAGTAAGGTGATTTTCAAGAAAATCGAATTTTCTATGAAACGTCTAGAAATAGTCACGCAATCTAAATGCGCGTTGGCACAATAAATACAGGTCCCGAAACCTATCATTAGAGGTATCCAGAACCACAATCGGAGCACAGTTGCAGATTTTGGATTTTTGTGGCTCAGAATCTGCTGAATTATAGTAAGGTGATTTTCAAGAAAATCGAAATTTCTATGAAACGTCTAGAAATAGTCAAGCAATCTAAATGCGCGTTGGCACAATAAATACAGGTCCCGAAACCTATCATTAGAGGTATCCAGAACCACAATCGGAGCACAGTTGCAGATTTTGGATTTTTGTGGCTCAGAATCTGCTGAATTATAGTAAGGTGATTTTCAAGAAAATCGAATTTTCTATGAAACGTCTAGAAATAGTCACGCAATCTAAATGCGCGTTGGCACAATAAATACAGGTCCCGAAACCTATCATTAGAGGTATCCAGAACCACAATCGGAGCACAGTTGCAGATTTTGGATTTTTGTGGCTCAGAATCTGCTGAATTATAGTAAGGTGATTTTCAAGAAAATCGAAATTTCTATGAAACGTCTAGAAATAGTCAAGCAATCTAAATGCGCGTTGGCACAATAAATACAGGTCCCGAAACCTATCATTAGAGGTATCCAGAACCACAATCGGAGCACAGTTGCAGATTTTGGATTTTTGTGGCTCAGAATCTGCTGAATTATAGTAAGGTGATTTTCAAGAAAATCGAATTTTCTATGAAACGTCTAGAAATAGTCACGCAATCTAAATGCGCGTTGGCACAATAAATACAGGTCCCGAAACCTATCATTAGAGGTATCCAGAACCACAATCGGAGCACAGTTGCAGATTTTGGATTTTTGTGGCTCAGAATCTGCTGAATTATAGTAAGGTGATTTTCAAGAAAATCGAATTTTCTATGAAACGTCTAGAAATAGTCACGCAATCTAAATGCGCGTTGGCACAATAAATACAGGTCCCGAAACCTATCATTAGAGGTATCCAGACCCACAATCGGAGCACAGTTGCAGATTTTGGATTTTTGTGGCTCAGAATCTGCTGAATTATAGTAAGGTGATTTTCAAGAAAATCGAAATTTCTATGAAACGTCTAGAAATAGTCAAGCAATCTAAATGCGCGTTGGCACAATAAATACAGGTCCCGAAACCTATCATTAGAGGTATCCAGAACCACAATCGGAGCACAGTTGCAGATTTTGGATTTTTGTGGCTCAGAATCTGCTGAATTATAGTAAGGTGATTTTCAAGAAAATCGAATTTTCTATGAAACGTCTAGAAATAGTCACGCAATCTAAATGCGCGTTGGCACAATAAATACAGGTCCCGAAACCTATCATTAGAGGTATCCAGAACCACAATCGGAGCACAGTTGCAGATTTTGGATTTTTGTGGCTCAGAATCTGCTGAATTATAGTAAGGTGATTTTCAAGAAAATCGAAATTTCTATGAAACGTCTAGAAATAGTCAAGCAATCTAAATGCGCGTTGGCACAATAAATACAGGTCCCGAAACCTATCATTAGAGGTATCCAGAACCACAATCGGAGCACAGTTGCAGATTTTGGATTTTTGTGGCTCAGAATCTGCTGAATTATAGTAAGGTGATTTTCAAGAAAATCGAATTTTCTATGAAACGTCTAGAAATAGTCACGCAATCTAAATGCGCGTTGGCACAATAAATACAGGTCCCGAAACCTATCATTAGAGGTATCCAGACCCACAATCGGAGCACAGTTGCAGATTTTGGATTTTTGTGGCTCAGAATCTGCTGAATTATAGTAAGGTGATTTTCAAGAAAATCGAAATTTCTATGGAACGTCTAGAAATAGTCAAGCAATCTAAATGCGCGTTGGCACAATAAATACAGGTCCCGAAACCTATCATTAGAGGTATCCAGAACCACAATCGGAGCACAGTTGCAGATTTTGGATTTTTGTGGCTCAGAATCTGCTGAATTATAGTAAGGTGATTTTCAAGAAAATCGAATTTTCTATGAAACGTCTAGAAATAGTCACGCAATCTAAATGCGCGTTGGCACAATAAATACAGGTCCCGAAACCTATCATTAGAGGTATCCAGAACCACAATCGGAGCACAGTTGCAGATTTTGGATTTTTGTGGCTCAGAATCTGCTGAATTATAGTAAGGTGATTTTCAAGAAAATCGAATTTTCTATGAAACGTCTAGAAATAGTCACGCAATCTAAATGCGCGTTGGCACAATAAATACAGGTCCCGAAACCTATCATTAGAGGTATCCAGAACCACAATCGGAGCACAGTTGCAGATTTTGGATTTTTGTGGCTCAGAATCTGCTGAATTATAGTAAGGTGATTTTCAAGAAAATCGAATTTTCTATGAAACGTCTAGAAATAGTCACGCAATCTAAATGCGCGTTGGCACAATAAATACAGGTCCCGAAACCTATCATTAGAGGTATCCAGAACCACAATCGGAGCACAGTTGCAGATTTTGGATTTTTGTGGCTCAGAATCTGCTGAATTATAGTAAGGTGATTTTCAAGAAAATCGAAATTTCTATGAAACGTCTAGAAATAGTCAAGCAATCTAAATGCGCGTTGGCACAATAAATACAGGTCCCGAAACCTATCATTAGAGGTATCCAGAACCACAATCGGAGCACAGTTGCAGATTTTGGATTTTTGTGGCTCAGAATCTGCTGAATTATAGTAAGGTGATTTTCAAGAAAATCGAATTTTCTATGAAACGTCTAGAAATAGTCACGCAATCTAAATGCGCGTTGGCACAATAAATACAGGTCCCGAAACCTATCATTAGAGGTATCCAGAACCACAATCGGAGCACAGTTGCAGATTTTGGATTTTTGTGGCTCAGAATCTGCTGAATTATAGTAAGGTGATTTTCAAGAAAATCGAATTTTCTATGAAACGTCTAGAAATAGTCACGCAATCTAAATGCGCGTTGGCACAATAAATACAGGTCCCGAAACCTATCATTAGAGGTATCCAGAACCACAATCGGAGCACAGTTGCAGATTTTGGATTTTTGTGGCTCAGAATCTGCTGAATTATAGTAAGGTGATTTTCAAGAAAATCGAATTTTCTATGAAACGTCTAGAAATAGTCACGCAATCTAAATGCGCGTTGGCACAATAAATACAGGTCCCGAAACCTATCATTAGAGGTATCCAGAACCACAATCGGAGCACAGTTGCAGATTTTGGATTTTTGTGGCTCAGAATCTGCTGAATTATAGTAAGGTGATTTTCAAGAAAATCGAAATTTCTATGAAACGTCTAGAAATAGTCAAGCAATCTAAATGCGCGTTGGCACAATAAATACAGGTCCCGAAACCTATCATTAGAGGTATCCAGAACCACAATCGGAGCACAGTTGCAGATTTTGGATTTTTGTGGCTCAGAATCTGCTGAATTATAGTAAGGTGATTTTCAAGAAAATCGAATTTTCTATGAAACGTCTAGAAATAGTCACGCAATCTAAATGCGCGTTGGCACAATAAATACAGGTCCCGAAACCTATCATTAGAGGTATCCAGAACCACAATCGGAGCACAGTTGCAGATTTTGGATTTTTGTGGCTCAGAATCTGCTGAATTATAGTAAGGTGATTTTCAAGAAAATCGAAATTTCTATGAAACGTCTAGAAATAGTCAAGCAATCTAAATGCGCGTTGGCACAATAAATACAGGTCCCGAAACCTATCATTAGAGGTATCCAGAACCACAATCGGAGCACAGTTGCAGATTTTGGATTTTTGTGGCTCAGAATCTGCTGAATTATAGTAAGGTGATTTTCAAGAAAATCGAATTTTCTATGAAACGTCTAGAAATAGTCACGCAATCTAAATGCGCGTTGGCACAATAAATACAGGTCCCGAAACCTATCATTAGAGGTATCCAGAACCACAATCGGAGCACAGTTGCAGATTTTGGATTTTTGTGGCTCAGAATCTGCTGAATTATAGTAAGGTGATTTTCAAGAAAATCGAAATTTCTATGAAACGTCTAGAAATAGTCAAGCAATCTAAATGCGCGTTGGCACAATAAATACAGGTCCCGAAACCTATCATTAGAGGTATCCAGAACCACAATCGGAGCACAGTTGCAGATTTTGGATTTTTGTGGCTCAGAATCTGCTGAATTATAGTAAGGTGATTTTCAAGAAAATCGAATTTTCTATGAAACGTCTAGAAATAGTCACGCAATCTAAATGCGCGTTGGCACAATAAATACAGGTCCCGAAACCTATCATTAGAGGTATCCAGAACCACAATCGGAGCACAGTTGCAGATTTTGGATTTTTGTGGCTCAGAATCTGCTGAATTATAGTAAGGTGATTTTCAAGAAAATCGAATTTTCTATGAAACGTCTAGAAATAGTCACGCAATCTAAATGCGCGTTGGCACAATAAATACAGGTCCCGAAACCTATCATTAGAGGTATCCAGACCCACAATCGGAGCACAGTTGCAGATTTTGGATTTTTGTGGCTCAGAATCTGCTGAATTATAGTAAGGTGATTTTCAAGAAAATCGAAATTTCTATGGAACGTCTAGAAATAGTCAAGCAATCTAAATGCGCGTTGGCACAATAAATACAGGTCCCGTATCCAGAACCACAATCGGAGCACAGTTGCAGATTTTGGATTTTTGTGGCTCAGAATCTGCTGAATTATAGTAAGGTGATTTTCAAGAAAATCGAAATTTCTATGAAACGTCTAGAAATAGTCAAGCAATCTAAATGCGCTTTGGCACAATAAATACAGGTCCCAAAACCTATCATTAGAGGTATCCAGAACCACAATCGGGGCACAGTTGCAGATTTTGGGTTTTTGTGGCTCAGAATCTGCTGAATTATAGTAAGGTGATTTTCAAGAAAATCGAAATTTCTATGAAACGTCTAGAAATAGTCAAGCAACCTAAATGCGCTTTGGCACAATAAATACAGGTCCCAAAACCTATCATTAGAGGTATCCAGAACCATAATCGGAGCACAGTTGCAGATTTTGGATTTTTGTGGCTCAGAATCTGCTGAATTATAGTAAGGTGATTTTCAAGAAAATCGAAATTTCTATGAAACGTCTAGAAATAGTCAAGCAACCTAAATGCGCTTTGGCACAATAAATACAGGTCCCAAAACCTATCATTAGAGGTATCCAGAACCATAATCGGAGCACAGTTGCAGATTTTGGGTTTTTGTGGCTGAGAATCTGCTAAATTATAGTAAGGTGATTTTCAAGAAAATCGAAATTTCTATGAAACGTCTTGAAATAGTCAACCAATCTAAATGCGCTTTGGCACAATAAATACAGGTCCCAAAACCTATCATTAGAGGTATCCAGAACCACAATCGGGGCACAGTTGCAGATTTTGGATTTTTGTGGCTCAGAATCTGCTGAATTATAGTAAGGTGATTTTCAAGAAAATTGAAATTTCTATGAAACGTCTAGAAATAGTCAAGCAATCTAAATGCGCTTTGGCACAATAAATACAGGTCCCAAAACCTATCATTAGAGGTATCCAGAACCATAATCGGAGCACAGTTTCAGATTTTGGGTTTTTGTGGCTCAGAATCTGCTGAATTATAGTAAGGTGATTTTCAAGAAAATCGAATTTTCTATGAAACGTCTAGAAATAGTCAAGCAATCTAAATGCGCGTTGGCACAATAAATACAGGTCCCGAAACCTATCATTAGAGGTATCCAGAACCACAATCGGAGCACAGTTGCAGATTTTGGATTTTTGTGGCTCAGAATCTGCTGAATTATAGTAAGGTGATTTTCAAGAAAATCGAATTTTCTATGAAACGTCTAGAAATAGTCACGCAATCTAAATGCGCGTTGGCACAATAAATACAGGTCCCGAAACCTATCATTAGAGGTATCCAGAACCACAATCGGAGCACAGTTGCAGATTTTGGATTTTTGTGGCTCAGAATCTGCTGAATTATAGTAAGGTGATTTTCAAGAAAATCGAAATTTCTATGAAACGTCTAGAAATAGTCAAGCAATCTAAATGCGCGTTGGCACAATAAATACAGGTCCCGAAACCTATCATTAGAGGTATCCAGACCCACAATCGGAGCACAGTTGCAGATTTTGGATTTTTGTGGCTCAGAATCTGCTGAATTATAGTAAGGTGATTTTCAAGAAAATCGAAATTTCTATGGAACGTCTAGAAATAGTCAAGCAATCTAAATGCGCGTTGGCACAATAAATACAGGTCCCGTATCCAGAACCACAATCGGAGCACAGTTGCAGATTTTGGATTTTTGTGGCTCAGAATCTGCTGAATTATAGTAAGGTGATTTTCAAGAAAATCGAAATTCCTATGAAACATCTAGAAATAGTCAAGCAATCTAAATGCGCGTTGGCACAATAAATATAGGTCCCGAAACCTATCATTAGAGGTATCCAGAACCACAATCGGAGCACAGTTGCAGATTTTGGATTTTTGTGGGTCAGAATCTGCTGAATTATAGTAAGGTGATTTTCAAGAAAATCGAAATTTCTATGAAACGTCTAGAAATAGTCAAGCAATTTAAATGCGCGTTGGCACAATAAATAAAGGTCCCGAAACCTATCATTAGAGGTATCCAGAACCACAATCGGAGCACAGTTGCAGATTTTGGATTTTTGTGGCTCAGAATCTGCTGAATTATAGTAAGGTGATTTTCAAGAAAATCGAAATTCCTATGAAACGTCTAGAAATAGTCAAGCAATCTAAAGGCGCGTTGGCACAATAAATATAGGTCCCGAAACCTATCATTAGAGGTATCCAGAACCATAATCGGAGCACAGTTGCAGATTTTGGATTTTTGTGGCTCAGAATCTGCTGAATTATAGTAAGGTGATTTTCAAGAAAATCGAAATTCCTATGAAACGTCTAGAAATAGTCAAGCAATCTAAAGGCGCGTTGGCACAATAAATACAGGTCCCGAAACCTATCATTAGAGGTATCCAGAACCACAATCGGAGCACAGTTGCAGATTTTGGATTTCTGTGGCTCAGAATCTGCTGAATTATAGTAAGGTGATTTTCAAGAAAATCGAAATTTCTATGAAACGTCTAGAAATAGTCAAGCAATCTAAATGCGCGTTGGCACAATAAATACAGGTCCCGTATTCAGAACCACAATCGGAGCACAGTTGCAGATTTTGGATTTTTGTGGCTCAGAATCTGCAGAATTATAGTAAGGTGATTTTCAAGAAAATCGAAATTTCTATGAAACGTCTAGAAATAGTTAAGCAATCTAAATGCGCTTTGGCGCAATAAATACAGGTCCCGAAACCTATCATTAGAGGTATCCAGAACCACAATCGGAGCACAGTTGCAGATTTTGGATTTTTGTGGCTCAGAATCTGCTGAATTATAGTAAGGTGATTTTCAAGAAAATCGAATTTTCTATGAAACGTCTAGAAATAGTCACGCAATCTAAATGCGCGTTGGCACAATAAATACAGGTCCCGAAACCTATCATTAGAGGTATCCAGAACCACAATCGGAGCACAGTTGCAGATTTTGGATTTTTGTGGCTCAGAATCTGCTGAATTATAGTAAGGTGATTTTCAAGAAAATCGAAATTTCTATGAAACGTCTAGAAATAGTCAAGCAATCTAAATGCGCGTTGGCACAATAAATACAGGTCCCGAAACCTATCATTAGAGGTATCCAGACCCACAATCGGAGCACAGTTGCAGATTTTGGATTTTTGTGGCTCAGAATCTGCTGAATTATAGTAAGGTGATTTTCAAGAAAATCGAATTTTCTATGAAACGTCTAGAAATAGTCACGCAATCTAAATGCGCGTTGGCACAATAAATACAGGTCCCGAAACCTATCATTAGAGGTATCCAGAACCACAATCGGAGCACAGTTGCAGATTTTGGATTTTTGTGGCTCAGAATCTGCTGAATTATAGTAAGGTGATTTTCAAGAAAATCGAAATTTCTATGAAACGTCTAGAAATAGTCAAGCAATCTAAATGCGCGTTGGCACAATAAATACAGGTCCCGTATCCAGAACCACAATCGGAGCACAGTTGCAGATTTTGGATTTTTGTGGCTCAGAATCTGCTGAATTATAGTAAGGTGATTTTCAAGAAAATCGAAATTTCTATGAAACGTCTAGAAATAGTCAAGCAATCTAAATGCGCGTTGGCACAATAAATAAAGGTCCCGAAATCTATCATTAGAGGTATCCAGAACCACAATCGGAGCACAGTTGCAGATTTTGGATTTTTGTGGCTCAGAATCTGCTGAATTATAGTAAGGTGATTTTCAAGGAAATCGAAATTTCTATGAAACGTCTAGAAATAGTCAAGCAATCTAAATGCGCGTTGGCACAATAAATAAAGGTCCCGAAACCTATCATTAGAGGTATCCAGAACCACAATCGGAGCACAGTTGCAGATTTTGGATTTTTGTGGCTCAGAATCTGCTGAATTATAGTAAGGTGATTTTCAAGAAAATCGAAATTTCTATGAAACGTCTAGAAATAGTCAAGCAATCTAAATGCGCGTTGGCACAATAAATACAGGTCCCGAAACCTATCATTAGAGGTATCCAGAACCACAATCGGAGCACAGTTGCAGATTTTGGATTTTTGTGGCTCTGAATCTGCTGAATTATAGTAAGGTGATTTTCAAGAAAATCGAAATTTCTATGAAACGTATAGAAATAGTCAAGCAATCTAAATGCGCGTTGGCACAATAAATACAGGTCCCGAAACCTATCATTAGAGGTATCCAGAACCATAATCGGAGCACAGTTGCAGATTTTGGATTTTTGTGGCTCAGAATCTGCTGAATTATAGTAAGGTGATTTTCAAGAAACTCGAAATTTCTATGAAACGTCTAGAAATAGTCAAGCAATCTAAATGCGCGTTGGCACAATAAATACAGGTCCCGAAACCTATCATTAGAGGTATCCAGAACCACAATCGGAGCACAGTTGCAGATTTTGGATTTTTGTGGCTCAGAATCTGCTGAATTATAGTAAGGTGATTTTCAAGAAAATCGAAATTCCTATGAAACGTCTAGAAATAGTCAAGCAATCTAAAGGCGCGTTGGCACAATAAATATAGGTCCCGAAACCTATCATTAGAGGTATCCAGAACCATAATCGGAGCACAGTTGCAGATTTTGGATTTTTGTGGCTCAGAATCTGCTGAATTATAGTAAGGTGATTTTCAAGAAACTCGAAATTTCTATGAAACGTCTAGAAATAGTCAAGCAATCTAAAGGCGCGTTGGCACAATAAATATAGGTCCCGAAACCTATCATTAGAGGTATCCAGAACCATAATCGGAGCACAGTTGCAGATTTTGGATTTTTGTGGCTCAGAATCTGCTGAATTATAGTAAGGTGATTTTCAAGAAAATCGAAATTTCTATGAAACGTATAGAAATAGTCAAGCAATCTAAATGCGCGTTGGCACAATAAATACAGGTCCCGTATCCAGAACCACAATCGGAGCACAGTTGCAGATTTTGGATTTTTGTGGCTCTGAATCTGCTGAATTATAGTAAGGTGATTTTCAAGAAAATCGAAATTTCTATGAAACGTATAGAAATAGTCAAGCAATCTAAATGCGCGTTGGCACAATAAATACAGGTCCCGAAACCTATCATTAGAGGTATCCAGAACCATAATCGGAGCACAGTTGCAGATTTTGGATTTTTGTGGCTCAGAATCTGCTGAATTATAGTAAGGTGATTTTCAAGAAACTCGAAATTTCTATGAAACGTCTAGAAATAGTCAAGCAATCTAAATGCGCGTTGGCACAATAAATACAGGTCCCGAAACCTATCATTAGAGGTATCCAGAACCACAATCGGAGCACAGTTGCAGATTTTGGATTTTTGTGGCTCAGAATCTGCTGAATTATAGTAAGGTGATTTTCAAGAAAATCGAAATTCCTATGAAACGTCTAGAAATAGTCAAGCAATCTAAAGGCGCGTTGGCACAATAAATATAGGTCCCGAAACCTATCATTAGAGGTATCCAGAACCATAATCGGAGCACAGTTGCAGATTTTGGATTTTTGTGGCTCAGAATCTGCTGAATTATAGTAAGGTGATTTTCAAGAAACTCGAAATTTCTATGAAACGTCTAGAAATAGTCAAGCAATCTAAAGGCGCGTTGGCACAATAAATATAGGTCCCGAAACCTATCATTAGAGGTATCCAGAACCATAATCGGAGCACAGTTGCAGATTTTGGATTTTTGTGGCTCAGAATCTGCTGAATTATAGTAAGGTGATTTTCAAGAAAATCGAAATTTCTATGAAACGTCTAGAAATAGTCAAGCAATCTAAATGCGCGTTGGCACAATAAATACAGGTCCCGAAACCTATCATTAGAGGTATCCAGAACCACAATCGGAGCACAGTTGCAGATTTTGGATTTTTGTGGCTCAGAATCTGCTGAATTATAGTAAGGTGATTTTCAAGAAAATCGAAATTCCTATGAAACGTCTAGAAATAGTCAAGCAATCTAAAGGCGCGTTGGCACAATAAATATAGGTCCCGAAACCTATCATTAGAGGTATCCAGAACCATAATCGGAGCACAGTTGCAGATTTTGGATTTTTGTGGCTCAGAATCTGCTGAATTATAGTAAGGTGATTTTCAAGAAAATCGAAATTTCTATGAAACGTCTAGAAATAGTCAAGCAATCTAAATGCGCGTTGGCACAATAAATACAGGTCCCGTATCCAGAACCACAATCGGAGCACAGTTGCAGATTTTGGATTTTTGTGGCTCAGAATCTGCAGAATTATAGTAAGGTGATTTTCAAGAAAATCGAAATTTCTATGAAACGTCTAGAAATAGTCAAGCAATCTAAAGGCGCGTTGGCACAATAAATATAGGTCCCGAAACCTATCATTAGAGGTATCCAGAACCACAATCGGAGCACAGTTGCAGATTTTGGATTTTTGTGGCTCAGAATCTGCTGAATTATAGTAAGGTGATTTTCAAGAAAATCGAAATTCCTATGAAACGTCTAGAAATAGTCAAGCAATCTAAAGGCGCGTTGGCACAATAAATATAGGTCCCGAAACCTATCATTAGAGGTATCCAGAACCATAATCGGAGCACAGTTGCAGATTTTGGATTTTTGTGGCTCAGAATCTGCTGAATTATAGTAAGGTGATTTTCAAGAAAATCGAAATTTCTATGAAACGTCTAGAAATAGTCAAGCAATCTAAATGCGCGTTGGCACAATAAATACAGGTCCCGTATCCAGAACCACAATCGGAGCACAGTTGCAGATTTTGGATTTTTGTGGCTCAGAATCTGCAGAATTATAGTAAGGTGATTTTCAAGAAAATCGAAATTTCTATGAAACGTCTAGAAATAGTCAAGCAATCTAAAGGCGCGTTGGCACAATAAATATAGGTCCCGAAACCTATCATTAGAGGTATCCAGAACCACAATCGGAGCACAGTTGCAGATTTTGGATTTTTGTGGCTCAGAATCTGCTGAATTATAGTAAGGTGATTTTCAAGAAAATCGAAATTCCTATGAAACGTCTAGAAATAGTCAAGCAATCTAAAGGCGCGTTGGCACAATAAATATAGGTCCCGAAACCTATCATTAGAGGTATCCAGAACCATAATCGGAGCACAGTTGCAGATTTTGGATTTTTGTGGCTCAGAATCTGCTGAATTATAGTAAGGTGATTTTCAAGAAAATCGAAATTTCTATGAAACGTCTAGAAATAGTCAAGCAATCTAAATGCGCGTTGGCACAATAAATACAGGTCCCGTATCCAGAACCACAATCGGAGCACAGTTGCAGATTTTGGATTTTTGTGGCTCAGAATCTGCAGAATTATAGTAAGGTGATTTTCAAGAAAATCGAAATTCCTATGAAACGTCTAGAAATAGTCAAGCAATCTAAAGGCGCGTTGGCACAATAAATATAGGTCCCGAAACCTATCATTAGAGGTATCCAGAACCATAATCGGAGCACAGTTGCAGATTTTGGATTTTTGTGGCTCAGAATCTGCTGAATTATAGTAAGGTGATTTTCAAGAAAATCGAAATTTCTATGAAACGTCTAGAAATAGTCAAGCAATCTAAATGCGCGTTGGCACAATAAATACAGGTCCCGTATCCAGAACCACAATCGGAGCACAGTTGCAGATTTTGGATTTTTGTGGCTCAGAATCTGCTGAATTATAGTAAGGTGATTTTCAAGAAACTCGAAATTTCTATGAAACGTCTAGAAATAGTCAAGCAATCTAAAGGCGCGTTGGCACAATAAATATAGGTCCCGAAACCTATCATTAGAGGTATCCAGAACCATAATCGGAGCACAGTTGCAGATTTTGGATTTTTGTGGCTCAGAATCTGCAGAATTATAGTAAGGTGATTTTCAAGAAAATCGAAATTTCTATGAAACGTATAGAAATAGTCAAGCAATCTAAATGCGCGTTGGCACAATAAATACAGGTCCCGTATCCAGAACCACAATCGGAGCACAGTTGCAGATTTTGGATTTTTGTGGCTCTGAATCTGCTGAATTATAGTAAGGTGATTTTCAAGAAAATCGAAATTTCTATGAAACGTCTAGAAATAGTCAAGCAATCTAAATGCGCTTTGGCACAATAAATACAGGTCCCAAAACCTATCATTAGAGGTATCCAGAACCATAATCGGAGCACAGTTTCAGATTTTGGGTTTTTGTGGCTCAGAATCTGCTGAATTATAGTAAGGTGATTTTCAAGAAAATCGAAATTTCTATGAAACGTCTAGAAATAGTTAAGCAATCTAAATGCGCGTTGGCACAATAAATACAGGTCCCGAAACCTATCATTAGAGGTATCCAGAACCACAATCGGGACACAGTTGCAGATTTTGGATTTTTGTGGCTCAGAATCTGCTGAATTATAGTAAGGTGATTTTGAAGAAAATCGAAATTTCTATGAAACGTCTAGAAATAGTCAAGCAATCTAAATGCGCTTTGGCACAATAAATACAGGTCCCGAAACCTATCATTAGAGGTATCCAGAACCACAATCGGGGCACAGTTGCAGATTTTGGATTTTTGTGGCTCAGAATCTGCTGAATTATAGTAAGGTGATTTTCAAGAAAATCGAAATTTCTATGAAACGTCTAGAAATAGTCAAGCAATCTAAATGCGCGTTGGCACAATAAATACAGGTCCCGAAACCTATCATTAGAGGTATCCAGAACCACAATCGGAGCACAGTTGCAGATTTTGGATTTTTGTGGCTCAGAATCTGCTGAATTATAGTAAGGTGATTTTCAAGAAAATCGAAATTCCTATGAAACGTCTAGAAATAGTCAAGCAATCTAAAGGCGCGTTGGCACAATAAATATAGGTCCCGAAACCTATCATTAGAGGTATCCAGAACCATAATCGAAGCACAGTTGCAGATTTTGGATTTTTGTGGCTCAGAATCTGCTGAATTATAGTAAGGTGATTTTCAAGAAAATCGAAATTTCTATGAAACGTCTAGAAATAGTCAAGCAATCTAAATGCGCGTTGGCACAATAAATACAGGTCCCGAAACCTATCATTAGAGGTATCCAGACCCACAATCGGAGCACAGTTGCAGATTTTGGATTTTTGTGGCTCAGAATCTGCTGAATTATAGTAAGGTGATTTTCAAGAAACTCGAAATTTCTATGAAACGTCTAGAAATAGTCAAGCAATCTAAATGCGCGTTGGCACAATAAATACAGGTCCCGAAACCTATCATTAGAGGTATCCAGACCCACAATCGGAGCACAGTTGCAGATTTTGGATTTTTGTGGCTCAGAATCTGCTGAATTATAGTAAGGTGATTTTCAAGAAAATTGAAATTCCTATGAAACGTCTAGAAATAGTCAAGCAATCTAAATGCGCTTTGGCACAATAAATACAGGTCCCAAAACTTATCATTAGAGGTATCCAGAACCACAATCGGAGCACAGTTGCAGATTTTGGATTTTTGTGGCTCAGAATCTGCTGAATTATAGTAAGGTGATTTTCAAGAAAATTGAAATTCCTATGAAACGTCTAGAAATAGTCAAGCAATCTAAATGCGCGTTGGCACAATAAATACAGGTCCCGAAACCTATCATTAGAGGTATCCAGAACCACAATCGGAGCACAGTTGCAGATTTTGGATTTTTGTGGCTCAGAATCTGCTGAATTATAGTAAGGTGATTTTCAAGAAACTCGAAATTTCTATGAAACGTCTAGAAATAGTCAAGCAATCTAAATGCGCGTTGGCACAATAAATACAGGTCCCGAAACCTATCATTAGAGGTATCCAGAACCACAATCGGAGCACAGTTGCAGATTTTGGATTTTTGTGGCTCAGAATCTGCAGAATTATAGTAAGGTGATTTTCAAGAAAATCGAAATTTCTATGAAACGTCTAGAAATAGTCAAGCAATCTAAATGCGCGTTGGCACAATAAATACAGGTCCCGAAACCTATCATTAGAGGTATCCAGAACCACAATCGGAGCACAGTTGCAGATTTTGGATTTTTGTGGCTCAGAATCTGCTGAATTATAGTAAGGTGATTTTCAAGAAAATCGAAATTCCTATGAAACGTCTAGAAATAGTCAAGCAATCTAAAGGCGCGTTGGCACAATAAATATAGGTCCCGAAACCTATCATTAGAGGTATCCAGAACCATAATCGAAGCACAGTTGCAGATTTTGGATTTTTGTGGCTCAGAATCTGCTGAATTATAGTAAGGTGATTTTCAAGAAAATCGAAATTTCTATGAAACGTCTAGAAATAGTCAAGCAATCTAAATGCGCGTTGGCACAATAAATACAGGTCCCGTATCCAGAACCACAATCGGAGCACAGTTGCAGATTTTGGATTTTTGTGGCTCAGAATCTGCTGAATTATAGTAAGGTGATTTTCAAGAAACTCGAAATTTCTATGAAACGTCTAGAAATAGTCAAGCAATCTAAATGCGCGTTGGCACAATAAATACAGGTCCCGAAACCTATCATTAGAGGTATCCAGACCCACAATCGGAGCACAGTTGCAGATTTTGGATTTTTGTGGCTCAGAATCTGCTGAATTATAGTAAGGTGATTTTCAAGAAAATTGAAATTCCTATGAAACGTCTAGAAATAGTCAAGCAATCTAAATGCGCTTTGGCACAATAAATACAGGTCCCAAAACTTATCATTAGAGGTATCCAGAACCACAATCGGAGCACAGTTGCAGATTTTGGATTTTTGTGGCTCAGAATCTGCTGAATTATAGTAAGGTGATTTTCAAGAAACTCGAAATTTCTATGAAACGTCTAGAAATAGTCAAGCAATCTAAATGCGCGTTGGCACAATAAATACAGGTCCCGAAACCTATCATTAGAGGTATCCAGAACCACAATCGGAGCACAGTTGCAGATTTTGGATTTTTGTGGCTCAGAATCTGCTGAATTATAGTAAGGTGATTTTCAAGAAACTCGAAATTTCTATGAAACGTCTAGAAATAGTCAAGCAATCTAAATGCGCGTTGGCACAATAAATACAGGTCCCGAAACCTATCATTAGAGGTATCCAGAACCACAATCGGAGCACAGTTGCAGATTTTGGATTTTTGTGGCTCAGAATCTGCAGAATTATAGTAAGGTGATTTTCAAGAAAATCGAAATTTCTATGAAACGTCTAGAAATAGTCAAGCAATCTAAATGCGCGTTGGCACAATAAATACAGGTCCCGAAACCTATCATTAGAGGTATCCAGAACCACAATCGGAGCACAGTTGCAGATTTTGGATTTTTGTGGCTCAGAATCTGCTGAATTATAGTAAGGTGATTTTCAAGAAAATCGAAATTCCTATGAAACGTCTAGAAATAGTCAAGCAATCTAAAGGCGCGTTGGCACAATAAATATAGGTCCCGAAACCTATCATTAGAGGTATCCAGAACCATAATCGAAGCACAGTTGCAGATTTTGGATTTTTGTGGCTCAGAATCTGCTGAATTATAGTAAGGTGATTTTCAAGAAAATCGAAATTTCTATGAAACGTCTAGAAATAGTCAAGCAATCTAAATGCGCGTTGGCACAATAAATACAGGTCCCGTATCCAGAACCACAATCGGAGCACAGTTGCAGATTTTGGATTTTTGTGGCTCAGAATCTGCTGAATTATAGTAAGGTGATTTTCAAGAAACTCGAAATTTCTATGAAACGTCTAGAAATAGTCAAGCAATCTAAATGCGCGTTGGCACAATAAATACAGGTCCCGAAACCTATCATTAGAGGTATCCAGACCCACAATCGGAGCACAGTTGCAGATTTTGGATTTTTGTGGCTCAGAATCTGCTGAATTATAGTAAGGTGATTTTCAAGAAAATTGAAATTCCTATGAAACGTCTAGAAATAGTCAAGCAATCTAAATGCGCTTTGGCACAATAAATACAGGTCCCAAAACTTATCATTAGAGGTATCCAGAACCACAATCGGAGCACAGTTGCAGATTTTGGATTTTTGTGGCTCAGAATCTGCTGAATTATAGTAAGGTGATTTTCAAGAAAATTGAAATTCCTATGAAACGTCTAGAAATAGTCAAGCAATCTAAATGCGCTTTGGCACAATAAATACAGGTCCCGTATCCAGAACCACAATCGGAGCACAGTTGCAGATTTTGGATTTTTGTGGCTCAGAATCTGCTGAATTATAGTAAGGTGATTTTCAAGAAACTCGAAATTTCTATGAAACGTCTAGAAATAGTCAAGCAATCTAAATGCGCGTTGGCACAATAAATACAGGTCCCGAAACCTATCATTAGAGGTATCCAGAACCACAATCGGAGCACAGTTGCAGATTTTGGATTTTTGTGGCTCAGAATCTGCAGAATTATAGTAAGGTGATTTTCAAGAAAATCGAAATTTCTATGAAACGTCTAGAAATAGTCAAGCAATCTAAATGCGCTTTGGCACAATAAATACAGGTCCCAAAACCTATCATTAGAGATATCCAGAACCATAATCGGAGCACAGTTTCAGATTTTGGGTTTTTGTGGCTCAGAATCTGCTGAATTATAGTAAGGTGATTTTCAAGAAAATCGGAATTTCTATGAAACGTCTAGAAATAGTTAAGCAATCTAAATGCGCGTTGGCACAATAAATACAGGTCCCGAAACCTATCATTAGAGGTATCCAGAACCACAATTGGGGCACAGTTGCAGATTTTGGATTTTTGTGGCTCAGAATCTGCTGAATTATAGTAAGGTTATTTTCAAGAAAATCGAAATTTTTATGAAACGTCTAGAAATAGTTAGGCAATCTAAATGCGCGTTGGCACAATAAATACAGGTCCCGAAACCTATCATTAGAGGTATCCAGAACCACAATCGGGGCACAGTTGCAGATTTTGGATTTTTGTGGCTCAGAATCTGCTGAATTATAGTAAGGTGATTTTGAAGAAAATCGAAATTTCTATGAAACGTCTAGAAATAGTCACGCAATCTAAATGCGCTTTGGCACAATAAATACAGGTCCCGAAACCTATCATTAGAGGTATCCAAAACCACAATCGGGGCACAGTTGCAGATTTTGGATTTTTGTGGCTCAGAATCTGCTGAATTATAGTAAGGTGATTTTCAAGAAGATCGAAATTTCTATGAAACGTCTAGAAATAGTCAAGCAATCTAAATGCGCTTTGGCACAATAAATACAGGTCCCAAAACCTATCATTAGAGGTATCCAGAACCATAATCGGAGCACAGTTGCAGATTTTGGGTTTTTGTGGCTCAGAATCTGCTGAATTATAGTAAGGTGATTTTCAAGAAAATCGAAATTTCTATGAAACGTCTAGAAATAGTCAAGCAATCTAAATGCGCTTTGGCACAATAAATACAGGTCCCGAAACCTATCATTAGAGGTATCCAAACCCACAATCGGAGCACAGTTGCAGATTTTGGATTTTTGTGGCTCAGAATCTGCTGAATTATAGTAAGGTGATTTTCAAGAAAATCGAAATTTCTATGAAACGTCTAGAAATAGTCAAGCAATCTAAATGCGCTTTGGCACAATAAATACAGGTCCCAAAACCTATCATTAGAGGTATCCAGAACCATAATCGGAGCACAGTTGCAGATTTTGGGTTTTTGTGGCTCAGAATCTGCTGAATTATAGTAAGGTGATTTTCAAGAAAATCGAAATTTCTATGAAACGTCTAGAAATAGTTAAGCAATCTAAATGCGCTTTGGCACAATAAATACAGGTCCCAAAACCTATCATTAGAGGTATCCAGAACCATAATCGGAGCACAGTTGCAGATTTTGGGTTTTTGTGGCTCAGAATCTGCTGAATTATAGTAAGGTGATTTTCAAGAAAATCGAAATTTCTATGAAACGTCTAGAAATAGTCAAGCAATCTAAATGCGCTTTGGCACAATAAATACAGGTCCCGAAACCTATCATTAGAGGTATCCAAACCCACAATCGGAGCACAGTTGCAGATTTTGGATTTTTGTGGCTCAGAATCTGCTGAATTATAGTAAGGTGATTTTCAAGAAAATCGAAATTTCTATGAAACGTCTAGAAATAGTCAAGCAATCTAAATGCGCTTTGGCACAATAAATACAGGTCCCAAAACCTATCATTAGAGGTATCCAGAACCATAATCGGAGCACAGTTGCAGATTTTGGGTTTTTGTGGCTCAGAATCTGCTGAATTATAGTAAGGTGATTTTCAAGAAAATCGAAATTTCTATGAAACGTCTAGAAATAGTTAAGCAATCTAAATACGCGTTGGCACAATAAATACAGGTTCCGAAACCTATCATTAGAGGTATCCAGACCCACAATCGGAGCACAGTTGCAGATTTTGGATTTTTGTGGCTCAGAATCTGCTGAATTATAGTAAGGTGATTTTCAAGAAAATCGAAATTTCTATGAAACGTCTAGAAATAGTCAAGCAATCTAAATGCGCTTTGGCACAATAAATACAGGTCCCGAAACCTATCATTAGAGGTATCCAGAACCACAATCGGGGCACAGTTGCAGATTTTGGATTTTTGTGGCTCAGAATCTGCTGAATTATAGTAAGGTGATTTTCAAGAAAATCGAAATTTATATGAAACGTCTAGAAATAGTCAAGCAATCTAAATGCGCTTTGGCACAATAAATACAGGTCCCAAAACCTATCATTAGAGGTATCCAGAACCATAATCGGAGCACAGTTGCAGATTTTGGATTTTTGTGGCTCAGAATCTGCTGAATTATAGTAAGGTGATTTTCAAGAAAATCGAAATTTCTATGAAACGTCTAGAAATAGTCAAGCAATCTAAATGCGCGTTGGCACAATAAATACAGGTCCCGAAACCTATCATTAGAGGTATCCAGACCCACAATCGGAGCACAGTTGCAGATTTTGGATTTTTGTGGCTCAGAATCTGCTGAATTATAGTAAGGTGATTTTCAAGAAAATCGAAATTTCTATGAAACGTCTAGAAATAGTCAAGCAATCTAAATGCGCGTTGGCACAATAAATACAGGTCCCGTATCCAGAACCACAATCGGAGCACAGTTGCAGATTTTGGATTTTTGTGGCTCAGAATCTGCTGAATTATAGTAAGGTGATTTTCAAGAAACTCGAAATTTCTATGAAACGTCTAGAAATAGTCAAGCAATCTAAATGCGCGTTGGCACAATAAATACAGGTCCCGAAACCTATCATTAGAGGTATCCAGAACCACAATCGGAGCACAGTTGCAGATTTTGGATTTTTGTGGCTCAGAATCTGCAGAATTATAGTAAGGTGATTTTCAAGAAAATTGAAATTCCTATGAAACGTCTAGAAATAGTCAAGCAATCTAAATGCGCGTTGGCACAATAAATACAGGTCCCGAAACCTATCATTAGAGGTATCCAGAACCACAATCGGAGCACAGTTGCAGATTTTGGATTTTTGTGGCTCAGAATCTGCTGAATTATAGTAAGGTGATTTTCAAGAAAATCGAAATTTCTATGAAACGTCTAGAAATAGTCAAGCAATCTAAATGCGCGTTGGCACAATAAATACAGGTCCCGTATCCAGAACCACAATCGGAGCACAGTTGCAGATTTTGGATTTGTGTGGCTCAGAATCTGCTGAATTATAGTAAGGTGATTTTCAAGAAACTCGAAATTTCTATGAAACGTCTAGAAATAGTCAAGCAATCTAAATGCGCGTTGGCACAATAAATACAGGTCCCGAAACCTATCATTAGAGGTATCCAGAACCACAATCGGAGCACAGTTGCAGATTTTGGATTTTTGTGGCTCAGAATCTGCAGAATTATAGTAAGGTGATTTTCAAGAAAATTGAAATTCCTATGAAACGTCTAGAAATAGTCAAGCAATCTAAATGCGCGTTGGCACAATAAATACAGGTCCCGAAACCTATCATTAGAGGTATCCAGAACCACAATCGGAGCACAGTTGCAGATTTTGGATTTTTGTGGCTCAGAATCTGCTGAATTATAGTAAGGTGATTTTCAAGAAAATTGAAATTCCTATGAAACGTCTAGAAATAGTCAAGCAATCTACATGCGCGTTGGCACAATAAATACAGGTCCCGAAACCTATCATTAGAGGTATCCAGAACCACAATCGGAGCACAGTTGCAGATTTTGGATTTTTGTGGCTCAGAATCTGCTGAATTATAGTAAGGTGATTTTCAAGAAAATCGAAATTTCTATGAAACGTCTAGAAATAGTCAAGCAATCTAAATGCGCGTTGGCACAATAAATACAGGTCCCGTATCCAGAACCACAATCGGAGCACAGTTGCAGATTTTGGATTTTTGTGGCTCAGAATCTGCTGAATTATAGTAAGGTGATTTTCAAGAAACTCGAAATTTCTATGAAACGTCTAGAAATAGTCAAGCAATCTAAATGCGCGTTGGCACAATAAATACAGGTCCCGAAACCTATCATTAGAGGTATCCAGAACCACAATCGGAGCACAGTTGCAGATTTTGGATTTTTGTGGCTCAGAATCTGCAGAATTATAGTAAGGTGATTTTCAAGAAAATCGAAATTTCTATGAAACGTCTAGAAATAGTCAAGCAATCTAAATGCGCTTTGGCACAATAAATACAGGTCCCAAAACCTATCATTAGAGGTATCCAGAACCATAATCGGAGCACAGTTGCAGATTTTGGATTTTTGTGGCTCAGAATCTGCTGAATTATAGTAAGGTGATTTTCAAGAAACTCGAAATTTCTATGAAACGTCTAGAAATAGTCAAGCAATCTAAATGCGCGTTGGCACAATAAATACAGGTCCCGAAACCTATCATTAGAGGTATCCAGAACCACAATCGGAGCACAGTTGCAGATTTTGGATTTTTGTGGCTCAGAATCTGCAGAATTATAGTAAGGTGATTTTCAAGAAAATCGAAATTTCTATGAAACGTCTAGAAATAGTCAAGCAATCTAAATGCGCGTTGGCACAATAAATACAGGTCCCGAAACCTATCATTAGAGGTATCCAGAACCATAATCGGAGCACAGTTGCAGATTTTGGATTTTTGTGGCTCAGAATCTGCTGAATTATAGTAAGGTGATTTTCAAGAAACTCGAAATTTCTATGAAACGTCTAGAAATAGTCAAGCAATCTAAATGCGCGTTGGCACAATAAATACAGGTCCCGAAACCTATCATTAGAGGTATCCAGAACCACAATCGGAGCACAGTTGCAGATTTTAGATTTTTGTGGCTCAGAATCTGCAGAATTATAGTAAGGTGATTTTCAAGAAAATCGAAATTTCTATGAAACGTCTAGAAATAGTCAAGCAATCTAAATGCGCTTTGGCACAATAAATACAGGTCCCAAAACCTATCATTAGAGGTATCCAGAACCATAATCGGAGCACAGTTGCAGATTTTGGATTTTTGTGGCTCAGAATCTGCTGAATTATAGTAAGGTGATTTTCAAGAAACTCGAAATTTCTATGAAACGTCTAGAAATAGTCAAGCAATCTAAATGCGCGTTGGCACAATAAATACAGGTCCCGAAACCTATCATTAGAGGTATCCAGAACCACAATCGGAGCACAGTTGCAGATTTTGGATTTTTGTGGCTCAGAATCTGCAGAATTATAGTAAGGTGATTTTCAAGAAAATCGAAATTTCTATGAAACGTCTAGAAATAGTCAAGCAATCTAAATGCGCTTTGGCACAATAAATACAGGTCCCAAAACCTATCATTAGAGGTATCCAGAACCATAATCGGAGCACAGTTGCAGATTTTGGATTTTTGTGGCTCAGAATCTGCTGAATTATAGTAAGGTGATTTTCAAGAAACTCGAAATTTCTATGAAACGTCTAGAAATAGTCAAGCAATCTAAATGCGCGTTGGCACAATAAATACAGGTCCCGAAACCTATCATTAGAGGTATCCAGAACCACAATCGGAGCACAGTTGCAGATTTTGGATTTTTGTGGCTCAGAATCTGCAGAATTATAGTAAGGTGATTTTCAAGAAAATCGAAATTTCTATGAAACGTCTAGAAATAGTCAAGCAATCTAAATGCGCGTTGGCACAATAAATACAGGTCCCGTATCCAGAACCACAATCGGAGCACAGTTGCAGATTTTGGATTTTTGTGGCTCAGAATCTGCTGAATTATAGTAAGGTGATTTTCAAGAAACTCGAAATTTCTATGAAACGTCTAGAAATAGTCAAGCAATCTAAATGCGCGTTGGCACAATAAATACAGGTCCCGAAACCTATCATTAGAGGTATCCAGAACCACAATCGGAGCACAGTTGCAGATTTTGGATTTTTGTGGCTCAGAATCTGCAGAATTATAGTAAGGTGATTTTCAAGAAAATCGAAATTTCTATGAAACGTCTAGAAATAGTCAAGCAATCTAAATGCGCTTTGGCACAATAAATACAGGTCCCAAAACCTATCATTAGAGGTATCCAGAACCATAATCGGAGCACAGTTGCAGATTTTGGATTTTTGTGGCTCAGAATCTGCTGAATTATAGTAAGGTGATTTTCAAGAAACTCGAAATTTCTATGAAACGTCTAGAAATAGTCAAGCAATCTAAATGCGCGTTGGCACAATAAATACAGGTCCCGAAACCTATCATTAGAGGTATCCAGAACCACAATCGGAGCACAGTTGCAGATTTTGGATTTTTGTGGCTCAGAATCTGCAGAATTATAGTAAGGTGATTTTCAAGAAAATCGAAATTTCTATGAAACGTCTAGAAATAGTCAAGCAATCTAAATGCGCTTTGGCACAATAAATACAGGTCCCAAAACCTATCATTAGAGGTATCCAGAACCATAATCGGAGCACAGTTGCAGATTTTGGATTTTTGTGGCTCAGAATCTGCTGAATTATAGTAAGGTGATTTTCAAGAAACTCGAAATTTCTATGAAACGTCTAGAAATAGTCAAGCAATCTAAATGCGCGTTGGCACAATAAATACAGGTCCCGAAACCTATCATTAGAGGTATCCAGAACCACAATCGGAGCACAGTTGCAGATTTTGGATTTTTGTGGCTCAGAATCTGCAGAATTATAGTAAGGTGATTTTCAAGAAAATCGAAATTTCTATGAAACGTCTAGAAATAGTCAAGCAATCTAAATGCGCGTTGGCACAATAAATACAGGTCCCGAAACCTATCATTAGAGGTATCCAGAACCACAATCGGAGCACAGTTGCAGATTTTGGATTTTTGTGGCTCAGAATCTGCAGAATTATAGTAAGGTGATTTTCAAGAAAATCGAAATTTCTATGAAACGTCTAGAAATAGTCAAGCAATCTAAATGCGCGTTGGCACAATAAATACAGGTCCCGAAACCTATCATTAGAGGTATCCAGAACCACAATCGGAGCACAGTTGCAGATTTTGGATTTTTGTGGCTCAGAATCTGCAGAATTATAGTAAGGTGATTTTCAAGAAAATTGAAATTCCTATGAAACGTCTAGAAATAGTCAAGCAATCTAAATGCGCGTTGGCACAATAAATACAGGTCCCGAAACCTATCATTAGAGGTATCCAGAACCACAATCGGAGCACAGTTGCAGATTTTGGATTTTTGTGGCTCAGAATCTGCTGAATTATAGTAAGGTGATTTTCAAGAAAATTGAAATTCCTATGAAACGTCTAGAAATAGTCAAGCAATCTACATGCGCGTTGGCACAATAAATACAGGTCCCGAAACCTATCATTAGAGGTATCCAGAACCACAATCGGAGCACAGTTGCAGATTTTGGATTTTTGTGGCTCAGAATCTGCTGAATTATAGTAAGGTGATTTTCAAGAAAATCGAAATTTCTATGAAACGTCTAGAAATAGTCAAGCAATCTAAATGCGCGTTGGCACAATAAATACAGGTCCCGTATCCAGAACCACAATCGGAGCACAGTTGCAGATTTTGGATTTTTGTGGCTCAGAATCTGCTGAATTATAGTAAGGTGATTTTCAAGAAACTCGAAATTTCTATGAAACGTCTAGAAATAGTCAAGCAATCTAAATGCGCGTTGGCACAATAAATACAGGTCCCGAAACCTATCATTAGAGGTATCCAGAACCACAATCGGAGCACAGTTGCAGATTTTGGATTTTTGTGGCTCAGAATCTGCAGAATTATAGTAAGGTGATTTTCAAGAAAATCGAAATTTCTATGAAACGTCTAGAAATAGTCAAGCAATCTAAATGCGCTTTGGCACAATAAATACAGGTCCCGAAACCTATCATTAGAGGTATCCAGAACCACAATCGGGGCACAGTTGCAGATTTTGGATTTTTGTGGCTCAGAATCTGCTGAATTATAGTAAGGTGATTTTGAAGAAAATCGAAATTTCTATGAAACGTCTAGAAATAGTCAAGCAATCTAAATGCGCTTTGGCACAATAAATACAGGTCCCGAAACCTATCATTAGAGGTATCCAGAACCACAATCGGGGCACAGTTGCAGATTTTGGATTTTTGTGGCTCAGAATCTGCTGAATTATAGTAAGGTGATTTTCAAGAAAATCGAAATTTCTATGAAACGTCTAGAAATAGTCAAGCAATCTAAATGCGCGTTGGCACAATAAATACAGGTCCCGAAACCTATCATTAGAGGTATCCAGAACCACAATCGGAGCACAGTTGCAGATTTTGGATTTTTGTGGCTCAGAATCTGCTGAATTATAGTAAGGTGATTTTCAAGAAAATCGAAATTCCTATGAAACGTCTAGAAATAGTCAAGCAATCTAAAGGCGCGTTGGCACAATAAATATAGGTCCCGAAACCTATCATTAGAGGTATCCAGAACCATAATCGAAGCACAGTTGCAGATTTTGGATTTTTGTGGCTCAGAATCTGCTGAATTATAGTAAGGTGATTTTCAAGAAAATCGAAATTTCTATGAAACGTCTAGAAATAGTCAAGCAATCTAAATGCGCGTTGGCACAATAAATACAGGTCCCGAAACCTATCATTAGAGGTATCCAGAACCACAATCGGGGCACAGTTGCAGATTTTGGATTTTTGTGGCTCAGAATCTGCTGAATTATAGTAAGGTGATTTTCAAGAAAATCGAAATTTCTATGAAACGTCTAGAAATAGTCAAGCAATCTAAATGCGCGTTGGCACAATAAATACAGGTCCCGAAACCTATCATTAGAGGTATCCAGAACCACAATCGGAGCACAGTTGCAGATTTTGGATTTTTGTGGCTCAGAATCTGCTGAATTATAGTAAGGTGATTTTCAAGAAAATCGAAATTCCTATGAAACGTCTAGAAATAGTCAAGCAATCTAAAGGCGCGTTGGCACAATAAATATAGGTCCCGAAACCTATCATTAGAGGTATCCAGAACCATAATCGAAGCACAGTTGCAGATTTTGGATTTTTGTGGCTCAGAATCTGCTGAATTATAGTAAGGTGATTTTCAAGAAAATCGAAATTTCTATGAAACGTCTAGAAATAGTCAAGCAATCTAAATGCGCGTTGGCACAATAAATACAGGTCCCGAAACCTATCATTAGAGGTATCCAGACCCACAATCGGAGCACAGTTGCAGATTTTGGATTTTTGTGGCTCAGAATCTGCTGAATTATAGTAAGGTGATTTTCAAGAAAATTGAAATTCCTATGAAACGTCTAGAAATAGTCAAGCAATCTAAATGCGCTTTGGCACAATAAATACAGGTCCCAAAACTTATCATTAGAGGTATCCAGAACCACAATCGGAGCACAGTTGCAGATTTTGGATTTTTGTGGCTCAGAATCTGCTGAATTATAGTAAGGTGATTTTCAAGAAAATTGAAATTCCTATGAAACGTCTAGAAATAGTCAAGCAATCTAAATGCGCGTTGGCACAATAAATATAGGTCCCGAAACCTATCATTAGAGGTATCCAGAACCACAATCGGAGCACAGTTGCAGATTTTGGATTTTTGTGGCTCAGAATCTGCTGAATTATAGTAAGGTGATTTTCAAGAAACTCGAAATTTCTATGAAACGTCTAGAAATAGTCAAGCAATCTAAATGCGCGTTGGCACAATAAATACAGGTCCCGAAACCTATCATTAGAGGTATCCAGAACCACAATCGGAGCACAGTTGCAGATTTTGGATTTTTGTGGCTCAGAATCTGCAGAATTATAGTAAGGTGATTTTCAAGAAAATCGAAATTTCTATGAAACGTCTAGAAATAGTCAAGCAATCTAAATGCGCGTTGGCACAATAAATACAGGTCCCGAAACCTATCATTAGAGGTATCCAGAACCACAATCGGAGCACAGTTGCAGATTTTGGATTTTTGTGGCTCAGAATCTGCTGAATTATAGTAAGGTGATTTTCAAGAAAATCGAAATTCCTATGAAACGTCTAGAAATAGTCAAGCAATCTAAAGGCGCGTTGGCACAATAAATATAGGTCCCGAAACCTATCATTAGAGGTATCCAGAACCATAATCGAAGCACAGTTGCAGATTTTGGATTTTTGTGGCTCAGAATCTGCTGAATTATAGTAAGGTGATTTTCAAGAAAATCGAAATTTCTATGAAACGTCTAGAAATAGTCAAGCAATCTAAATGCGCTTTGGCACAATAAATACAGGTCCCGAAACCTATCATTAGAGGTATCCAGAACCACAATCGGGGCACAGTTGCAGATTTTGGATTTTTGTGGCTCAGAATCTGCTGAATTATAGTAAGGTGATTTTCAAGAAAATCGAAATTTTTATGAAACGTCTAGAAATAGTTAGGCAATCTAAATGCGCGTTGGCACAATAAATACAGGTCCCGAAACCTATCATTAGAGGTATCCAGAACCACAATCGGGGCACAGTTGCAGATTTTGGATTTTTGTGGCTCAGAATCTGCTGAATTATAGTAAGGTGATTTTGAAGAAAATCGAAATTTCTATGAAACGTCTAGAAATAGTCAAGCAATCTAAATGCGCTTTGGCACAATAAATACAGGTCCCGAAACCTATCATTAGAGGTATCCAGAACCACAATCGGGGCACAGTTGCAGATTTTGGATTTTTGTGGCTCAGAATCTGCTGAATTATAGTAAGGTGATTTTCAAGAAAATCGAAATTTCTATGAAACGTCTAGAAATAGTCAAGCAATCTAAATGCGCGTTGGCACAATAAATACAGGTCCCGAAACCTATCATTAGAGGTATCCAGAACCACAATCGGAGCACAGTTGCAGATTTTGGATTTTTGTGGCTCAGAATCTGCTGAATTATAGTAAGGTGATTTTCAAGAAAATCGAAATTCCTATGAAACGTCTAGAAATAGTCAAGCAATCTAAAGGCGCGTTGGCACAATAAATATAGGTCCCGAAACCTATCATTAGAGGTATCCAGAACCATAATCGAAGCACAGTTGCAGATTTTGGATTTTTGTGGCTCAGAATCTGCTGAATTATAGTAAGGTGATTTTCAAGAAAATCGAAATTTCTATGAAACGTCTAGAAATAGTCAAGCAATCTAAATGCGCGTTGGCACAATAAATACAGGTCCCGAAACCTATCATTAGAGGTATCCAGACCCACAATCGGAGCACAGTTGCAGATTTTGGATTTTTGTGGCTCAGAATCTGCTGAATTATAGTAAGGTGATTTTCAAGAAACTCGAAATTTCTATGAAACGTCTAGAAATAGTCAAGCAATCTAAATGCGCGTTGGCACAATAAATACAGGTCCCGAAACCTATCATTAGAGGTATCCAGACCCACAATCGGAGCACAGTTGCAGATTTTGGATTTTTGTGGCTCAGAATCTGCTGAATTATAGTAAGGTGATTTTCAAGAAAATTGAAATTCCTATGAAACGTCTAGAAATAGTCAAGCAATCTAAATGCGCTTTGGCACAATAAATACAGGTCCCAAAACTTATCATTAGAGGTATCCAGAACCACAATCGGAGCACAGTTGCAGATTTTGGATTTTTGTGGCTCAGAATCTGCTGAATTATAGTAAGGTGATTTTCAAGAAAATTGAAATTCCTATGAAACGTCTAGAAATAGTCAAGCAATCTAAATGCGCGTTGGCACAATAAATACAGGTCTTTAAACCTATCATTAGAGGTATCCAGAACCACAATCGGAGCACAGTTGCAGATTTTGGATTTTTGTGGCTCAGAATCTGCTGAATTATAGTAAGGTGATTTTCAAGAAACTCGAAATTTCTATGAAACGTCTAGAAATAGTCAAGCAATCTAAATGCGCGTTGGCACAATAAATACAGGTCCCGAAACCTATCATTAGAGGTATCCAGAACCACAATCGGAGCACAGTTGCAGATTTTGGATTTTTGTGGCTCAGAATCTGCAGAATTATAGTAAGGTGATTTTCAAGAAAATCGAAATTTCTATGAAACGTCTAGAAATAGTCAAGCAATCTAAATGCGCGTTGGCACAATAAATACAGGTCCCGAAACCTATCATTAGAGGTATCCAGAACCACAATCGGAGCACAGTTGCAGATTTTGGATTTTTGTGGCTCAGAATCTGCTGAATTATAGTAAGGTGATTTTCAAGAAAATCGAAATTCCTATGAAACGTCTAGAAATAGTCAAGCAATCTAAAGGCGCGTTGGCACAATAAATATAGGTCCCGAAACCTATCATTAGAGGTATCCAGAACCATAATCGAAGCACAGTTGCAGATTTTGGATTTTTGTGGCTCAGAATCTGCTGAATTATAGTAAGGTGATTTTCAAGAAAATCGAAATTTCTATGAAACGTCTAGAAATAGTCAAGCAATCTAAATGCGCGTTGGCACAATAAATACAGGTCCCGTATCCAGAACCACAATCGGAGCACAGTTGCAGATTTTGGATTTTTGTGGCTCAGAATCTGCTGAATTATAGTAAGGTGATTTTCAAGAAACTCGAAATTTCTATGAAACGTCTAGAAATAGTCAAGCAATCTAAATGCGCGTTGGCACAATAAATACAGGTCCCGAAACCTATCATTAGAGGTATCCAGACCCACAATCGGAGCACAGTTGCAGATTTTGGATTTTTGTGGCTCAGAATCTGCTGAATTATAGTAAGGTGATTTTCAAGAAAATTGAAATTCCTATGAAACGTCTAGAAATAGTCAAGCAATCTAAATGCGCTTTGGCACAATAAATACAGGTCCCAAAACTTATCATTAGAGGTATCCAGAACCACAATCGGAGCACAGTTGCAGATTTTGGATTTTTGTGGCTCAGAATCTGCTGAATTATAGTAAGGTGATTTTCAAGAAACTCGAAATTTCTATGAAACGTCTAGAAATAGTCAAGCAATCTAAATGCGCGTTGGCACAATAAATACAGGTCCCGAAACCTATCATTAGAGGTATCCAGACCCACAATCGGAGCACAGTTGCAGATTTTGGATTTTTGTGGCTCAGAATCTGCTGAATTATAGTAAGGTGATTTTCAAGAAAATTGAAATTCCTATGAAACGTCTAGAAATAGTCAAGCAATCTAAATGCGCTTTGGCACAATAAATACAGGTCCCAAAACTTATCATTAGAGGTATCCAGAACCACAATCGGAGCACAGTTGCAGATTTTGGATTTTTGTGGCTCAGAATCTGCTGAATTATAGTAAGGTGATTTTCAAGAAAATTGAAATTCCTATGAAACGTCTAGAAATAGTCAAGCAATCTAAATGCGCTTTGGCACAATAAATACAGGTCCCGTATCCAGAACCACAATCGGAGCACAGTTGCAGATTTTGGATTTTTGTGGCTCAGAATCTGCTGAATTATAGTAAGGTGATTTTCAAGAAACTCGAAATTTCTATGAAACGTCTAGAAATAGTCAAGCAATCTAAATGCGCGTTGGCACAATAAATACAGGTCCCGAAACCTATCATTAGAGGTATCCAGAACCACAATCGGAGCACAGTTGCAGATTTTGGATTTTTGTGGCTCAGAATCTGCAGAATTATAGTAAGGTGATTTTCAAGAAAATCGAAATTTCTATGAAACGTCTAGAAATAGTCAAGCAATCTAAATGCGCTATGGCACAATAAATACAGGTCCCAAAACCTATCATTAGAGATATCCAGAACCATAATCGGAGCACAGTTTCAGATTTTGGGTTTTTGTGGCTCAGAATCTGCTGAATTATAGTAAGGTGATTTTCAAGAAAATCGGAATTTCTATGAAACGTCTAGAAATAGTTAAGCAATCTAAATGCGCGTTGGCACAATAAATACAGGTCCCGAAACCTATCATTAGAGGTATCCAGAACCACAATTGGGGCACAGTTGCAGATTTTGGATTTTTGTGGCTCAGAATCTGCTGAATTATAGTAAGGTTATTTTCAAGAAAATCGAAATTTTTATGAAACGTCTAGAAATAGTTAGGCAATCTAAATGCGCGTTGGCACAATAAATACAGGTCCCGAAACCTATCATTAGAGGTATCCAGAACCACAATCGGGGCACAGTTGCAGATTTTGGATTTTTGTGGCTCAGAATCTGCTGAATTATAGTAAGGTGATTTTGAAGAAAATCGAAATTTCTATGAAACGTCTAGAAATAGTCACGCAATCTAAATGCGCTTTGGCACAATAAATACAGGTCCCGAAACCTATCATTAGAGGTATCCAAAACCACAATCGGGGCACAGTTGCAGATTTTGGATTTTTGTGGCTCAGAATCTGCTGAATTATAGTAAGGTGATTTTCAAGAAGATCGAAATTTCTATGAAACGTCTAGAAATAGTCAAGCAATCTAAATGCGCTTTGGCACAATAAATACAGGTCCCAAAACCTATCATTAGAGGTATCCAGAACCATAATCGGAGCACAGTTGCAGATTTTGGGTTTTTGTGGCTCAGAATCTGCTGAATTATAGTAAGGTGATTTTCAAGAAAATCGAAATTTCTATGAAACGTCTAGAAATAGTCAAGCAATCTAAATGCGCTTTGGCACAATAAATACAGGTCCCGAAACCTATCATTAGAGGTATCCAAACCCACAATCGGAGCACAGTTGCAGATTTTGGATTTTTGTGGCTCAGAATCTGCTGAATTATAGTAAGGTGATTTTCAAGAAAATCGAAATTTCTATGAAACGTCTAGAAATAGTCAAGCAATCTAAATGCGCTTTGGCACAATAAATACAGGTCCCAAAACCTATCATTAGAGGTATCCAGAACCATAATCGGAGCACAGTTGCAGATTTTGGGTTTTTGTGGCTCAGAATCTGCTGAATTATAGTAAGGTGATTTTCAAGAAAATCGAAATTTCTATGAAACGTCTAGAAATAGTTAAGCAATCTAAATGCGCTTTGGCACAATAAATACAGGTCCCAAAACCTATCATTAGAGGTATCCAGAACCATAATCGGAGCACAGTTGCAGATTTTGGGTTTTTGTGGCTCAGAATCTGCTGAATTATAGTAAGGTGATTTTCAAGAAAATCGAAATTTCTATGAAACGTCTAGAAATAGTCAAGCAATCTAAATGCGCTTTGGCACAATAAATACAGGTCCCGAAACCTATCATTAGAGGTATCCAAACCCACAATCGGAGCACAGTTGCAGATTTTGGATTTTTGTGGCTCAGAATCTGCTGAATTATAGTAAGGTGATTTTCAAGAAAATCGAAATTTCTATGAAACGTCTAGAAATAGTCAAGCAATCTAAATGCGCTTTGGCACAATAAATACAGGTCCCAAAACCTATCATTAGAGGTATCCAGAACCATAATCGGAGCACAGTTGCAGATTTTGGGTTTTTGTGGCTCAGAATCTGCTGAATTATAGTAAGGTGATTTTCAAGAAAATCGAAATTTCTATGAAACGTCTAGAAATAGTTAAGCAATCTAAATACGCGTTGGCACAATAAATACAGGTTCCGAAACCTATCATTAGAGGTATCCAGACCCACAATCGGAGCACAGTTGCAGATTTTGGATTTTTGTGGCTCAGAATCTGCTGAATTATAGTAAGGTGATTTTCAAGAAAATCGAAATTTCTATGAAACGTCTAGAAATAGTCAAGCAATCTAAATGCGCTTTGGCACAATAAATACAGGTCCCGAAACCTATCATTAGAGGTATCCAGAACCACAATCGGGGCACAGTTGCAGATTTTGGATTTTTGTGGCTCAGAATCTGCTGAATTATAGTAAGGTGATTTTCAAGAAAATCGAAATTTATATGAAACGTCTAGAAATAGTCAAGCAATCTAAATGCGCTTTGGCACAATAAATACAGGTCCCAAAACCTATCATTAGAGGTATCCAGAACCATAATCGGAGCACAGTTGCAGATTTTGGATTTTTGTGGCTCAGAATCTGCTGAATTATAGTAAGGTGATTTTCAAGAAAATCGAAATTTCTATGAAACGTCTAGAAATAGTCAAGCAATCTAAATGCGCGTTGGCACAATAAATACAGGTCCCGAAACCTATCATTAGAGGTATCCAGACCCACAATCGGAGCACAGTTGCAGATTTTGGATTTTTGTGGCTCAGAATCTGCTGAATTATAGTAAGGTGATTTTCAAGAAAATCGAAATTTCTATGAAACGTCTAGAAATAGTCAAGCAATCTAAATGCGCGTTGGCACAATAAATACAGGTCCCGTATCCAGAACCACAATCGGAGCACAGTTGCAGATTTTGGATTTTTGTGGCTCAGAATCTGCTGAATTATAGTAAGGTGATTTTCAAGAAACTCGAAATTTCTATGAAACGTCTAGAAATAGTCAAGCAATCTAAATGCGCGTTGGCACAATAAATACAGGTCCCGAAACCTATCATTAGAGGTATCCAGAACCACAATCGGAGCACAGTTGCAGATTTTGGATTTTTGTGGCTCAGAATCTGCAGAATTATAGTAAGGTGATTTTCAAGAAAATTGAAATTCCTATGAAACGTCTAGAAATAGTCAAGCAATCTAAATGCGCGTTGGCACAATAAATACAGGTCCCGAAACCTATCATTAGAGGTATCCAGAACCACAATCGGAGCACAGTTGCAGATTTTGGATTTTTGTGGCTCAGAATCTGCTGAATTATAGTAAGGTGATTTTCAAGAAAATCGAAATTTCTATGAAACGTCTAGAAATAGTCAAGCAATCTAAATGCGCGTTGGCACAATAAATACAGGTCCCGTATCCAGAACCACAATCGGAGCACAGTTGCAGATTTTGGATTTGTGTGGCTCAGAATCTGCTGAATTATAGTAAGGTGATTTTCAAGAAACTCGAAATTTCTATGAAACGTCTAGAAATAGTCAAGCAATCTAAATGCGCGTTGGCACAATAAATACAGGTCCCGAAACCTATCATTAGAGGTATCCAGAACCACAATCGGAGCACAGTTGCAGATTTTGGATTTTTGTGGCTCAGAATCTGCAGAATTATAGTAAGGTGATTTTCAAGAAAATTGAAATTCCTATGAAACGTCTAGAAATAGTCAAGCAATCTAAATGCGCGTTGGCACAATAAATACAGGTCCCGAAACCTATCATTAGAGGTATCCAGAACCACAATCGGAGCACAGTTGCAGATTTTGGATTTTTGTGGCTCAGAATCTGCTGAATTATAGTAAGGTGATTTTCAAGAAAATTGAAATTCCTATGAAACGTCTAGAAATAGTCAAGCAATCTACATGCGCGTTGGCACAATAAATACAGGTCCCGAAACCTATCATTAGAGGTATCCAGAACCACAATCGGAGCACAGTTGCAGATTTTGGATTTTTGTGGCTCAGAATCTGCTGAATTATAGTAAGGTGATTTTCAAGAAAATCGAAATTTCTATGAAACGTCTAGAAATAGTCAAGCAATCTAAATGCGCGTTGGCACAATAAATACAGGTCCCGTATCCAGAACCACAATCGGAGCACAGTTGCAGATTTTGGATTTTTGTGGCTCAGAATCTGCTGAATTATAGTAAGGTGATTTTCAAGAAACTCGAAATTTCTATGAAACGTCTAGAAATAGTCAAGCAATCTAAATGCGCGTTGGCACAATAAATACAGGTCCCGAAACCTATCATTAGAGGTATCCAGAACCACAATCGGAGCACAGTTGCAGATTTTGGATTTTTGTGGCTCAGAATCTGCTGAATTATAGTAAGGTGATTTTCAAGAAAATCGAAATTTCTATGAAACGTCTAGAAATAGTCAAGCAATCTAAATGCGCTTTGGCACAATAAATACAGGTCCCAAAACCTATCATTAGAGGTATCCAGAACCATAATCGGAGCACAGTTTCAGATTTTGGATTTTTGTGGCTCAGAATCTGCTGAATTATAGTAAGGTGATTTTCAAGAAAATCGGAATTTCTATGAAACGTCTAGAAATAGTTAAGCAATCTAAATGCGCGTTGGCACAATAAATACAGGTCCCGAAACCTATCATTAGAGGTATCCAGAACCACAATCGGGGCACAGTTGCAGATTTTGGATTTTTGTGGCTCAGAATCTGCTGAATTATAGTAAGGTGATTTTCAAGAAAATCGAAATTTTTATGAAACGTCTAGAAATAGTTAGGCAATCTAAATGCGCGTTGGCACAATAAATACAGGTCCCGAAACCTATCATTAGAGGTATCCAAAACCACAATCGGGGCACAGTTGCAGATTTTGGATTTTTGTGGCTCAGAATCTGCTGAATTATAGTAAGGTGATTTTCAAGAAGATCGAAATTTCTATGAAACGTCTAGAAATAGTCAAGCAATCTAAATGCGCTTTGGCACAATAAATACAGGTCCCAAAACCTATCATTAGAGGTATCCAGAACCATAATCGGAGCACAGTTGCAGATTTTGGGTTTTTGTGGCTCAGAATCTGCTGAATTATAGTAAGGTGATTTTCAAGAAAATCGAAATTTCTATGAAACGTCTAGAAATAGTCAAGCAATCTAAATGCGCTTTGGCACAATAAATACAGGTCCCGAAACCTATCATTAGAGGTATCCAGACCCACAATCGGAGCACAGTTGCAGATTTTGGATTTTTGTGGCTCAGAATCTGCTGAATTATAGTAAGGTGATTTTCAAGAAAATCGAAATTTCTATGAAACGTCTAGAAATAGTCAAGCAATCTAAATGCGCTTTGGCACAATAAATACAGGTCCCAAAACCTATCATTAGAGGTATCCAGAACCATAATCGGAGCACAGTTGCAGATTTTGGGTTTTTGTGGCTCAGAATCTGCTGAATTATAGTAAGGTGATTTTCAAGAAAATCGAAATTTCTATGAAACGTCTAGAAATAGTTAAGCAATCTAAATGCGCGTTGGCACAATAAATACAGGTCCCGAAACCTATCATTAGAGGTATCCAGACCCACAATCGGAGCACAGTTGCAGATTTTGGATTTTTGTGGCTCAGAATCTGCTGAATTATAGTAAGGTGATTTTCAAGAAAATCGAAATTTCTATGAAACGTCTAGAAATAGTCAAGCAATCTAAATGCGCTTTGGCACAATAAATACAGGTCCCGAAACCTATCATTAGAGGTATCCAGAACCACAATCGGGGCACAGTTGCAGATTTTGGATTTTTGTGGCTCAGAATCTGCTGAATTATAGTAAGGTGATTTTCAAGAAAATCGAAATTTCTATGAAACGTCTAGAAATAGTCAAGCAATCTAAATGCGCTTTGGCACAATAAATACAGGTCCCGAAACCTATCATTAGAGGTATCCAGAACCACAATCGGGGCACAGTTGCAGATTTTGGATTTTTGTGGCTCAGAATCTGCTGAATTATAGTAAGGTGATTTTCAAGAAAATCGAAATTGCTATGAAACGTCTAGAAATAGTCAAGCAATCTAAATGCGCTTTGGCACAATAAATACAGGTCCCAAAACCTATCATTAGAGGTATCCAGAACCATAATCGGAGCACAGTTGCAGATTTTGGATTTTTGTGGCTCAGAATCTGCTGAATTATAGTAAGGTGATTTTCAAGAAAATCGAAATTTCTATGAAACGTCTAGAAATAGTCAAGCAATCTAAATGCGCGTTGGCACAATAAATACAGGTCCCGAAACCTATCATTAGAGGTATCCAGACCCACAATCGGAGCACAGTTGCAGATTTTGGATTTTTGTGGCTCAGAATCTGCTGAATTATAGTAAGGTGATTTTCAAGAAAATCGAAATTCCTATGAAACGTCTAGAAATAGTCAAGCAATCTAAAGGCGCGTTGGCACAATAAATACAGGTCCCGAAACCAGAACCACAATCGGAGCACAGTTGCAGATTTTGGATTTTTGTGGCTCAGAATCTGCAGAATTATAGTAAGGTGATTTTCAAGAAAATCGAAATTTCTATGAAACGTCTAGAAATAGTCAAGCAATCTAAATGCGCTTTGGCACAATAAATACAGGTCCCAAAACCTATCATTAGAGGTATCCAGAACCATAATCGGAGCACAGTTTCAGATTTTGGGTTTTTGTGGCTCAGAATCTGCTGAATTATAGTAAGGTGATTTTCAAGAAAATCGAAATTTCTATGAAACGTCTAGAAATAGTCAAGCAATCTAAATGCGCTTTGGCACAATAAATACAGGTCCCAAAACCTATCATTAGAGGTATCCAGAACCATAATCGGAGCACAGTTTAAGATTTTAGGTTTTTGTGGCTCAGAATCTGCTGAATTATAGTAAGGTGATTTTCAAGAAAATCGAAATTTCTATGAAACGTCTAGAAATAGTTAAGCAATCTAAATGCGCGTTGGCACAATAAATACAGGTCCCGAAACCTATCATTAGAGGTATCCAGAACCACAATCGGAGCACAGTTGCAGATTTTGGATTTTTGTGGCTCAGAATCTGCTGAATTATAGTAAGGTGATTTTCAAGAAAATCGAAATTCCTATGAAACGTCTAGAAATAGTCAAGCAATCTAAAGGCGCGTTGGCACAATAAATACATGTCCCGAAACCTATCATTAGAGGTATCCAGAACCACAATCGGAGCACAGTTGCAGATTTTGGATTTTTGTGGCTCAGAATCTGCTGAATTATAGTAAGGTGATTTTCAAGAAAATCGAAATTTCTATGAAACGTCTAGAAATAGTCAAGCAATCTAAAGGCGCGTTGGCACAATAAATACAGGTCCCGAAACCTATCATTAGAGGTATCCAGAACCACAATCGGAGCACAGTTGCAGATTTTGGATTTTTGTGGCTCAGAATCTGCTGAATTATAGTAAGGTGATTTTCAAGAAAATCGAAATTCCTATGAAACGTCTAGAAATAGTCAAGCAATCTAAATGCGCGTTGGCACAATAAATACAGGTCCCGTATCCAGAACCACAATCGGAGCACAGTTGCAGATTTTGGATTTTTGTGGCTCAGAATCTGCAGAATTATAGTAAGGTGATTTTCAAGAAAATCGAAATTTCTATGAAACGTCTAGAAATAGTCAAGCAATCTAAATGCGCGTTGGCACAATAAATACAGGTCCCAAAACCTATCATTAGAGGTATCCAGAACCATAATCGGAGCACAGTTTCAGATTTTGGGTTTTTGTGGCTCAGAATCTGCTGAATTATAGTAAGGTGATTTTCAAGAAAATCGAAATTTCTATGAAACGTCTAGAAATAGTTAAGCAATCTAAATGCGCTTTGGCACAATAAATACAGGTCCCAAAACCTATCATTAGAGGTATCCAGAACCATAATCGGAGCACAGTTTAAGATTTTGGGTTTTTGTGGCTCAGAATCTGCTGAATTATAGTAAGGTGATTTTCAAGAAAATCGAAATTTCTATGAAACGTCTAGAAATAGTCAAGCAATCTAAATGCGCTTTGGCACAATAAATACAGGTCCCGAAACCTATCATTAGAGGTATCCAGAACCACAATCGGGGCACAGTTGCAGATTTTGGATTTTTGTGGCTCAGAATCTGCTGAATTATAGTAAGGTGATTTTCAAGAAAATCGAAATTTCTATGAAACGTCTAGAAATAGTCAAGCAATCTAAATGCGCTTTGGCACAATAAATACAGGTCCCAAAACCTATCATTAGAGGTATCCAGAACCATAATCGGAGCACAGTTGCAGATTTTTGGTTTTTGTGGCTCAGAATCTGCTGAATTATAGTAAGGTGATTTTCAAGAAAATCGAAATTTCTATGAAACGTCTAGAAATAGTTAAGCAATCTAAATGCGCGTTGGCACAATAAATACAGGTCCCGAAACCTATCATTAGAGGTATCCAGACCCACAATCGGAGCACAGTTGCAGATTTTGGATTTTTGTGGCTCAGAATCTGCTGAATTATAGTAAGGTGATTTTCAAGAAAATCGAAATTTCTATGAAACGTCTAGAAATAGTCAAGCAATCTAAATGCGCTTTGGCACAATAAATACAGGTCCCGAAACCTATCATTAGAGGTATCCAGAACCACAATCGGGGTACAGTTGCAGATTTTGGATTTTTGTGGCTCAGAATCTGCTGAATTATAGTAAGGTGATTTTCAAGAAAATCGAAATTTCTATGAAACGTCTAGAAATAGTCAAGCAATCTAAATGCGCTTTGGCACAATAAATACAGGTCCCGAAACCTATCATTAGAGGTATCCAGACCCACAATCGGAGCACAGTTGCAGATTTTGGATTTTTGTGGCTCAGAATCTGCTGAATTATAGTAAGGTGATTTTCAAGAAAATCGAAATTGCTATGAAACGTCTAGAAATAGTCAAGCAATCTAAATGCGCTTTGGCACAATAAATACAGGTCCCAAAACCTATCATTAGAGGTATCCAGAACCATAATCGGAGCACAGTTGCAGATTTTGGGTTTTTGTGGCTCAGAATCTGCTGAATTATAGTAAGGTGATTTTCAAGAAAATCGAAATTCTATGAAACGTCTAGAAATAGTTAAGCAATCTAAATGCGCGTTGGCACAATAAATACAGGTCCCAAAACCAATCATTAGAGGTATCCAGAACCACAATCGGAGCACAGTTGCAGATTTTGGATTTTTGTGGCTCAGAATCTGCTGAATTATAGTAAGGTGATTTTCAAGAAAATCGAAATTTCTATGAAACGTCTAGAAATAGTCAAGCAATCTAAATGCGCTTTGGCACAATAAATACAGGTCCCAAAACCTATCATTAGAGGTATCCAGAACCATAATCGGAGCACAGTTGCAGATTTTGGGTTTTTGTGGCTCAGAATCTGCTGAATTATAGTAAGGTGATTTTCAAGAAAATCGAAATTTCTATGAAACGTCTAGAAATAGTCAAGCAATCTAAATGCGCTTTGGCACAATAAATACAGGTCCCGAAACCTATCATTAGAGGTATCCAGAACCACAATCGGAGCACAGTTGCAGATTTTGGATTTTTGTGGCTCAGAATCTGCAGAATTATAGTAAGGTGATTTTCAAGAAAATCGAAATTTCTATGAAACGTCTAGAAATAGTCAAGCAATCTAAATGCGCTTTGGCACAATAAATACAGGTCCCGAAACCTATCATTAGAGGTATCCAGAACCACAATCGGAGCACAGTTGCAGATTTTGGATTTTTGTGGCTCAGAATCTGCTGAATTATAGTAAGGTGATTTTCAAGAAAATCGAAATTTCTATGAAACGTCTAGAAATAGTTAAGCAATCTAAATGCGCTTTGGCACAATAAATACAGATCCCAAAACCAATCATTAGAGGTATCCAGAACCACAATCGGAGCACAGTTGCAGATTTTGGATTTTTGTGGCTCAGAATCTGCTGAATTATAGTAAGGTGATTTTGAAGAAAATCGAAATTTCTATGAAACGTCTAGAAATAGTCAAGCAATCTAAATGCGCTTTGGCACAATAAATACAGGTCCCAAAACCTATCATTAGAGGTATCCAGAACCATAATCGGAGCACAGTTGCAGATTTTGGATTTTTGTGGCTCAGAATCTGCTGAATTATAGTAAGGTGATTTTCAAGAAAATCGAAATTTCTATGAAACGTCTAGAAATAGTCAAGCAATCTAAATGCGCTTTGGCACAATAAATACAGGTCCCAAAACCTATCATTAGAGGTATCCAGAACCATAATCGGAGCACAGTTGCAGATTTTGGGTTTTTGTGGCTCAGAATCTGCTGAATTATAGTAAGGTGATTTTCAAGAAAATCGAAATTCTATGAAACGTCTAGAAATAGTTAAGCAATCTAAATGCGCGTTGGCACAATAAATACAGGTCCCAAAACCAATCATTAGAGGTATCCAGAACCACAATCGGAGCACAGTTGCAGATTTTGGATTTTTGTGGCTCAGAATCTGCTGAATTATAGTAAGGTGATTTTCAAGAAAATCGAAATTTCTATGAAACGTCTAGAAATAGTCAAGCAATCTAAATGCGCTTTGGCACAATAAATACAGGTCCCAAAACCTATCATTAGAGGTATCCAGAACCATAATCGGAGCACAGTTGCAGATTTTGGGTTTTTGTGGCTCAGAATCTGCTGAATTATAGTAAGGTGATTTTCAAGAAAATCGAAATTCTATGAAACGTCTAGAAATAGTTAAGCAATCTAAATGCGCGTTGGCACAATAAATACAGGTCCCAAAACCAATCATTAGAGGTATCCAGAACCACAATCGGAGCACAGTTGCAGATTTTGGATTTTTGTGGCTCAGAATCTGCTGAATTATAGTAAGGTGATTTTCAAGAAAATCGAAATTTCTATGAAACGTCTAGAAATAGTCAAGCAATCTAAATGCGCTTTGGCACAATAAATACAGGTCCCAAAACCTATCATTAGAGGTATCCAGAACCACAATCGGAGCACAGTTGCAGATTTTGGATTTTTGTGGCTCAGAATCTGCTGAATTATAGTAAGGTGATTTTCAAGAAAATCGAAATTTCTATGAAACGTCTAGAAATAGTCAAGCAATCTAAATGCGCTTTGGCACAATAAATACAGGTCCCAAAACCTATCATTAGAGGTATCCAGAACCATAATCGGAGCACAGTTGCAGATTTTGGGTTTTTGTGGCTCAGAATCTGCTGAATTATAGTAAGGTGATTTTCAAGAAAATCGAAATTCTATGAAACGTCTAGAAATAGTTAAGCAATCTAAATGCGCGTTGGCACAATAAATACAGGTCCCAAAACCAATCATTAGAGGTATCCAGAACCACAATCGGAGCACAGTTGCAGATTTTGGATTTTTGTGGCTCAGAATCTGCTGAATTATAGTAAGGTGATTTTCAAGAAAATCGAAATTTCTATGAAACGTCTAGAAATAGTCAAGCAATCTAAATGCGCTTTGGCACAATAAATACAGGTCCCAAAACCTATCATTAGAGGTATCCAGAACCATAATCGGAGCACAGTTGCAGATTTTGGGTTTTTGTGGCTCAGAATCTGCTGAATTATAGTAAGGTGATTTTCAAGAAAATCGAAATTTCTATGAAACGTCTAGAAATAGTCAAGCAATCTAAATGCGCTTTGGCACAATAAATACAGGTCCCGAAACCTATCATTAGAGGTATCCAGAACCACAATCGGAGCACAGTTGCAGATTTTGGATTTTTGTGGCTCAGAATCTGCTGAATTATAGTAAGGTGATTTTCAAGAAAATCGAAATTTCTATGAAACGTCTAGAAATAGTCAAGCAATCTAAATGCGCTTTGGCACAATAAATACAGGTCCCGAAACCTATCATTAGAGGTATCCAGAACCACAATCGGAGCACAGTTGCAGATTTTGGATTTTTGTGGCTCAGAATCTGCTGAATTATAGTAAGGTGATTTTCAAGAAAATCGAAATTTCTATGAAACGTCTAGAAATAGTCAAGCAATCTAAATGCGCTTTGGCACAATAAATACAGGTCCCAAAACCTATCATTAGAGGTATCCAGAACCATAATCGGAGCACAGTTGCAGATTTTGGGTTTTTGTGGCTCAGAATCTGCTGAATTATAGTAAGGTGATTTTCAAGAAAATCGAAATTCTATGAAACGTCTAGAAATAGTTAAGCAATCTAAATGCGCGTTGGCACAATAAATACAGGTCCCAAAACCAATCATTAGAGGTATCCAGAACCACAATCGGAGCACAGTTGCAGATTTTGGATTTTTGTGGCTCAGAATCTGCTGAATTATAGTAAGGTGATTTTCAAGAAAATCGAAATTTCTATGAAACGTCTAGAAATAGTCAAGCAATCTAAATGCGCTTTGGCACAATAAATACAGGTCCCAAAACCTATCATTAGAGGTATCCAGAACCATAATCGGAGCACAGTTGCAGATTTTGGGTTTTTGTGGCTCAGAATCTGCTGAATTATAGTAAGGTGATTTTCAAGAAAATCGAAATTCTATGAAACGTCTAGAAATAGTTAAGCAATCTAAATGCGCGTTGGCACAATAAATACAGGTCCCAAAACCAATCATTAGAGGTATCCAGAACCACAATCGGAGCACAGTTGCAGATTTTGGATTTTTGTGGCTCAGAATCTGCTGAATTATAGTAAGGTGATTTTCAAGAAAATCGAAATTTCTATGAAACGTCTAGAAATAGTCAAGCAATCTAAATGCGCTTTGGCACAATAAATACAGGTCCCAAAACCTATCATTAGAGGTATCCAGAACCATAATCGGAGCACAGTTGCAGATTTTGGGTTTTTGTGGCTCAGAATCTGCTGAATTATAGTAAGGTGATTTTCAAGAAAATCGAAATTTCTATGAAACGTCTAGAAATAGTCAAGCAATCTAAATGCGCTTTGGCACAATAAATACAGGTCCCGAAACCTATCATTAGAGGTATCCAGAACCACAATCGGAGCACAGTTGCAGATTTTGGATTTTTGTGGCTCAGAATCTGCTGAATTATAGTAAGGTGATTTTCAAGAAAATCGAAATTTCTATGAAACGTCTAGAAATAGTCAAGCAATCTAAATGCGCTTTGGCACAATAAATACAGGTCCCAAAACCTATCATTAGAGGTATCCAGAACCATAATCGGAGCACAGTTGCAGATTTTGGGTTTTTGTGGCTCAGAATCTGCTGAATTATAGTAAGGTGATTTTCAAGAAAATCGAAATTTCTATGAAACGTCTAGAAATAGTCAAGCAATCTAAATGCGCTTTGGCACAATAAATACAGGTCCCAAAACCTATCATTAGAGGTATCCAGAACCACAATCGGAGCACAGTTGCAGATTTTGGGTTTTTGTGGCTCAGAATCTGCTGAATTATAGTAAGGTGATTTTCAAGAAAATCGAAATTCTATGAAACGTCTAGAAATAGTCAAGCAATCTAAATGCGCTTTGGCACAATAAATACAGGTCCCGAAACCTATCATTAGAGGTATCCAGAACCACAATCGGGGCACAGTTGCAGATTTTGGATTTTTGTGGCTCAGAATCTGCTGAATTATAGTAAGGTGATTTTCAAGAAAATCGAAATTTCTATGAAACGTCTAGAAATAGTTAAGCAATCTAAATGCGCTTTGGCACAATAAATACAGGTCCCAAAACCAATCATTAGAGGTATCCAGAACCACAATCGGAGCACAGTTGCAGATTTTGGATTTTTGTGGCTCAGAATCTGCTGAATTATAGTAAGGTGATTTTCAAGAAAATCGAAATTTCTATGAAACGTCTAGAAATAGTCAAGCAATCTAAATGCGCTTTGGCACAATAAATACAGGTCCCAAAACCTATCATTAGAGGTATCCAGAACCATAATCGGAGCACAGTTGCAGATTTTGGGTTTTTGTGGCTCAGAATCTGCTGAATTATAGTAAGGTGATTTTCAAGAAAATCGAAATTCTATGAAACGTCTAGAAATAGTTAAGCAATCTAAATGCGCGTTGGCACAATAAATACAGGTCCCAAAACCAATCATTAGAGGTATCCAGAACCACAATCGGAGCACAGTTGCAGATTTTGGATTTTTGTGGCTCAGAATCTGCTGAATTATAGTAAGGTGATTTTCAAGAAAATCGAAATTTCTATGAAACGTCTAGAAATAGTCAAGCAATCTAAATGCGCTTTGGCACAATAAATACAGGTCCCAAAACCTATCATTAGAGGTATCCAGAACCATAATCGGAGCACAGTTGCAGATTTTGGGTTTTTGTGGCTCAGAATCTGCTGAATTATAGTAAGGTGATTTTCAAGAAAATCGAAATTTCTATGAAACGTCTAGAAATAGTCAAGCAATCTAAATGCGCTTTGGCACAATAAATACAGGTCCCGAAACCTATCATTAGAGGTATCCAGAACCACAATCGGGGCACAGTTGCAGATTTTGGATTTTTGTGGCTCAGAATCTGCTGAATTATAGTAAGGTGATTTTCAAGAAAATCGAAATTTCTATGAAACGTCTAGAAATAGTTAGGCAATCTAAATGCGCGTTAGCACAATAAATACAGGTCCCGAAACCTATCATTAGAGGTATCCAGACCCACAATCGGAGCACAGTTGCAGATTTTGGATTTTTGTGGCTCAGAATCTGCTGAATTATAGTAAGGTGATTTTCAAGAAAATCGAAATTTCTATGAAACGTCTAGAAATAGTCAAGCAATCTAAATGCGCTTTGGCACAATAAATACAGGTCCCGAAACCTATCATTAGAGGTATCCAGAACCATAATCGGAGCACAGTTGCAGATTTTGGATTTTTGTGGCTCAGAATCTGCTGAATTATAGTAAGGTGATTTTCAAGAAAATCGAAATTTCTATGAAACGTCTAGAAATAGTTAAGCAATCTAAATGCGCGTTGGCACAATAAATACAGGTCCCGAAACCTATCATTAGAGGTATCCAGAACCACAATCGGAGCACAGTTGCAGATTTTGGATTTTTGTGGCTCAGAATCTGCTGAATTATAGTAAGGTGATTTTCAAGAAAATCGAAATTTCTATGAAACGTCTAGAAATAGTCAAGCAATCTAAATGCGCTTTGGCACAATAAATACAGGTCCCAAAACCTATCATTAGAGGTATCCAGAACCATAATCGGAGCACAGTTGCAGATTTTGGGTTTTTGTGGCTCAGAATCTGCTGAATTATAGTAAGGTGATTTTCAAGAAAATCGAAATTTCTATGAAACGTCTAGAAATAGTTAAGCAATCTAAATGCGCGTTGGCACAATAAATACAGGTCCCAAAACCAATCATTAGAGGTATCCAGAACCACAATCGGAGCACAGTTGCAGATTTTGGATTTTTGTGGCTCAGAATCTGCTGAATTATAGTAAGGTGATTTTCAAGAAAATCGAAATTTCTATGAAACGTCTAGAAATAGTCAAGCAATCTAAATGCGCTTTGGCACAATAAATACAGGTCCCAAAACCAATCATTAGAGGTATCCAGAACCACAATCGGAGCACAGTTGCAGATTTTGGATTTTTGTGGCTCAGAATCTGCTGAATTATAGTAAGGTGATTTTCAAGAAAATCGAAATTTCTATGAAACGTCTAGAAATAGTCAAGCAATCTAAATGCGCTTTGGCACAATAAATACAGGCCCCGAAACCTATCATTAGAGGTATCCAGAACCACAATCGGAGCACAGTTGCAGATTTTGGATTTTTGTGGCTCAGAATCTGCTGAATTATAGTAAGGTGATTTTCAAGAAAATCGAAATTTCTATGAAACGTCTAGAAATAGTCAAGCAATCTAAATGCGCTTTGGCACAATAAATACAGGTCCCAAAACCTATCATTAGAGGTATCCAGAACCATAATCGGAGCACAGTTGCAGATTTTGGATTTTTGTGGCTCAGAATCTGCTGAATTATAGTAAGGTGATTTTCAAGAAAATCGAAATTTCTATGAAACGTCTAGAAATAGTCAAGCAATCTAAATGCGCGTTGGCACAATAAATACAGGTCCCGAAACCTATCATTAGAGGTATCCAGACCCACAATCGGAGCACAGTTGCAGATTTTGGATTTTTGTGGCTCAGAATCTGCTGAATTATAGTAAGGTGATTTTCAAGAAAATCGAAATTTCTATGAAACGTCTAGAAATAGTCAAGCAATCTAAATGCGCTTTGGCACAATAAATACAGGTCCCGAAACCTATCATTAGAGGTATCCAGAACCATAATCGGAGCACAGTTGCAGATTTTGGATTTTTGTGGCTCAGAATCTGCTGAATTATAGTAAGGTGACTTTCAAGAAAATCGAAATTTCTATGAAACGTCTAGAAATAGTCAAGCAATCTAAATGCGCTTTGGCACAATAAATACAGGTCCCAAAACCTATCATTAGAGGTATCCAGAACCACAATCGGAGCACAGTTGCAGATTTTGGGTTTTTGTGGCTCAGAATATGCTGAATTATAGTAAGGTGATTTTCAAGAAAATCGAAATTTCTATGAAACGTCTAGAAATAGTCAAGCAATCTAAATGCGCGTTGGCACAATAAATACAGGTCCCGAAACCTATCATTAGAGGTATCCAGACCCACAATCGGAGCACAGTTGCAGATTTTGGATTTTTGTGGCTCAGAATCTGCTGAATTATAGTAAGGTGATTTTCAAGAAAATCGAAATTTCTATGAAACGTCTAGAAATAGTCAAGCAATCTAAATGCGCTTTGGCACAATAAATACAGGTCCCGAAACCTATCATTAGAGGTATCCAGAACCACAATCGGAGCACAGTTGCAGATTTTGGATTTTTGTGGCTCAGAATCTGCTGAATTATAGTAAGGTGATTTTCAAGAAAATCGAAATTTCTATGAAACGTCTAGAAATAGTCAAGCAATCTAAATGCGCTTTGGCACAATAAATACAGGTCCCGAAACCTATCATTAGAGGTATCCAGAACCACAATCGGGGCACAGTTGCAGATTTTGGATTTTTGTGGCTCAGAATCTGCTGAATTATAGTAAGGTGATTTTCAAGAAAATCGAAATTTCTATGAAACGTCTAGAAATAGTCAAGCAATCTAAATGCGCTTTGGCACAATAAATACAGGTCCCGAAACCTATCATTAGAGGTATCCAGAACCACAATCGGGGCACAGTTGCAGATTTTGGATTTTTGTGGCTCAGAATCTGCTGAATTATAGTAAGGTGATTTTCAAGAAAATCGAAATTTCTATGAAACGTCTAGAAATAGTTAAGCAATCTAAATGCGCGTTGGCACAATAAATACAGGTCCCAAAACCAATCATTAGAGGTATCCAGAACCACAATCGGAGCACAGTTGCAGATTTTGGATTTTTGTGGCTCAGAATCTGCTGAATTATAGTAAGGTGATTTTCAAGAAAATCGAAATTTCTATGAAACGTCTAGAAATAGTCAAGCAATCTAAATGCGCGTTGGCACAATAAATAAAGGTCCCGAAACCTATCATTAGAGGTATCCAGACCCACAATCGGAGCACAGTTGCAGATTTTGGATTTTTGTGGCTCAGAATCTGCTGAATTATAGTAAGGTGATTTTCAAGAAAATCGAAATTTCTATGAAACGTCTAGAAATAGTCAAGCAATCTAAATGCGCTTTGGCACAATAAATACAGGTCCCGAAACCTATCATTAGAGGTATCCAGAACCATAATCGGAGCACAGTTGCAGATTTTGGATTTTTGTGGCTCAGAATCTGCTGAATTATAGTAAGGTGATTTTCAAGAAAATCGAAATTTCTATGAAACGTCTAGAAATAGTTAAGCAATCTAAATGCGCGTTGGCACAATAATTACAGGTCCCGAAACCTATCATTAGAGGTATCCAGAACCACAATCGGAGCACAGTTGCAGATTTTGGATTTTTGTGGCTCAGAATCTGCTGAATTATAGTAAGGTGATTTTCAAGAAAATCGAAATTTCTATGAAACGTCTAGAAATAGTCAAGCAATCTAAATGCGCTTTGGCACAATAAATACAGGTCCCAAAACCTATCATTAGAGGTATCCAGAACCACAATCGGGGCACAGTTGCAGATTTTGGATTTTTGTGGCTCAGAATCTGCTGAATTATAGTAAGGTGATTTTCAAGAAAATCGAAATTTCTATGAAACGTCTAGAAATAGTCAAGCAATCTAAATGCGCTTTGGCACAATAAATACAGGTCCCAAAACCTATCATTAGAGGTATCCAGAACCATAATCGGAGCACAGTTGCAGATTTTGGGTTTTTGTGGCTCAGAATCTGCTGAATTATAGTAAGGTGATTTTCAAGAAAATCGAAATTTCTATGAAACGTCTAGAAATAGTTAAGCAATCTAAATGCGCGTTGGCACAATAAATACAGGTCCCAAAACCAATCATTAGAGGTATGCAGAACCACAATCGGAGCACAGTTGCAGATTTTGGATTTTTGTGGCTCAGAATCTGCTGAATTATAGTAAGGTGATTTTCAAGAAAATCGAAATTTCTATGAAACGTCTAGAAATAGTCAAGCAATCTAAATGCGCTTTGGCACAATAAATACACGTCCCGAAACCTATCATTAGAGGTATCCAGAACCACAATCGGGGCACAGTTGCAGATTTTGGATTTTTGTGGCTCAGAATCTGCTGAATTATAGTAAGGTGATTTTCAAGAAAATCGAAATTTCTATGAAACGTCTAGAAATAGTCAAGCAATCTAAATGCGCTTTGGCACAATAAATACAGGTCCCGAAACCTATCATTAGAGGTATCCAGAACCATAATCGGAGCACAGTTGCAGATTTTGGATTTTTGTGGCTCAGAATCTGCTGAATTATAGTAAGGTGATTTTCAAGAAAATCGAAATTTCTATGAAACGTCTAGAAATAGTCAAGCAATCTAAATGCGCGTTGGCACAATAAATACAGGTCCCGTATCCAGAACCACAATCGGAGCACAGTTGCAGATTTTGGATTTTTGTGGCTCTGAATCTGCTGAATTATAGTAAGGTGATTTTCAAGAAAATCGAAATTTCTATGAAACGTCTAGAAATAGTCAAGCAATCTAAATGCGCTTTGGCACAATAAATACAGGTCCCAAAACCTATCATTAGAGGTATCCAGAACCATAATCGGAGCACAGTTGCAGATTTTGGATTTTTGTGGCTCAGAATCTGCTGAATTATAGTAAGGTGATTTTCAAGAAAATCGAAATTTCTATGAAACGTCTAGAAATAGTTAAGCAATCTAAATGCGCGTTGGCACAATAAATACAGGTCCCAAAACCAATCATTAGAGGTATCCAGAACCACAATCGGAGCACAGTTGCAGATTTTGGATTTTTGTGGCTCAGAATCTGCTGAATTATAGTAAGGTGATTTTCAAGAAAATCGAAATTCCTATGAAACGTCTAGAAATAGTCAAGCAATCTAAAGGCGCGTTGGCACAATAAATATAGGTCCCGAAACCTATCATTAGAGGTATCCAGAACCATAATCGAAGCACAGTTGCAGATTTTGGATTTTTGTGGCTCAGAATCTGCTGAATTATAGTAAGGTGATTTTCAAGAAAATCGAAATTTCTATGAAACGTCTAGAAATAGTCAAGCAATCTAAATGCGCTTTGGCACAATAAATACAGGTCCCGAAACCTATCATTAGAGGTATCCAGAACCATAATCGGAGCACAGTTGCAGATTTTGGGTTTTTGTGGCTCAGAATCTGCTGAATTATAGTAAGATGATTTTCAAGAAAATCGAAATTTCTATGAAACGTCTAGAAATAGTCAAGCAATCTAAATGCGCGTTGGCACAATAAATACAGGTCCCGAAACCTATCATTAGAGGTATCCAGACCCACAATCGGAGCACAGTTGCAGATTTTGGATTTTTGTGGCTCAGAATCTGCTGAATTATAGTAAGGTGATTTTCAAGAAAATCGAAATTTCTATGAAACGTCTAGAAATAGTCAAGCAATCTAAATGCGCTTTGGCACAATAAATACAGGTCCCGAAACCTATCATTAGAGGTATCCAGAACCACAATCGGAGCACAGTTGCAGATTTTGGATTTTTGTGGCTCAGAATCTGCTGAATTATAGTAAGGTGATTTTCAAGAAAATCGAAATTTCTATGAAACGTCTAGAAATAGTCAAGCAATCTAAATGCGCTTTGGCACAATAAATACAGGTCCCGAAACCTATCATTAGAGGTATCCAGAACCACAATCGGGGCACAGTTGCAGATTTTGGATTTTTGTGGCTCAGAATCTGCTGAATTATAGTAAGGTGATTTTCAAGAAAATCGAAATTTCTATGAAACGTCTAGAAATAGTCAAGCAATCTAAATGCGCTTTGGCACAATAAATACAGGTCCCGAAACCTATCATTAGAGGCATCCAGAACCACAATCGGGGCACAGTTGCAGATTTTGGATTTTTGTGGCTCAGAATCTGCTGAATTATAGTAAGGTGATTTTCAAGAAAATCGAAATTTCTATGAAACGTCTAGAAATAGTCAAGCAATCTAAATGCGCTTTGGCACAATAAATACAGGTCCCAAAACCTATCATTAGAGGTATCCAGAACCATAATCGGAGCACAGTTGCAGATTTTGGGTTTTTGTGGCTCAGAATCTGCTGAATTATAGTAAGGTGATTTTCAAGAAAATCGAAATTTCTATGAAACGTCTAGAAATAGTTAAGCAATCTAAATGCGCGTTGGCACAATAAATACAGGTCCCAAAACCAATCATTAGAGGTATCCAGAACCACAATCGGAGCACAGTTGCAGATTTTGGATTTTTGTGGCTCAGAATCTGCTGAATTATAGTAAGGTGATTTTCAAGAAAATCGAAATTTCTATGAAACGTCTAGAAATAGTCAAGCAATCTAAATGCGCGTTGGCACAATAAATACAGGTCCCGAAACCTATCATTAGAGGTATCCAGACCCACAATCGGAGCACAGTTGCAGATTTTGGATTTTTGTGGCTCAGAATCTGCTGAATTATAGTAAGGTGATTTTCAAGAAAATCGAAATTTCTATGAAACGTCTAGAAATAGTCAAGCAATCTAAATGCGCTTTGGCACAATAAATACAGGTCCCGAAACCTATCATTAGAGGTATCCAGAACCATAATCGGAGCACAGTTGCAGATTTTGGATTTTTGTGGCTCAGAATCTGCTGAATTATAGTAAGGTGATTTTCAAGAAAATCGAAATTTCTATGAAACGTCTAGAAATAGTTAAGCAATCTAAATGCGCATTGGCACAATAATTACAGGTCCCGAAACCTATCATTAGAGGTATCCAGAACCACAATCGGAGCACAGTTGCAGATTTTGGATTTTTGTGGCTCAGAATCTGCTGAATTATAGTAAGGTGATTTTCAAGAAAATCGAAATTTCTATGAAACGTCTAGAAATAGTCAAGCAATCTAAATGCGCTTTGGCACAATAAATACAGGTCCCAAAACCTATCATTAGAGGTATCCAGAACCACAATCGGGGCACAGTTGCAGATTTTGGATTTTTGTGGCTCAGAATCTGCTGAATTATAGTAAGGTGATTTTCAAGAAAATCGAAATTTCTATGAAACGTCTAGAAATAGTCAAGCAATCTAAATGCGCTTTGGCACAATAAATACAGGTCCCAAAACCTATCATTAGAGGTATCCAGAACCATAATCGGAGCACAGTTGCAGATTTTGGGTTTTTGTGGCTCAGAATCTGCTGAATTATAGTAAGGTGATTTTCAAGAAAATCGAAATTTCTATGAAACGTCTAGAAATAGTTAAGCAATCTAAATGCGCGTTGGCACAATAAATACAGGTCCCAAAACCAATCATTAGAGGTATCCAGAACCACAATCGGAGCACAGTTGCAGATTTTGGATTTTTGTATCTGCTGAATTATAGTAAGGTGATTTTCAAGAAAATCGAAATTTCTATGAAACGTCTAGAAATAGTCAAGCAATCTAAATGCGCTTTGGCACAATAAATACAGGTCCCAAAACCTATCATTAGAGGTATCCAGAACCATAATCGGAGCACAGTTGCAGATTTTGGGTTTTTGTGGCTCAGAATCTGCTGAATTATAGTAAGGTGATTTTCAAGAAAATCGAAATTTCTATGAAACGTCTAGAAATAGTCAAGCAATCTAAATGCGCTTTGGCACAATAAATACAGGTCCCAAAACCTATCATTAGAGGCATCCAGAACCATAATCGGAGCATAGTTGCAGATTTTGGGTTTTTGTGGCTCAGAATCTGCTGAATTATAGTAAGGTGATTTTCAAGAAAATCGAAATTTCTATGAAACGTCTAGAAATAGTCAAGCAATCTAAATGCGCTTTGGCACAATAAATACAGGTCCCAAAACCTATCATTAGAGGCATCCAGAACCACAATCGGGGCACAGTTGCAGATTTTGGATTTTTGTGGCTCAGAATCTGCTGAATTATAGTAAGGTGATTTTCAAGAAAATCGAAATTTCTATGAAACGTCTAGAAATAGTCAATCAATCTAAATGCGCTATGGCACAATAAATACAGGTCCCGAAACCTATCATTAGAGGTATCCAGAACCATAATCGGAGCACAGTTGCAGATTTTGGGTTTTTGTGGCTCAGAATCTGCTGAATTATAGTAAGGTGATTTTCAAGAAAATCGAAATTTCTATGAAACGTCTAGAAATAGTCAAGCAATCTAAATGCGCTTTGGCACAATAAATACAGGTCCCGAAACCTATCATTAGAGGTATCCAGAACCACAATCGGGGCACAGTTGCAGATTTTGGATTTTTGTGGCTCAGAATCTGCTGAATTATAGTAAGGTGATTTTCAAGAAAATCGAAATTTCTATGAAACGTCTAGAAATAGTCAATCAATCTAAATGCGCTTTGGCACAATAAATACAGGTCCCAAAACCTATCATTAGAGGCATCCAGAACCATAATCGGAGCATAGTTGCAGATTTTGGGTTTTTGTGGCTCAGAATCTGCTGAATTATAGTAAGGTGATTTTCAAGAAAATCGAAATTTCTATGAAACGTCTAGAAATAGTCAAGCAATCTAAATGCGCTTTGGCACAATAAATACAGGTCCCAAAACCTATCATTAGAGGTATCCAGAACCATAATCGGAGCACAGTTGCAGATTTTGGGTTTTTGTGGCTCAGAATCTGCTGAATTATAGTAAGGTGATTTTCAAGAAAATCGAAATTTCTATGAAACGTCTAGAAATAGTCAAGCAATCTAAATGCGCTTTGGCACAATAAATACAGGTCCCAAAACCTATCATTAGAGGCATCCAGAACCACAATCGGGGCACAGTTGCAGATTTTGGATTTTTGTGGCTCAGAATCTGCTGAATTATAGTAAGGTGATTTTCAAGAAAATCGAAATTTCTATGAAACGTCTAGAAATAGTCAATCAATCTAAATGCGCTATGGCACAATAAATACAGGTCCCGAAACCTATCATTAGAGGTATCCAGAACCATAATCGGAGCACAGTTGCAGATTTTGGGTTTTTGTGGCTCAGAATCTGCTGAATTATAGTAAGGTGATTTTCAAGAAAATCGAAATTTCTATGAAACGTCTAGAAATAGTCAAGCAATCTAAATGCGCTTTGGCACAATAAATACAGGTCCCAAAACCTATCATTAGAGGCATCCAGAACCACAATCGGGGCACAGTTGCAGATTTTGGATTTTTGTGGCTCAGAATCTGCTGAATTATAGTAAGGTGATTTTCAAGAAAATCTAAATTTCTATGAAACGTCTAGAAATAGTCAAGCAATCTAAATGCGCTATGGCACAATAAATACAGGTCCCGAAACCTATCATTCGAGGTATCCAGAACCATAATCGGAGCACAGTTGCAGATTTTGGGTTTTTGTGGCTCAGAATCTGCTGAATTATAGTAAGGTGATTTTCAAGAAAATCGAAATTTCTATGAAACGTCTAGAAATAGTCAAGCAATCTAAATGCGCTTTGGCACAATAAATACAGGTCCCAAAACCTATCATTAGAGGCATCCAGAACCATAATCGGAGCATAGTTGCAGATTTTGGGTTTTTGTGGCTCAGAATCTGCTGAATTATAGTAAGGTGATTTTCAAGAAAATCGAAATTTCTATGAAACGTCTAGAAATAGTCAAGCAATCTAAATGCGCTTTGGCACAATAAATACAGGTCCCAAAACCTATCATTAGAGGTATCCAGAACCATAATCGGAGCACAGTTGCAGATTTTGGGTTTTTGTGGCTCAGAATCTGCTGAATTATAGTAAGGTGATTTTCAAGAAAATCGAAATTTCTATGAAACGTCTAGAAATAGTCAAGCAATCTAAATGCGCTTTGGCACAATAAATACAGGTCCCAAAACCTATCATTAGAGGCATCCAGAACCACAATCGGGGCACAGTTGCAGATTTTGGATTTTTGTGGCTCAGAATCTGCTGAATTATAGTAAGGTGATTTTCAAGAAAATCGAAATTTCTATGAAACGTCTAGAAATAGTCAATCAATCTAAATGCGCTATGGCACAATAAATACAGGTCCCGAAACCTATCATTAGAGGTATCCAGAACCATAATCGGAGCACAGTTGCAGATTTTGGGTTTTTGTGGCTCAGAATCTGCTGAATTATAGTAAGGTGATTTTCAAGAAAATCGAAATTTCTATGAAACGTCTAGAAATAGTCAAGCAATCTAAATGCGCTTTGGCACAATAAATACAGGTCCCAAAACCTATCATTAGAGGCATCCAGAACCACAATCGGGGCACAGTTGCAGATTTTGGATTTTTGTGGCTCAGAATCTGCTGAATTATAGTAAGGTGATTTTCAAGAAAATCGAAATTTCTATGAAACGTCTAGAAATAGTCAATCAATCTAAATGCGCTATGGCACAATAAATACAGGTCCCGAAACCTATCATTAGAGGTATCCAGAACCATAATCGGAGCACAGTTGCAGATTTTGGGTTTTTGTGGCTCAGAATCTGCTGAATTATAGTAAGGTGATTTTCAAGAAAATCGAAATTTCTATGAAACGTCTAGAAATAGTCAAGCAATCTAAATGCGCTTTGGCACAATAAATACAGGTCCCAAAACCTATCATTAGAGGCATCCAGAACCACAATCGGGGCACAGTTGCAGATTTTGGATTTTTGTGGCTCAGAATCTGCTGAATTATAGTAAGGTGATTTTCAAGAAAATCGAAATTTCTATGAAACGTCTAGAAATAGTCAAGCAATCTAAATGCGCTATGGCACAATAAATACAGGTCCCGAAACCTATCATTAGAGGTATCCAGAACCATAATCGGAGCACAGTTGCAGATTTTGGGTTTTTGTGGCTCAGAATCTGCTGAATTATAGTAAGGTGATTTTCAAGAAAATCGAAATTTCTATGAAACGTCTAGAAATAGTCAAGCAATCTAAATGCGCTTTGGCACAATAAATACAGGTCCCAAAACCTATCATTAGAGGCATCCAGAACCATAATCGGAGCATAGTTGCAGATTTTGGGTTTTTGTGGCTCATAATCTGCTGAATTATAGTAAGGTGATTTTCAAGAAAATCGAAATTTCTATGAAACGTCTAGAAATAGTCAAGCAATCTAAATGCGCTTTGGCACAATAAATACAGGTCCCAAAACCTATCATTAGAGGCATCCAGAACCACAATCGGGGCACAGTTGCAGATTTTGGATTTTTGTGGCTCAGAATCTGCTGAATTATAGTAAGGTGATTTTCAAGAAAATCGAAATTTCTATGAAACGTCTAGAAATAGTCAAGCAATCTAAATGCGCTATGGCACAATAAATACAGGTCCCGAAACCTATCATTAGAGGTATCCAGAACCATAATCGGAGCACAGTTGCAGATTTTGGGTTTTTGTGGCTCAGAATCTGCTGAATTATAGTAAGGTGATTTTCAAGAAAATCGAAATTTCTATGAAACGTCTAGAAATAGTCAAGCAATCTAAATGCGCTTTGGCACAATAAATACAGGTCCCAAAACCTATCATTAGAGGCATCCAGAACCATAATCGGAGCATAGTTGCAGATTTTGGGTTTTTGTGGCTCAGAATCTGCTGAATTATAGTAAGGTGATTTTCAAGAAAATCGAAATTTCTATGAAACGTCTAGAAATAGTCAAGCAATCTAAATGCGCTTTGGCACAATAAATACAGGTCCCAAAACCTATCATTAGAGGTATCCAGAACCATAATCGGAGCACAGTTGCAGATTTTGGGTTTTTGTGGCTCAGAATCTGCTGAATTATAGTAAGGTGATTTTCAAGAAAATCGAAATTTCTATGAAACGTCTAGAAATAGTCAAGCAATCTAAATGCGCTTTGGCACAATAAATACAGGTCCCAAAACCTATCATTAGAGGTATCCAGAACCATAATCGGAGCACAGTTGCAGATTTTGGGTTTTTGTGGCTCAGAATCTGCTGAATTATAGTAAGGTGATTTTCAAGAAAATCGAAATTTCTATGAAACGTCTAGAAATAGTCAAGCAATCTAAATGCGCTTTGGCACAATAAATACAGGTCCCAAAACCTATCATTAGAGGCATCCAGAACCACAATCGGGGCACAGTTGCAGATTTTGGATTTTTGTGGCTCAGAATCTGCTGAATTATAGTAAGGTGATTTTCAAGAAAATCGAAATTTCTATGAAACGTCTAGAAATAGTCAATCAATCTAAATGCGCTATGGCACAATAAATACAGGTCCCGAAACCTATCATTAGAGGTATCCAGAACCATAATCGGAGCACAGTTGCAGATTTTGGGTTTTTGTGGCTCAGAATCTGCTGAATTATAGTAAGGTGATTTTCAAGAAAATCGAAATTTCTATGAAACGTCTAGAAATAGTCAAGCAATCTAAATGCGCTTTGGCACAATAAATACAGGTCCCAAAACCTATCATTAGAGGCATCCAGAACCACAATCGGGGCACAGTTGCAGATTTTGGATTTTTGTGGCTCAGAATCTGCTGAATTATAGTAAGGTGATTTTCAAGAAAATCGAAATTTCTATGAAACGTCTAGAAATAGTCAATCAATCTAAATGCGCTATGGCACAATAAATACAGGTCCCGAAACCTATCATTAGAGGTATCCAGAACCATAATCGGAGCACAGTTGCAGATTTTGGATTTTTGTGGCTCAGAATCTGCTGAATTATAGTAAGGTGATTTTCAAGAAAATCGAAATTTCTATGAAACGTCTAGAAATAGTCAAGCAATCTAAATGCGCTTTGGCACAATAAATACAGGTCCCAAAACCTATCATTAGAGGCATCCAGAACCATAATCGGAGCATAGTTGCAGATTTTGGGTTTTTGTGGCTCAGAATCTGCTGAATTATAGTAAGGTGATTTTCAAGAAAATCGAAATTTCTATGAAACGTCTAGAAATAGTCAAGCAATCTAAATGCGCTATGGCACAATAAATACAGGTCCCAAAACCTATCATTAGAGGTATCCAGAACCATAATCGGAGCACAGTTGCAGATTTTGGGTTTTTGTGGCTCAGAATCTGCTGAATTATAGTAAGGTGATTTTCAAGAAAATCGAAATTTCTATGAAACGTCTAGAAATAGTCAAGCAATCTAAATGCGCTTTGGCACAATAAATACAGGTCCCAAAACCTATCATTAGAGGTATCCAGAACCATAATCGGAGCACAGTTGCAGATTTTGGGTTTTTGTGGCTCAGAATCTGCTGAATTATAGTAAGGTGATTTTCAAGAAAATCGAAATTTCTATGAAACGTCTAGAAATAGTCAAGCAATCTAAATGCGCTTTGGCACAATAAATACAGGTCCCAAAACCTATCATTAGAGGCATCCAGAACCACAATCGGGGCACAGTTGCAGATTTTGGATTTTTGTGGCTCAGAATCTGCTGAATTATAGTAAGGTGATTTTCAAGAAAATCGAAATTTCTATGAAACGTCTAGAAATAGTCAATCAATCTAAATGCGCTATGGCACAATAAATACAGGTCCCGAAACCTATCATTAGAGGTATCCAGAACCATAATCGGAGCACAGTTGCAGATTTTGGGTTTTTGTGGCTCAGAATCTGCTGAATTATAGTAAGGTGATTTTCAAGAAAATCGAAATTTCTATGAAACGTCTAGAAATAGTCAAGCAATCTAAATGCGCTTTGGCACAATAAATACAGGTCCCAAAACCTATCATTAGAGGCATCCAGAACCACAATCGGGGCACAGTTGCAGATTTTGGATTTTTGTGGCTCAGAATCTGCTGAATTATAGTAAGGTGATTTTCAAGAAAATCGAAATTTCTATGAAACGTCTAGAAATAGTCAAGCAATCTAAATGCGCTATGGCACAATAAATACAGGTCCCGAAACCTATCATTAGAGGTATCCAGAACCATAATCGGAGCACAGTTGCAGATTTTGGGTTTTTGTGGCTCAGAATCTGCTGAATTATAGTAAGGTGATTTTCAAGAAAATGGAAATTTCTATGAAACGTCTAGAAATAGTCAAGCAATCTAAATGCGCTTTGGCACAATAAATACAGGTCCCAAAACCTATCATTAGAGGCATCCAGAACCATAATCGGAGCATAGTTGCAGATTTTGGGTTTTTGTGGCTCAGAATCTGCTGAATTATAGTAAGGTGATTTTCAAGAAAATCGAAATTTCTATGAAACGTCTAGAAATAGTCAAGCAATCTAAATGCGCTTTGGCACAATAAATACAGGTCCCAAAACCTATCATTAGAGGCATCCAGAACCACAATCGGGGCACAGTTGCAGATTTTGGATTTTTGTGGCTCAGAATCTGCTGAATTATAGTAAGGTGATTTTCAAGAAAATCGAAATTTCTATGAAACGTCTAGAAATAGTCAAGCAATCTAAATGCGCTATGGCACAATAAATACAGGTCCCGAAACCTATCATTAGAGGTATCCAGAACCATAATCGGAGCACAGTTGCAGATTTTGGGTTTTTGTGGCTCAGAATCTGCTGAATTATAGTAAGGTGATTTTCAAGAAAATCGAAATTTCTATGAAACGTCTAGAAATAGTCAAGCAATCTAAATGCGCTTTGGCACAATAAATACAGGTCCCGAAACCTATCATTAGAGGTATACAGAACCACAATCGGGGCACAGTTGCAGATTTTGGATTTTTGTGGCTCAGAATCTGCTGAATTATAGTAAGGTGATTTTCAAGAAAATCGAAATTTCTATGAAACGTCTAGAAATAGTCAAGCAATCTAAATGCGCTTTGGCACAATAAATACAGGTCCCGAAACCTATCATTAGAGGTATCCAGAACCACAATCGGGGCACAGTTGCAGATTTTGGATTTTTGTGGCTCAGAATCTGCTGAATTATAGTAAGGTGATTTTCAAGAAAATCGAAATTTCTATGAAACGTCTAGAAATAGTCAATCAATCTAAATGCGCTATGGCACAATAAATACAGGTCCCGAAACCTATCATTAGAGGTATCCAGAACCATAATCGGAGCACAGTTGCAGATTTTGGGTTTTTGTGGCTCAGAATCTGCTGAATTATAGTAAGGTGATTTTCAAGAAAATCGAAATTTCTATGAAACGTCTAGAAATAGTCAAGCAATCTAAATGCGCTTTGGCACAATAAATACAGGTCCCAAAACCTATCATTAGAGGCATCCAGAACCACAATCGGGGCACAGTTGCAGATTTTGGATTTTTGTGGCTCAGAATCTGCTGAATTATAGTAAGGTGATTTTCAAGAAAATCGAAATTTCTATGAAACGTCTAGAAATAGTCAAGCAATCTAAATGCGCTATGGCACAATAAATACAGGTCCCGAAACCTATCATTAGAGGTATACAGAACCACAATCGGGGCACAGTTGCAGATTTTGGATTTTTGTGGCTCAGAATCTGCTGAATTATAGTAAGGTGATTTTCAAGAAAATCGAAATTTCTATGAAACGTCTAGAAATAGTCAAGCAATCTAAATGCGCTTTGGCACAATAAATACAGGTCCCGAAACCTATCATTAGAGGTATCCAGAACCACAATCGGGGCACAGTTGCAGATTTTGGATTTTTGTGGCTCAGAATCTGCTGAATTATAGTAAGGTGATTTTCAAGAAAATCGAAATTTCTATGAAACGTCTAGAAATAGTCAATCAATCTAAATGCGCTATGGCACAATAAATACAGGTCCCGAAACCTATCATTAGAGGTATCCAGAACCATAATCGGAGCACAGTTGCAGATTTTGGGTTTTTGTGGCTCAGAATCTGCTGAATTATAGTAAGGTGATTTTCAAGAAAATCGAAATTTCTATGAAACGCCTAGAAATAGTCAAGCAATCTAAATGCGCTTTGGCACAATAAATACAGGTCCCGAAACCTATCATTAGAGGTATACAGAACCACAATCGGGGCACAGTTGCAGATTTTGGATTTTTGTGGCTCAGAATCTGCTGAATTATAGTAAGGTGATTTTCAAGAAAATCGAAATTTCTATGAAACGTCTAGAAATAGTCAATCAATCTAAATGCGCTATGGCACAATAAATACAGGTCCCGAAACCTATCATTAGAGGCATCCAGAACCATAATCGGAGCATAGTTGCAGATTTTGGGTTTTTGTGGCTCAGAATCTGCTGAATTATAGTAAGGTGATTTTCAAGAAAATCGAAATTTCTATGAAACGTCTAGAAATAGTCAAGCAATCTAAATGCGCTTTGGCACAATAAATACAGGTCCCAAAACCTATCATTAGAGGCATCCAGAACCACAATCGGGGCACAGTTGCAGATTTTGGATTTTTGTGGCTCAGAATCTGCTGAATTATAGTAAGGTGATTTTCAAGAAAATCGAAATTTCTATGAAACGTCTAGAAATAGTCAAGCAATCTAAATGCGCTATGGCACAATAAATACAGGTCCCGAAACCTATCATTAGAGGTATCCAGAACCATAATCGGAGCACAGTTGCAGATTTTGGGTTTTTGTGGCTCAGAATCTGCTGAATTATAGTAAGGTGATTTTCAAGAAAATCGAAATTTCTATGAAACGTCTAGAAATAGTCAAGCAATCTAAATGCGCTTTGGCACAATAAATACAGGTCCCGAAACCTATCATTAGAGGTATACAGAACCACAATCGGGGCACAGTTGCAGATTTTGGATTTTTGTGGCTCAGAATCTGCTGAATTATAGTAAGGTGATTTTCAAGAAAATCGAAATTTCTATGAAACGTCTAGAAATAGTCAAGCAATCTAAATGCGCTTTGGCACAATAAATACAGGTCCCGAAACCTATCATTAGAGGTATCCAGAACCACAATCGGGGCACAGTTGCAGATTTTGGATTTTTGTGGCTCAGAATCTGCTGAATTATAGTAAGGTGATTTTCAAGAAAATCGAAATTTCTATGAAACGTCTAGAAATAGTCAATCAATCTAAATGCGCTATGGCACAATAAATACAGGTCCCGAAACCTATCATTAGAGGTATCCAGAACCATAATCGGAGCACAGTTGCAGATTTTGGGTTTTTGTGGCTCAGAATCTGCTGAATTATAGTAAGGTGATTTTCAAGAAAATCGAAATTTCTATGAAACGTCTAGAAATAGTCAAGCAATCTAAATGCGCTTTGGCACAATAAATACAGGTCCCAAAACCTATCATTAGAGGCATCCAGAACCACAATCGGGGCACAGTTGCAGATTTTGGATTTTTGTGGCTCAGAATCTGCTGAATTATAGTAAGGTGATTTTCAAGAAAATCGAAATTTCTATGAAACGTCTAGAAATAGTCAAGCAATCTAAATGCGCTTTGGCACAATAAATACAGGTCCCAAAACCTATCATTAGAGGCATCCAGAACCACAATCGGGGCACAGTTGCAGATTTTGGATTTTTGTGGCTCAGAATCTGCTGAATTATAGTAAGGTGATTTTCAAGAAAATCGAAATTTCTATGAAACGTCTAGAAATAGTCAATCAATCTAAATGCGCTATGGCACAATAAATACAGGTCCCGAAACCTATCATTAGAGGCATCCAGAACCACAATCGGGGCACAGTTGCAGATTTTGGATTTTTGTGGCTCAGAATCTGCTGAATTATAGTAAGGTGATTTTCAAGAAAATCGAAATTTCTATGAAACGTCTAGAAATAGTCAATCAATCTAAATGCGCTATGGCACAATAAATACAGGTCCCGAAACCTATCATTAGAGGTATCCAGAACCATAATCGGAGCACAGTTGCAGATTTTGGATTTTTGTGGCTCAGAATCTGCTGAATTATAGTAAGGTGATTTTCAAGAAAATCGAAATTTCTATGAAACGTCTAGAAATAGTCAAGCAATCTAAATGCGCTTTGGCACAATAAATACAGGTCCCAAAACCTATCATTAGAGGCATCCAGAACCATAATCGGAGCATAGTTGCAGATTTTGGGTTTTTGTGGCTCAGAATCTGCTGAATTATAGTAAGGTGATTTTCAAGAAAATCGAAATTTCTATGAAACGTCTAGAAATAGTCAAGCAATCTAAATGCGCTATGGCACAATAAATACAGGTCCCAAAACCTATCATTAGAGGTATCCAGAACCATAATCGGAGCACAGTTGCAGATTTTGGGTTTTTGTGGCTCAGAATCTGCTGAATTATAGTAAGGTGATTTTCAAGAAAATCGAAATTTCTATGAAACGTCTAGAAATAGTCAAGCAATCTAAATGCGCTTTGGCACAATAAATACAGGTCCCAAAACCTATCATTAGAGGTATCCAGAACCATAATCGGAGCACAGTTGCAGATTTTGGGTTTTTGTGGCTCAGAATCTGCTGAATTATAGTAAGGTGATTTTCAAGAAAATCGAAATTTCTATGAAACGTCTAGAAATAGTCAAGCAATCTAAATGCGCTTTGGCACAATAAATACAGGTCCCAAAACCTATCATTAGAGGCATCCAGAACCACAATCGGGGCACAGTTGCAGATTTTGGATTTTTGTGGCTCAGAATCTGCTGAATTATAGTAAGGTGATTTTCAAGAAAATCGAAATTTCTATGAAACGTCTAGAAATAGTCAATCAATCTAAATGCGCTATGGCACAATAAATACAGGTCCCGAAACCTATCATTAGAGGTATCCAGAACCATAATCGGAGCACAGTTGCAGATTTTGGGTTTTTGTGGCTCAGAATCTGCTGAATTATAGTAAGGTGATTTTCAAGAAAATCGAAATTTCTATGAAACGTCTAGAAATAGTCAAGCAATCTAAATGCGCTTTGGCACAATAAATACAGGTCCCAAAACCTATCATTAGAGGCATCCAGAACCACAATCGGGGCACAGTTGCAGATTTTGGATTTTTGTGGCTCAGAATCTGCTGAATTATAGTAAGGTGATTTTCAAGAAAATCGAAATTTCTATGAAACGTCTAGAAATAGTCAAGCAATCTAAATGCGCTATGGCACAATAAATACAGGTCCCGAAACCTATCATTAGAGGTATCCAGAACCATAATCGGAGCACAGTTGCAGATTTTGGGTTTTTGTGGCTCAGAATCTGCTGAATTATAGTAAGGTGATTTTCAAGAAAATGGAAATTTCTATGAAACGTCTAGAAATAGTCAAGCAATCTAAATGCGCTTTGGCACAATAAATACAGGTCCCAAAACCTATCATTAGAGGCATCCAGAACCATAATCGGAGCATAGTTGCAGATTTTGGGTTTTTGTGGCTCAGAATCTGCTGAATTATAGTAAGGTGATTTTCAAGAAAATCGAAATTTCTATGAAACGTCTAGAAATAGTCAAGCAATCTAAATGCGCTTTGGCACAATAAATACAGGTCCCAAAACCTATCATTAGAGGCATCCAGAACCACAATCGGGGCACAGTTGCAGATTTTGGATTTTTGTGGCTCAGAATCTGCTGAATTATAGTAAGGTGATTTTCAAGAAAATCGAAATTTCTATGAAACGTCTAGAAATAGTCAAGCAATCTAAATGCGCTATGGCACAATAAATACAGGTCCCGAAACCTATCATTAGAGGTATCCAGAACCATAATCGGAGCACAGTTGCAGATTTTGGGTTTTTGTGGCTCAGAATCTGCTGAATTATAGTAAGGTGATTTTCAAGAAAATCGAAATTTCTATGAAACGTCTAGAAATAGTCAAGCAATCTAAATGCGCTTTGGCACAATAAATACAGGTCCCGAAACCTATCATTAGAGGTATCCAGAACCACAATCGGGGCACAGTTGCAGATTTTGGATTTTTGTGGCTCAGAATCTGCTGAATTATAGTAAGGTGATTTTCAAGAAAATCGAAATTTCTATGAAACGTCTAGAAATAGTCAAGCAATCTAAATGCGCTTTGGCACAATAAATACAGGTCCCGAAACCTATCATTAGAGGTATCCAGAACCACAATCGGGGCACAGTTGCAGATTTTGGATTTTTGTGGCTCAGAATCTGCTGAATTATAGTAAGGTGATTTTCAAGAAAATCGAAATTTCTATGAAACGTCTAGAAATAGTCAAGCAATCTAAATGCGCTTTGGCACAATAAATACAGGTCCCGAAACCTATCATTAGAGGTATCCAGAACCACAATCGGGGCACAGTTGCAGATTTTGGATTTTTGTGGCTCAGAATCTGCTGAATTATAGTAAGGTGATTTTCAAGAAAATCGAAATTTCTATGAAACGTCTAGAAATAGTCAATCAATCTAAATGCGCTATGGCACAATAAATACAGGTCCCGAAACCTATCATTAGAGGTATCCAGAACCACAATCGGGGCACAGTTGCAGATTTTGGATTTTTGTGGCTCAGAATCTGCTGAATTATAGTAAGGTGATTTTCAAGAAAATCGAAATTTCTATGAAACGTCTAGAAATAGTCAAGCAATCTAAATGCGCTTTGGCACAATAAATACAGGTCCCAAAACCTATCATTAGAGGTATACAGAACCACAATCGGGGCACAGTTGCAGATTTTGGATTTTTGTGGCTCAGAATCTGCTGAATTATAGTAAGGTGATTTTCAAGAAAATCGAAATTTCTATGAAACGTCTAGAAATAGTCAATCAATCTAAATGCGCTATGGCACAATAAATACAGGTCCCGAAACCTATCATTAGAGGTATCCAGAACCATAATCGGAGCACAGTTGCAGATTTTGGGTTTTTGTGGCTCAGAATCTGCTGAATTATAGTAAGGTGATTTTCAAGAAAATCGAAATTTCTATGAAACGCCTAGAAATAGTCAAGCAATCTAAATGCGCTTTGGCACAATAAATACAGGTCCCGAAACCTATCATTAGAGGTATACAGAACCACAATCGGGGCACAGTTGCAGATTTTGGATTTTTGTGGCTCAGAATCTGCTGAATTATAGTAAGGTGATTTTCAAGAAAATCGAAATTTCTATGAAACGTCTAGAAATAGTCAAGCAATCTAAATGCGCTTTGGCACAATAAATACAGGTCCCGAAACCTATCATTAGAGGTATCCAGAACCACAATCGGGGCACAGTTGCAGATTTTGGATTTTTGTGGCTCAGAATCTGCTGAATTATAGTAAGGTGATTTTCAAGAAAATCGAAATTTCTATGAAACGTCTAGAAATAGTCAAGCAATCTAAATGCGCTTTGGCACAATAAATACAGGTCCCGAAACCTATCATTAGAGGTATCCAGAACCACAATCGGGGCACAGTTGCAGATTTTGGATTTTTGTGGCTCAGAATCTGCTGAATTATAGTAAGGTGATTTTCAAGAAAATCGAAATTTCTATGAAACGTCTAGAAATAGTCAATCAATCTAAATGCGCTATGGCACAATAAATACAGGTCCCGAAACCTATCATTAGAGGTATCCAGAACCACAATCGGGGCACAGTTGCAGATTTTGGATTTTTGTGGCTCAGAATCTGCTGAATTATAGTAAGGTGATTTTCAAGAAAATCGAAATTTCTATGAAACGTCTAGAAATAGTCAAGCAATCTAAATGCGCTTTGGCACAATAAATACAGGTCCCGAAACCTATCATTAGAGGTATCCAGAACCACAATCGGGGCACAGTTGCAGATTTTGGATTTTTGTGGCTCAGAATCTGCTGAATTATAGTAAGGTGATTTTCAAGAAAATCGAAATTTCTATGAAACGTCTAGAAATAGTCAAGCAATCTAAATGCGCTTTGGCACAATAAATACAGGTCCCGAAACCTATCATTAGAGGTATCCAGAACCACAATCGGGGCACAGTTGCAGATTTTGGATTTTTGTGGCTCAGAATCTGCTGAATTATAGTAAGGTGATTTTCAAGAAAATCGAAATTTCTATGAAACGTCTAGAAATAGTCAAGCAATCTAAATGCGCTTTGGCACAATAAATACAGGTCCCGAAACCTATCATTAGAGGTATCCAGAACCACAATCGGGGCACAGTTGCAGATTTTGGATTTTTGTGGCTCAGAATCTGCTGAATTATAGTAAGGTGATTTTCAAGAAAATCGAAATTTCTATGAAACGTCTAGAAATAGTCAATCAATCTAAATGCGCTATGGCACAATAAATACAGGTCCCGAAACCTATCATTAGAGGTATCCAGAACCACAATCGGGGCACAGTTGCAGATTTTGGATTTTTGTGGCTCAGAATCTGCTGAATTATAGTAAGGTGATTTTCAAGAAAATCGAAATTTCTATGAAACGTCTAGAAATAGTCAAGCAATCTAAATGCGCTTTGGCACAATAAATACAGGTCCCGAAACCTATCATTAGAGGTATACAGAACCACAATCGGGGCACAGTTGCAGATTTTGGATTTTTGTGGCTCAGAATCTGCTGAATTATAGTAAGGTGATTTTCAAGAAAATCGAAATTTCTATGAAACGTCTAGAAATAGTCAAGCAATCTAAATGCGCTTTGGCACAATAAATACAGGTCCCGAAACCTATCATTAGAGGTATCCAGAACCACAATCGGGGCACAGTTGCAGATTTTGGATTTTTGTGGCTCAGAATCTGCTGAATTATAGTAAGGTGATTTTCAAGAAAATCGAAATTTCTATGAAACGTCTAGAAATAGTCAAGCAATCTAAATGCGCTTTGGCACAATAAATACAGGTCCCGAAACCTATCATTAGAGGTATCCAGAACCACAATCGGGGCACAGTTGCAGATTTTGGATTTTTGTGGCTCAGAATCTGCTGAATTATAGTAAGGTGATTTTCAAGAAAATCGAAATTTCTATGAAACGTCTAGAAATAGTCAATCAATCTAAATGCGCTATGGCACAATAAATACAGGTCCCGAAACCTATCATTAGAGGTATCCAGAACCACAATCGGGGCACAGTTGCAGATTTTGGATTTTTGTGGCTCAGAATCTGCTGAATTATAGTAAGGTGATTTTCAAGAAAATCGAAATTTCTATGAAACGTCTAGAAATAGTCAAGCAATCTAAATGCGCTTTGGCACAATAAATACAGGTCCCGAAACCTATCATTAGAGGTATCCAGAACCACAATCGGGGCACAGTTGCAGATTTTGGATTTTTGTGGCTCAGAATCTGCTGAATTATAGTAAGGTGATTTTCAAGAAAATCGAAATTTCTATGAAACGTCTAGAAATAGTCAAGCAATCTAAATGCGCTTTGGCACAATAAATACAGGTCCCGAAACCTATCATTAGAGGTATCCAGAACCACAATCGGGGCACAGTTGCAGATTTTGGATTTTTGTGGCTCAGAATCTGCTGAATTATAGTAAGGTGATTTTCAAGAAAATCGAAATTTCTATGAAACGTCTAGAAATAGTCAAGCAATCTAAATGCGCTTTGGCACAATAAATACAGGTCCCGAAACCTATCATTAGAGGTATCCAGAACCACAATCGGGGCACAGTTGCAGATTTTGGATTTTTGTGGCTCAGAATCTGCTGAATTATAGTAAGGTGATTTTCAAGAAAATCGAAATTTCTATGAAACGTCTAGAAATAGTCAATCAATCTAAATGCGCTATGGCACAATAAATACAGGTCCCGAAACCTATCATTAGAGGTATCCAGAACCACAATCGGGGCACAGTTGCAGATTTTGGATTTTTGTGGCTCAGAATCTGCTGAATTATAGTAAGGTGATTTTCAAGAAAATCGAAATTTCTATGAAACGTCTAGAAATAGTCAAGCAATCTAAATGCGCTTTGGCACAATAAATACAGGTCCCGAAACCTATCATTAGAGGTATCCAGAACCACAATCGGGGCACAGTTGCAGATTTTGGATTTTTGTGGCTCAGAATCTGCTGAATTATAGTAAGGTGATTTTCAAGAAAATCGAAATTTCTATGAAACGTCTAGAAATAGTCAAGCAATCTAAATGCGCTTTGGCACAATAAATACAGGTCCCGAAACCTATCATTAGAGGTATCCAGAACCACAATCGGGGCACAGTTGCAGATTTTGGATTTTTGTGGCTCAGAATCTGCTGAATTATAGTAAGGTGATTTTCAAGAAAATCGAAATTTCTATGAAACGTCTAGAAATAGTCAAGCAATCTAAATGCGCTTTGGCACAATAAATACAGGTCCCGAAACCTATCATTAGAGGTATCCAGAACCACAATCGGGGCACAGTTGCAGATTTTGGATTTTTGTGGCTCAGAATCTGCTGAATTATAGTAAGGTGATTTTCAAGAAAATCGAAATTTCTATGAAACGTCTAGAAATAGTCAATCAATCTAAATGCGCTATGGCACAATAAATACAGGTCCCGAAACCTATCATTAGAGGTATCCAGAACCACAATCGGGGCACAGTTGCAGATTTTGGATTTTTGTGGCTCAGAATCTGCTGAATTATAGTAAGGTGATTTTCAAGAAAATCGAAATTTCTATGAAACGTCTAGAAATAGTCAAGCAATCTAAATGCGCTTTGGCACAATAAATACAGGTCCCGAAACCTATCATTAGAGGTATACAGAACCACAATCGGGGCACAGTTGCAGATTTTGGATTTTTGTGGCTCAGAATCTGCTGAATTATAGTAAGGTGATTTTCAAGAAAATCGAAATTTCTATGAAACGTCTAGAAATAGTCAAGCAATCTAAATGCGCTTTGGCACAATAAATACAGGTCCCGAAACCTATCATTAGAGGTATCCAGAACCACAATCGGGGCACAGTTGCAGATTTTGGATTTTTGTGGCTCAGAATCTGCTGAATTATAGTAAGGTGATTTTCAAGAAAATCGAAATTTCTATGAAACGTCTAGAAATAGTCAAGCAATCTAAATGCGCTTTGGCACAATAAATACAGGTCCCGAAACCTATCATTAGAGGTATCCAGAACCACAATCGGGGCACAGTTGCAGATTTTGGATTTTTGTGGCTCAGAATCTGCTGAATTATAGTAAGGTGATTTTCAAGAAAATCGAAATTTCTATGAAACGTCTAGAAATAGTCAATCAATCTAAATGCGCTATGGCACAATAAATACAGGTCCCGAAACCTATCATTAGAGGTATCCAGAACCACAATCGGGGCACAGTTGCAGATTTTGGATTTTTGTGGCTCAGAATCTGCTGAATTATAGTAAGGTGATTTTCAAGAAAATCGAAATTTCTATGAAACGTCTAGAAATAGTCAAGCAATCTAAATGCGCTTTGGCACAATAAATACAGGTCCCGAAACCTATCATTAGAGGTATCCAGAACCACAATCGGGGCACAGTTGCAGATTTTGGATTTTTGTGGCTCAGAATCTGCTGAATTATAGTAAGGTGATTTTCAAGAAAATCGAAATTTCTATGAAACGTCTAGAAATAGTCAAGCAATCTAAATGCGCTTTGGCACAATAAATACAGGTCCCGAAACCTATCATTAGAGGTATCCAGAACCACAATCGGGGCACAGTTGCAGATTTTGGATTTTTGTGGCTCAGAATCTGCTGAATTATAGTAAGGTGATTTTCAAGAAAATCGAAATTTCTATGAAACGTCTAGAAATAGTCAAGCAATCTAAATGCGCTTTGGCACAATAAATACAGGTCCCGAAACCTATCATTAGAGGTATCCAGAACCACAATCGGGGCACAGTTGCAGATTTTGGATTTTTGTGGCTCAGAATCTGCTGAATTATAGTAAGGTGATTTTCAAGAAAATCGAAATTTCTATGAAACGTCTAGAAATAGTCAATCAATCTAAATGCGCTATGGCACAATAAATACAGGTCCCGAAACCTATCATTAGAGGTATCCAGAACCATAATCGGAGCACAGTTGCAGATTTTGGGTTTTTGTGGCTCAGAATCTGCTGAATTATAGTAAGGTGATTTTCAAGAAAATCGAAATTTCTATGAAACGCCTAGAAATAGTCAAGCAATCTAAATGCGCTTTGGCACAATAAATACAGGTCCCGAAACCTATCATTAGAGGTATACAGAACCACAATCGGGGCACAGTTGCAGATTTTGGATTTTTGTGGCTCAGAATCTGCTGAATTATAGTAAGGTGATTTTCAAGAAAATCGAAATTTCTATGAAACGTCTAGAAATAGTCAATCAATCTAAATGCGCTATGGCACAATAAATACAGGTCCCGAAACCTATCATTAGAGGTATCCAGAACCACAATCGGGGCACAGTTGCAGATTTTGGATTTTTGTGGCTCAGAATCTGCTGAATTATAGTAAGGTGATTTTCAAGAAAATCGAAATTTCTATGAAACGTCTAGAAATAGTCAAGCAATCTAAATGCGCTTTGGCACAATAAATACAGGTCCCGAAACCTATCATTAGAGGTATACAGAACCACAATCGGGGCACAGTTGCAGATTTTGGATTTTTGTGGCTCAGAATCTGCTGAATTATAGTAAGGTGATTTTCAAGAAAATCGAAATTTCTATGAAACGTCTAGAAATAGTCAAGCAATCTAAATGCGCTTTGGCACAATAAATACAGGTCCCAAAACCTATCATTAGAGGTATACAGAACCACAATCGGGGCACAGTTGCAGATTTTGGATTTTTGTGGCTCAGAATCTGCTGAATTATAGTAAGGTGATTTTCAAGAAAATCGAAATTTCTATGAAACGTCTAGAAATAGTCAATCAATCTAAATGCGCTATGGCACAATAAATACAGGTCCCGAAACCTATCATTAGAGGTATCCAGAACCACAATCGGGGCACAGTTGCAGATTTTGGATTTTTGTGGCTCAGAATCTGCTGAATTATAGTAAGGTGATTTTCAAGAAAATCGAAATTTCTATGAAACGTCTAGAAATAGTCAAGCAATCTAAATGCGCTTTGGCACAATAAATACAGGTCCCGAAACCTATCATTAGAGGTATACAGAACCACAATCGGGGCACAGTTGCAGATTTTGGATTTTTGTGGCTCAGAATCTGCTGAATTATAGTAAGGTGATTTTCAAGAAAATCGAAATTTCTATGAAACGTCTAGAAATAGTCAAGCAATCTAAATGCGCTTTGGCACAATAAATACAGGTCCCGAAACCTATCATTAGAGGTATCCAGAACCACAATCGGGGCACAGTTGCAGATTTTGGATTTTTGTGGCTCAGAATCTGCTGAATTATAGTAAGGTGATTTTCAAGAAAATCGAAATTTCTATGAAACGTCTAGAAATAGTCAAGCAATCTAAATGCGCTTTGGCACAATAAATACAGGTCCCGAAACCTATCATTAGAGGTATCCAGAACCACAATCGGGGCACAGTTGCAGATTTTGGATTTTTGTGGCTCAGAATCTGCTGAATTATAGTAAGGTGATTTTCAAGAAAATCGAAATTTCTATGAAACGTCTAGAAATAGTCAATCAATCTAAATGCGCTATGGCACAATAAATACAGGTCCCGAAACCTATCATTAGAGGTATCCAGAACCACAATCGGGGCACAGTTGCAGATTTTGGATTTTTGTGGCTCAGAATCTGCTGAATTATAGTAAGGTGATTTTCAAGAAAATCGAAATTTCTATGAAACGTCTAGAAATAGTCAAGCAATCTAAATGCGCTTTGGCACAATAAATACAGGTCCCGAAACCTATCATTAGAGGTATCCAGAACCACAATCGGGGCACAGTTGCAGATTTTGGATTTTTGTGGCTCAGAATCTGCTGAATTATAGTAAGGTGATTTTCAAGAAAATCGAAATTTCTATGAAACGTCTAGAAATAGTCAAGCAATCTAAATGCGCTTTGGCACAATAAATACAGGTCCCGAAACCTATCATTAGAGGTATCCAGAACCACAATCGGGGCACAGTTGCAGATTTTGGATTTTTGTGGCTCAGAATCTGCTGAATTATAGTAAGGTGATTTTCAAGAAAATCGAAATTTCTATGAAACGTCTAGAAATAGTCAAGCAATCTAAATGCGCTTTGGCACAATAAATACAGGTCCCGAAACCTATCATTAGAGGTATCCAGAACCACAATCGGGGCACAGTTGCAGATTTTGGATTTTTGTGGCTCAGAATCTGCTGAATTATAGTAAGGTGATTTTCAAGAAAATCGAAATTTCTATGAAACGTCTAGAAATAGTCAATCAATCTAAATGCGCTATGGCACAATAAATACAGGTCCCGAAACCTATCATTAGAGGTATCCAGAACCACAATCGGGGCACAGTTGCAGATTTTGGATTTTTGTGGCTCAGAATCTGCTGAATTATAGTAAGGTGATTTTCAAGAAAATCGAAATTTCTATGAAACGTCTAGAAATAGTCAAGCAATCTAAATGCGCTTTGGCACAATAAATACAGGTCCCGAAACCTATCATTAGAGGTATACAGAACCACAATCGGGGCACAGTTGCAGATTTTGGATTTTTGTGGCTCAGAATCTGCTGAATTATAGTAAGGTGATTTTCAAGAAAATCGAAATTTCTATGAAACGTCTAGAAATAGTCAATCAATCTAAATGCGCTATGGCACAATAAATACAGGTCCCGAAACCTATCATTAGAGGTATCCAGAACCATAATCGGAGCACAGTTGCAGATTTTGGGTTTTTGTGGCTCAGAATCTGCTGAATTATAGTAAGGTGATTTTCAAGAAAATCGAAATTTCTATGAAACGCCTAGAAATAGTCAAGCAATCTAAATGCGCTTTGGCACAATAAATACAGGTCCCGAAACCTATCATTAGAGGTATACAGAACCACAATCGGGGCACAGTTGCAGATTTTGGATTTTTGTGGCTCAGAATCTGCTGAATTATAGTAAGGTGATTTTCAAGAAAATCGAAATTTCTATGAAACGTCTAGAAATAGTCAATCAATCTAAATGCGCTATGGCACAATAAATACAGGTCCCGAAACCTATCATTAGAGGTATCCAGAACCACAATCGGGGCACAGTTGCAGATTTTGGATTTTTGTGGCTCAGAATCTGCTGAATTATAGTAAGGTGATTTTCAAGAAAATCGAAATTTCTATGAAACGTCTAGAAATAGTCAAGCAATCTAAATGCGCTTTGGCACAATAAATACAGGTCCCGAAACCTATCATTAGAGGTATACAGAACCACAATCGGGGCACAGTTGCAGATTTTGGATTTTTGTGGCTCAGAATCTGCTGAATTATAGTAAGGTGATTTTCAAGAAAATCGAAATTTCTATGAAACGTCTAGAAATAGTCAAGCAATCTAAATGCGCTTTGGCACAATAAATACAGGTCCCAAAACCTATCATTAGAGGCATCCAGAACCACAATCGGGGCACAGTTGCAGATTTTGGATTTTTGTGGCTCAGAATCTGCTGAATTATAGTAAGGTGATTTTCAAGAAAATCGAAATTTCTATGAAACGTCTAGAAATAGTCAATCAATCTAAATGCGCTATGGCACAATAAATACAGGTCCCGAAACCTATCATTAGAGGTATCCAGAACCACAATCGGGGCACAGTTGCAGATTTTGGATTTTTGTGGCTCAGAATCTGCTGAATTATAGTAAGGTGATTTTCAAGAAAATCGAAATTTCTATGAAACGTCTAGAAATAGTCAAGCAATCTAAATGCGCTTTGGCACAATAAATACAGGTCCCGAAACCTATCATTAGAGGTATACAGAACCACAATCGGGGCACAGTTGCAGATTTTGGATTTTTGTGGCTCAGAATCTGCTGAATTATAGTAAGGTGATTTTCAAGAAAATCGAAATTTCTATGAAACGTCTAGAAATAGTCAAGCAATCTAAATGCGCTTTGGCACAATAAATACAGGTCCCGAAACCTATCATTAGAGGTATCCAGAACCACAATCGGGGCACAGTTGCAGATTTTGGATTTTTGTGGCTCAGAATCTGCTGAATTATAGTAAGGTGATTTTCAAGAAAATCGAAATTTCTATGAAACGTCTAGAAATAGTCAAGCAATCTAAATGCGCTTTGGCACAATAAATACAGGTCCCGAAACCTATCATTAGAGGTATCCAGAACCACAATCGGGGCACAGTTGCAGATTTTGGATTTTTGTGGCTCAGAATCTGCTGAATTATAGTAAGGTGATTTTCAAGAAAATCGAAATTTCTATGAAACGTCTAGAAATAGTCAATCAATCTAAATGCGCTATGGCACAATAAATACAGGTCCCGAAACCTATCATTAGAGGTATCCAGAACCACAATCGGGGCACAGTTGCAGATTTTGGATTTTTGTGGCTCAGAATCTGCTGAATTATAGTAAGGTGATTTTCAAGAAAATCGAAATTTCTATGAAACGTCTAGAAATAGTCAAGCAATCTAAATGCGCTTTGGCACAATAAATACAGGTCCCGAAACCTATCATTAGAGGTATCCAGAACCACAATCGGGGCACAGTTGCAGATTTTGGATTTTTGTGGCTCAGAATCTGCTGAATTATAGTAAGGTGATTTTCAAGAAAATCGAAATTTCTATGAAACGTCTAGAAATAGTCAATCAATCTAAATGCGCTATGGCACAATAAATACAGGTCCCGAAACCTATCATTAGAGGTATCCAGAACCATAATCGGAGCACAGTTGCAGATTTTGGGTTTTTGTGGCTCAGAATCTGCTGAATTATAGTAAGGTGATTTTCAAGAAAATCGAAATTTCTATGAAACGCCTAGAAATAGTCAAGCAATCTAAATGCGCTTTGGCACAATAAATACAGGTCCCGAAACCTATCATTAGAGGTATACAGAACCACAATCGGGGCACAGTTGCAGATTTTGGATTTTTGTGGCTCAGAATCTGCTGAATTATAGTAAGGTGATTTTCAAGAAAATCGAAATTTCTATGAAACGTCTAGAAATAGTCAATCAATCTAAATGCGCTATGGCACAATAAATACAGGTCCCGAAACCTATCATTAGAGGTATCCAGAACCACAATCGGGGCACAGTTGCAGATTTTGGATTTTTGTGGCTCAGAATCTGCTGAATTATAGTAAGGTGATTTTCAAGAAAATCGAAATTTCTATGAAACGTCTAGAAATTGTCAAGCAATCTAAATGCGCTTTGGCACAATAAATACAGGTCCCGAAACCTATCATTAGAGGTATACAGAACCACAATCGGGGCACAGTTGCAGATTTTGGATTTTTGTGGCTCAGAATCTGCTGAATTATAGTAAGGTGATTTTCAAGAAAATCGAAATTTCTATGAAACGTCTAGAAATAGTCAAGCAATCTAAATGCGCTTTGGCACAATAAATACAGGTCCCAAAACCTATCATTAGAGGCATCCAGAACCACAATCGGGGCACAGTTGCAGATTTTGGATTTTTGTGGCTCAGAATCTGCTGAATTATAGTAAGGTGATTTTCAAGAAAATCGAAATTTCTATGAAACGTCTAGAAATAGTCAAGCAATCTAAATGCGCTATGGCACAATAAATACAGGTCCCGAAACCTATCATTAGAGGTATACAGAACCACAATCGGGGCACAGTTGCAGATTTTGGATTTTTGTGGCTCAGAATCTGCTGAATTATAGTAAGGTGATTTTCAAGAAAATCGAAATTTCTATGAAACGTCTAGAAATAGTCAAGCAATCTAAATGCGCTTTGGCACAATAAATACAGGTCCCGAAACCTATCATTAGAGGTATCCAGAACCACAATCGGGGCACAGTTGCAGATTTTGGATTTTTGTGGCTCAGAATCTGCTGAATTATAGTAAGGTGATTTTCAAGAAAATCGAAATTTCTATGAAACGTCTAGAAATAGTCAATCAATCTAAATGCGCTATGGCACAATAAATACAGGTCCCGAAACCTATCATTAGAGGTATCCAGAACCATAATCGGAGCACAGTTGCAGATTTTGGGTTTTTGTGGCTCAGAATCTGCTGAATTATAGTAAGGTGATTTTCAAGAAAATCGAAATTTCTATGAAACGCCTAGAAATAGTCAAGCAATCTAAATGCGCTTTGGCACAATAAATACAGGTCCCGAAACCTATCATTAGAGGTATACAGAACCACAATCGGGGCACAGTTGCAGATTTTGGATTTTTGTGGCTCAGAATCTGCTGAATTATAGTAAGGTGATTTTCAAGAAAATCGAAATTTCTATGAAACGTCTAGAAATAGTCAATCAATCTAAATGCGCTATGGCACAATAAATACAGGTCCCGAAACCTATCATTAGAGGTATCCAGAACCACAATCGGGGCACAGTTGCAGATTTTGGATTTTTGTGGCTCAGAATCTGCTGAATTATAGTAAGGTGATTTTCAAGAAAATCGAAATTTCTATGAAACGTCTAGAAATAGTCAAGCAATCTAAATGCGCTTTGGCACAATAAATACAGGTCCCGAAACCTATCATTAGAGGTATACAGAACCACAATCGGGGCACAGTTGCAGATTTTGGATTTTTGTGGCTCAGAATCTGCTGAATTATAGTAAGGTGATTTTCAAGAAAATCGAAATTTCTATGAAACGTCTAGAAATAGTCAATCAATCTAAATGCGCTATGGCACAATAAATACAGGTCCCGAAACCTATCATTAGAGGTATCCAGAACCACAATCGGGGCACAGTTGCAGATTTTGGATTTTTGTGGCTCAGAATCTGCTGAATTATAGTAAGGTGATTTTCAAGAAAATCGAAATTTCTATGAAACGTCTAGAAATAGTCAAGCAATCTAAATGCGCTTTGGCACAATAAATACAGGTCCCGAAACCTATCATTAGAGGTATACAGAACCACAATCGGGGCACAGTTGCAGATTTTGGATTTTTGTGGCTCAGAATCTGCTGAATTATAGTAAGGTGATTTTCAAGAAAATCGAAATTTCTATGAAACGTCTAGAAATAGTCAAGCAATCTAAATGCGCTTTGGCACAATAAATACAGGTCCCAAAACCTATCATTAGAGGCATCCAGAACCACAATCGGGGCACAGTTGCAGATTTTGGATTTTTGTGGCTCAGAATCTGCTGAATTATAGTAAGGTGATTTTCAAGAAAATCGAAATTTCTATGAAACGTCTAGAAATAGTCAAGCAATCTAAATGCGCTATGGCACAATAAATACAGGTCCCGAAACCTATCATTAGAGGTATACAGAACCACAATCGGGGCACAGTTGCAGATTTTGGATTTTTGTGGCTCAGAATCTGCTGAATTATAGTAAGGTGATTTTCAAGAAAATCGAAATTTCTATGAAACGTCTAGAAATAGTCAAGCAATCTAAATGCGCTTTGGCACAATAAATACAGGTCCCGAAACCTATCATTAGAGGTATCCAGAACCACAATCGGGGCACAGTTGCAGATTTTGGATTTTTGTGGCTCAGAATCTGCTGAATTATAGTAAGGTGATTTTCAAGAAAATCGAAATTTCTATGAAACGTCTAGAAATAGTCAATCAATCTAAATGCGCTATGGCACAATAAATACAGGTCCCGAAACCTATCATTAGAGGTATCCAGAACCATAATCGGAGCACAGTTGCAGATTTTGGGTTTTTGTGGCTCAGAATCTGCTGAATTATAGTAAGGTGATTTTCAAGAAAATCGAAATTTCTATGAAACGCCTAGAAATAGTCAAGCAATCTAAATGCGCTTTGGCACAATAAATACAGGTCCCGAAACCTATCATTAGAGGTATCCAGAACCACAATCGGGGCACAGTTGCAAATTTTGGATTTTTGTGGCTCAGAATCTGCTGAATTATAGTAAGGTGATTTTCAAGAAAATCGAAATTTCTATGAAACGTCTAGAAATAGTCAAGCAATCTAAATGCGCTTTGGCACAATAAATACAGGTCCCGAAACCTATCATTAGAGGTATCCAGAACCACAATCGGGGCACAGTTGCAGATTTTGGATTTTTGTGGCTCAGAATCTGCTGAATTATAGTAAGGTGATTTTCAAGAAAATCGAAATTTCTATGAAACGTCTAGAAATAGTCAATCAATCTAAATGCGCTATGGCACAATAAATACAGGTCCCGAAACCTATCATTAGAGGTATCCAGAACCACAATCGGGGCACAGTTGCAGATTTTGGATTTTTGTGGCTCAGAATCTGCTGAATTATAGTAAGGTGATTTTCAAGAAAATCGAAATTTCTATGAAACGTCTAGAAATAGTCAAGCAATCTAAATGCGCTTTGGCACAATAAATACAGGTCCCGAAACCTATCATTAGAGGTATCCAGAACCACAATCGGGGCACAGTTGCAGATTTTGGATTTTTGTGGCTCAGAATCTGCTGAATTATAGTAAGGTGATTTTCAAGAAAATCGAAATTTCTATGAAACGTCTAGAAATAGTCAATCAATCTAAATGCGCTATGGCACAATAAATACAGGTCCCGAAACCTATCATTAGAGGTATCCAGAACCACAATCGGGGCACAGTTGCAGATTTTGGATTTTTGTGGCTCAGAATCTGCTGAATTATAGTAAGGTGATTTTCAAGAAAATCGAAATTTCTATGAAACGTCTAGAAATAGTCAATCAATCTAAATGCGCTATGGCACAATAAATACAGGTCCCGAAACCTATCATTAGAGGTATCCAGAACCACAATCGGGGCACAGTTGCAGATTTTGGATTTTTGTGGCTCAGAATCTGCTGAATTATAGTAAGGTGATTTTCAAGAAAATCGAAATTTCTATGAAACGTCTAGAAATAGTCAAGCAATCTAAATGCGCTTTGGCACAATAAATACAGGTCCCGAAACCTATCATTAGAGGTATACAGAACCACAATCGGGGCACAGTTGCAGATTTTGGATTTTTGTGGCTCAGAATCTGCTGAATTATAGTAAGGTGATTTTCAAGAAAATCGAAATTTCTATGAAACGTCTAGAAATAGTCAAGCAATCTAAATGCGCTTTGGCACAATAAATACAGGTCCCGAAACCTATCATTAGAGGTATCCAGAACCACAATCGGGGCACAGTTGCAGATTTTGGATTTTTGTGGCTCAGAATCTGCTGAATTATAGTAAGGTGATTTTCAAGAAAATCGAAATTTCTATGAAACGTCTAGAAATAGTCAAGCAATCTAAATGCGCTTTGGCACAATAAATACAGGTCCCGAAACCTATCATTAGAGGTATCCAGAACCACAATCGGGGCACAGTTGCAGATTTTGGATTTTTGTGGCTCAGAATCTGCTGAATTATAGTAAGGTGATTTTCAAGAAAATCGAAATTTCTATGAAACGTCTAGAAATAGTCAATCAATCTAAATGCGCTATGGCACAATAAATACAGGTCCCGAAACCTATCATTAGAGGTATCCAGAACCACAATCGGGGCACAGTTGCAGATTTTGGATTTTTGTGGCTCAGAATCTGCTGAATTATAGTAAGGTGATTTTCAAGAAAATCGAAATTTCTATGAAACGTCTAGAAATAGTCAAGCAATCTAAATGCGCTTTGGCACAATAAATACAGGTCCCGAAACCTATCATTAGAGGTATACAGAACCACAATCGGGGCACAGTTGCAGATTTTGGATTTTTGTGGCTCAGAATCTGCTGAATTATAGTAAGGTGATTTTCAAGAAAATCGAAATTTCTATGAAACGTCTAGAAATAGTCAATCAATCTAAATGCGCTATGGCACAATAAATACAGGTCCCGAAACCTATCATTAGAGGTATCCAGAACCATAATCGGAGCACAGTTGCAGATTTTGGGTTTTTGTGGCTCAGAATCTGCTGAATTATAGTAAGGTGATTTTCAAGAAAATCGAAATTTCTATGAAACGCCTAGAAATAGTCAAGCAATCTAAATGCGCTTTGGCACAATAAATACAGGTCCCGAAACCTATCATTAGAGGTATACAGAACCACAATCGGGGCACAGTTGCAGATTTTGGATTTTTGTGGCTCAGAATCTGCTGAATTATAGTAAGGTGATTTTCAAGAAAATCGAAATTTCTATGAAACGTCTAGAAATAGTCAATCAATCTAAATGCGCTATGGCACAATAAATACAGGTCCCGAAACCTATCATTAGAGGTATCCAGAACCACAATCGGGGCACAGTTGCAGATTTTGGATTTTTGTGGCTCAGAATCTGCTGAATTATAGTAAGGTGATTTTCAAGAAAATCGAAATTTCTATGAAACGTCTAGAAATAGTCAAGCAATCTAAATGCGCTTTGGCACAATAAATACAGGTCCCGAAACCTATCATTAGAGGTATACAGAACCACAATCGGGGCACAGTTGCAGATTTTGGATTTTTGTGGCTCAGAATCTGCTGAATTATAGTAAGGTGATTTTCAAGAAAATCGAAATTTCTATGAAACGTCTAGAAATAGTCAAGCAATCTAAATGCGCTTTGGCACAATAAATACAGGTCCCAAAACCTATCATTAGAGGTATACAGAACCACAATCGGGGCACAGTTGCAGATTTTGGATTTTTGTGGCTCAGAATCTGCTGAATTATAGTAAGGTGATTTTCAAGAAAATCGAAATTTCTATGAAACGTCTAGAAATAGTCAATCAATCTAAATGCGCTATGGCACAATAAATACAGGTCCCGAAACCTATCATTAGAGGTATCCAGAACCACAATCGGGGCACAGTTGCAGATTTTGGATTTTTGTGGCTCAGAATCTGCTGAATTATAGTAAGGTGATTTTCAAGAAAATCGAAATTTCTATGAAACGTCTAGAAATAGTCAAGCAATCTAAATGCGCTTTGGCACAATAAATACAGGTCCCGAAACCTATCATTAGAGGTATACAGAACCACAATCGGGGCACAGTTGCAGATTTTGGATTTTTGTGGCTCAGAATCTGCTGAATTATAGTAAGGTGATTTTCAAGAAAATCGAAATTTCTATGAAACGTCTAGAAATAGTCAAGCAATCTACATGCGCTTTGGCACAATAAATACAGGTCCCGAAACCTATCATTAGAGGTATCCAGAACCACAATCGGGGCACAGTTGCAGATTTTGGATTTTTGTGGCTCAGAATCTGCTGAATTATAGTAAGGTGATTTTCAAGAAAATCGAAATTTCTATGAAACGTCTAGAAATAGTCAAGCAATCTAAATGCGCTTTGGCACAATAAATACAGGTCCCGAAACCTATCATTAGAGGTATCCAGAACCACAATCGGGGCACAGTTGCAGATTTTGGATTTTTGTGGCTCAGAATCTGCTGAATTATAGTAAGGTGATTTTCAAGAAAATCGAAATTTCTATGAAACGTCTAGAAATAGTCAATCAATCTAAATGCGCTATGGCACAATAAATACAGGTCCCGAAACCTATCATTAGAGGTATCCAGAACCACAATCGGGGCACAGTTGCAGATTTTGGATTTTTGTGGCTCAGAATCTGCTGAATTATAGTAAGGTGATTTTCAAGAAAATCGAAATTTCTATGAAACGTCTAGAAATAGTCAAGCAATCTAAATGCGCTTTGGCACAATAAATACAGGTCCCGAAACCTATCATTAGAGGTATCCAGAACCACAATCGGGGCACAGTTGCAGATTTTGGATTTTTGTGGCTCAGAATCTGCTGAATTATAGTAAGGTGATTTTCAAGAAAATCGAAATTTCTATGAAACGTCTAGAAATAGTCAATCAATCTAAATGCGCTATGGCACAATAAATACAGGTCCCGAAACCTATCATTAGAGGTATCCAGAACCATAATCGGAGCACAGTTGCAGATTTTGGGTTTTTGTGGCTCAGAATCTGCTGAATTATAGTAAGGTGATTTTCAAGAAAATCGAAATTTCTATGAAACGCCTAGAAATAGTCAAGCAATCTAAATGCGCTTTGGCACAATAAATACAGGTCCCGAAACCTATCATTAGAGGTATACAGAACCACAATCGGGGCACAGTTGCAGATTTTGGATTTTTGTGGCTCAGAATCTGCTGAATTATAGTAAGGTGATTTTCAAGAAAATCGAAATTTCTATGAAACGTCTAGAAATAGTCAATCAATCTAAATGCGCTATGGCACAATAAATACAGGTCCCGAAACCTATCATTAGAGGTATCCAGAACCACAATCGGGGCACAGTTGCAGATTTTGGATTTTTGTGGCTCAGAATCTGCTGAATTATAGTAAGGTGATTTTCAAGAAAATCGAAATTTCTATGAAACGTCTAGAAATAGTCAAGCAATCTAAATGCGCTTTGGCACAATAAATACAGGTCCCGAAACCTATCATTAGAGGTATACAGAACCACAATCGGGGCACAGTTGCAGATTTTGGATTTTTGTGGCTCAGAATCTGCTGAATTATAGTAAGGTGATTTTCAAGAAAATCGAAATTTCTATGAAACGTCTAGAAATAGTCAAGCAATCTAAATGCGCTTTGGCACAATAAATACAGGTCCCAAAACCTATCATTAGAGGCATCCAGAACCACAATCGGGGCACAGTTGCAGATTTTGGATTTTTGTGGCTCAGAATCTGCTGAATTATAGTAAGGTGATTTTCAAGAAAATCGAAATTTCTATGAAACGTCTAGAAATAGTCAAGCAATCTAAATGCGCTATGGCACAATAAATACAGGTCCCGAAACCTATCATTAGAGGTATACAGAACCACAATCGGGGCACAGTTGCAGATTTTGGATTTTTGTGGCTCAGAATCTGCTGAATTATAGTAAGGTGATTTTCAAGAAAATCGAAATTTCTATGAAACGTCTAGAAATAGTCAAGCAATCTAAATGCGCTTTGGCACAATAAATACAGGTCCCGAAACCTATCATTAGAGGTATCCAGAACCACAATCGGGGCACAGTTGCAGATTTTGGATTTTTGTGGCTCAGAATCTGCTGAATTATAGTAAGGTGATTTTCAAGAAAATCGAAATTTCTATGAAACGTCTAGAAATAGTCAATCAATCTAAATGCGCTATGGCACAATAAATACAGGTCCCGAAACCTATCATTAGAGGTATCCAGAACCATAATCGGAGCACAGTTGCAGATTTTGGGTTTTTGTGGCTCAGAATCTGCTGAATTATAGTAAGGTGATTTTCAAGAAAATCGAAATTTCTATGAAACGCCTAGAAATAGTCAAGCAATCTAAATGCGCTTTGGCACAATAAATACAGGTCCCGAAACCTATCATTAGAGGTATACAGAACCACAATCGGGGCACAGTTGCAGATTTTGGATTTTTGTGGCTCAGAATCTGCTGAATTATAGTAAGGTGATTTTCAAGAAAATCGAAATTTCTATGAAACGTCTAGAAATAGTCAATCAATCTAAATGCGCTATGGCACAATAAATACAGGTCCCGAAACCTATCATTAGAGGTATCCAGAACCACAATCGGGGCACAGTTGCAGATTTTGGATTTTTGTGGCTCAGAATCTGCTGAATTATAGTAAGGTGATTTTCAAGAAAATCGAAATTTCTATGAAACGTCTAGAAATAGTCAAGCAATCTAAATGCGCTTTGGCACAATAAATACAGGTCCCGAAACCTATCATTAGAGGTATACAGAACCACAATCGGGGCACAGTTGCAGATTTTGGATTTTTGTGGCTCAGAATCTGCTGAATTATAGTAAGGTGATTTTCAAGAAAATCGAAATTTCTATGAAACGTCTAGAAATAGTCAAGCAATCTAAATGCGCTTTGGCACAATAAATACAGGTCCCGAAACCTATCATTAGAGGTATCCAGAACCACAATCGGGGCACAGTTGCAGATTTTGGATTTTTGTGGCTCAGAATCTGCTGAATTATAGTAAGGTGATTTTCAAGAAAATCGAAATTTCTATGAAACGTCTAGAAATAGTCAATCAATCTAAATGCGCTATGGCACAATAAATACAGGTCCCGAAACCTATCATTAGAGGTATCCAGAACCATAATCGGAGCACAGTTGCAGATTTTGGGTTTTTGTGGCTCAGAATCTGCTGAATTATAGTAAGGTGATTTTCAAGAAAATCGAAATTTCTATGAAACGCCTAGAAATAGTCAAGCAATCTAAATGCGCTTTGGCACAATAAATACAGGTCCCGAAACCTATCATTAGAGGTATACAGAACCACAATCGGGGCACAGTTGCAGATTTTGGATTTTTGTGGCTCAGAATCTGCTGAATTATAGTAAGGTGATTTTCAAGAAAATCGAAATTTCTATGAAACGTCTAGAAATAGTCAATCAATCTAAATGCGCTATGGCACAATAAATACAGGTCCCGAAACCTATCATTAGAGGTATCCAGAACCACAATCGGGGCACAGTTGCAGATTTTGGATTTTTGTGGCTCAGAATCTGCTGAATTATAGTAAGGTGATTTTCAAGAAAATCGAAATTTCTATGAAACGTCTAGAAATAGTCAAGCAATCTAAATGCGCTATGGCACAATAAATACAGGTCCCGAAACCTATCATTAGAGGTATCCAGAACCACAATCGGGGCACAGTTGCAGATTTGGATTTTTGTGGCTCAGAATCTGCTGAATTATAGTAAGGTGATTTTCAAGAAAATCGAAATTTCTATGAAACGTCTAGAAATAGTCAATCAATCTAAATGCGCTATGGCACAATAAATACAGGTCCCGAAACCTATCATTAGAGGTATCCAGAACCATAATCGGAGCACAGTTGCAGATTTTGGGTTTTTGTGGCTCAGAATCTGCTGAATTATAGTAAGGTGATTTTCAAGAAAATCGAAATTTCTATGAAACGTCTAGAAATAGTCAAGCAATCTAAATGCGCTTTGGCACAATAAATACAGGTCCCGAAACCTATCATTAGAGGTATACAGAACCACAATCGGGGCACAGTTGCAGATTTTGGATTTTTGTGGCTCAGAATCTGCTGAATTATAGTAAGGTGATTTTCAAGAAAATCGAAATTTCTATGAAACGTCTAGAAATAGTCAAGCAATCTAAATGCGCTATGGCACAATAAATACAGGTCCCGAAACCTATCATTAGAGGTATCCAGAACCACAATCGGAGCACAGTTGCAGATTTTGGGTTTTTGTGGCTCAGAATCTGCTGAATTATAGTAAGGTGATTTTCAAGAAAATCGAAATTTCTATGAAACGTCTAGAAATAGTCAATCAATCTAAATGCGCTATGGCACAATAAATACAGGTCCCGAAACCTATCATTAGAGGTATCCAGAACCACAATCGGGGCACAGTTGCAGATTTTGGATTTTTGTGGCTCATAATCTGCTGAATTATAGTAAGGTGATTTTCAAGAAAATCGAAATTTCTATGAAACGTCTAGAAATAGTCAAGCAATCTAAATGCGCTTTGGCACAATAAATACAGGTCCCGAAACCTATCATTAGAGGTATACAGAACCACAATCGGGGCACAGTTGCAGATTTTGGATTTTTGTGGCTCAGAATCTGCTGAATTATAGTAAGGTGATTTTCAAGAAAATCGAAATTTCTATGAAACGTCTAGAAATAGTCAAGCAATCTAAATGCGCTTTGGCACAATAAATACAGGTCCCGAAACCTATCATTAGAGGTATCCAGAACCACAATCGGGGCACAGTTGCAGATTTTGGATTTTTGTGGCTCAGAATCTGCTGAATTATAGTAAGGTGATTTTCAAGAAAATCGAAATTTCTATGAAACGTCTAGAAATAGTCAATCAATCTAAATGCGCTATGGCACAATAAATACAGGTCCCGAAACCTATCATTAGAGGTATCCAGAACCATAATCGGAGCACAGTTGCAGATTTTGGGTTTTTGTGGCTCAGAATCTGCTGAATTATAGTAAGGTGATTTTCAAGAAAATCGAAATTTCTATGAAACGCCTAGAAATAGTCAAGCAATCTAAATGCGCTTTGGCACAATAAATACAGGTCCCGAAACCTATCATTAGAGGTATACAGAACCACAATCGGGGCACAGTTGCAGATTTTGGATTTTTGTGGCTCAGAATCTGCTGAATTATAGTAAGGTGATTTTCAAGAAAATCGAAATTTCTATGAAACGTCTAGAAATAGTCAATCAATCTAAATGCGCTATGGCACAATAAATACAGGTCCCGAAACCTATCATTAGAGGTATCCAGAACCACAATCGGGGCACAGTTGCAGATTTTGGATTTTTGTGGCTCAGAATCTGCTGAATTATAGTAAGGTGATTTTCAAGAAAATCGAAATTTCTATGAAACGTCTAGAAATAGTCAAGCAATCTAAATGCGCTTTGGCACAATAAATACAGGTCCCGAAACCTATCATTAGAGGTATACAGAACCACAATCGGGGCACAGTTGCAGATTTTGGATTTTTGTGGCTCAGAATCTGCTGAATTATAGTAAGGTGATTTTCAAGAAAATCGAAATTTCTATGAAACGTCTAGAAATAGTCAAGCAATCTAAATGCGCTTTGGCACAATAAATACAGGTCCCAAAACCTATCATTAGAGGCATCCAGAACCACAATCGGGGCACAGTTGCAGATTTTGGATTTTTGTGGCTCAGAATCTGCTGAATTATAGTAAGGTGATTTTCAAGAAAATCGAAATTTCTATGAAACGTCTAGAAATAGTCAAGCAATCTAAATGCGCTATGGCACAATAAATACAGGTCCCGAAACCTATCATTAGAGGTATACAGAACCACAATCGGGGCACAGTTGCAGATTTTGGATTTTTGTGGCTCAGAATCTGCTGAATTATAGTAAGGTGATTTTCAAGAAAATCGAAATTTCTATGAAACGTCTAGAAATAGTCAAGCAATCTAAATGCGCTTTGGCACAATAAATACAGGTCCCGAAACCTATCATTAGAGGTATCCAGAACCACAATCGGGGCACAGTTGCAGATTTTGGATTTTTGTGGCTCAGAATCTGCTGAATTATAGTAAGGTGATTTTCAAGAAAATCGAAATTTCTATGAAACGTCTAGAAATAGTCAATCAATCTAAATGCGCTATGGCACAATAAATACAGGTCCCGAAACCTATCATTAGAGGTATCCAGAACCACAATCGGGGCACAGTTGCAGATTTTGGATTTTTGTGGCTCAGAATCTGCTGAATTATAGTAAGGTGATTTTCAAGAAAATCGAAATTTCTATGAAACGTCTAGAAATAGTCAAGCAATCTAAATGCGCTTTGGCACAATAAATACAGGTCCCGAAACCTATCATTAGAGGTATACAGAACCACAATCGGGGCACAGTTGCAGATTTTGGATTTTTGTGGCTCAGAATCTGCTGAATTATAGTAAGGTGATTTTCAAGAAAATCGAAATTTCTATGAAACGTCTAGAAATAGTCAAGCAATCTAAATGCGCTTTGGCACAATAAATACAGGTCCCGAAACCTATCATTAGAGGTATCCAGAACCACAATCGGGGCACAGTTGCAGATTTTGGATTTTTGTGGCTCAGAATCTGCTGAATTATAGTAAGGTGATTTTCAAGAAAATCGAAATTTCTATGAAACGTCTAGAAATAGTCAATCAATCTAAATGCGCTATGGCACAATAAATACAGGTCCCGAAACCTATCATTAGAGGTATCCAGAACCACAATCGGGGCACAGTTGCAGATTTTGGATTTTTGTGGCTCAGAATCTGCTGAATTATAGTAAGGTGATTTTCAAGAAAATCGAAATTTCTATGAAACGTCTAGAAATAGTCAAGCAATCTAAATGCGCTTTGGCACAATAAATACAGGTCCCGAAACCTATCATTAGAGGTATACAGAACCACAATCGGGGCACAGTTGCAGATTTTGGATTTTTGTGGCTCAGAATCTGCTGAATTATAGTAAGGTGATTTTCAAGAAAATCGAAATTTCTATGAAACGTCTAGAAATAGTCAAGCAATCTAAATGCGCTTTGGCACAATAAATACAGGTCCCGAAACCTATCATTAGAGGTATCCAGAACCACAATCGGGGCACAGTTGCAGATTTTGGATTTTTGTGGCTCAGAATCTGCTGAATTATAGTAAGGTGATTTTCAAGAAAATCGAAATTTCTATGAAACGTCTAGAAATAGTCAATCAATCTAAATGCGCTATGGCACAATAAATACAGGTCCCGAAACCTATCATTAGAGGTATCCAGAACCATAATCGGAGCACAGTTGCAGATTTTGGGTTTTTGTGGCTCAGAATCTGCTGAATTATAGTAAGGTGATTTTCAAGAAAATCGAAATTTCTATGAAACGCCTAGAAATAGTCAAGCAATCTAAATGCGCTTTGGCACAATAAATACAGGTCCCGAAACCTATCATTAGAGGTATACAGAACCACAATCGGGGCACAGTTGCAGATTTTGGATTTTTGTGGCTCAGAATCTGCTGAATTATAGTAAGGTGATTTTCAAGAAAATCGAAATTTCTATGAAACGTCTAGAAATAGTCAATCAATCTAAATGCGCTATGGCACAATAAATACAGGTCCCGAAACCTATCATTAGAGGTATCCAGAACCACAATCGGGGCACAGTTGCAGATTTTGGATTTTTGTGGCTCAGAATCTGCTGAATTATAGTAAGGTGATTTTCAAGAAAATCGAAATTTCTATGAAACGTCTAGAAATAGTCAAGCAATCTAAATGCGCTTTGGCACAATAAATACAGGTCCCGAAACCTATCATTAGAGGTATACAGAACCACAATCGGGGCACAGTTGCAGATTTTGGATTTTTGTGGCTCAGAATCTGCTGAATTATAGTAAGGTGATTTTCAAGAAAATCGAAATTTCTATGAAACGTCTAGAAATAGTCAAGCAATCTAAATGCGCTTTGGCACAATAAATACAGGTCCCAAAACCTATCATTAGAGGCATCCAGAACCACAATCGGGGCACAGTTGCAGATTTTGGATTTTTGTGGCTCAGAATCTGCTGAATTATAGTAAGGTGATTTTCAAGAAAATCGAAATTTCTATGAAACGTCTAGAAATAGTCAAGCAATCTAAATGCGCTATGGCACAATAAATACAGGTCCCGAAACCTATCATTAGAGGTATACAGAACCACAATCGGGGCACAGTTGCAGATTTTGGATTTTTGTGGCTCAGAATCTGCTGAATTATAGTAAGGTGATTTTCAAGAAAATCGAAATTTCTATGAAACGTCTAGAAATAGTCAAGCAATCTAAATGCGCTTTGGCACAATAAATACAGGTCCCGAAACCTATCATTAGAGGTATCCAGAACCACAATCGGGGCACAGTTGCAGATTTTGGATTTTTGTGGCTCAGAATCTGCTGAATTATAGTAAGGTGATTTTCAAGAAAATCGAAATTTCTATGAAACGTCTAGAAATAGTCAATCAATCTAAATGCGCTATGGCACAATAAATACAGGTCCCGAAACCTATCATTAGAGGTATCCAGAACCATAATCGGAGCACAGTTGCAGATTTTGGGTTTTTGTGGCTCAGAATCTGCTGAATTATAGTAAGGTGATTTTCAAGAAAATCGAAATTTCTATGAAACGCCTAGAAATAGTCAAGCAATCTAAATGCGCTTTGGCACAATAAATACAGGTCCCGAAACCTATCATTAGAGGTATACAGAACCACAATCGGGGCACAGTTGCAGATTTTGGATTTTTGTGGCTCAGAATCTGCTGAATTATAGTAAGGTGATTTTCAAGAAAATCGAAATTTCTATGAAACGTCTAGAAATAGTCAATCAATCTAAATGCGCTTTGGCACAATAAATACAGGTCCCGAAACCTATCATTAGAGGTATCCAGAACCACAATCGGGGCACAGTTGCAGATTTTGGATTTTTGTGGCTCAGAATCTGCTGAATTATAGTAAGGTGATTTTCAAGAAAATCGAAATTTCTATGAAACGTCTAGAAATAGTCAAGCAATCTAAATGCGCTTTGGCACAATAAATACAGGTCCCGAAACCTATCATTAGAGGTATACAGAACCACAATCGGGGCACAGTTGCAGATTTTGGATTTTTGTGGCTCAGAATCTGCTGAATTATAGTAAGGTGATTTTCAAGAAAATCGAAATTTCTATGAAACGTCTAGAAATAGTCAAGCAATCTAAATGCGCTTTGGCACAATAAATACAGGTCCCGAAACCTATCATTAGAGGTATCCAGAACCACAATCGGGGCACAGTTGCAGATTTTGGATTTTTGTGGCTCAGAATCTGCTGAATTATAGTAAGGTGATTTTCAAGAAAATCGAAATTTCTATGAAACGTCTAGAAATAGTCAATCAATCTAAATGCGCTATGGCACAATAAATACAGGTCCCGAAACCTATCATTAGAGGTATCCAGAACCATAATCGGAGCACAGTTGCAGATTTTGGGTTTTTGTGGCTCAGAATCTGCTGAATTATAGTAAGGTGATTTTCAAGAAAATCGAAATTTCTATGAAACGCCTAGAAATAGTCAAGCAATCTAAATGCGCTTTGGCACAATAAATACAGGTCCCGAAACCTATCATTAGAGGTATACAGAACCACAATCGGGGCACAGTTGCAGATTTTGGATTTTTGTGGCTCAGAATCTGCTGAATTATAGTAAGGTGATTTTCAAGAAAATCGAAATTTCTATGAAACGTCTAGAAATAGTCAATCAATCTAAATGCGCTATGGCACAATAAATACAGGTCCCGAAACCTATCATTAGAGGTATCCAGAACCACAATCGGGGCACAGTTGCAGATTTTGGATTTTTGTGGCTCAGAATCTGCTGAATTATAGTAAGGTGATTTTCAAGAAAATCGAAATTTCTATGAAACGTCTAGAAATAGTCAAGCAATCTAAATGCGCTATGGCACAATAAATACAGGTCCCGAAACCTATCATTAGAGGTATCCAGAACCACAATCGGGGCACAGTTGCAGATTTGGATTTTTGTGGCTCAGAATCTGCTGAATTATAGTAAGGTGATTTTCAAGAAAATCGAAATTTCTATGAAACGTCTAGAAATAGTCAATCAATCTAAATGCGCTATGGCACAATAAATACAGGTCCCGAAACCTATCATTAGAGGTATCCAGAACCATAATCGGAGCACAGTTGCAGATTTTGGGTTTTTGTGGCTCAGAATCTGCTGAATTATAGTAAGGTGATTTTCAAGAAAATCGAAATTTCTATGAAACGTCTAGAAATAGTCAAGCAATCTAAATGCGCTTTGGCACAATAAATACAGGTCCCGAAACCTATCATTAGAGGTATACAGAACCACAATCGGGGCACAGTTGCAGATTTTGGATTTTTGTGGCTCAGAATCTGCTGAATTATAGTAAGGTGATTTTCAAGAAAATCGAAATTTCTATGAAACGTCTAGAAATAGTCAAGCAATCTAAATGCGCTATGGCACAATAAATACAGGTCCCGAAACCTATCATTAGAGGTATCCAGAACCACAATCGGAGCACAGTTGCAGATTTTGGGTTTTTGTGGCTCAGAATCTGCTGAATTATAGTAAGGTGATTTTCAAGAAAATCGAAATTTCTATGAAACGTCTAGAAATAGTCAAGCAATCTAAATGCGCTTTGGCACAATAAATACAGGTCCCGAAACCTATCATTAGAGGTATACAGAACCACAATCGGGGCACAGTTGCAGATTTTGGATTTTTGTGGCTCAGAATCTGCTGAATTATAGTAAGGTGATTTTCAAGAAAATCGAAATTTCTATGAAACGTCTAGAAATAGTCAAGCAATCTAAATGCGCTTTGGCACAATAAATACAGGTCCCGAAACCTATCATTAGAGGTATACAGAACCACAATCGGGGCACAGTTTTTGTGGCTCAGAATCTGCTGAATTATAGTAAGGTGATTTTCAAGAAAATCGAAATTTCTATGAAACGTCTAGAAATAGTCAAGCAATCTAAATGCGCTTTGGCACAATAAATACAGGTCCCAAAACCTATCATTAGAGGCATCCAGAACCACAATCGGGGCACAGTTGCAGATTTTGGATTTTTGTGGCTCAGAATCTGCTGAATTATAGTAAGGTGATTTTCAAGAAAATCGAAATTTCTATGAAACGTCTAGAAATAGTCAATCAATCTAAATGCGCTATGGCACAATAAATACAGGTCCCGAAACCTATCATTAGAGGTATCCAGAACCATAATCGGAGCACAGTTGCAGATTTTGGGTTTTTGTGGCTCAGAATCTGCTGAATTATAGTAAGGTGATTTTCAAGAAAATCGAAATTTCTATGAAACGTCTAGAAATAGTCAAGCAATCTAAATGCGCTTTGGCACAATAAATACAGGTCCCAAAACCTATCATTAGAGGCATCCAGAACCACAATCGGGGCACAGTTGCAGATTTTGGATTTTTGTGGCTCAGAATCTGCTGAATTATAGTAAGGTGATTTTCAAGAAAATCTAAATTTCTATGAAACGTCTAGAAATAGTCAAGCAATCTAAATGCGCTATGGCACAATAAATACAGGTCCCGAAACCTATCATTCGAGGTATCCAGAACCATAATCGGAGCACAGTTGCAGATTTTGGGTTTTTGTGGCTCAGAATCTGCTGAATTATAGTAAGGTGATTTTCAAGAAAATCGAAATTTCTATGAAACGTCTAGAAATAGTCAAGCAATCTAAATGCGCTTTGGCACAATAAATACAGGTCCCAAAACCTATCATTAGAGGCATCCAGAACCATAATCGGAGCATAGTTGCAGATTTTGGGTTTTTGTGGCTCAGAATCTGCTGAATTATAGTAAGGTGATTTTCAAGAAAATCGAAATTTCTATGAAACGTCTAGAAATAGTCAAGCAATCTAAATGCGCTTTGGCACAATAAATACAGGTCCCAAAACCTATCATTAGAGGTATCCAGAACCATAATCGGAGCACAGTTGCAGATTTTGGGTTTTTGTGGCTCAGAATCTGCTGAATTATAGTAAGGTGATTTTCAAGAAAATCGAAATTTCTATGAAACGTCTAGAAATAGTCAAGCAATCTAAATGCGCTTTGGCACAATAAATACAGGTCCCAAAACCTATCATTAGAGGCATCCAGAACCACAATCGGGGCACAGTTGCAGATTTTGGATTTTTGTGGCTCAGAATCTGCTGAATTATAGTAAGGTGATTTTCAAGAAAATCGAAATTTCTATGAAACGTCTAGAAATAGTCAATCAATCTAAATGCGCTATGGCACAATAAATACAGGTCCCAAAACCTATCATTAGAGGTATCCAGAACCATAATCGGAGCACAGTTGCAGATTTTGGGTTTTTGTGGCTCAGAATCTGCTGAATTATAGTAAGGTGATTTTCAAGAAAATCGAAATTTCTATGAAACGTCTAGAAATAGTCAAGCAATCTAAATGCGCTTTGGCACAATAAATACAGGTCCCAAAACCTATCATTAGAGGCATCCAGAACCACAATCGGGGCACAGTTGCAGATTTTGGATTTTTGTGGCTCAGAATCTGCTGAATTATAGTAAGGTGATTTTCAAGAAAATCGAAATTTCTATGAAACGTCTAGAAATAGTCAAGCAATCTAAATGCGCTATGGCACAATAAATACAGGTCCCGAAACCTATCATTAGAGGTATCCAGAACCATAATCGGAGCACAGTTGCAGATTTTGGGTTTTTGTGGCTCAGAATCTGCTGAATTATAGTAAGGTGATTTTCAAGAAAATCGAAATTTCTATGAAACGTCTAGAAATAGTCAAGCAATCTAAATGCGCTTTGGCACAATAAATACAGGTCCCAAAACCTATCATTAGAGGCATCCAGAACCACAATCGGGGCACAGTTGCAGATTTTGGATTTTTGTGGCTCAGAATCTGCTGAATTATAGTAAGGTGATTTTCAAGAAAATCGAAATTTCTATGAAACGTCTAGAAATAGTCAAGCAATCTAAATGCGCTATGGCACAATAAATACAGGTCCCGAAACCTATCATTAGAGGTATCCAGAACCATAATCGGAGCACAGTTGCAGATTTTGGGTTTTTGTGGCTCAGAATCTGCTGAATTATAGTAAGGTGATTTTCAAGAAAATCGAAATTTCTATGAAACGTCTAGAAATAGTCAAGCAATCTAAATGCGCTTTGGCACAATAAATACAGGTCCCAAAACCTATCATTAGAGGCATCCAGAACCATAATCGGAGCATAGTTGCAGATTTTGGGTTTTTGTGGCTCAGAATCTGCTGAATTATAGTAAGGTGATTTTCAAGAAAATCGAAATTTCTATGAAACGTCTAGAAATAGTCAAGCAATCTAAATGCGCTTTGGCACAATAAATACAGGTCCCAAAACCTATCATTAGAGGTATCCAGAACCATAATCGGAGCACAGTTGCAGATTTTGGGTTTTTGTGGCTCAGAATCTGCTGAATTATAGTAAGGTGATTTTCAAGAAAATCGAAATTTCTATGAAACGTCTAGAAATAGTCAAGCAATCTAAATGCGCTTTGGCACAATAAATACAGGTCCCAAAACCTATCATTAGAGGTATCCAGAACCATAATCGGAGCACAGTTGCAGATTTTGGGTTTTTGTGGCTCAGAATCTGCTGAATTATAGTAAGGTGATTTTCAAGAAAATCGAAATTTCTATGAAACGTCTAGAAATAGTCAAGCAATCTAAATGCGCTTTGGCACAATAAATACAGGTCCCAAAACCTATCATTAGAGGCATCCAGAACCACAATCGGGGCACAGTTGCAGATTTTGGATTTTTGTGGCTCAGAATCTGCTGAATTATAGTAAGGTGATTTTCAAGAAAATCGAAATTTCTATGAAACGTCTAGAAATAGTCAATCAATCTAAATGCGCTATGGCACAATAAATACAGGTCCCGAAACCTATCATTAGAGGTATCCAGAACCATAATCGGAGCACAGTTGCAGATTTTGGGTTTTTGTGGCTCAGAATCTGCTGAATTATAGTAAGGTGATTTTCAAGAAAATCGAAATTTCTATGAAACGTCTAGAAATAGTCAAGCAATCTAAATGCGCTTTGGCACAATAAATACAGGTCCCAAAACCTATCATTAGAGGCATCCAGAACCACAATCGGGGCACAGTTGCAGATTTTGGATTTTTGTGGCTCAGAATCTGCTGAATTATAGTAAGGTGATTTTCAAGAAAATCGAAATTTCTATGAAACGTCTAGAAATAGTCAATCAATCTAAATGCGCTATGGCACAATAAATACAGGTCCCGAAACCTATCATTAGAGGTATCCAGAACCATAATCGGAGCACAGTTGCAGATTTTGGATTTTTGTGGCTCAGAATCTGCTGAATTATAGTAAGGTGATTTTCAAGAAAATCGAAATTTCTATGAAACGTCTAGAAATAGTCAAGCAATCTAAATGCGCTTTGGCACAATAAATACAGGTCCCAAAACCTATCATTAGAGGCATCCAGAACCATAATCGGAGCATAGTTGCAGATTTTGGGTTTTTGTGGCTCAGAATCTGCTGAATTATAGTAAGGTGATTTTCAAGAAAATCGAAATTTCTATGAAACGTCTAGAAATAGTCAAGCAATCTAAATGCGCTATGGCACAATAAATACAGGTCCCAAAACCTATCATTAGAGGTATCCAGAACCATAATCGGAGCACAGTTGCAGATTTTGGGTTTTTGTGGCTCAGAATCTGCTGAATTATAGTAAGGTGATTTTCAAGAAAATCGAAATTTCTATGAAACGTCTAGAAATAGTCAAGCAATCTAAATGCGCTTTGGCACAATAAATACAGGTCCCAAAACCTATCATTAGAGGCATCCAGAACCACAATCGGGGCACAGTTGCAGATTTTGGATTTTTGTGGCTCAGAATCTGCTGAATTATAGTAAGGTGATTTTCAAGAAAATCGAAATTTCTATGAAACGTCTAGAAATAGTCAATCAATCTAAATGCGCTATGGCACAATAAATACAGGTCCCGAAACCTATCATTAGAGGTATCCAGAACCATAATCGGAGCACAGTTGCAGATTTTGGGTTTTTGTGGCTCAGAATCTGCTGAATTATAGTAAGGTGATTTTCAAGAAAATCGAAATTTCTATGAAACGTCTAGAAATAGTCAAGCAATCTAAATGCGCTTTGGCACAATAAATACAGGTCCCAAAACCTATCATTAGAGGCATCCAGAACCACAATCGGGGCACAGTTGCAGATTTTGGATTTTTGTGGCTCAGAATCTGCTGAATTATAGTAAGGTGATTTTCAAGAAAATCGAAATTTCTATGAAACGTCTAGAAATAGTCAAGCAATCTAAATGCGCTATGGCACAATAAATACAGGTCCCGAAACCTATCATTAGAGGTATCCAGAACCATAATCGGAGCACAGTTGCAGATTTTGGGTTTTTGTGGCTCAGAATCTGCTGAATTATAGTAAGGTGATTTTCAAGAAAATGGAAATTTCTATGAAACGTCTAGAAATAGTCAAGCAATCTAAATGCGCTTTGGCACAATAAATACAGGTCCCAAAACCTATCATTAGAGGCATCCAGAACCATAATCGGAGCATAGTTGCAGATTTTGGGTTTTTGTGGCTCAGAATCTGCTGAATTATAGTAAGGTGATTTTCAAGAAAATCGAAATTTCTATGAAACGTCTAGAAATAGTCAAGCAATCTAAATGCGCTTTGGCACAATAAATACAGGTCCCAAAACCTATCATTAGAGGCATCCAGAACCACAATCGGGGCACAGTTGCAGATTTTGGATTTTTGTGGCTCAGAATCTGCTGAATTATAGTAAGGTGATTTTCAAGAAAATCGAAATTTCTATGAAACGTCTAGAAATAGTCAAGCAATCTAAATGCGCTATGGCACAATAAATACAGGTCCCGAAACCTATCATTAGAGGTATCCAGAACCATAATCGGAGCACAGTTGCAGATTTTGGGTTTTTGTGGCTCAGAATCTGCTGAATTATAGTAAGGTGATTTTCAAGAAAATCGAAATTTCTATGAAACGTCTAGAAATAGTCAAGCAATCTAAATGCGCTTTGGCACAATAAATACAGGTCCCGAAACCTATCATTAGAGGTATACAGAACCACAATCGGGGCACAGTTGCAGATTTTGGATTTTTGTGGCTCAGAATCTGCTGAATTATAGTAAGGTGATTTTCAAGAAAATCGAAATTTCTATGAAACGTCTAGAAATAGTCAAGCAATCTAAATGCGCTTTGGCACAATAAATACAGGTCCCGAAACCTATCATTAGAGGTATCCAGAACCACAATCGGGGCACAGTTGCAGATTTTGGATTTTTGTGGCTCAGAATCTGCTGAATTATAGTAAGGTGATTTTCAAGAAAATCGAAATTTCTATGAAACGTCTAGAAATAGTCAATCAATCTAAATGCGCTATGGCACAATAAATACAGGTCCCGAAACCTATCATTAGAGGTATCCAGAACCATAATCGGAGCACAGTTGCAGATTTTGGGTTTTTGTGGCTCAGAATCTGCTGAATTATAGTAAGGTGATTTTCAAGAAAATCGAAATTTCTATGAAACGTCTAGAAATAGTCAAGCAATCTAAATGCGCTTTGGCACAATAAATACAGGTCCCAAAACCTATCATTAGAGGCATCCAGAACCACAATCGGGGCACAGTTGCAGATTTTGGATTTTTGTGGCTCAGAATCTGCTGAATTATAGTAAGGTGATTTTCAAGAAAATCGAAATTTCTATGAAACGTCTAGAAATAGTCAAGCAATCTAAATGCGCTATGGCACAATAAATACAGGTCCCGAAACCTATCATTAGAGGTATCCAGAACCATAATCGGAGCACAGTTGCAGATTTTGGGTTTTTGTGGCTCAGAATCTGCTGAATTATAGTAAGGTGATTTTCAAGAAAATCGAAATTTCTATGAAACGTCTAGAAATAGTCAAGCAATCTAAATGCGCTTTGGCACAATAAATACAGGTCCCGAAACCTATCATTAGAGGTATACAGAACCACAATCGGGGCACAGTTGCAGATTTTGGATTTTTGTGGCTCAGAATCTGCTGAATTATAGTAAGGTGATTTTCAAGAAAATCGAAATTTCTATGAAACGTCTAGAAATAGTCAAGCAATCTAAATGCGCTTTGGCACAATAAATACAGGTCCCGAAACCTATCATTAGAGGTATCCAGAACCACAATCGGGGCACAGTTGCAGATTTTGGATTTTTGTGGCTCAGAATCTGCTGAATTATAGTAAGGTGATTTTCAAGAAAATCGAAATTTCTATGAAACGTCTAGAAATAGTCAATCAATCTAAATGCGCTATGGCACAATAAATACAGGTCCCGAAACCTATCATTAGAGGTATCCAGAACCATAATCGGAGCACAGTTGCAGATTTTGGGTTTTTGTGGCTCAGAATCTGCTGAATTATAGTAAGGTGATTTTCAAGAAAATCGAAATTTCTATGAAACGCCTAGAAATAGTCAAGCAATCTAAATGCGCTTTGGCACAATAAATACAGGTCCCGAAACCTATCATTAGAGGTATACAGAACCACAATCGGGGCACAGTTGCAGATTTTGGATTTTTGTGGCTCAGAATCTGCTGAATTATAGTAAGGTGATTTTCAAGAAAATCGAAATTTCTATGAAACGTCTAGAAATAGTCAATCAATCTAAATGCGCTATGGCACAATAAATACAGGTCCCGAAACCTATCATTAGAGGTATCCAGAACCACAATCGGGGCACAGTTGCAGATTTTGGATTTTTGTGGCTCAGAATCTGCTGAATTATAGTAAGGTGATTTTCAAGAAAATCGAAATTTCTATGAAACGTCTAGAAATAGTCAAGCAATCTAAATGCGCTATGGCACAATAAATACAGGTCCCGAAACCTATCATTAGAGGTATCCAGAACCACAATCGGGGCACAGTTGCAGATTTGGATTTTTGTGGCTCAGAATCTGCTGAATTATAGTAAGGTGATTTTCAAGAAAATCGAAATTTCTATGAAACGTCTAGAAATAGTCAATCAATCTAAATGCGCTATGGCACAATAAATACAGGTCCCGAAACCTATCATTAGAGGTATCCAGAACCATAATCGGAGCACAGTTGCAGATTTTGGGTTTTTGTGGCTCAGAATCTGCTGAATTATAGTAAGGTGATTTTCAAGAAAATCGAAATTTCTATGAAACGTCTAGAAATAGTCAAGCAATCTAAATGCGCTTTGGCACAATAAATACAGGTCCCGAAACCTATCATTAGAGGTATACAGAACCACAATCGGGGCACAGTTGCAGATTTTGGATTTTTGTGGCTCAGAATCTGCTGAATTATAGTAAGGTGATTTTCAAGAAAATCGAAATTTCTATGAAACGTCTAGAAATAGTCAAGCAATCTAAATGCGCTATGGCACAATAAATACAGGTCCCGAAACCTATCATTAGAGGTATCCAGAACCACAATCGGAGCACAGTTGCAGATTTTGGGTTTTTGTGGCTCAGAATCTGCTGAATTATAGTAAGGTGATTTTCAAGAAAATCGAAATTTCTATGAAACGTCTAGAAATAGTCAAGCAATCTAAATGCGCTTTGGCACAATAAATACAGGTCCCGAAACCTATCATTAGAGGTATACAGAACCACAATCGGGGCACAGTTGCAGATTTTGGATTTTTGTGGCTCAGAATCTGCTGAATTATAGTAAGGTGATTTTCAAGAAAATCGAAATTTCTATGAAACGTCTAGAAATAGTCAAGCAATCTAAATGCGCTTTGGCACAATAAATACAGGTCCCGAAACCTATCATTAGAGGTATACAGAACCACAATCGGGGCACAGTTGCAGATTTTGGATTTTTGTGGCTCAGAATCTGCTGAATTATAGTAAGGTGATTTTCAAGAAAATCGAAATTTCTATGAAACGTCTAGAAATAGTCAAGCAATCTTAATGCGCTTTGGCACAATAACTACAGGTCCCGAAACCTATCATTAGAGGTATACAGAACCACAATCGGGGCACAGTTGCAGATTTTGGATTTTTGTGGCTCAGAATCTGCTGAATTATAGTAAGGTGATTTTCAAGAAAATCGAAATTTCTATGAAACGTCTAGAAATAGTCAATCAATCTAAATGCGCTATGGCACAATAAATACAGGTCCCGAAACCTATCATTAGAGGTATCCAGAACCATAATCGGAGCACAGTTGCAGATTTTGGGTTTTTGTGGCTCAGAATCTGCTGAATTATAGTAAGGTGATTTTCAAGAAAATCGAAATTTCTATGAAACGTCTAGAAATAGTCAAGCAATCTAAATGCGCTTTGGCACAATAAATACAGGTCCCAAAACCTATCATTAGAGGCATCCAGAACCACAATCGGGGCACAGTTGCAGATTTTGGATTTTTGTGGCTCAGAATCTGCTGAATTATAGTAAGGTGATTTTCAAGAAAATCGAAATTTCTATGAAACGTCTAGAAATAGTCAAGCAATCTAAATGCGCTATGGCACAATAAATACAGGTCCCGAAACCTATCATTAGAGGTATCCAGAACCATAATCGGAGCACAGTTGCAGATTTTGGGTTTTTGTGGCTCAGAATCTGCTGAATTATAGTAAGGTGATTTTCAAGAAAATCGAAATTTCTATGAAACGTCTAGAAATAGTCAAGCAATCTAAATGCGCTTTGGCACAATAAATACAGGTCCCGAAACCTATCATTAGAGGTATACAGAACCACAATCGGGGCACAGTTGCAGATTTTGGATTTTTGTGGCTCAGAATCTGCTGAATTATAGTAAGGTGATTTTCAAGAAAATCGAAATTTCTATGAAACGTCTAGAAATAGTCAAGCAATCTAAATGCGCTTTGGCACAATAAATACAGGTCCCGAAACCTATCATTAGAGGTATCCAGAACCACAATCGGGGCACAGTTGCAGATTTTGGATTTTTGTGGCTCAGAATCTGCTGAATTATAGTAAGGTGATTTTCAAGAAAATCGAAATTTCTATGAAACGTCTAGAAATAGTCAATCAATCTAAATGCGCTATGGCACAATAAATACAGGTCCCGAAACCTATCATTAGAGGTATCCAGAACCATAATCGGAGCACAGTTGCAGATTTTGGGTTTTTGTGGCTCAGAATCTGCTGAATTATAGTAAGGTGATTTTCAAGAAAATCGAAATTTCTATGAAACGTCTAGAAATAGTCAAGCAATCTAAATGCGCTTTGGCACAATAAATACAGGTCCCGAAACCTATCATTAGAGGTATACAGAACCACAATCGGGGCACAGTTGCAGATTTTGGATTTTTGTGGCTCAGAATCTGCTGAATTATAGTAAGGTGATTTTCAAGAAAATCGAAATTTCTATGAAACGTCTAGAAATAGTCAATCAATCTAAATGCGCTATGGCACAATAAATACAGGTCCCGAAACCTATCATTAGAGGTATCCAGAACCACAATCGGGGCACAGTTGCAGATTTGGATTTTTGTGGCTCAGAATCTGCTGAATTATAGTAAGGTGATTTTCAAGAAAATCGAAATTTCTATGAAACGTCTAGAAATAGTCAAGCAATCTAAATGCGCTATGGCACAATAAATACAGGTCCCGAAACCTATCATTAGAGGTATCCAGAACCACAATCGGGGCACAGTTGCAGATTTGGATTTTTGTGGCTCAGAATCTGCTGAATTATAGTAAGGTGATTTTCAAGAAAATCGAAATTTCTATGAAACGTCTAGAAATAGTCAAGCAATCTAAATGCGCTTTGGCACAATAAATACAGGTCCCAAAACCTATCATTAGAGGCATCCAGAACCACAATCGGGGCACAGTTGCAGATTTTGGATTTTTGTGGCTCAGAATCTGCTGAATTATAGTAAGGTGATTTTCAAGAAAATCGAAATTTCTATGAAACGTCTAGAAATAGTCAAGCAATCTAAATGCGCTATGGCACAATAAATACAGGTCCCGAAACCTATCATTAGAGGTATCCAGAACCACAATCGGGGCACAGTTGCAGATTTTGGATTTGTGTGGCTCAGAATCTGCTGAATTATAGTAAGGTGATTTTCAAGAAAATCGAAATTTCTATGAAACGTCTAGAAATAGTCAAGCAATCTAAATGCGCTTTGGCACAATAAATACAGGTCCCAAAACCTATCATTAGAGGCATCCAGAACCACAATCGGGGCACAGTTGCAGATTTTGGATTTTTGTGGCTCAGAATCTGCTGAATTATAGTAAGGTGATTTTCAAGAAAATCGAAATTTCTATGAAACGTCTAGAAATAGTCAATCAATCTAAATGCGCTTTGGCACAATAAATACAGGTCCCGAAACCTATCATTAGAGGTATACAGAACCACAATCGGGGCACAGTTGCAGATTTTGGATTTTTGTGGCTCAGAATCTGCTGAATTATAGTAAGGTGATTTTCAAGAAAATCGAAATTTCTATGAAACGTCTAGAAATAGTCAATCAATCTAAATGCGCTATGGCACAATAAATACAGGTCCCGAAACCTATCATTAGAGGTATCCAGAACCATAATCGGAGCACAGTTGCAGATTTTGGGTTTTTGTGGCTCAGAATCTGCTGAATTATAGTAAGGTGATTTTCAAGAAAATCGAAATTTCTATGAAACGTCTAGAAATAGTCAATCAATCTAAATGCGCTATGGCACAATAAATACAGGTCCCGAAACCTATCATTAGAGGTATACAGAACCACAATCGGGGCACAGTTGCAGATTTTGGATTTTTGTGGCTCAGAATCTGCTGAATTATAGTAAGGTGATTTTCAAGAAAATCGAAATTTCTATGAAACGTCTAGAAATAGTCAAGCAATCTAAATGCGCTATGGCACAATAAATACAGGTCCCGAAACCTATCATTAGAGGTATCCAGAACCACAATCGGAGCACAGTTGCAGATTTTGGGTTTTTGTGGCTCAGAATCTGCTGAATTATAGTAAGGTGATTTTCAAGAAAATCGAAATTTCTATGAAACGTCTAGAAATAGTCAAGCAATCTAAATGCGCTTTGGCACAATAAATACAGGTCCCGAAACCTATCATTAGAGGTATACAGAACCACAATCGGGGCACAGTTGCAGATTTTGGATTTTTGTGGCTCAGAATCTGCTGAATTATAGTAAGGTGATTTTCAAGAAAATCGAAATTTCTATGAAACGTCTAGAAATAGTCAAGCAATCTAAATGCGCTTTGGCACAATAAATACAGGTCCCGAAACCTATCATTAGAGGTATACAGAACCACAATCGGGGCACAGTTGCAGATTTTGGATTTTTGTGGCTCAGAATCTGCTGAATTATAGTAAGGTGATTTTCAAGAAAATCGAAATTTCTATGAAACGTCTAGAAATAGTCAAGCAATCTAAATGCGCTTTGGCACAATAAATACAGGTCCCGAAACCTATCATTAGAGGTATCCAGAACCACAATCGGGGCACAGTTGCAGATTTTGGATTTTTGTGGCTCAGAATCTGCTGAATTATAGTAAGGTGATTTTCAAGAAAATCGAAATTTCTATGAAACGTCTAGAAATAGTCAATCAATCTAAATGCGCTATGGCACAATAAATACAGGTCCCGAAACCTATCATTAGAGGTATCCAGAACCATAATCGGAGCACAGTTGCAGATTTTGGGTTTTTGTGGCTCAGAATCTGCTGAATTATAGTAAGGTGATTTTCAAGAAAATCGAAATTTCTATGAAACGTCTAGAAATAGTCAAGCAATCTAAATGCGCTTTGGCACAATAAATACAGGTCCCAAAACCTATCATTAGAGGCATCCAGAACCACAATCGGGGCACAGTTGCAGATTTTGGATTTTTGTGGCTCAGAATCTGCTGAATTATAGTAAGGTGATTTTCAAGAAAATCGAAATTTCTATGAAACGTCTAGAAATAGTCAAGCAATCTAAATGCGCTTTGGCACAATAAATACAGGTCCCGAAACCTATCATTAGAGGTATCCAGAACCATAATCGGAGCACAGTTGCAGATTTTGGGTTTTTGTGGCTCAGAATCTGCTGAATTATAGTAAGGTGATTTTCAAGAAAATCGAAATTTCTATGAAACGTCTAGAAATAGTCAATCAATCTAAATGCGCTTTGGCACAATAAATACAGGTCCCGAAACCTATCATTAGAGGTATCCAGAACCATAATCGGAGCACAGTTGCAGATTTTGGGTTTTTGTGGCTCAGAATCTGCTGAATTATAGTAAGGTGATTTTCAAGAAAATCGAAATTTCTATGAAACGTCTAGAAATAGTCAAGCAATCTAAATGCGCTTTGGCACAATAAATACAGGTCCCGAAACCTATCATTAGAGGTATACAGAACCACAATCGGGGCACAGTTGCAGATTTTGGATTTTTGTGGCTCAGAATCTGCTGAATTATAGTAAGGTGATTTTCAAGAAAATCGAAATTTCTATGAAACGTCTAGAAATAGTCAATCAATCTAAATGCGCTATGGCACAATAAATACAGGTCCCGAAACCTATCATTAGAGGTATCCAGAACCACAATCGGGGCACAGTTGCAGATTTGGATTTTTGTGGCTCAGAATCTGCTGAATTATAGTAAGGTGATTTTCAAGAAAATCGAAATTTCTATGAAACGTCTAGAAATAGTCAAGCAATCTAAATGCGCTATGGCACAATAAATACAGGTCCCGAAACCTATCATTAGAGGTATCCAGAACCACAATCGGGGCACAGTTGCAGATTTGGATTTTTGTGGCTCAGAATCTGCTGAATTATAGTAAGGTGATTTTCAAGAAAATCGAAATTTCTATGAAACGTCTAGAAATAGTCAAGCAATCTAAATGCGCTTTGGCACAATAAATACAGGTCCCAAAACCTATCATTAGAGGCATCCAGAACCACAATCGGGGCACAGTTGCAGATTTTGGATTTTTGTGGCTCAGAATCTGCTGAATTATAGTAAGGTGATTTTCAAGAAAATCGAAATTTCTATGAAACGTCTAGAAATAGTCAAGCAATCTAAATGCGCTATGGCACAATAAATACAGGTCCCGAAACCTATCATTAGAGGTATCCAGAACCACAATAGGGGCACAGTTGCAGATTTGGATTTGTGTGGCTCAGAATCTGCTGAATTATAGTAAGGTGATTTTCAAGAAAATCGAAATTTCTATGAAACGTCTAGAAATAGTCAAGCAATCTAAATGCGCTTTGGCACAATAAATACAGGTCCCAAAACCTATCATTAGAGGCATCCAGAACCACAATCGGGGCACAGTTGCAGATTTTGGATTTTTGTGGCTCAGAATCTGCTGAATTATAGTAAGGTGATTTTCAAGAAAATCGAAATTTCTATGAAACGTCTAGAAATAGTCAATCAATCTAAATGCGCTATGGCACAATAAATACAGGTCCCGAAACCTATCATTAGAGGTATCCAGAACCATAATCGGAGCACAGTTGCAGATTTTGGGTTTTTGTGGCTCAGAATCTGCTGAATTATAGTAAGGTGATTTTCAAGAAAATCGAAATTTCTATGAAACGTCTAGAAATAGTCAAGCAATCTAAATGCGCTTTGGCACAATAAATACAGGTCCCGAAACCTATCATTAGAGGTATACAGAACCACAATCGGGGCACAGTTGCAGATTTTGGATTTTTGTGGCTCAGAATCTGCTGAATTATAGTAAGGTGATTTTCAAGAAAATCGAAATTTCTATGAAACGTCTAGAAATAGTCAAGCAATCTAAATGCGCTTTGGCACAATGAATACAGGTCCCGAAACCTATCATTAGAGGTATCCAGAACCACAATCGGGGCACAGTTGCAGATTTTGGATTTTTGTGGCTCAGAATCTGCTGAATTATAGTAAGGTGATTTTCAAGAAAATCGAAATTTCTATGAAACGTCTAGAAATAGTCAATCAATCTAAATGCGCTATGGCACAATAAATACAGGTCCCGAAACCTATCATTAGAGGTATCCAGAACCATAATCGGAGCACAGTTGCAGATTTTGGGTTTTTGTGGCTCAGAATCTGCTGAATTATAGTAAGGTGATTTTCAAGAAAATCGAAATTTCTATGAAACGTCTAGAAATAGTCAATCAATCTAAATGCGCTATGGCACAATAAATACAGGTCCCGAAACCTATCATTAGAGGTATACAGAACCACAATCGGGGCACAGTTGCAGATTTGGATTTTTGTGGCTCAGAATCTGCTGAATTATAGTAAGGTGATTTTCAAGAAAATCGAAATTTCTATGAAACGTCTAGAAATAGTCAAGCAATCTAAATGCGCTATGGCACAATAAATACAGGTCCCGAAACCTATCATTAGAGGTATCCAGAACCACAATCGGGGCACAGTTGCAGATTTGGATTTTTGTGGCTCAGAATCTGCTGAATTATAGTAAGGTGATTTTCAAGAAAATCGAAATTTCTATGAAACGTCTAGAAATAGTCAAGCAATCTAAATGCGCTTTGGCACAATAAATACAGGTCCCAAAACCTATCATTAGAGGCATCCAGAACCACAATCGGGGCACAGTTGCAGATTTTGGATTTTTGTGGCTCAGAATCTGCTGAATTATAGTAAGGTGATTTTCAAGAAAATCGAAATTTCTATGAAACGTCTAGAAATAGTCAAGCAATCTAAATGCGCTTTGGCACAATAAATACAGGTCCCAAAACCTATCATTAGAGGCATCCAGAACCACAATCGGGGCACAGTTGCAGATTTTGGATTTTTGTGGCTCAGAATCTGCTGAATTATAGTAAGGTGATTTTCAAGAAAATCGAAATTTCTATGAAACGTCTAGAAATAGTCAATCAATCTAAATGCGCTATGGCACAATAAATACAGGTCCCGAAACCTATCATTAGAGGTATCCAGAACCATAATCGGAGCACAGTTGCAGATTTTGGGTTTTTGTGGCTCAGAATCTGCTGAATTATAGTAAGGTGATTTTCAAGAAAATCGAAATTTCTATGAAACGTCTAGAAATAGTCAAGCAATCTAAATGCGCTTTGGCACAATAAATACAGGTCCCAAAACCTATCATTAGAGGCATCCAGAACCACAATCGGGGCACAGTTGCAGATTTTGGATTTTTGTGGCTCAGAATCTGCTGAATTATAGTAAGGTGATTTTCAAGAAAATCGAAATTTCTATGAAACGTCTAGAAATAGTCAATCAATCTAAATGCGCTATGGCACAATAAATACAGGTCCCGAAACCTATCATTAGAGGTATCCAGAACCATAATCGGAGCACAGTTGCAGATTTTGGGTTTTTGTGGCTCAGAATCTGCTGAATTATAGTAAGGTGATTTTCAAGAAAATCGAAATTTCTATGAAACGTCTAGAAATAGTCAAGCAATCTAAATGCGCTTTGGCACAATAAATACAGGTCCCAAAACCTATCATTAGAGGCATCCAGAACCACAATCGGGGCACAGTTGCAGATTTTGGATTTTTGTGGCTCAGAATCTGCTGAATTATAGTAAGGTGATTTTCAAGAAAATCGAAATTTCTATGAAACGTCTAGAAATAGTCAAGCAATCTAAATGCGCTTTGGCACAATAAATACAGGTCCCGAAACCTATCATTAGAGGTATACAGAACCACAATCGGGGCACAGTTGCAGATTTTGGATTTTTGTGGCTCAGAATCTGCTGAATTATAGTAAGGTGATTTTCAAGAAAATCGAAAATTTCTATGAAACGTCTAGAAATAGTCAATCAATCTAAATGCGCTATGGCACAATAAATACAGGTCCCGAAACCTATCATTAGAGGTATCCAGAACCATAATCGGAGCACAGTTGCAGATTTTGGGTTTTTGTGGCTCAGAATCTGCTGAATTATAGTAAGGTGATTTTCAAGAAAATCGAAATTTCTATGAAACGTCTAGAAATAGTCAAGCAATCTAAATGCGCTTTGGCACAATAAATACAGGTCCCAAAACCTATCATTAGAGGCATCCAGAACCACAATCGGGGCACAGTTGCAGATTTTGGATTTTTGTGGCTCAGAATCTGCTGAATTATAGTAAGGTGATTTTCAAGAAAATCGAAATTTCTATGAAACGTCTAGAAATAGTCAATCAATCTAAATGCGCTATGGCACAATAAATACAGGTCCCGAAACCTATCATTAGAGGTATCCAGAACCATAATCGGAGCACAGTTGCAGATTTTGGATTTTTGTGGCTCAGAATCTGCTGAATTATAGTAAGGTGATTTTCAAGAAAATCGAAATTTCTATGAAACGTCTAGAAATAGTCAAGCAATCTAAATGCGCTTTGGCACAATAAATACAGGTCCCAAAACCTATCATTAGAGGCATCCAGAACCACAATCGGGGCACAGTTGCAGATTTTGGATTTTTGTGGCTCAGAATCTGCTGAATTATAGTAAGGTGATTTTCAAGAAAATCGAAATTTCTATGAAACGTCTAGAAATAGTCAATCAATCTAAATGCGCTATGGCACAATAAATACAGGTCCCGAAACCTATCATTAGAGGTATCCAGAACCATAATCGGAGCACAGTTGCAGATTTTGGGTTTTTGTGGCTCAGAATCTGCTGAATTATAGTAAGGTGATTTTCAAGAAAATCGAAATTTCTATGAAACGTCTAGAAATAGTCAAGCAATCTAAATGCGCTTTGGCACAATAAATACAGGTCCCAAAACCTATCATTAGAGGCATCCAGAACCACAATCGGGGCACAGTTGCAGATTTTGGATTTTTGTGGCTCAGAATCTGCTGAATTATAGTAAGGTGATTTTCAAGAAAATCGAAATTTCTATGAAACGTCTAGAAATAGTCAATCAATCTAAATGCGCTATGGCACAATAAATACAGGTCCCGAAACCTATCATTAGAGGTATCCAGAACCATAATCGGAGCACAGTTGCAGATTTTGGGTTTTTGTGGCTCAGAATCTGCTGAATTATAGTAAGGTGATTTTCAAGAAAATCGAAATTTCTATGAAACGTCTAGAAATAGTCAAGCAATCTAAATGCGCTTTGGCACAATAAATACAGGTCCCAAAACCTATCATTAGAGGCATCCAGAACCACAATCGGGGCACAGTTGCAGATTTTGGATTTTTGTGGCTCAGAATCTGCTGAATTATAGTAAGGTGATTTTCAAGAAAATCGAAATTTCTATGAAACGTCTAGAAATAGTCAATCAATCTAAATGCGCTATGGCACAATAAATACAGGTCCCGAAACCTATCATTAGAGGTATCCAGAACCATAATCGGAGCACAGTTGCAGATTTTGGGTTTTTGTGGCTCAGAATCTGCTGAATTATAGTAAGGTGATTTTCAAGAAAATCGAAATTTCTATGAAACGTCTAGAAATAGTCAAGCAATCTAAATGCGCTTTGGCACAATAAATACAGGTCCCAAAACCTATCATTAGAGGCATCCAGAACCACAATCGGGGCACAGTTGCAGATTTTGGATTTTTGTGGCTCAGAATCTGCTGAATTATAGTAAGGTGATTTTCAAGAAAATCGAAATTTCTATGAAACGTCTAGAAATAGTCAATCAATCTAAATGCGCTTTGGCACAATAAATACAGGTCCCGAAACCTATCATTAGAGGTATCCAGAACCATAATCGGAGCACAGTTGCAGATTTTGGGTTTTTGTGGCTCAGAATCTGCTGAATTATAGTAAGGTGATTTTCAAGAAAATCGAAATTTCTATGAAACGTCTAGAAATAGTCAAGCAATCTAAATGCGCTTTGGCACAATAAATACAGGTCCCAAAACCTATCATTAGAGGCATCCAGAACCACAATCGGGGCACAGTTGCAGATTTTGGATTTTTGTGGCTCAGAATCTGCTGAATTATAGTAAGGTGATTTTCAAGAAAATCGAAATTTCTATGAAACGTCTAGAAATAGTCAATCAATCTAAATGCGCTATGGCACAATAAATACAGGTCCCGAAACCTATCATTAGATGTATCCAGAACCATAATCGGAGCACAGTTGCAGATTTTGGGTTTTTGTGGCTCAGAATCTGCTGAATTATAGTAAGGTGATTTTCAAGAAAATCGAAATTTCTATGAAACGTCTAGAAATAGTCAAGCAATCTAAATGCGCTTTGGCACAATAAATACAGGTCCCAAAACCTATCATTAGAGGCATCCAGAACCACAATCGGGGCACAGTTGCAGATTTTGGATTTTTGTGGCTCAGAATCTGCTGAATTATAGTAAGGTGATTTTCAAGAAAATCGAAATTTCTATGAAACGTCTAGAAATAGTCAAGCAATCTAAATGCGCTATGGCACAATAAATACAGGTCCCGAAACCTATCATTAGAGGTATCCAGAACCATAATCGGAGCACAGTTGCAGATTTTGGGTTTTTGTGGCTCAGAATCTGCTGAATTATAGTAAGGTGATTTTCAAGAAAATCGAAATTTCTATGAAACGTCTAGAAATAGTCAATCAATCTAAATGCGCTATGGCACAATAAATACAGGTCCCGAAACCTATCATTAGAGGTATCCAGAACCATAATCGGAGCACAGTTGCAGATTTTGGGTTTTTGTGGCTCAGAATCTGCTGAATTATAGTAAGGTGATTTTCAAGAAAATCGAAATTTCTATGAAACGTCTAGAAATAGTCAAGCAATCTAAATGCGCTTTGGCACAATAAATACAGGTCCCGAAACCTATCATTAGAGGTATACAGAACCACAATCGGGGCACAGTTGCAGATTTTGGATTTTTGTGGCTCAGAATCTGCTGAATTATAGTAAGGTGATTTTCAAGAAAATCGAAATTTCTATGAAACGTCTAGAAATAGTCAATCAATCTAAATGCGCTATGGCACAATAAATACAGGTCCCGAAACCTATCATTAGAGGTATCCAGAACCATAATCGGAGCACAGTTGCAGATTTTGGGTTTTTGTGGCTCAGAATCTGCTGAATTATAGTAAGGTGATTTTCAAGAAAATCGAAATTTCTATGAAACGTCTAGAAATAGTCAAGCAATCTAAATGCGCTTTGGCACAATAAATACAGGTCCCAAAACCTATCATTAGAGGCATCCAGAACCACAATCGGGGCACAGTTGCAGATTTTGGATTTTTGTGGCTCAGAATCTGCTGAATTATAGTAAGGTGATTTTCAAGAAAATCGAAATTTCTATGAAACGTCTAGAAATAGTCAATCAATCTAAATGCGCTATGGCACAATAAATACAGGTCCCGAAACCTATCATTAGAGGTATCCAGAACCATAATCGGAGCACAGTTGCAGATTTTGGGTTTTTGTGGCTCAGAATCTGCTGAATTATAGTAAGGTGATTTTCAAGAAAATCGAAATTTCTATGAAACGTCTAGAAATAGTCAAGCAATCTAAATGCGCTTTGGCACAATAAATACAGGTCCCAAAACCTATCATTAGAGGCATCCAGAACCACAATCGGGGCACAGTTGCAGATTTTGGATTTTTGTGGCTCAGAATCTGCTGAATTATAGTAAGGTGATTTTCAAGAAAATCGAAATTTCTATGAAACGTCTAGAAATAGTCAAGCAATCTAAATGCGCTATGGCACAATAAATACAGGTCCCGAAACCTATCATTAGAGGTATCCAGAACCATAATCGGAGCACAGTTGCAGATTTTGGGTTTTTGTGGCTCAGAATCTGCTGAATTATAGTAAGGTGATTTTCAAGAAAATCGAAATTTCTATGAAACGTCTAGAAATAGTCAATCAATCTAAATGCGCTATGGCACAATAAATACAGGTCCCGAAACCTATCATTAGAGGTATCCAGAACCATAATCGGAGCACAGTTGCAGATTTTGGGTTTTTGTGGCTCAGAATCTGCTGAATTATAGTAAGGTGATTTTCAAGAAAATCGAAATTTCTATGAAACGTCTAGAAATAGTCAAGCAATCTAAATGCGCTTTGGCACAATAAATACAGGTCCCGAAACCTATCATTAGAGGTATACAGAACCACAATCGGGGCACAGTTGCAGATTTTGGATTTTTGTGGCTCAGAATCTGCTGAATTATAGTAAGGTGATTTTCAAGAAAATCGAAATTTCTATGAAACGTCTAGAAATAGTCAATCAATCTAAATGCGCTATGGCACAATAAATACAGGTCCCGAAACCTATCATTAGAGGTATCCAGAACCATAATCGGAGCACAGTTGCAGATTTTGGGTTTTTGTGGCTCAGAATCTGCTGAATTATAGTAAGGTGATTTTCAAGAAAATCGAAATTTCTATGAAACGTCTAGAAATAGTCAAGCAATCTAAATGCGCTTTGGCACAATAAATACAGGTCCCAAAACCTATCATTAGAGGCATCCAGAACCACAATCGGGGCACAGTTGCAGATTTTGGATTTTTGTGGCTCAGAATCTGCTGAATTATAGTAACTTGATTTTCAAGAAAATCGAAATTTCTATGAAACGTCTAGAAATAGTCAATCAATCTAAATGCGCTATGGCACAATAAATACAGGTCCCGAAACCTATCATTAGAGGTATCCAGAACCATAATCGGAGCACAGTTGCAGATTTTGGGTTTTTGTGGCTCAGAATCTGCTGAATTATAGTAAGGTGATTTTCAAGAAAATCGAAATTTCTATGAAACGTCTAGAAATAGTCAATCAATCTAAATGCGCTATGGCACAATAAATACAGGTCCCGAAACCTATCATTAGAGGTATCCAGAACCATAATCGGAGCACAGTTGCAGATTTTGGGTTTTTGTGGCTCAGAATCTGCTGAATTATAGTAAGGTGATTTTCAAGAAAATCGAAATTTCTATGAAACGTCTAGAAATAGTCAAGCAATCTAAATGCGCTTTGGCACAATAAATACAGGTCCCGAAACCTATCATTAGAGGCATCCAGAACCACAATCGGGGCACAGTTGCAGATTTTGGATTTTTGTGGCTCAGAATCTGCTGAATTATAGTAAGGTGATTTTCAAGAAAATCGAAATTTCTATGAAACGTCTAGAAATAGTCAATCAATCTAAATGCGCTATGGCACAATAAATACAGGTCCCGAAACCTATCATTAGAGGTATCCAGAACCATAATCGGAGCACAGTTGCAGATTTTGGGTTTTTGTGGCTCAGAATCTGCTGAATTATAGTAAGGTGATTTTCAAGAAAATCGAAATTTCTATGAAACGTCTAGAAATAGTCAAGCAATCTAAATGCGCTTTGGCACAATAAATACAGGTCCCAAAACCTATCATTAGAGGCATCCAGAACCACAATCGGGGCACAGTTGCAGATTTTGGATTTTTGTGGCTCAGAATCTGCTGAATTATAGTAAGGTGATTTTCAAGAAAATCGAAATTTCTATGAAACGTCTAGAAATAGTCAATCAATCTAAATGCGCTATGGCACAATAAATACAGGTCCCGAAACCTATCATTAGAGGTATCCAGAACCATAATCGGAGCACAGTTGCAGATTTTGGGTTTTTGTGGCTCAGAATCTGCTGAATTATAGTAAGGTGATTTTCAAGAAAATCGAAATTTCTATGAAACGTCTAGAAATAGTCAAGCAATCTAAATGCGCTTTGGCACAATAAATACAGGTCCCAAAACCTATCATTAGAGGCATCCAGAACCACAATCGGGGCACAGTTGCAGATTTTGGATTTTTGTGGCTCAGAATCTGCTGAATTATAGTAAGGTGATTTTCAAGAAAATCGAAATTTCTATGAAACGTCTAGAAATAGTCAATCAATCTAAATGCGCTATGGCACAATAAATACAGGTCCCGAAACCTATCATTAGATGTATCCAGAACCATAATCGGAGCACAGTTGCAGATTTTGGGTTTTTGTGGCTCAGAATCTGCTGAATTATAGTAAGGTGATTTTCAAGAAAATCGAAATTTCTATGAAACGTCTAGAAATAGTCAAGCAATCTAAATGCGCTTTGGCACAATAAATACAGGTCCCAAAACCTATCATTAGAGGCATCCAGAACCACAATCGGGGCACAGTTGCAGATTTTGGATTTTTGTGGCTCAGAATCTGCTGAATTATAGTAAGGTGATTTTCAAGAAAATCGAAATTTCTATGAAACGTCTAGAAATAGTCAATCAATCTAAATGCGCTATGGCACAATAAATACAGGTCCCGAAACCTATCATTAGAGGTATCCAGAACCATAATCGGAGCACAGTTGCAGATTTTGGGTTTTTGTGGCTCAGAATCTGCTGAATTATAGTAAGGTGATTTTCAAGAAAATCGAAATTTCTATGAAACGTCTAGAAATAGTCAAGCAATCTAAATGCGCTTTGGCACAATAAATACAGGTCCCAAAACCTATCATTAGAGGCATCCAGAACCACAATCGGGGCACAGTTGCAGATTTTGGATTTTTGTGGCTCAGAATCTGCTGAATTATAGTAAGGTGATTTTCAAGAAAATCGAAATTTCTATGAAACGTCTAGAAATAGTCAAGCAATCTAAATGCGCTATGGCACAATAAATACAGGTCCCGAAACCTATCATTAGAGGTATCCAGAACCATAATCGGAGCACAGTTGCAGATTTTGGGTTTTTGTGGCTCAGAATCTGCTGAATTATAGTAAGGTGATTTTCAAGAAAATCGAAATTTCTATGAAACGTCTAGAAATAGTCAATCAATCTAAATGCGCTATGGCACAATAAATACAGGTCCCGAAACTTATCATTAGAGGTATCCAGAACCATAATCGGAGCACAGTTGCAGATTTTGGGTTTTTGTGGCTCAGAATCTGCTGAATTATAGTAAGGTGATTTTCAAGAAAATCGAAATTTCTATGAAACGTCTAGAAATAGTCAATCAATCTAAATGCGCTATGGCACAATAAATACAGGTCCCGAAACCTATCATTAGAGGTATCCAGAACCATAATCGGAGCACAGTTGCAGATTTTGGGTTTTTGTGGCTCAGAATCTGCTGAATTATAGTAAGGTGATTTTCAAGAAAATCGAAATTTCTATGAAACGTCTAGAAATAGTCAAGCAATCTAAATGCGCATTGGCACAATAAATACAGGTCCCGAAACCTATCATTAGAGGTATACAGAACCACAATCGGGGCACAGTTGCAGATTTTGGATTTTTGTGGCTCAGAATCTGCTGAATTATAGTAAGGTGATTTTCAAGAAAATCGAAATTTCTATGAAACGTCTAGAAATAGTCAATCAATCTAAATGCGCTATGGCACAATAAATACAGGTCCCGAAACCTATCATTAGAGGTATCCAGAACCATAATCGGAGCACAGTTGCAGATTTTGGGTTTTTGTGGCTCAGAATCTGCTGAATTATAGTAAGGTGATTTTCAAGAAAATCGAAATTTCTATGAAACGTCTAGAAATAGTCAAGCAATCTAAATGCGCTATGGCACAATAAATACAGGTCCCGAAACCTATCATTAGAGGCATCCAGAACCACAATCGGGGCACAGTTGCAGATTTTGGATTTTTGTGGCTCAGAATCTGCTGAATTATAGTAAGGTGATTTTCAAGAAAATCGAAATTTCTATGAAACGTCTAGAAATAGTCAATCAATCTAAATGCGCTATGGCACAATAAATACAGGTCCCGAAACCTATCATTAGAGGTATCCAGAACCATAATCGGAGCACAGTTGCAGATTTTGGGTTTTTGTGGCTCAGAATCTGCTGAATTATAGTAAGGTGATTTTCAAGAAAATCGAAATTTCTATGAAACGTCTAGAAATAGTCAAGCAATCTAAATGCGCTTTGGCACAATAAATACAGGTCCCAAAACCTATCATTAGAGGCATCCAGAACCACAATCGGGGCACAGTTGCAGATTTTGGATTTTTGTGGCTCAGAATCTGCTGAATTATAGTAAGGTGATTTTCAAGAAAATCGAAATTTCTATGAAACGTCTAGAAATAGTCAATCAATCTAAATGCGCTATGGCACAATAAATACAGGTCCCGAAACCTATCATTAGAGGTATCCAGAACCATAATCGGAGCACAGTTGCAGATTTTGGGTTTTTGTGGCTCAGAATCTGCTGAATTATAGTAAGGTAATTTTCAAGAAAATCGAAATTTCTATGAAACGTCTAGAAATAGTCAAGCAATCTAAATGCGCTATGGCACAATAAATACAGGTCCCGAAACCTATCATTAGAGGTATCCAGAACCATAATCGGAGCACAGTTGCAGATTTTGGGTTTTTGTGGCTCAGAATCTGCTGAATTATAGTAAGGTGATTTTCAAGAAAATCGAAATTTCTATGAAATGTCTAGAAATAGTCAAGCAATCTAAATGCGCTTTGGCACAATAAATACAGGTCCCGAAACCTATCATTAAAGGTATCCAGAACCACAATCGGAGCACAGTTGCAGATTTTGGATTTTTGTGGCTCAGAATCTGCTGAATTATAGTAAGGTGATTTTCAAGAAAATCGAAATTTCTATGAAACGTCTAGAAATAGTCAAGCAATCTAAATGCGCTTTGGCACAATAAATACAGGTCCCGAAACCTATCATTAGAGGTATCCAGAACCACAATCGGGGCACAGTTGCAGATTTTGGATTTTTGTGGCTCAGAATCTGCTGAATTATAGTAAGGTGATTTTCAAGAAAATCGAAATTTCTATGAAACGTCTAGAAATAGTCAATCAATCTAAATGCGCTTTGGCACAATAAATACAGGTCCCGAAACCTATCATTAGAGGTATCCAGAACCATAATCGGAGCACAGTTGCAGATTTTGGGTTTTTGTGGCTCAGAATCTGCTGAATTATAGTAAGGTGATTTTCAAGAAAATCGAAATTTCTATGAAACGTCTAGAAATAGTCAAGCAATCTAAATGCGCTTTGGCACAATAAATACAGGTCCCGAAACCTATCATTAGAGGTATCCAGAACCACAATCGGGGCACAGTTGCAGATTTTGGATTTTTGTGGCTCAGAATCTGCTGAATTATAGTAAGGTGATTTTCAAGAAAATCGAAATTTCTATGAAACGTCTAGAAATAGTCAAGCAATCTAAATGCGCTTTGGCACAATAAATACAGGTCCCAAAACCTATCATTAGAGGCATCCAGAACCACAATCGGGGCACAGTTGCAGATTTTGGATTTTTGTGGCTCAGAATCTGCTGAATTATAGTAAGGTAATTTTCAAGAAAATCGAAATTTCTATGAAACGTCTAGAAATAGTCAAGCAATCTAAATGCGCTATGGCACAATAAATACAGGTCCCGAAACCTATCATTAGAGGTATCCAGAACCATAATCGGAGCACAGTTGCAGATTTTGGGTTTTTGTGGCTCAGAATCTGCTGAATTATAGTAAGGTGATTTTCAAGAAAATCGAAATTTCTATGAAACGTCTAGAAATAGTCAAGCAATCTAAATGCGCTTTGGCACAATAAATACAGGTCCCGAAACCTATCATTAGAGGTATACAGAACCACAATCGGAGCACAGTTGCAGATTTTGGATTTTTGTGGCTCAGAATCTGCTGAATTATAGTAAGGTGATTTTCAAGAAAATCGAAATTTCTATGAAACGTCTAGAAATAGTCAAGCAATCTAAATGCGCTTTGGCACAATAAATACAGGTCCCGAAACCTATCATTAGAGGTATCCAGAACCACAATCGGGGCACAGTTGCAGATTTTGGATTTTTGTGGCTCAGAATCTGCTGAATTATAGTAAGGTGATTTTCAAGAAAATCGAAATTTCTATGAAACGTCTAGAAATAGTCAATCAATCTAAATGCGCTTTGGCACAATAAATACAGGTCCCGAAACCTATCATTAGAGGTATCCAGAACCATAATCGGAGCACAGTTGCAGATTTTGGGTTTTTGTGGCTCAGAATCTGCTGAATTATAGTAAGGTGATTTTCAAGAAAATCGAAATTTCTATGAAACGTCTAGAAATAGTCAAGCAATCTAAATGCGCTTTGGCACAATAAATACAGGTCCCGAAACCTATCATTAGAGGTATCCAGAACCACAATCGGGGCACAGTTGCAGATTTTGGATTTTTGTGGCTCAGAATCTGCTGAATTATAGTAAGGTGATTTTCAAGAAAATCGAAATTTCTATGAAACGTCTAGAAATAGTCAATCAATCTAAATGCGCTATGGCACAATAAATACAGGTCCCGAAACCTATCATTAGAGGTATCCAGAACCATAATCGGAGCACAGTTGCAGATTTTGGGTTTTTGTGGCTCAGAATCTGCTGAATTATAGTAAGGTGATTTTCAAGAAAATCGAAATTTCTATGAAACGTCTAGAAATAGTCAAGCAATCTAAATGCGCTTTGGCACAATAAATACAGGTCCCAAAACCTATCATTAGAGGTATCCAGAACCATAATCGGAGCACAGTTGCAGATTTTGGGTTTTTGTGGCTCAGAATCTGCTGAATTATAGTAAGGTGATTTTCAAGAAAATCGAAATTTCTATGAAACGTCTAGAAATAGTCAAGCAATCTAAATGCGCTTTGGCACAATAAATACAGGTCCCAAAACCTATCATTAGAGGCATCCAGAACCACAATCGGGGCACAGTTGCAGATTTTGGATTTTTGTGGCTCAGAATCTGCTGAATTATAGTAAGGTGATTTTCAAGAAAATCGAAATTTCTATGAAACGTCTAGAAATAGTCAATCAATCTAAATGCGCTATGGCACAATAAATACAGGTCCCAAAACCTATCATTAGAGGTATCCAGAACCATAATCGGAGCACAGTTGCAGATTTTGGGTTTTTGTGGCTCAGAATCTGCTGAATTATAGTAAGGTGATTTTCAAGAAAATCGAAATTTCTATGAAACGTCTAGAAATAGTCAAGCAATCTAAATGCGCTTTGGCACAATAAATACAGGTCCCAAAACCTATCATTAGAGGCATCCAGAACCACAATCGAGGCACAGTTGCAGATTTTGGATTTTTGTTGCTCAGAATCTGCTGAATTATAGTAAGGTGATTTTCAAGAAAATCGAAATTTCTATGAAACGTCTAGAAATAGTCAAGCAATCTAAATGCGCTTTGGCACAATAAATACAGGTCCCGAAACCTATCATTAGAGGTATACAGAACCACAATCGGGGCACAGTTGCAGATTTTGGATTTTTGTGGCTCAGAATCTGCTGAATTATAGTAAGGTGATTTTCAAGAAAATCGAAATTTCTATGAAACGTCTAGAAATAGTCAAGCAATCTAAATGCGCTTTGGCACAATAAATACAGGTCCCAAAACCTATCATTAGAGGCATCCAGAACCACAATCGGGGCACAGTTGCAGATTTTGAATTTTTGTGGCTCAGAATCTGCTGAATTATAGTAAGGTGATTTTCAAGAAAATCGAAATTTCTATGAAACGTCTAGAAATAGTCAATCAATCTAAATGCGCTATGGCACAATAAATACAGGTCCCGAAACCTATCATTAGAGGTATCCAGAACCATAATCGGAGCACAGTTGCAGATTTTGGGTTTTTGTGGCTCAGAATCTGCTGAATTATAGTAAGGTGATTTTCAAGAAAATCGAAATTTCTATGAAACGTCTAGAAATAGTCAAGCAATCTAAATGCGCTTTGGCACAATAAATACAGGTCCCGAAACCTATCATTAGAGGTATCCAGAACCACAATCGGGGCACAGTTGCAGATTTTGGATTTTTGTGGCTCAGAATCTGCTGAATTATAGTAAGGTGATTTTCAAGAAAATCGAAATTTCTATGAAACGTCTAGAAATAGTCAATCAATCTAAATGCGCTATGGCACAATAAATACAGGTCCCGAAACCTATCATTAGAGGTATACAGAACCACAATCGGGGCACAGTTGCAGATTTGAATTTTTGTGGCTCAGAATCTGCTGAATTATAGTAAGGTGATTTTCAAGAAAATCGAAATTTCTATGAAACGTCTAGAAATAGTCAAGCAATCTAAATGCGCTATGGCACAATAAATACAGGTCCCGAAACCTATCATTAGAGGTATCCAGAACCACAATCGGGGCACAGTTGCAGATTTGGATTTTTGTGGCTCAGAATCTGCTGAATTATAGTAAGGTGATTTTCAAGAAAATCGAAATTTCTATGAAACGTCTAGAAATAGTCAAGCAATCTAAATGCGCTTTGGCACAATAAATACAGGTCCCAAAACCTATCATTAGAGGTATCCAGAACCATAATCGGAGCACAGTTGCAGATTTTGGGTTTTTGTGGCTCAGAATCTGCTGAATTATAGTAAGGTGATTTTCAAGAAAATCGAAATTTCTATGAAACGTCTAGAAATAGTCAAGCAATCTAAATGCGCTTTGGCACAATAAATACAGGTCCCAAAACCTATCATTAGAGGCATCCAGAACCACAATCGGGGCACAGTTGCAGATTTTGGATTTTTGTGGCTCAGAATCTGCTGAATTATAGTAAGGTGATTTTCAAGAAAATCGAAATTTCTATGAAACGTCTAGAAATAGTCAAGCAATCTAAATGCGCTATGGCACAATAAATACAGGTCCCGAAACCTATCATTAGAGGTATCCAGAACCATAATCGGAGCACAGTTGCAGATTTTGGGTTTTTGTGGCTCAGAATCTGCTGAATTATAGTAAGGTGATTTTCAAGAAAATCGAAATTTCTATGAAACGTCTAGAAATAGTCAAGCAATCTAAATGCGCTTTGGCACAATAAATACAGGTCCCGAAACCTATCATTAGAGGTATACAGAACCACAATCGGGGCACAGTCGCAGATTTTGGATTTTTGTGGCTCAGAATCTGCTGAATTATAGTAAGGTGATTTTCAAGAAAATCGAAATTTCTATGAAACGTCTAGAAATAGTGAATCAATCTAAATGCGCTATGGCACAATAAATACAGGTCCCGAAACCTATCATTAGAGGTATCCAGAACCATAATCGGAGCACAGTTGCAGATTTTGGGTTTTTGTGGCTCAAAATCTGCTGAATTATAGTAAGGTGATTTTCAAGAAAATCGAAATTTCTATGAAACGTCTAGAAATAGTCAAGCAATCTAAATGCGCTTTGGCACAATAAATACAGGTCCCGAAACCTATCATTAGAGGTATCCAGAACCACAATCGGGGCACAGTTGCAGATTTTGGATTTTTGTGGCTCAGAATCTGCTGAATTATAGTAAGGTGATTTTCAAGAAAATCGAAATTTCTATGAAACGTCTAGAAATAGTCAATCAATCTAAATGCGCTATGGCACAATAAATACAGGTCCCGAAACCTATCATTAGAGGTATCCAGAACCATAATCGGAGCACAGTTGCAGATTTTGGGTTTTTGTGGCTCAGAATCTGCTGAATTATAGTAAGGTGATTTTCAAGAAAATCGAAATTTCTATGAAACGTCTAGAAATAGTCAATCAATCTAAATGCGCTATGGCACAATAAATACAGGTCCCGAAACCTATCATTAGAGGTATCCAGAACCATAATCGGAGCACAGTTGCAGATTTTGGGTTTTTGTGGCTCAGAATCTGCTGAATTATAGTAAGGTGATTTTCAAGAAAATCGAAATTTCTATGAAACGTCTAGAAATAGTCAAGCAATCTAAATGCGCTTTGGCACAATAAATACAGGTCCCGAAACCTATCATTAGAGGTATCCAGAACCACAATCGGGGCACAGTTGCAGATTTTGGATTTTTGTGGCTCAGAATCTGCTGAATTATAGTAAGGTGATTTTCAAGAAAATCGAAATTTCTATGAAACGTCTAGAAATAGTCAATCAATCTAAATGCGCTATGGCACAATAAATACAGGTCCCGAAACCTATCATTAGAGGTATCCAGAACCATAATCGGAGCACAGTTGCAGATTTTGGGTTTTTGTGGCTCAGAATCTGCTGAATTATAGTAAGGTGATTTTCAAGAAAATCGAAATTTCTATGAAACGTCTAGAAATAGTCAAGCAATCTAAATGCGCTATGGCACAATAAATACAGGTCCCGAAACCTATCATTAGAGGTATACAGAACCACAATCGGGGCACAGTTGCAGATTTTGGATTTTTGTGGCTCAGAATCTGCTGAATTATAGTAAGGTGATTTTCAAGAAAATCGAAATTTCTATGAAACGTCTAGAAATAGTGAATCAATCTTAATGCGCTATGGCACAATAAATACAGGTCCCGAAACCTATCATTAGAGGTATCCAGAACCATAATCGGAGCACAGTTGCAGATTTTGGGTTTTTGTGGCTCAGAATCTGCTGAATTATAGTAAGGTGATTTTCAAGAAAATCGAAATTTCTATGAAACGTCTAGAAATAGTCAATCAATCTAAATGCGCTATGGCACAATAAATACAGGTCCCGAAACCTATCATTAGAGGTATACAGAACCACAATCGGGGCACAGTTGCAGATTTGGATTTTTGTGGCTCAGAATCTGCTGAATTATAGTAAGGTGATTTTCAAGAAAATCGAAATTTCTATGAAACGTCTAGAAATAGTCAAGCAATCTAAATGCGCTTTGGCACAATAAATACAGGTCCCAAAACCTATCATTAGAGGTATCCAGAACCATAATCGGAGCACAGTTGCAGATTTTGGGTTTTTGTGGCTCAGAATCTGCTGAATTATAGTAAGGTGATTTTCAAGAAAATCGAAATTTCTATGAAACGTCTAGAAATAGTGAATCAATCTAAATGCGCTATGGCACAATAAATACAGGTCCCGAAACCTATCATTAGAGGTATCCAGAACCATAATCGGAGCACAGTTGCAGATTTTGGGTTTTTGTGGCTCAGAATCTGCTGAATTATAGTAAGGTGATTTTCAAGAAAATCGAAATTTCTATGAAACGTCTAGAAATAGTCAAGCAATCTAAATGCGCTTTGGCACAATAAATACAGGTCCCGAAACCTATCATTAGAGGTATACAGAACCACAATCGGGGCACAGTTGCAGATTTTGGATTTTTGTGGCTCAGAATCTGCTGAATTATAGTAAGGTGATTTTCAAGAAAATCGAAATTTCTATGAAACGTCTAGAAATAGTCAAGCAATCTAAATGCGCTATGGCACAATAAATACAGGTCCCGAAACCTATCATTAGAGGTATCCAGAACCATAATCGGAGCACAGTTGCAGATTTTGGGTTTTTGTGGCTCAAAATCTGCTGAATTATAGTAAGGTGATTTTCAAGAAAATCGAAATTTCTATGAAACGTCTAGAAATAGTCAAGCAATCTAAATGCGCTTTGGCACAATAAATACAGGTCCCGAAACCTATCATTAGAGGTATCCAGAACCACAATCGGGGCACAGTTGCAGATTTTGGATTTTTGTGGCTCAGAATCTGCTGAATTATAGTAAGGTGATTTTCAAGAAAATCGAAATTTCTATGAAACGTCTAGAAATAGTCAATCAATCTAAATGCGCTATGGCACAATAAATACAGGTCCCGAAACCTATCATTAGAGGTATCCAGAACCATAATCGGAGCACAGTTGCAGATTTTGGGTTTTTGTGGCTCAGAATCTGCTGAATTATAGTAAGGTGATTTTCAAGAAAATCGAAATTTCTATGAAACGTCTAGAAATAGTCAATCAATCTAAATGCGCTATGGCACAATAAATACAGGTCCCGAAACCTATCATTAGAGGTATCCAGAACCATAATCGGAGCACAGTTGCAGATTTTGGGTTTTTGTGGCTCAGAATCTGCTGAATTATAGTAAGGTGATTTTCAAGAAAATCGAAATTTCTATGAAACGTCTAGAAATAGTCAAGCAATCTAAATGCGCTTTGGCACAATAAATACAGGTCCCGAAACCTATCATTAGAGGTATCCAGAACCACAATCGGGGCACAGTTGCAGATTTTGGATTTTTGTGGCTCAGAATCTGCTGAATTATAGTAAGGTGATTTTCAAGAAAATCGAAATTTCTATGAAACGTCTAGAAATAGTCAATCAATCTAAATGCGCTATGGCACAATAAATACAGGTCCCGAAACCTATCATTAGAGGTATCCAGAACCATAATCGGAGCACAGTTGCAGATTTTGGGTTTTTGTGGCTCAGAATCTGCTGAATTATAGTAAGGTGATTTTCAAGAAAATCGAAATTTCTATGAAACGTCTAGAAATAGTCAAGCAATCTAAATGCGCTATGGCACAATAAATACAGGTCCCGAAACCTATCATTAGAGGTATACAGAACCACAATCGGGGCACAGTTGCAGATTTTGGATTTTTGTGGCTCAGAATCTGCTGAATTATAGTAAGGTGATTTTCAAGAAAATCGAAATTTCTATGAAACGTCTAGAAATAGTCAATCAATCTAAATGCGCTATGGCACAATAAATACAGGTCCCGAAACCTATCATTAGAGGTATCCAGAACCATAATCGGAGCACAGTTGCAGATTTTGGGTTTTTGTGGCTCAGAATCTGCTGAATTATAGTAAGGTGATTTTCAAGAAAATCGAAATTTCTATGAAACGTCTAGAAATAGTCAAGCAATCTAAATGCGCTTTGGCACAATAAATACAGGTCCCGAAACCTATCATTAGAGGCATCCAGAACCACAATCGGGGCACAGTTGCAGATTTTGGATTTTTGTGGCTCAGAATCTGCTGAATTATAGTAAGGTGATTTTGAAGAAAATCGAAATTTCTATGAAACGTCTAGAAATAGTCAAGCAATCTAAATGCGCTATGGCACAATAAATACAGGTCCCGAAACCTATCATTAGAGGTATCCAGAACCACAATCGGAGCACAGTTGCAGATTTTGGATTTTTGTGGCTCAGAATCTGCTGAATTATAGTAAGGTGATTTTCAAGAAAATCGAAATTTCTATGAAACGTCTAGAAATAGTCAAGCAATCTAAATGCGCGTTGGCACAATAAATACAGGTCCCGAAACCTATCATTAGAGGTATCCAGAACCATAATCGGAGCACAGTTGCAGATTTTGGGTTTTTGTGGCTCAGAATCTGCTGAATTATAGTAAGGTGATTTTTAAGAAAATCTAAATTTCTATGAAACGTCTAGAAATAGTCAATCAATCTAAATGCGCTATGGCACAATAAATACAGGTCCCGAAACCTATCATTAGAGGTATCCAGAACCATAATCGGAGCACAGTTGCAGATTTTGGGTTTTTGTGGCTCAGAATCTGCTGAATTATAGTAAGGTGATTTTCAAGAAAATCGAAATTTCTATGAAACGTCTAGAAATAGTCAAGCAATCTAAATGCGCTTTGGCACAATAAATACAGGTCCCGAAATCTATCATTAGAGGTATCCAGACCCACAATCGGAGCACAGTTGCAGATTTGGATTTTTGTGGCTCAGAATCTGCTGAATTATAGTAAGGTGATTTTCAAGAAAATCGAAATTTCTATGAAACGTCTAGAAATAGTCAAGCAATCTAAATGCGCGTTGGCACAATAAATACACGTCCCGAAACCTATCATTAGAGGTATCCAGAACCATAATCGGAGCACAGTTGCAGATTTTGGGTTTTTGTGGCTCAGAATCTGCTGAATTATAGTAAGGTGATTTTCAAGAAAATCGAAATTTCTATGAAACGTCTAGAAATAGTCAAGCAATCTAAATGCGCTTTGGCACAATAAATACAGGTCCCGAAACCTATCATTAGAGGTATCCAGAACCACAATCGGAGCACAGTTGCAGATTTTGGATTTTTGTGGCTCAGAATCTGCTGAATTATAGTAAGGTGATTTTCAAGAAAATCGAAATTTCTATGAAACGTCTAGAAATAGTCAAGCAATCTAAATGCGCGTTGGCACAATAAATACAGGTCCCAAAACCTATCATTAGAGGTATCCAGAACCATAATCGGAGCACAGTTGCAGATTTTGGGTTTATGTGGCTCAGAATCTGCTGAATTATAGTAAGGTGATTTTCAAGAAAATCGAAATTTCTATGAAACGTCTAGAAATAGTCAAGCAATCTAAATGCGCTTTGGCACAATAAATACAGGTCCCGAAATCTATCATTAGAGGTATCCAGACCCACAATCGGAGCACAGTTGCAGATTTTGGATTTTTGTGGCTCAGAATCTGCTGAATTATAGTAAGGTGATTTTCAAGAAAATCGAAATTTCTATGAAACGTCTAGAAATAGTCAAGCAATCTAAATGCGCGTTGGCACAATAAATACAGGTCCCGAAACCTATCATTAGAGGTATCCAGAACCATAATCGGAGCACAGTTGCAGATTTTGGGTTTTTGTGGCTCAGAATCTGCTGAATTATAGTAAGGTGATTTTCAAGAAAATCGAAATTTCTATGAAACGTCTAGAAATAGTCAAGCAATCTAAATGCGCTTTGGCACAATAAATACAGGTCCCGAAACCTATCATTAGAGGTATCCAGAACCACAATCGGAGCACAGTTGCAGATTTTGGATTTTTGTGGCTCAGAATCTGCTGAATTATAGTAAGGTGATTTTCAAGAAAATCGAAATTTCTATGAAACGTCTAGAAATAATCAAGCAATCTAAATGCGCGTTGGCACAATAAATACAGGTCCCAAAACCTATCATTAGAGGTATCCAGAACCATAATCGGAGCACAGTTGCAGATTTTGGGTTTATGTGGCTCAGAATCTGCTGAATTATAGTAAGGTGATTTTCAAGAAAATCGAAATTTCTATGAAACGTCTAGAAATAGTCAAGCAATCTAAATGCGCTTTGGCACAATAAATACAGGTCCCGAAATCTATCATTAGAGGTATCCAGACCCACAATCGGAGCACAGTTGCAGATTTTGGATTTTTGTGGCTCAGAATCTGCTGAATTATAGTAAGGTGATTTTCAAGAAAATCGAAATTTCTATGAAACGTCTAGAAATAGTCAAGCAATCTAAATGCGCGTTGGCACAATAAATACAGGTCCCGAAACCTATCATTAGAGGTATCCAGAACCATAATCGGAGCACAGTTGCAGATTTTGGGTTTTTGTGGCTCAGAATCTGCTGAATTATAGTAAGGTGATTTTCAAGAAAATCGAAATTTCTATGAAACGTCTAGAAATAGTCAAGCAATCTAAATGCGCTTTGGCACAATAAATACAGGTCCCGAAACCTATCATTAGAGGTATCCAGAACCACAATCGGAGCACAGTTGCAGATTTTGGATTTTTGTGGCTCAGAATCTGCTGAATTATAGTAAGGTGATTTTCAAGAAAATCGAAATTTCTATGAAACGTCTAGAAATAGTCAAGCAATCTAAATGCGCTTTGGCACAATAAATACAGGTCCCAAAACCTATCATTAGAGGCATCCAGAACCACAATCGGGGCACAGTTGCAGATTTTGGATTTTTGTGGCTCAGAATCTGCTGAATTATAGTAAGGTGATTTTCAAGAAAATCGAAATTTCTATGAAACGTCTAGAAATAGTCAAGCAATCTAAATGCGCTTTGGCACAATAAATACAGGTCCCAAAACCTATCATTAGAGGTATACAGAACCACAATCGGAGCACAGTTGCAGATTTTGGGTTTTTGTGGCTCAGAATCTGCTGAATTATAGTAAGGTGATTTTCAAGAAAATCGAAATTTCTATGAAACGTCTAGAAATAGTCAAGCAATCTAAATGCGCTTTGGCACAATAAATACAGGTCCCGAAACCTATCATTAGAGGTATCCAGAACCACAATCGGAGCACAGTTGCAGATTTTGGATTTTTGTGGCTCAGAATCTGCTGAATTATAGTAAGGTGATTTTCAAGAAAATCGAAATTTCTATGAAACGTCTAGAAATAGTCAAGCAATCTAAATGCGCTTTGGCACAATAAATACAGGTCCCAAAACCTATCATTAGAGGCATCCAGAACCACAATCGGGGCACAGTTGCAGATTTTGGATTTTTGTGGCTCAGAATCTGCTGAATTATAGTAAGGTGATTTTCAAGAAAATCGAAATTTCTATGAAACGTCTAGAAATAGTCAAGCAATCTAAATGCGCTTTGGCACAATAAATACAGGTCCCAAAACCTATCATTAGAGGTATACAGAACCACAATCGGAGCACAGTTGCAGATTTTGGGTTTTTGTGGCTCAGAATCTGCTGAATTATAGTAAGGTGATTTTCAAGAAAATCGAAATTTCTATGAAACGTCTAGAAATAGTCAATCAATCTAAATGCGCTATGGCACAATAAATACAGGTCCCGAAACCTATCATTAGAGGTATACAGAACCACAATCGGGGCACAGTTGCAGATTTGGATTTTTGTGGCTCAGAATCTGCTGAATTATAGTAAGGTGATTTTCAAGAAAATCGAAATTTCTATGAAACGTCTAGAAATAGTCAAGCAATCTAAATGCGCTATGGCACAATAAATACAGGTCCCGAAACCTATCATTAGAGGTATCCAGAACCACAATCGGGGCACAGTTGCAGATTTGGATTTTTGTGGCTCAGAATCTGCTGAATTATAGTAAGGTGATTTTCAAGAAAATCGAAATTTCTATGAAACGTCTAGAAATAGTCAAGCAATCTAAATGCGCTTTGGCACAATAAATACAGGTCCCAAAACCTATCATTAGAGGTATCCAGAACCATAATCGGAGCACAGTTGCAGATTTTGGGTTTTTGTGGCTCAGAATCTGCTGAATTATAGTAAGGTGATTTTCAAGAAAATCGAAATTTCTATGAAACGTCTAGAAATAGTCAAGCAATCTAAATGCGCTTTGGCACAATAAATACAGGTCCCAAAACCTATCATTAGAGGCATCCAGAACCACAATCGGGGCACAGTTGCAGATTTTGGATTTTTGTGGCTCAGAATCTGCTGAATTATAGTAAGGTGATTTTCAAGAAAATCGAAATTTCTATGAAACGTCTAGAAATAGTCAAGCAATCTAAATGCGCTATGGCACAATAAATACAGGTCCCGAAACCTATCATTAGAGGTATCCAGAACCATAATCGGAGCACAGTTGCAGATTTTGGGTTTTTGTGGCTCAGAATCTGCTGAATTATAGTAAGGTGATTTTCAAGAAAATCGAAATTTCTATGAAACGTCTAGAAATAGTCAAGCAATCTAAATGCGCTTTGGCACAATAAATACAGGTCCCAAAACCTATCATTAGAGGCATCCAGAACCACAATCGGGGCACAGTTGCAGATTTTGGATTTTTGTGGCTCAGAATCTGCTGAATTATAGTAAGGTGATTTTCAAGAAAATCGAAATTTCTATGAAACGTCTAGAAATAGTCAAGCAATCTAAATGCGCTATGGCACAATAAATACAGGTCCCGAAACCTATCATTAGAGGTATCCAGAACCACAATCGGGGCACAGTTGCAGATTTGGATTTTTGTGGCTCAGAATCTGCTGAATTATAGTAAGGTGATTTTCAAGAAAATCGAAATTTCTATGAAACGTCTAGAAATAGTCAAGCAATCTAAATGCGCTTTGGCACAATAAATACAGGTCCCAAAACCTATCATTAGAGGTATCCAGAACCATAATCGGAGCACAGTTGCAGATTTTGGGTTTTTGTGGCTCAGAATCTGCTGAATTATAGTAAGGTGATTTTCAAGAAAATCGAAATTTCTATGAAACGTCTAGAAATAGTCAAGCAATCTAAATGCGCTTTGGCACAATAAATACAGGTCCCAAAACCTATCATTAGAGGCATCCAGAACCACAATCGGGGCACAGTTGCAGATTTTGGATTTTTGTGGCTCAGAATCTGCTGAATTATAGTAAGGTGATTTTCAAGAAAATCGAAATTTCTATGAAACGTCTAGAAATAGTCAAGCAATCTAAATGCGCTATGGCACAATAAATACAGGTCCCGAAACCTATCATTAGAGGTATCCAGAACCATAATCGGAGCACAGTTGCAGATTTTGGGTTTTTGTGGCTCAGAATCTGCTGAATTATAGTAAGGTGATTTTCAAGAAAATCGAAATTTCTATGAAACGTCTAGAAATAGTCAAGCAATCTAAATGCGCTTTGGCACAATAAATACAGGTCCCAAAACCTATCATTAGAGGCATCCAGAACCACAATCGGGGCACAGTTGCAGATTTTGGATTTTTGTGGCTCAGAATCTGCTGAATTATAGTAAGGTGATTTTCAAGAAAATCGAAATTTCTATGAAACGTCTAGAAATAGTCAAGCAATCTAAATGCGCTATGGCACAATAAATACAGGTCCCGAAACCTATCATTAGAGGTATCCAGAACCATAATCGGAGCACAGTTGCAGATTTTGGGTTTTTGTGACTCAGAATCTGCTGAATTATAGTAAGGTGATTTTCAAGAAAATCGAAATTTCTATGAAACGTCTAGAAATAGTCAAGCAATCTAAATGCGCTTTGGCACAATAAATACAGGTCCCGAAACCTATCATTAGAGGTATCCAGAACCACAATCGGGGCACAGTTGCAGATTTTGGATTTTTGTGGCTCAGAATCTGCTGAATTATAGTAAGGTGATTTTCAAGAAAATCGAAATTTCTATGAAACGTCTAGAAATAGTCAAGCAATCTAAATGCGCTATGGCACAATAAATACAGGTCCCGAAACCTATCATTAGAGGTATCCAGAACCACAATCGGGGCACAGTTGCAGATTTGGATTTTTGTGGCTCAGAATCTGCTGAATTATAGTAAGGTGATTTTCAAGAAAATCGAAATTTCTATGAAACGTCTAGAAATAGTCAAGCAATCTAAATGCGCTTTGGCACAATAAATACAGGTCCCAAAACCTATCATTAGAGGTATCCAGAACCATAATCGGAGCACAGTTGCAGATTTTGGGTTTTTGTGGCTCAGAATCTGCTGAATTATAGTAAGGTGATTTTCAAGAAAATCGAAATTTCTATGAAACGTCTAGAAATAGTCAAGCAATCTAAATGCGCTTTGGCACAATAAATACAGGTCCCAAAACCTATCATTAGAGGCATCCAGAACCACAATCGGGGCACAGTTGCAGATTTTGGATTTTTGTGGCTCAGAATCTGCTGAATTATAGTAAGGTGATTTTCAAGAAAATCGAAATTTCTATGAAACGTCTAGAAATAGTCAAGCAATCTAAATGCGCTATGGCACAATAAATACAGGTCCCGAAACCTATCATTAGAGGTATCCAGAACCATAATCGGAGCACAGTTGCAGATTTTGGGTTTTTGTGGCTCAGAATCTGCTGAATTATAGTAAGGTGATTTTCAAGAAAATCGAAATTTCTATGAAACGTCTAGAAATAGTCAAGCAATCTAAATGCGCTATGGCACAATAAATACAGGTCCCGAAACCTATCATTAGAGGTATCCAGAACCACAATCGGGGCACAGTTGCAGATTTGGATTTTTGTGGCTCAGAATCTGCTGAATTATAGTAAGGTGATTTTCAAGAAAATCGAAATTTCTATGAAACGTCTAGAAATAGTCAAGCAATCTAAATGCGCTTTGGCACAATAAATACAGGTCCCAAAACCTATCATTAGAGGTATCCAGAACCATAATCGGAGCACAGTTGCAGATTTTGGGTTTTTGTGGCTCAGAATCTGCTGAATTATAGTAAGGTGATTTTCAAGAAAATCGAAATTTCTATGAAACGTCTAGAAATAGTCAAGCAATCTAAATGCGCTTTGGCACAATAAATACAGGTCCCAAAACCTATCATTAGAGGCATCCAGAACCACAATCGGGGCACAGTTGCAGATTTTGGATTTTTGTGGCTCAGAATCTGCTGAATTATAGTAAGGTGATTTTCAAGAAAATCGAAATTTCTATGAAACGTCTAGAAATAGTCAAGCAATCTAAATGCGCTATGGCACAATAAATACAGGTCCCGAAACCTATCATTAGAGGTATCCAGAACCACAATCGGGGCACAGTTGCAGATTTGGATTTTTGTGGCTCAGAATCTGCTGAATTATAGTAAGGTGATTTTCAAGAAAATCGAAATTTCTATGAAACGTCTAGAAATAGTCAAGCAATCTAAATGCGCTTTGGCACAATAAATACAGGTCCCAAAACCTATCATTAGAGGTATCCAGAACCATAATCGGAGCACAGTTGCAGATTTTGGGTTTTTGTGGCTCAGAATCTGCTGAATTATAGTAAGGTGATTTTCAAGAAAATCGAAATTTCTATGAAACGTCTAGAAATAGTCAAGCAATCTAAATGCGCTTTGGCACAATAAATACAGGTCCCAAAACCTATCATTAGAGGCATCCAGAACCACAATCGGGGCACAGTTGCAGATTTTGGATTTTTGTGGCTCAGAATCTGCTGAATTATAGTAAGGTGATTTTCAAGAAAATCGAAATTTCTATGAAACGTCTAGAAATAGTCAAGCAATCTAAATGCGCTATGGCACAATAAATACAGGTCCCGAAACCTATCATTAGAGGTATCCAGAACCATAATCGGAGCACAGTTGCAGATTTTGGGTTTTTGTGGCTCAGAATCTGCTGAATTATAGTAAGGTGATTTTCAAGAAAATCGAAATTTCTATGAAACGTCTAGAAATAGTCAAGCAATCTAAATGCGCTTTGGCACAATAAATACAGGTCCCAAAACCTATCATTAGAGGCATCCAGAACCACAATCGGGGCACAGTTGCAGATTTTGGATTTTTGTGGCTCAGAATCTGCTGAATTATAGTAAGGTGATTTTCAAGAAAATCGAAATTTCTATGAAACGTCTAGAAATAGTCAAGCAATCTAAATGCGCTATGGCACAATAAATACAGGTCCCGAAACCTATCATTAGAGGTATCCAGAACCATAATCGGAGCACAGTTGCAGATTTTGGGTTTTTGTGACTCAGAATCTGCTGAATTATAGTAAGGTGATTTTCAAGAAAATCGAAATTTCTATGAAACGTCTAGAAATAGTCAAGCAATCTAAATGCGCTTTGGCACAATAAATACAGGTCCCGAAACCTATCATTAGAGGTATCCAGAACCACAATCGGGGCACAGTTGCAGATTTGGATTTTTGTGGCTCAGAATCTGCTGAATTATAGTAAGGTGATTTTCAAGAAAATCGAAATTTCTATGAAACGTCTAGAAATAGTCAAGCAATCTAAATGCGCTTTGGCACAATAAATACAGGTCCCAAAACCTATCATTAGAGGTATCCAGAACCATAATCGGAGCACAGTTGCAGATTTTGGGTTTTTGTGGCTCAGAATCTGCTGAATTATAGTAAGGTGATTTTCAAGAAAATCGAAATTTCTATGAAACGTCTAGAAATAGTCAAGCAATCTAAATGCGCTTTGGCACAATAAATACAGGTCCCAAAACCTATTATTAGAGGTATCCAGAACCATAATCGGAGCACAGTTGCAGATTTTGGGTTTTTGTGGCTCAGAATCTGCTGAATTATAGTAAGGTGATTTTCAAGAAAATCGAAATTTCTATGAAACGTCTAGAAATAGTCAAGCAATCTAAATGCGCTTTGGCACAATAAATACAGGTCCCAAAACCTATCATTAGAGGCATCCAGAACCACAATCGGGGCACAGTTGCAGATTTTGGATTTTTGTGGCTCAGAATCTGCTGAATTATAGTAAGGTGATTTTCAAGAAAATCGAAATTTCTATGAAACGTCTAGAAATAGTCAAGCAATCTAAATGCGCTATGGCACAATAAATACAGGTCCCGAAACCTATCATTAGAGGTATCCAGAACCACAATCGGGGCACAGTTGCAGATTTGGATTTTTGTGGCTCAGAATCTGCTGAATTATAGTAAGGTGATTTTCAAGAAAATCGAAATTTCTATGAAACGTCTAGAAATAGTCAAGCAATCTAAATGCGCTATGGCACAATAAATACAGGTCCCGAAACCTATCATTAGAGGTATCCAGAACCACAATCGGGGCACAGTTGCAGATTTGGATTTTTGTGGCTCAGAATCTGCTGAATTATAGTAAGGTGATTTTCAAGAAAATCGAAATTTCTATGAAACGTCTAGAAATAGTCAAGCAATCTAAATGCGCTTTGGCACAATAAATACAGGTCCCAAAACCTATCATTAGAGGTATCCAGAACCATAATCGGAGCACAGTTGCAGATTTTGGGTTTTTTTGGCTCAGAATCTGCTGAATTATAGTAAGGTGATTTTCAAGAAAATCGAAATTTCTATGAAACGTCTAGAAATAGTCAAGCAATCTAAATGCGCTTTGGCACAATAAATACAGGTCCCAAAACCTATCATTAGAGGCATCCAGAACCACAATCGGGGCACAGTTGCAGATTTTGGATTTTTGTGGCTCAGAATCTGCTGAATTATAGTAAGGTGATTTTCAAGAAAATCGAAATTTCTATGAAACGTCTAGAAATAGTCAAGCAATCTAAATGCGCTATGGCACAATAAATACAGGTCCCGAAACCTATCATTAGAGGTATCCAGAACCATAATCGGAGCACAGTTGCAGATTTTGGGTTTTTGTGGCTCAGAATCTGCTGAATTATAGTAAGGTGATTTTCAAGAAAATCGAAATTTCTATGAAACGTCTAGAAATAGTCAAGCAATCTAAATGCGCTTTGGCACAATAAATACAGGTCCCAAAACCTATCATTAGAGGCATCCAGAACCACAATCGGGGCACAGTTGCAGATTTTGGATTTTTGTGGCTCAGAATCTGCTGAATTATAGTAAGGTGATTTTCAAGAAAATCGAAATTTCTATGAAACGTCTAGAAATAGTCAAGCAATCTAAATGCGCTATGGCACAATAAATACAGGTCCCGAAACCTATCATTAGAGGTATCCAGAACCATAATCGGAGCACAGTTGCAGATTTTGGGTTTTTGTGACTCAGAATCTGCTGAATTATAGTAAGGTGATTTTCAAGAAAATCGAAATTTCTATGAAACGTCTAGAAATAGTCAAGCAATCTAAATGCGCTTTGGCACAATAAATACAGGTCCCGAAACCTATCATTAGAGGTATCCAGAACCACAATCGGGGCACAGTTGCAGATTTTGGATTTTTGTGGCTCAGAATCTGCTGAATTATAGTAAGGTGATTTTCAAGAAAATCGAAATTTCTATGAAACGTCTAGAAATAGTCAAGCAATCTAAATGCGCTATGGCACAATAAATACAGGTCCCGAAACCTATCATTAGAGGTATCCAGAACCACAATCGGGGCACAGTTGCAGATTTGGATTTTTGTGGCTCAGAATCTGCTGAATTATAGTAAGGTGATTTTCAAGAAAATCGAAATTTCTATGAAACGTCTAGAAATAGTCAAGCAATCTAAATGCGCTTTGGCACAATAAATACAGGTCCCAAAACCTATCATTAGAGGTATCCAGAACCATAATCGGAGCACAGTTGCAGATTTTGGGTTTTTGTGGCTCAGAATCTGCTGAATTATAGTAAGGTGATTTTCAAGAAAATCGAAATTTCTATGAAACGTCTAGAAATAGTCAAGCAATCTAAATGCGCTTTGGCACAATAAATACAGGTCCCAAAACCTATCATTAGAGGCATCCAGAACCACAATCGGGGCACAGTTGCAGATTTTGGATTTTTGTGGCTCAGAATCTGCTGAATTATAGTAAGGTGATTTTCAAGAAAATCGAAATTTCTATGAAACGTCTAGAAATAGTCAAGCAATCTAAATGCGCTATGGCACAATAAATACAGGTCCCGAAACCTATCATTAGAGGTATCCAGAACCATAATCGGAGCACAGTTGCAGATTTTGGGTTTTTGTGGCTCAGAATCTGCTGAATTATAGTAAGGTGATTTTCAAGAAAATCGAAATTTCTATGAAACGTCTAGAAATAGTCAAGCAATCTAAATGCGCTTTGGCACAATAAATACAGGTCCCAAAACCTATCATTAGAGGCATCCAGAACCACAATCGGGGCACAGTTGCAGATTTTGGATTTTTGTGGCTCAGAATCTGCTGAATTATAGTAAGGTGATTTTCAAGAAAATCGAAATTTCTATGAAACGTCTAGAAATAGTCAAGCAATCTAAATGCGCTATGGCACAATAAATACAGGTCCCGAAACCTATCATTAGAGGTATCCAGAACCATAATCGGAGCACAGTTGCAGATTTTGGGTTTTTGTGACTCAGAATCTGCTGAATTATAGTAAGGTGATTTTCAAGAAAATCGAAATTTCTATGAAACGTCTAGAAATAGTCAAGCAATCTAAATGCGCTTTGGCACAATAAATACAGGTCCCGAAACCTATCATTAGAGGTATCCAGAACCACAATCGGGGCACAGTTGCAGATTTTGGATTTTTGTGGCTCAGAATCTGCTGAATTATAGTAAGGTGATTTTCAAGAAAATCGAAATTTCTATGAAACGTCTAGAAATAATCAATCAATCTAAATGCGCTATGGCACAATAAATACAGGTCCCGAAACCTATCATTAGAGGTATCCAGAACCATAATCGGAGCACAGTTGCAGATTTTGGGTTTTTGTGGCTCAGAATCTGCTGAATTATAGTAAGGTGATTTTCAAGAAAATCGAAATTTCTATGAAACGTCTAGAAATAGTCAAGCAATCTAAATGCGCTTTGGCACAATAAATACAGGTCCCGAAACCTATCATTAGAGGTATACAGAACCACAATCGGGGCACAGTTGCAGATTTTGGATTTTTGTGGCTCAGAATCTGCTGAATTATAGTAAGGTGATTTTCAAGAAAATCGAAATTTCTATGAAACGTCTAGAAATAGTCAATCAATCTAAATGCGCTATGGCACAATAAATACAGGTCCCGAAACCTATCATTAGAGGTATCCAGAACCACAATCGGGGCACAGTTGCAGATTTGGATTTTTGTGGCTCAGAATCTGCTGAATTATAGTAAGGTGATTTTCAAGAAAATCGAAATTTCTATGAAACGTCTAGAAATAGTCAAGCAATCTAAATGCGCTTTGGCACAATAAATACAGGTCCCAAAACCTATCATTAGAGGCATCCAGAACCACAATCGGGGCACAGTTGCAGATTTTGGATTTTTGTGGCTCAGAATCTGCTGAATTATAGTAAGGTGATTTTGAAGAAAATCGAAATTTCTATGAAACGTCTAGAAATAGTCAAGCAATCTAAATGCGCTATGGCACAATAAATACAGGTCCCGAAACCTATCATTAGAGGTATCCAGAACCACAATCGGAGCACAGTTGCAGATTTTGGATTTTTGTGGCTCAGAATCTGCTGAATTATAGTAAGGTGATTTTCAAGAAAATCGAAATTTCTATGAAACGTCTAGAAATAGTCAAGCAATCTAAATGCGCGTTGGCACAATAAATACAGGTCCCGAAACCTATCATTAGAGGTATCCAGAACCATAATCGGAGCACAGTTGCAGATTTTGGGTTTTTGTGGCTCAGAATCTGCTGAATTATAGTAAGGTGATTTTCAAGAAAATCTAAATTTCTATGAAACGTCTAGAAATAGTCAATCAATCTAAATGCGCTATTGCACAATAAATACAGGTCCCGAAACCTATCATTAGAGGTATCCAGAACCATAATCGGAGCACAGTTGCAGATTTTGGGTTTTTGTGGTTCAGAATCTGCTGAATTATAGTAAGGTGATTTTCAAGAAAATCGAAATTTCTATGAAACGTCTAGAAATAGTCAAGCAATCTAAATGCGCTTTGGCACAATAAATACAGGTCCCGAAACCTATCATTAGAGGTATACAGAACCACAATCGGGGCACAGTTGCAGATTTTGGATTTTTGTGGCTCAGAATCTGCTGAATTATAGTAAGGTGATTTTCAAGAAAATCGAAATTTCTATGAAACGTCTAGAAATAGTCAATCAATCTAAATGCGCTATGGCACAATAAATACAGGTCCCGAAACCTATCATTAGAGGTATCCAGAACCATAATCGGAGCACAGTTGCAGATTTTGGGTTTTTGTGGCTCAGAATCTGCTGAATTATAGTAAGGTGATTTTCAAGAAAATCGAAATTTCTATGAAACGTCTAGAAATAATCAAGCAATCTAAATGCGCGTTGGCACAATAAATACAGGTCCCAAAACCTATCATTAGAGGTATCCAGAACCATAATCGGAGCACAGTTGCAGATTTTGGGTTTATGTGGCTCAGAATCTGCTGAATTATAGTAAGGTGATTTTCAAGAAAATCGAAATTTCTATGAAACGTCTAGAAATAGTCAAGCAATCTAAATGCGCTTTGGCACAATAAATACAGGTCCCGAAATCTATCATTAGAGGTATCCAGACCCACAATCGGAGCACAGTTGCAGATTTTGGATTTTTGTGGCTCAGAATCTGCTGAATTATAGTAAGGTGATTTTCAAGAAAATCGAAATTTCTATGAAACGTCTAGAAATAGTCAAGCAATCTAAATGCGCGTTGGCACAATAAATACAGGTCCCGAAACCTATCATTAGAGGTATCCAGAACCATAATCGGAGCACAGTTGCAGATTTTGGGTTTTTGTGGCTCAGAATCTGCTGAATTATAGTAAGGTGATTTTCAAGAAAATCGAAATTTCTATGAAACGTCTAGAAATAGTCAAGCAATCTAAATGCGCTTTGGCACAATAAATACAGGTCCCGAAACCTATCATTAGAGGTATCCAGAACCACAATCGGAGCACAGTTGCAGATTTTGGATTTTTGTGGCTCAGAATCTGCTGAATTATAGTAAGGTGATTTTCAAGAAAATCGAAATTTCTATGAAATGTCTAGAAATAGTCAAGCAATCTAAATGCGCTTTGGCACAATAAATACAGGTCCCAAAACCTATCATTAGATGTATCCAGAACCACAATCGGGGCACAGTTGCAGATTTTGGATTTTTGTGGCTCAGAATCTGCTGAATTATAGTAAGGTGATTTTCAAGAAAATCGAAATTTCTATGAAACGTCTAGAAATAGTCAAGCAATCTAAATGCGCTTTGGCACAATAAATACAGGTCCCGAAACCTATCATTAGAGGTATCCAGAACCACAATCGGGGCACAGTTGCAGATTTTGGATTTTTGTGGCTCAGAATCTGCTGAATTATAGTAAGGTGATTTTCAAGAAAATCGAAATTTCTATGAAACGTCTAGAAATAGTCAAGCAATCTAAATGCGCTTTGGCACAATAAATACAGGTCCCAAAACCTATCATTAGAGGTATCCAGAACCATAATCGGAGCACAGTTGCAGATTTTGGATTTTTGTGGCTCTGAATCTGCTGAATTATAGTAAGGTGATTTTCAAGAAAATCGAAATTTCTATGAAACGTCTAGAAATAGTCAAGCAATCTAAATGCGCTTTGGCACAATAAATACAGGTCCCGAAACCTATCATTACAGGTATCCAGAGCCGCAATCGGAGCACAGAGTTGCAGATTTTGGAATTTTGTGGCTCAGAATCTGCTGAATTATAGTAAGGTGATTTTCAAGAAAATCGAAATTTCTATGAAACGTCTAGAAATAGTCAAGCAATCTAAATGCGCGTTGGCACAATAAATACAGGTCCCGAAACCTATCATTAGAGGTATCCAGAACCATAATCGGAGCACAGTTGCAGATTTTGGAATTTTGTGGCTCAGAATCTGCTGAATTATAGTAAGGTGATTTTCAAGAAAATCGAAATTCCTATGAAACGTCTAGAAATAGTCAAGCAATCTAAATGCGCTTTGGCACAATAAATACAGGTCCCGAAACCTATCATTAGAGGTATCCAGAGCCGCAATCGGAGCACAGAGTTGCAGATTTTGGAATTTTGTGGCTCAGAATCTGCTGAATTATAGTAAGGTGATTTTCAAGAAAATCGAATTTTCTGGCACAACAATTACAGGTCCCGAAACCTATCATTGGAGGTATCAAGACCCACAATCGGAGCACAGTTGCAGATTTTGGATTTTTGTTACTCAGCATCTGCTGAATTAGAGTAAGGTGATTTTATATGAAATGTCTAGAAATAATCAAGCAATCTTAGTGCAAGTCGACACGATACTATCGGCAGCTTTTTTTTCGCAGGCTAGTCGTGGTGTATTTGACTACCCGCTACCGGCTACATAGTGCATTGACTCACCCTGTTCATATGCAAATTTCATAACAATAGAATTCATCGTATCCCATCATGATTTGAAAACTTATCAAAAAAATCTATAACACTACATATATTTTGGTATAAGCATAACACTATAATCTGTCATGGTACATGCACTGATACGGTAGCATAGTCAAGAATATTAAAAAAAATTATATATTTGAGTAAAATCTTCCGGCTTCGGTAACATGTGCATGAGTTTTTTTCCAAAACTATTTTAGAGCAAAACAGTTTATTTTGCTACCAAATAAAATCGATAAACTAAAGAGAGATAGTTCCGTTTATTGACAAGTGTGATTGTTATCAGTTTTCCGTTAAACCTAATAAATAAAATCAAAATATCCAATTTGCCGATTTTATGAGCTGTATCGTTAAAAAAATTGCTTTATGGATTTATAGCCAATTTGTAATTATGTCTGGAAACCTAACAAATGTTTTAAATGTGTAATGTGCCCATAAATGCTGATTATTTTAAATAACGTACACAATTTTCTACTCAAATTTAAATAAAACAAATTTATTACGAATAAATAAATAAAATTGAAATACAAACAGTTTATTAACTAAACATACTTTTCACTTGGCCGTACATTGTCATAGCGGCACCCCAACAGGAGAATACTATGGTTAAACCACACATTACTTGCAGTCCCGTACGTGTTGTTTCAATTGGCTCGACCCCTAAAAAGAATCGCGTTTCAAATCCGTAAATTAAACTAACCATCCCTGTTACAAACGCCAGTATCGATATAATATTGTGGAAAAATTTGTTATACACGGGCTTAACAAAAGCCCTCAGATTAGTTGCGTACAAAGCCAAAATTCCATTACACAATGAAATCAGTAGGAATACAAATGAGATGAGACCCAATAGGGCATGAATCGAAACGAAATGGTTTTGATCTTTAGCACAGTATATGACTACATTACCGGCGATTGCCAAAATAGATCCGGCCACTTGTAACACAACATGTAGTGTAGTTTTGGTTTTTTTTTTGGTAAAATTGCTCCATGTATTGAATGGATACAGGGTTATAATGGCCTCGGCCATCAACAGTTGATACTAAAATAAAATAAAAACAAATTTGTTAAGTACTATTGGGAGTGATCTTATAACTATACCAAAACGTACTCCTAACGTGCTTAGCAATGCATGCAACACCGTATCATTATCAAATCCACGGTTTACACAAAACAAGATCGTATAAATTGAGATAAATCCAATCAGAATATGATTCACGGTGTTAAACAGAATTTGGCAAATGTCCCACAAAGATTTTTGATTTGGATCTTCCATTTTGCATGCACCTCTTAAATCGATTATCACAATCACTACAAGTAATATTTCCACAACACTATATACACCAATAATAATCTTTAGGATTCTAAATTACATTTCGGCAATTCAACTCAATTTATATAGACAAAATAAAGTATGAGAAGTTCCATTATCAGTTCAGGTCTTATCGCACGTAAATTGTATATGATCTATAAAAATTGTACCTATTGTATAAAGGTGGTGTAAACTTTTATTCGATTATCGAACGCGATTCCCAATTAGTTGATAACCTGCGTCTAAGAATCTATAGACACAATTGATAATTACAACGATGTTACGTGCGATCTGACTGAATCTATGTGATCGCGACCAAGTTTATATTTTGGGTATGCCGTCAAAATAAACGCTTGGAGTCATTTAAGTAGAGTAATCAAAAGTTGCATTCAACTAAACAGACTAGAGTACAGTACTGTCCGATCAAAATCTATAAGTGGTTTAGTAAAAAAAAAAAACGCTTGTCTGCTAATTAACAGAATAATAGAACGTTTATCCATTTTAAAGTGGCTAATTAATGCCGTCCTTTGTGATTCAGGTCAGATATTAACACACGCTAAACAAGATCATTGTATATAAGCAACAAGTAGATTGTATGGGAAATTCTTTTGATATGATTGCTATTCTTATCTATATTGGACTTCAGTGATTTTTATTTTTTTATGGCAGGAACAAAATAATTTCGGTCTTTTGTAATAAAATTACAAGGCTAATTAAAAATAAGTAACAAGCCCTTAATTTTTATTAATTGATTGATTAACAAAAATTAGGAAATTATCGAATCTATATTCAAATCACGGAACAAACATTGTTTCATCATTCGTAATCGTTATCTAGATAAAATGTGATAAAGAAACTCGTTTTATAAATGAATAATGCTTTCAGGTACCTATTTGGGATTGGTTTAAAAGGAAAGTTTCATCCGGGTTGAAATAAATAAAAAATTATTGTTACAACTGACATCTACTTTTGATTGGAAAAAGTTTGTCAATGAAGTTTTTAGTCACCATTTTTATTCACTGCATTATCATTTTGTTTTAATTTCTCCTAAAGGTTTGGGTCTGTAATAAAATTTCGATACGTGGAAGGGACAGACATCTACTTGGCAATAGCGCAACTATGATAAAGCAGCAATTTCTGTGATATAGCAGATAAGTAGTTTGTAATGGTTCGAACATATGATGAATTTTTCTTTTATTGTTGTCTAGCGACATCTTATATAAATATTTAAAATTTTTATGTTTTGTAATCAACATTTCGGAGTTAATCATATTAACGGCGAATTGTGAAATGCGAAAAAAATACAATAGAAAATTATTATGTTTAAAACATTTATTTACAGACATTGTTTTCTATTTATATAATAGCGATTTGTACATGGTTTAATCTGCACTGGGTTGCTAGCTAAGCAGGGAGGTAGAACTTTATACAAAAGACGTACAAATTATTTAATGCAATTTTTAAAATTCTGCTCTATACGGGGCAACCAAATGTGTTGAATTCTTCCTCATCCTCTCACTCTGTGCCACTACAGCATTTTCCTAAAATACAATGCATCTGAAATAATTCATTAATAATTTATCAAATTTGACGACTCTACCATATACATGTTCGAAAGCCTCCACTATTTTTTACAATCTCATTTTACAAAATATTGCACGATTTAATTATATTTCTTGGCCGAAATTCCACATCATGCCAAATTTCACATCATGATAAATTTTCAAATTCTGAGGATTTACAATTTTGTCATTTGGTTTCTGTATTTATAAGGCCAAAATTCTGCAAATAATTATTATTGAGCCCCAAAGCTTAATCTTTCATTCACCCTAAATTAAAAATGTGTTAGGTAAAGAAATACCCGGAATAAAAAATGTTTGTAAATTCAGATAACAATTTTAAGTACCTACTACTCGAAATCTTAAGTTTGGTTCATCTATAGTTTACCAGTTTACCTTACATATATGGTATGTATATGGTTATTCAAATTACTTATGGGCAATTATGATAAAATTCGACATGTGCGATAAAAATGGGGTTCTAGAATTATTTTGAAATGTAGGTCTGAAATATGGATAATTTGGATGGCACTTAGCAATTAATTAACCGATTATGATGAAATTCGAATTATCTAATTCTGAGACCATTTACACCGCCATTAGATGTATTGCTTGTGCTGCGCGTGCGCATAAAGCCCTTTTTTAACGTGAAACTTCTTTGGCGGTGATGAGAGTAAATTTTAAGGCCGCATCGCGACACGTTTTACAATGACATATTCCATTCGACATGGGATTCTAAAATGATTTTTAGATGAGTTCTGGAATACGACGAATTAGGCAGGAACTTGACTATTTCTTAACCGATTATGATGAAATTCGACATGTATGTGCGTGCTCGTCGTACACTTTGTTTTTGTACCATTGTGCATAATTTGTGCAAAATGTTGCCAACAGTTGACCAGCGATTACACTACACAACTTTAGAAGCAAGCCTACCATCATTGCTCCTTGAACTAAATTTTCTGAGCTGTAAAAACCATCGAAGAACAAAACGGGTTTAAATGAAAAACGTAACTAACGAGCTTCGATGCAAAAAATAAAAGTAGTGCAGTAAAATATGCCAACATATTCGATAAGGAACAACTCAACCATCAAAAACCAAGTTCTCAAAAAATTTACCTGATTATTATCAGGCAGTATATTTCACTCTTTAGCAGACAATAGTCAACCGGACTTTAACTGGAAAAGCACAAAGTATTCTAAGAAGCAGTAAAAAATAGCTACAGTGTTTTGCCAAGCATTACTGTCTAGAAGAAGACTTGAACATTGAACAACTTTGAACGTTGGTAAAATCTGAAAGGAAACTATTTGTGGCCTCTTGCTGTGAGGAGTAGATACCTTTTATTGAGCTCTATCAACTCATTTATCGTTTTCTCATATATTATTGTAAATAGTCCGAAAATCAGAACCATGAAACAGCCGACGACAATCATGTATTTAATAAAGGATTAATATTCAACTGCAGGAAATGAAGACAAGCTTGTTGAGATAACAGTTAAATTTGCATAGGAACGCATCAAAATAAATTCAAAGCGTTTTTTATGAAACGGGCGAGGCCATATTTTGCAAAATATAGACTAGGCCATAATTGAAAACCGGTTATTAAAAAAAACATGTTTGGTCCTAAAGATGCAACGGACTAGTCATTTCATGGTAAATCATGACTGAAAGAAGTTTTACGGTTCCAAAAACAGTGAACATATTAAAAAGATCTTCTGAAATAGCACTAGAAATAGGAGAGATTATCTAGGTTAAGCGTCATTCTAAAAGTCTGACAAATATTTTGTGCCAATTATGTTAATATAGGTAGAAGCGTTCAAGATCAGTCTGAATTTCCAGTTTCGTACAGTTCAATCTTTGAGAGTGAGACGACTTTTTTTTAGACATGACATCATAGTTAACTCAAAATAATACTTAAAGCACAAAAAATTTGAAAAAGCATTCTAGATGATCAAAAAAAAAATATTTAAAAACGGTCTCCGTATTTTACTGTCGCTTGGTATGTTAGATTGATAAGATTCAAAAAATTCTTAAGATCCATAAGATTGGAAATGTTCATAAGATGTAAAAGTTTCACAAGTTTCATACAACTCATAACATTTGTAAGACGCACAAGATTTATAAGATTTGTAAAGAGCCAACCAGCGAACATTTAAGACATTTAACAGAATTTAACGAAAGTTTTTTCTTACGGAAAATTTGACAGATTGGCTAGCGAAACTGTAACACAACTTGTCAATTGCTTTGATGGTGACTAGCTCGTATTAATATTTTTAAAATTTTGTGTAGAATTTTGAAGTGGCGATGGAATTGGAGGAACTCCGAAAGTTATTTCAATTATTAAAAAGCCTTAAATTTTTAAAGGACATAAACACTAATAATAAAAGACACAGATCTTGTGGCGTAAGAAAAAAAACGAAAATAAATAAATTTGACAATAAATAATTTGATGTTACAATTTATAAAGTCTTTAATAATTCGGTTTTCAATTTACCTACATGAACATAAATAAATAATTTTGAATTTATGCTTAAAATGTACAATGAGCTCCAAAAAGAAGATTTGCACAAAGGGCAATTTGGATTTTTGACATTTCCTTCAGTTTTGCTCGATAATTTTCGCTCTGTTAAGTTGACACTTCAATTTAACGAAACTGAACGAACATTTCTTAAAGGTTCGCTGGACAGTAACATGTAAACTCCATATACTGCACTGTTACGTTAAATGTCTTAAATATTGGCTGGTTCTCTCTTAAGATGCACAACATTCATAAGTTTCATAAGATTAGTAAGATCCATACGATTCATAAGATTTATAAAATTAATCAAATTAATAAAACTAGTAAGTTCGCTAGATTCAAACGACTCATAAGATTCATAAAATTCACAAGATTAATTAGATTCTTGAGATCCATAAGATTCATAATATTCAAGAGATTCATAGGATTCTTAAGATTTATACGACCAAATTCATATGATTAATAAAAGTTTTATAAGATTCATAAGGTTTGTATGATTGATAAGATTTATGAGATTCAAGACTAACGACATTTATAAGATTTATAAGATTCATCCGACTCATAGCATTTATAAGATTCGTTAGACGCACAAAATTCGTAAGATTGCACAAGATTCATGAGATTCATAAAATTAATAAAATTCTTAAGATTCATAAGATTCGTAATATTTATGGGATTCATAGGATTCATACGATGTATACGATTCATAAGATTCATAACATTAATAAGATCCATATATGTTGCATAAGATTTAGGAGATTCATAAAATTAATAAATTTCATAAGATTCGTTTAAGTTCATAGAACCAAAAATTCATAACATTCAAAATATGCTTGAAATTCCAAAGATTCATAATATTTAGTTGACCCACTAGGTTTGTAGGATTCATAAAATTATTGTAATAAGTTCCATGCGATTCATAAATTCATAAAATTATTAGGTTAGGTTAGGTTGGAGTGGCTGCTTACGCACACTTAGACCGGTGACGGTCCATTGTGATACCACAGGATGTATCCCCTTTTACCCCTATTGGAACCATTTCGAGCTACTTATGTAGCGTAAGACGTCCCGCACTTTAATGTTTTCGAGATCCGAGAGGCAGTCCATCCTGAACTTACCTAAGTGTTTGTGCCTTCTGAGAGCCAATGCTGGACACGAGCAAAGGAAGTGGACCAACGTCTCTTCCTCCTCTTCGTCTAAGCAGCTTCTGCAGAAGTCATTAGCCTCCAGACCCAGCCTTCTTGCATGTTCTCCAAAAAGGCAGTGTCCCGTGAGAATTCCTACGACCGTTCCTAATTCACGTCTGCGTAAGGATATTAATGCCCTAGTGCGCCCCAAGTCCAGCTTTGGCCAAACTTGTCTTGCAACTCTACAGGTGAGGGTGTTAGACCACCTTTCCCCCGCTGAGGAAAGCGCCTGCTTTCCAAGTGCTTGTCTCAGCGCTGTAATAGGCCTCCCCAGACTTGCCCTTTCCGGTTGCAGCTGGAGAGTCGTACCATACAAAACTTCCTTGACGATTTTGGCCACTTTGACTGTTTCGAACCGGGAATCGAACCCGGGACCCTCGGATGATAAAGCAAGGTTTCTACTCAATCTACCACCGAGTGTGATACATTGGCTTTCGAAAAGCTGCTCTGCCTCTGTCGACGGCAAACTAACCGTGTTGTAATAATATGAACTTACCTTTAATTTAATATGTATAATGTAAACGTATCTTTAATATGAAGTAAAAGAGTACATGTAAACATGATGTAGAGGGCGACACAAGCGAGATGATACATGTAGGAGTTAGAAGTGTCAGAGGTGTTGTAGCCGACTTTGTAAAGAATTATAAGAAATAAAAAGTAAATTAAATAAAAGTAATTGTGTCTTAATAATAAAAGAAATAAAGACAGAAACATATAAAACAAACCGTTATTTGCGACAATGGTTAAGTCCATGATACCGATTCTGCACTCTAACAGAGGGTTTTAAATGTATTCATCGTCATCACGGCTTGGTCGTTTGACCGGTGATGTCCTTCATATTAAAAGAAGTCGCTGGTAGTAAAATTTTCCACCGCCTTAATGCAGAGACAATTAAATTATAATAAGGTCGATTTTCGCTTTATGTGCTGGTTCAATGATAAGGTCATTTGTGTTACCGCTCCTATCACTGTTTTTGACCTCTGAAATGATTAGAAAATTTATGATATTATTAATTATTATGGCATGCCTTAGATAAGATGCCTTTCCATTGTAAAATAACATACAGTTAGTGGTATTGAATCAGCGTTTACTCGAATACATTATGACTTCCATTCACTCCGTGCTCTTCAATTGCATAGTTGTTGACGCAATTGTAAATATCAAGTCGAACTCACTTAAATCAAACTAAATTAATGCAAAGAAAATAATTATTCCATTCGAATTAAGTTTAGTCGATTTCGCAAATATTCAAATGGTGCCTTTGGTAGTCCTTTAGTCATGATATCAGCTAGTTGTTCATTCGTTGAAATATATCTGACTTCGATAATACCTTTGGCTATTAAATCACGTACAAAGTTGAACTTAATATCAATGTGCTTCGTACGTTGCATTTCTTTTTCTTTGAGATGAGATCACAATCGCACCTTGATTATCTACGTGCAATATTATTGGTTCTTCGGGAGTTTCTCCAATTTCCACCAATAATCCACGCAGCCACATAATTTCACATGTGGCTAAGCATGAGACATATTCAGCTTCGGTGGACGACAAAGAAACACAAGTCTGCTTACGTGTCATCCAAGTCACCATTGCCAGAAACCGATTTTCTATCGATGATATCGCCGGCCCAATCAGCGTCCGCATATCCAGTCAACACGACCGAATTCTCATCGTTCCGATGTTCCAGTTTCAGGCGAGCATGAAACTATGGAATCGTTCATTCCACACACGTAACGCTTGCTTCAATCCGTAGAGTGACTTATTTAATTTACAAACAAAATCGCCTTGCACGAATCCATCCGGCTGTTCCATATAAATGTCCTCTTCAAATTTTCCGTTGAGGAATGCCGTCTTCACATCCATTTGATGTATTTCCGCATGTCACGCTTGACAGCAAGAGCCAGCATAACTCTTATTGTAATAATCCTTGCCACCGGAGAATAGGTTTCGTGAAAATCAAATCCCTGACGCTGGGTAAGTCCACGGGCTAACAGTCGCGCTTTGTACGACGCCAACTTACCCATATCGTTTCGCTTTCGGGAAAACACCCACTTGCAGGTAACAACTGATCGATGCGGCGGACGTTCAACCAAAGTCCAAGTTTTATTTCGCTTGAGTGAATTAATTTCACAATGAACTACTTCCATCCAAATAACTGAGAAATATTGTCAACGTACGCGACGGCACCAAGTGCGAAGTCCAATGTGCTATAATTCAATGCAAACGCCGAAAAGTACTCCTCCCCGTTGTCCTCATGCATTTTGAGCTTTGTCGGGTCGTCAAAATCTTCATACCGCTTCGGTTGTTGACGCTTTCGCTGCGGTCGCGATACCACGTTGAATGGTTAATCGTTGGGTGCATCTGCACCTGCAGATCGAGCATCATCTCGTTCGACATTCATCGTATCACTGCCCGTTGAACTCTCCGCCTCGTCAACACTGTCTGAATTCTCAACGTCTTCAACACCGTCCGTGAATGACTCTGTCTCGAAGAAAACTGAAGAAGAATCCGGTTACGACTCATTAAACACAACATCTCGTCGTGTAATAATCTCGTTCTTCGATGGGTCCCACAGGCGGTAACCATTCACAGCATAGCCGACCATTACCATTTTCGATGATTTCATATCCAATTTCTTGCGTAATTGGTCTGGTAAATGTGCATATGCAGGCGATCCAAAATACGAAGCCTTGAGAGATTGGGTTTCTTGCCTGTCCAAAGCTCAACTGTTCATTCGCTCTGCGACGCCATTATGTTGAGGTGTGTACGGTTCGCTGTATTGGATCTGAATCCCGGCTTCATCACAAATGGCCCTGAATTTATTGGAAATATATTCGCCACCATTGTCGCATCGGATTCTTGAAATTTTCTTCCCAGTGTGCGTCTCCGCCATCGATTTGTACCTCTGAAATATATCAAGAACGTTAGACTTGTTCTTTATCAGATATACAACAGTGAAATGAGTGTAATCGTCGATGAATGTCACCAAGAAACGCTGATCATCCTACGTGACTGGCGTAACAGGCCCACTCACATCACTGTGCCTAAGCTCCAATACACGACTCGATCGTGCTCCGCCTGAACCGTTGAATGATTTTCGAGATTTTTTTCCGAAAACACACGGCTCGCAAACAGCTTCAGCATCGTTGTTCATGGCACCCATTCCATCGACCAAAGTCGACAAACGACGATGCCAACCGACGATGCCACAGACGAATGCTTTTTTTTAACTTCATTTGCGTCATTTGACCTTCATTTGCAATTCGCATTTGGCTTTTGATAATGCTGCTGATTGGGTTTCCCCTTAGTATTGCTGTTCGATGATCCACTAGTAGAGTTCCGTTGATTCAATTTCGGACATGCGTCCCTTCGATGACCAAGCTTTTTGCAGAAATAGCACTTAATTTGCTTCGAAACATTACTGCCATACATGCCGACGTTGTCTGAATCACCATGCAGACAACCATTCGAAGTTTTGCTTTCCTCGTCTAACAGGCCCGAACGCATCAATTCCATCGTTAATTCCATCGTTTTCGGTTCGATCGTCTCCAATGCTGTCACGACCATGTCATATCGCTTCGGTAGCGTAATCATGAGCGACACAACCAGCATTCGATCATTTGGCTCAGCGCCACACGCCTTTAATTCACGTATCAATTTGTCGAATGCAAGAAAATGTGAAGTTAGGTTATCAGAATCTGAGCATCGCATCGTCAACATACGTTTTCTGACACCAATTTCGGTCGCCACACTTGCACGTTCGAAAATTGCTTTCAATGAATTTATCATCGCAAACGCTGTTGGCCGGTCCTTCAGATATTCCAAATGTGAATCCGCAACACGTCGAGTTATATGCAGCTTGCACATGCGATCCTCCTTCTTGATTTTTTCGAAGTCGGCACCGACTGCAATTTTCGCTTCGGCGGTATCTTCTTCCAGCCATTTTTCGGCACCCTTTTAATCCAAAGTTTCGCACCAATTTACACGCGATAGCCCATAACCTCTAGAATAATTCGCAGTAGCAGCAAAAGAAAAACAAAAGTTAAAATAAACGTGTATATTCGATTAATTACAGAACAGAACTGAAATTAACGTTATTTCAATTTATATAACAGGGCTGCCACCTCTCACTACATAAAAAGTCATTAAGGCTAGTTTACATTTCCAACAATATTCTCCCTATTTAAACAATGCAAAATAAAATGACAAATTGCTACATCTTTCCATATAGGTACCGGACATTTGTGGCTTAATGCAATATAATTTGATAACTTGCTGCCTGCGATTGATATCGTCATTGAAAATGAAATTAAGAACAAAGAAACTTCAAAAAAATTCCAGTTTTTTACTTACATCAACTTGCACACAATAAAAAGTATTGTTAATCATTAGAGTATTTGTCAAATAGTCACAAAATTATTTGGTGAATTTTATTGTGCGATAACAGCATAAATTTCAACCGAAATACACAATTTTTAATCAAAAAATCAATAAGAACGCAAATGTTCCATATAATAATCAATAAACAAATTAACAATGATAATGTATAATATTTTCAAGTGGCTCCTGTCGTCGAGGAAGATAACTGGCAAAAATTACATCTTCAGACCATTCAACAAAAATAATTAGGGATCCACAATAACGAACGTCTTCTATAACAGCTTTGCGTTTAAACTTGCATAAAACTACCCACCTCTTACTCATTAAATCATCTAATCAAACATTACAACATTTCAAACTGTATAAAGATTATCAATGGAAAATGGTTTCAAGCTTCAAGACTTTGATATTTGGTACCATTTTATCAAAGTGCCTTTTAAACTGCTTATCAAGTTTAAAATATAAAGGGCTGAAACCTCACGAGTTGATCAGAATTCGGTCCGGAAAATACGTAAACTCATCTCAAGTCAACTCAATCTAAACACAACCTCCAGCTCAATCTCTAACTCAACCTCCAACGCACCTCTCCATATCAATGGTGACGGGCCGAAAAACTAGATGCGTACATGAAATGAAATAAATTAAACCTACGACTAAACTCCCAAATAAATTCAGAACAGAATCAGTCACTCGACTCCAACTCGACTCTTCTCTCAAACCGAAACGCAACGTCCAATGCGTTTTTGTACCTGTTGGAGTAGTATTTGCAAGACACATCCCGTAAAAGCATGAATTTTCCGATATAATACGATAAACTCGTCCAAAAAGGGTTTGGTACGATTTTTACTATCCCTTTATAGTTGGAAGAGATAAACAGATCTGGGGGTCAATTCTCGTTCTATGAAAAAACCTAATGAAAAAAAAGTTTTCATTTTGATTCCATCAAGTCTTTTTCATTTATAACATTTCACACAACGACAATAAGCGATTCTCGATGTCCAAATGAAAAAGAATCGTGAGAAAAACGCTGAATAAGTTATTTCCATAGTAAGCTACACTGTAAACATATATTTTTTCGAGTTTCATGTATATTTCCGCTAGCTGATACAACAATTGGTTTAAATACTAGCTAAATTAATGATAAAGTAGATTTAGTTAATCAGTTTTTGTCATTGGCTGTCAAAATATAAAGTAAATTATAAAATTGACCAAATTATTTTTAAAACTTAACTAAATTAATTATTTGGAGGCTTTTCTTAAATAAACGGAATAGTTTTTAATAGATTTACTTATTAGTTAAGTTTAAAGTGAATCATATTATAGTTTCAATGCACATTTAATGGTAAAAATACAAATTTAGTTTTTATAGAATTTTATTTCCATATTTATGATGTTCTCACCGCCAAATTGGTCGGTGAGAAAGTTTTATTCATATGAAAAGATTTTGACGTCATTTTTTTCCTTCTCAAGGAACATGAATCGGAAATGTGTATTTCTCACTGAAAATACTTTTCATTTTACTTTTCACGGAACGAGAATTGACCCCCTGGTAAACAATAGTCGAATATAAGGATGCGTAGCGTACATAAGTTGCAGGAGAGGATGACTTTAGTATAAAACAATTTAAATGTACACCCGTGGCTTTCTAATAAAATAGGTCATTTCATCGGCGGCTTTTTTTCGATTGAATTCAAGAATAATGGCTCAGTGCCCGAATTGCGGTTCGATGACAAAATATAATGAGAAATGACTTGATTTTTTATTTCAACTAGTCGGTTGCATTTTAACTTAGAGTTAAAAAATTTTAACTTAGAGTTAAAGCCATTTCTCATTCTCATTTGTCACTGAACCGGAATTCGGGTGCAGGGTCCTTAAAATTTGTACAATATGCCATTGTAATCGAAAATATAAATTATTCCATACAGGGTTTTTCATTAAGGGCGACGCATTTTCGTACTAGAATTTTTTGTGTGTCATGAAGTTTACTCCGGTTTTTTTAACGAATCATACACGCTTCAACAACGTCTACAAATTATCCAAAATTATTAATCAAAGTTTCCATTCGGTTAACATAACTCTACACCCGCTAGTCCAAATTTTCATTCGTTATAATCGTGCAACTAGACGAACCATTGAACGTCTTGTAGAAAAATTCAAATCAGCATATTCACTTCATAATGTTGCCGTTCCAATAAGATAAAGAAAGGCAAGGGGTACTGAGAATATTACGGCTGTATGCGAGAGTGTAAATGAGAACCCAAATCAGTCCAATCCACGCCGTTCGCAGGAATTATGCATCTCCCAAACTTCACTATGGCGAATTTTATTTATTTATTTATTTATTTACATCATTAACGGGATAAAAAATCCTTTTTTGATTACAGTTTTATTTTACAATTTTATAATTTAGTTTTTATTAGTTTTTTAAAAGAATATTTAGAAATATTAAAATCAAACACATCAAAACTACAATTAAATTGTCGACAAATCACCGGGACCGGAGCATTATGCGCCTAATTAGATTTAAATGTCGGCAAATATATAAAATTCCTAATCCGAATAGGTTTACAGGGCACATGAATATCAATCTTTGCAAGTAGTTTAGGGAAGTCAATCGAACTGTTAAGCAGATCAGCGATGAATGTTGAAGCAGCACATCTACGTCTTACAAGCAAGGAATTCAAATCAGCAATTCTACAGCGGTCACCGTAGGATGGCAAATTCTTTTTATTCAGCCACATTGGAAGATTCGGATCAAATGGCCAATTCAATTTATGAAGATAGTAAATAATAAATTGCTTCTGTATTCGTTCAATTCTATCGATATAAATATTGTAAGCAGGATCCCAAATAATCGACGCGTATTCCAAATTAGATCGAACAATGGAACAATACAAAGTTTTAATTGATTGTGGATTACGAAAATCTTTTGTGATACGACGAATAAAGCCAAGTAGAGAATTAGACTTAGGTACTATTAAATTAATATGGTCTCGGAAATTCAATTTATGGTCCAGGACAACACCCAAATCTTTAAATGTCATAACTCCGAACCTGTCTATAAGATCGCCTTAACCCAAGAACTGAAGCCGCACGACCATATACTGCAACGTAACTTATCTGATTTGGCTCTAAACAAATTTCAAGAAGATCCTAATCTTCATCTCAAAATCATGAAGAGATTCGTTAATAAGCAAAATTGTCAGATTTGGCCCAGCGAGCCACCCGAAGAGATTCACGGAACGCCATTACATCAGTAAAAATTGACTGTTTGGTGTGGATTTCATTCTGGAGGCGTCATTGGTCCATATTTCTTTTTAAACGAAAATACACAAACCGTTACGGTTAATGGAAACCGCTACCGTGATACGCTAACTAGTTTTTTGGGAGATAAATTGGAAGATCTGAATTTGGCCGAGATTTGGTTTCAGCAGGACGCCGCCACATGCCACACAGCTGGTCAAACTATTGATTTATTGAAATCGAAGCTCGATGAACAGGTTATTTCTAGGCTTTTTTCTTTGAGCCAACATCAAATTCGAAATTGCTGGAATATCTGCCGATTTACGCAAAAAAAGTTATGGAAAATTGGGTTCATCGCATTCACTCGTGCAATCGTTTCGTTTCCGTGGAGGACATTTGAATCATGTTGTATTCCACAATTAATGGTACCTATTGTACTTTCATATGAAGTGAAAATCAGCTCAATATTTTATACACAAGTGTTTTCATTAAAAAGCAAAAATGTCGCCCTTAATGAAAAATTCTTTACTAAGGCTAGGTTAGGACAAGGTGGCGGTCAAATGAACATCAGCATAGACGGCGTATCGGTCCATAGCCGTACCACAAGTTTCTATTTTGTAACTTGTCATTGGAACTATTTTGAACTGTTGACAAAGTACTATTCTTGACATCCGTCTTACAAAGGTCCGTCAAATCATTAAAAAGGGAAACCCATAAAAATTTTAGCCTGTTTTGGGCCAGACGAGGACAGATGCAAAGGAGAAAGAGTATACTGTCTCTTCGTCTTCGCAACAACGACATTAGCCCTTTGAGAAGAACCCAAGACTTCTCGCATGCTCGCTTATGAGACAGTGTCCTGTAATCACTCCGACGACCATCCTGACCTGACACCTTTGAAGTGTTTAGGTCTAGCCAAACCTAACTTTGGCCAGACCTACCACATGATGTTCTATTTCACCATCTGCCGTCGTCAACTTACTTGCTTTTTCCTGAAGCAGAAGTTTACATGATGCAAAAAGAGGCATTTCAATATTCCTTTTATTTTTTGTGATATGGCCTGGTGCCAAGTCGAGCAAGTTAAGAGATGAATACAAAATGAGAATATCACTGGCTGATATTACTTTATACCTCAACAAGTCTACAACTTCCTTTGTGGCAATTACTTCTGCTTGAGAAACGATACAATAGTCAGGGAGGCGCGAGGAGAGGTTTACTTTAAGATAAACACAGAACACCCCACCACCGACTTTCCCATCCCTTTTTGAACCATTCGTGAAGAAATTTATAACTCCTCGTTTCAGAACTGCATTGATCAGGCAGTGCTTTTTGGAGGGGCACAGAGCAGATGAGTGCCCTGCATTGTTACAAGTCCATATTGAGATGGATTTCAGTGGTATAGTAGTAAATGTTGCTAACTGTTTGGCCAAGACGTCTAAAATGTAGCGTCTAAGATGTAGCAGAGTCTCTCAGAGATCAGAGATCTCTAAACTTTCATCAACAGCTTTTGGTAGACAGTTTGTCTAGAGCGGACCACCAGAGTGTTACCTTTACCTCATAAAAAAGAATGTGTCTGACTTTTGTGCGGTAGAAGCAGTGTATGATGTGGGGCTCCATCCGCCATCATTTCCAAAATGGCAGTTTTGCAAGAATAATGGCATGCCATAGCTTTCTTTACCCTTTCCAAAACATTAGGCTTCCAATTTAATTTATTGTCCAAAATGAGATCCATCTACTTGCTTTACCTATACTAATATTTAAGGTAGGAGGATCGATATGAGAAAGCTTATATTTCCTAGAGATGAGGACCAATACAGTTTTGGGCGGGTGTGTATTCAACTCACAACCACTAACCCTTATGAAATGAATGGACAGGGCATTTGCATGTGTTCACTAAGGGTACTGGGAAATTTACCACAGGCACCATTAGGAACCTTGAAGCTACTACCATCCAGGTCTAGCAACCAAAGACCAAATTTCAAGGGAAAAGGGACAACGTGTGTTATATCGCGTTTCTGTCTCCGCAGATCTACCCTTGCAAAATGCTTGTTTATATTTTGACAATTGTTCCGGCACAATCGCGTCTCTAATATTTGTGCTCCTGTTTGAATTTTCTGTGTTTTTAAGAATAAGGAAGATAAGGAAGAATAGGTCTAAGGTCTTTGGGATTGCATTGTGAGCGCTTTCCCGCCTTAGGTATGAATATTATCTTCACTTCAGTCCATTTGTTTGGAATGTAAGATAGTTCAAGGCTACTTTTGAAAATTATTTTAAACCAGGGAATGATTAGGCCAAAAGTCTGTTGGATATCCGCAGGAATAATTCCATTAGGTCCTGGCGAATTATATGGCTTAAAACTTTTCATGGGCCACAGATTTTCTTTCTACTAATAATTTGCTCTGATGTAGCAGGCACAAATTCGAAACAATCCGGAAATAGAGGTTTCAACAACAGTTCCAACGTTTCCATACTACTTCTCCAAGTAGATAGTACTTTGCTCTTCAAGATCTGTTCTTGGTACTTCTTAATTCGTATTTGTTTGTTTTGAGGACTTCCTTATAGGAGTCTCAGTCTACAGCCACTCTTATTTTCCTCGTTTTTTAAGAAGCCTATTCCATTTTTCAGTGGTTTGTTGAATCATCTTGGACCAATAAGAACCTACCATCGCAAATAGTTCTAAAGTTACCCTAGTCGGTTTTCTTACTGTTCCTACAGATTGGATTTTTTGAAGTTTCCATGTCCATCTATAATTGAAGATAACAATGATTAGAAAAAGAATGGTCTTCCGACACTTTCCAATTTCCATCCATACACTATTCATCATAAAATTTGAGACAAGCGTAATATCTAATACCTTTTGTCTGGTCTTAGCTATAAAATTTGCTAACTCTCCTCGCTCTACAAAATATTGTTCAGATTTTTAGATCACCATTTGTGATCCAAAACAATGTTGGATCAAATGTTGTTGTTGCTTCACATGTAAATTTTGATCTGATCCGGATCACTATGCTAGCAGCTATTAACCGCTACTGCATCTGCATTGCTACATTGTAAATTAATAGCAGAAAACAGCTTAGATTATTCTTAACAAGTATGCACGAGCCGATCGTACCTTTTTTTTCATGAATCTTTACTTGGGAGTCTTGGCCCAAGCATTCGGTCTCCATTGATTCAATGTTATTGGATCAAGGCAACTTCTACCTCTCACAATTTTGCGGAGGAGAGCAGTTGATGCTGCCTTGCAGTGATGGAGTTTGATTTGGAGAAATCTTAGCATTCAAATTTCCTTCTCTCCATCACGATACTATCAGAGTCCTCTGATGTAAGATCATCTGAGAGTCTCCGTAGTAACTACATAGACATTGTCATCTCAGTGTCTGTTGACCGAGTTTCAAATTGACTGTCCGTGCTTTCAGGGTGCCCAGATGAACTTCTACGCCTCCGGCTGGTCAACATCTTTCTTCTAAACCTTGACTGTGCTGTGACTACACTAAAACCATAGTTAATATTGACATTGGTCTTTGCCATTACAGTCAGTGACTCTTTGTTAATAATACAGCTGACCTATAGTCAGTTTGCAGTTGTAGGCTGGTAAATCCACGTTGCCGATCTGCAACATTTCCAGAATTACCTTAGGGTCGCTTGGCTTTGATGGATGGGATACATGGGATCTTTGCCCTATCGATAAAAGTAAGGCCTCCACTGCATTCTTCAATGCAGCCAGTTTAGCTGGCTAGGGCTTTCTTCCTGAGATCTATTTCTTTTCAGCTGTGAGCCTTCAGACGAACCTTCCGACTTTGGTTCGGTGATCTTCTTTGCCCACACAAGCGTAGCTCTATCCTTGTCCGTTCTGCTTTCCGGTGAATTATTATTTAGCTTTGCTAGAGCTCTGTAGTCCTTCCTCCTGTGTTTTTATACTTAAGTTGGTCTTGAGGTACCAGCTTCCTTCGAGCTTTGGTTCTATTGCGTTTTTGATTGCTTAGGTCTGATGTGTGGGAACCAGCCTCGTTTGAGCTTATGTCCCGTTGTTTGTTTATAAACTTGTAGGTCATCCTAAAAACCCGAGTTTCCTTGTTTATAGTTCCCGGATTTTTTTGTTGTAAATTTCTTTTAATTGATTCGATAACAAGCCCCACGAGTAGTGGAAAAAATTTGTCCATCTATGCAGATAAGGCCACTTAATTTGGAGGGCGCTAGACCGACTGTGCTAGTTTTTAAACTGGGCCACCAGTCTGGTCGATTATTGGCACGTTACGAGTAAAACCTTAAGCCAGCTCAGTATTCCGTTGGTGGATGCCTCCTTTAGTGCCGTGTTTCATCATGTGTAGGTAACACTAGCGGATCTCATCTTGCGATGGAAGCAACCAGTTAAATTAAAATGTAAAATCTCCGGTTTGAATAAAAAAAAAATCGTGTTCAAGCCACGGCTAAACCGAAAATTTTACGTAAAACATGCCGCCGACATGACGACCTGTCAGTTGAGACAAGCAACACAATCTCTGATCTGCTGCCAAACCCACCCACAGTAGATCGTTATGAAACTATAAAAGAACTTCTCATAGAAAGAAACTCGCTCTTAGACGAAAAACGGTTGGAAGTTCTTTTGGACACTTCTGAAATTGGCGACAAGAAGCCATCAGAAGTTCTACGAATCATTAAGCAACTTGCCGGCAACAACTTCACACCAAAGCTAATAAAATCATTGTGGCTCAGAAAGCTACCAAACTACATCCACATAGCATTGATACCGCAACAAGAGACAATGACCTCAGAGGAGCTCGCAAAAACTGCTGACAAATTAAACGAAGCCATGGCCATGCACACGCAATCCGTGTCATCACACGTCAACCAAGACCGACAGAAAGGCAACCAAACCATCGCCCGAATAGCGAGGCCAGCATTGAAGAACGCATATCAAAAATGGAAATATGCTCGCCAAGTTGGCTTATAGTAGTCGAAACAATTCAAATAGTCGATCTCGATACCGAAGCAACTCACGAAATCACTCAACAAGCCGAAATCAATCAGGTCTTTGTTGGTATCACTACAAATTCGGCCAACATGCCGAAAAATTCGGTAAGCCCTGTAATTTCAAATCAGCTTCTGTCATCGATATGGATACAAGCAGTCACCCAAACCAATAAAGCTTACGGTCGAAGCGGCAGTCCATAAGATAGTATAGGCATTCAGCCGCCTATTCATTCACGACCGGACAAATAACCTCACATTTTTAATCGATATACTGGCGCGGACCTTACCGTAATTCCTTCTCATAAGTTCTTTACACACTATTCGAACAAATCAGACCTAGTATTATCGGCTGCCAACGGCACAACAATTAATACCTACAGCAGTAAATTGCTTCAGGTAAACACTGGACTCAAAAGAACATTCGCACACGCTTTCATCCTAGCAGATGTGAACCGTCCAATAATCGGCGCCGATTTTCTAAGTAAATTTGGTATCCTTGTCGATTTAAAGCGCAAGAAGTTGATCGATCCAACGACTCAGCTGGCAATCAGTGCGCCTATGGTACGAGTTAACACACCAACTCCGATACATTACACAATCAACAACGGATATGGCACGCTCTTAAAGGAATTTCCTTCATTGACAGCACCACCAAATTACAATCTACCTGTAAAACATTCCGTGATACATCACATCGTCACGTTAGGCCATTTGCCAGTGTCAAAACCACGAAGATTAAATCCAGTGCGTCACAAAGCAGCATTCGCAGAATTTCAACACATGTTGGAATTAGGGATTTGCCAGCCATCGGCCTACCCGGTATCATGTCCTTTAACATGGTAAAAAAGAAAGATCAAGATTGGCGACCATGTGGGGATTATCGTCGATTAAACACGGTCACAACACCTGACAGTTATCCGATACGTCACATCCAAAATTCTCCATGCACTTGCATTGTTGCAAAATCTTCTCGAAAATCGATCTTGTCAGGGCGTACCATCTCATTCCCGTCGCACCCGAAGACGTTCACAAAACGGCGATAACAACTCCTTTTGGCCTTTTTCAGCGATTCATGAACGAAGTCGTTCGTGACTTGGACTTTGTTTTCATCTACATAGATGACATTCTTGTAGCTTCACACTCTGAGGAACAGCACAAACTACACCTGAAACAACCCTTCAACAGGTTAACACAGTTTGACGTTCATATCAAGAGTTCAAAATGCGATCCACTCTTGATTTCCTCAGTCATAAAATCACCCCTAATGGTATTCTGCCATCTGAAGAACGAATTAATGACATTAGGGAGTTCCCAGCTTCTCCTTCAATTAAAAGTATCCAGCGATTCATCAGTATGGTAAATTACTACCACCGATTTATACTAAAACTCGCTAAAACACTCGCACCAATTCACAATCACTTGGCATCTTTACTCAAAAAACCCAAGACGGTCAAGAACTTCTCTTGGCCCGACGAATGTCAACACGCATTCACGTCGCTCAAAATGAATTGGCACAAATAACACTTCTGGCACACCCACTGAACAACTCAAAGCTCCGCATTACTACTGACGCATCGAACACTGGCGTCGGGTCAGTTTTGCAACAGTACAATAAGAAGTGTTGGGAGCCCTTGGGATTTTTCTCAAAGAAACTCTCGGATGCCGAAAAGAAGTATTCCAGATATTTTGTCGAGGGTCGGGACTTCACCATCTACACCGACCATATAACACTGACTAGAACAATTTAATCAAAAACTGAACGTAATCCAAGGCAATCTCGTCACCTGGATTACATCAGTCAATTTACAACGGACATCCAACATGTTCACGGACATGACAACGTTGTCGCGGACACACTATCTCGCACAGCTGACAACGAAACGGCAGCTGTCGGGACTCAAATAGACTTACAAAAAATTGCAACTACACAAAAAGCTGACCTAGAACTTCAGAATTTATTTTCTGGTTCCGAATGTCACACTAGTTCATCAATGAAACTAGAGCTTTTCAAATTGCCTGGCCTCGAAATCATCTGCGAAACATCCACTGGGAACAATCGCCCATACATCGCAGAACCACTACGTCGAACCATCTTCTACACACTGCAAAACATTTCGTATCCTGGAGTCCGTGCAACTCGTAAATTGATCACTTCTCGTTACTTTTGGCCCAGTATAAACAAAGACGTAGGCCAATGGGCTCAGTCGTGCTTATCATGCCAACGTGCCAAAGTTCAAAGGCACACAAAATCATCCCATGGACAATTCGAAATTCCACCTGGTCGATTCGAACACATCCACTTAGACATCGTAGGACCATTGCCTCCGTCTAATGGATATTCGTACTTACTCACCTGTGTCGATCGCTTCACTCGCTGGGCCGAAGCTTACTGCATAACAAACATGTCAGCTGCAACCATTGCCACCACAGATTTTCACAGAGTTAACAAAACTCCTCGGATCTCATCGTATACGTACAACGGCTTATCAGCCACAAGCCAATGGCATGGTCGAACGCTTCCATCGGCAACTAAAAGCCGCTCTCATGGCCAGAAGCAATACAATACATTGTAGTTCGGAAATACTAATCGTTTTTCTTGAAATCCGAGCAACGGTGAAAGAAGATCTTAAGTGCTCACCAGCCGAAATGGTTTACGGACAAACCATCAAGCTACCCGGTAGTTCTTTGTCGAAAATCCTCTTTCACCTTTACCAACCAGCGACACAGTCATCAACCAACTGCGACAAACCATGCAACACCTTGTACCCACATCCACTCGTCCATCAAAACAAAATGATATTTTTGTCCCGAAATGACTCGCCAACTGTGAGTTTGTTTTCGTCAGGACAGACATGGTTCGCACGGGATTATCTCCTCCCTACGAAGGTCCGTATAAAGTTATACGTCGACTACGAAAACACTTCATCATATCGATTAATAAACAAGAATCAAAACATTTCAATCGATTGACTCAAGCCAGCATACGGCATACTCTGCTCAACTGATCATACGTTAGCGTCAGAAACAAACAAAACCGTTCGATTTTACGTTCAACAATCATTGTTTCTTTCTTTTCAATGGGGAAATTATTTGGCCGAGGGTGCTGTAGCGGCCCAAATATTTCATTTCAATATTTCAACCGTTACACAAAATTCGAATCACTTTCAAATTCATCTATGCTTCATCTGTCGGAAGACAGCCAAACTCGAAAAAAAAGAAAAAAACATAGAAACAGAACCTAACTAAACGAGACTAATATTTCTATTCGATGTTTTTCTTCCCAAAGAAACGCCGCCATAATTTTTAATTTTTTTTCTCATTTGTTAATGACAGATACAATTGTTTAGCCAAACTGTATAAGCGGTGGTAAAAATAAAAAAATTAAAATTCATTTGTTTTATATAACGTTTAGCATTTTGGAGTCTACATTCAGTGACAATATGTAAGTATTGTTAATAATAATAAATTATAAGAATTATCGTAATTCATACAAAATACTTTCGGGTGTTATTATTGACCGTGATACCACCGAAGCGCGGATCGCACACACTCGCTTAGCATAAACTATGATACATCGTTTACTATTCTGGCCGCATTAGGAGCACCGGTTACTGTTACGATTTTATTGCCAATTCAAACTGTTTTTCCGAATACTTTTTCAAAAATTTCCGCCAGTACTTCACTTATTTCATTTGGTACAGCTTTCGATATTTCTTCGCTCTTGGTGTAGCTTGAAAACGCTACTCTCATCTATTTATCCAGTTATTGCTGTGTAATGGGTTGATCATAATCGTTACACTGTGAACAAATGTACATTAGTTAATGTAAAATTCTGACACTGAGGTTAGCATCCACTAAGCGAAATGCACACCTAATATCGTAGACAGACACCGTTATGAAAACATAATAAACCAACTTAACGTAGAATATGCGATTATCCAATTTATGTCTTCCTCGCATACTGATTTTGTACTGTATATTTCAAACTATGTACATTAGTCGTGCACTGTACACACTGAGAAAATATTATTCGATCTTCTTCATAACGTAAGAGGATAAGCAATATAAGTAAGAAAGAAAATAAAAACTATTTAAATTTAATTTAACTTTTCGTGTCTTCATCTAAATTCTTAATTTATTTAATTTTTATGTTTTTATTATTTCAACTCTACAGTTTACGGTTGAAATCCATTCAAACAATAGTTAAGTAAATAAGAAAATTCGAAAATAGTTTTGTAAAATAAAACCGATGTCGAACATAGGGTTAAATACTTTTCTAGACCAGTATAATCGTAAAATGTACACGAGTAAGACAAATAAATCGATAACCGGGACACAGTCAATTGAATTATTTAGAATTGTGTTTCTTCAATTAAATTGAATTATAATAGAATTACGTACGTGTACAATATAGAAATTAAAAATTAACACAAGGTGATTGAAGAGTGAATGTACAACAATCGTACACACTATGTGTGTAGATAGCTAGACATGCATTGTTGCCTCTAGAAAGCAAAAACTTTTTTTTTATTATACTTTTGCGTAATGAGAAATTAATTAATTAAGTAATTAATCGGATTACGATTAAATGAAGTTCATGAACTTAATTTTGCGCTATTTAAGTAGTCAATTGTATACAGCGAATAAATTATAATCGCAGATTTTGTTTATAGTCTGTCAATAAGAACACAATATTTTGTATCTACCTACCAACGACGAAATTCAATTAAAATGTCTGTTTGGTCGATATTACATGAATATGAATACCTACTCGTACATACTATATATGAATTAGGTTATGTATAATCTTGATAAAGTTTTTAATCGGAATTTTGAACTTTGGTTAACCGGGTGATTTACAACCGTGTATTCATATTTCAAAACCTTCACAATGGATTAATTTACCTATGTAGTTTCTAAGTATCGAAGACTTTTAAATGTTAAATTTTGTTGGAGTTGGAAGATTAAAGAAATGTTCAAATTAAAAGCTATTGGAAAATTCAATAGGACATGATGGAGTTTAATATTGTAATGAGATTTAATAGAAGAATAATACCGTGACACCATTACGACATTTTAGTAAATCAGAGTAATAGCTGTGTTAGTACTAGTTGCTGAATTTAAAATTGTCTACATAAGGTATGCTGAGGAGGATAGTGGCATTATGTAGCTTGTTGGACAAGTAAATAAACTAAATTTTGAAACAATTTTAATTAAATTTATTTAACAAAATGTATATCTTTCGTAGAAAGGTTTTACCACTTGGAAACTTGTAACACTTATAACTGCACATTTTGAAGAAATGAGTTAGATAAAACTTTGTTTGTTTTTGATATGGACATTAATCATAAATTGCTATAAAAATTGGGGAATAACGTAAAAAACTTAAATTAACACTTTTTTATCGAAGATTCGTAAATCCTTTATATTGGTAAACCACCTTTAGTGTACTTTAAACTAAGTTCTAATTTACTGTTAACTTTGGTCTAACTGATTTAATCTTCTTACAAAACATCAAGCAACACTTTATGTGGCACTGTATTTTTCTTTAAGATACACTTAAGATTCTGATCCCTTATGTTTAAATCACTAGAGTTACTTTCGCTCTATAGCATTAAAGTTCAAGAAATATTCGATCTACTCTAATCCGATCCAACTCCTCTATTAAACCCGCAAACGGTAGGTTTCATTAACGTTTTGATCTGATTTTTAGAACTTAATGGCTCGAATAAGCCTGCGCTCCTACTAGCTCCAGGAATTCCAGTCAAAAACAAAAAGAATTTCAATCATAAAACTGTTCAAACAAGTTTTTTTGACTATAATACCTTTTAAAAGGGAGCTTTAGTAAAAAAAAGGGTTCTCGGTGGAATTTGATTGAAATGCATTTTTGCTGTTTGGGCTGAACAACCTTCTTCAGTCACAAAATTTTGGACGGGAAAATCCTTTGGAAATCCAGAATAATCACAACTTTTAAATTTCTAAGAATTTTGCCTGAAATTCTTTTCTAGTTTTTTTTATTCGGCTGAACTTCCTTTCCAAAAGGAAAGAACCCTAGTCAAGAAATTGTTGTTTGAATGCAGTTTTAGTTTTTTCACTGAAGGCATTTCAGCCTAAAACTAGTTGGATAGGATTAATTTCTAATATTGTAACATTCGCATCGGGTCCTAATGGAGATTGAAGACTGTAAAAAATTGAGGCGAAATGGTTGTTGTACGTGCTGACTAGAGATCGGATTCGTGAGTGTGGAGTGCAGGCCCTTCCTTTTGTGCCTTCCTTTAATTGACTACTTTACGAGCCTCCCCTTATTAATGTTCCGTTATCCGTTCGCACAGCCACGCAACAAATGAATCTCTACTACTGGCAGCTAATATGTTATCGATCGATGATGACGAAGTCAAAATATGATGTAGGCAGTAAACAAAAAAATAAACAAAACGATAGTGATGAATTAACGTTGGAGGAGAAAATTTTTATTTTGACGAATGCTGATGATCAATGGTCTAGGAGAAAAGAGCACGAAATATTTAAAACGCAACCTGAATACTCCCCAATTTTGGGTATAAATTAAAAATCTGCAATATGGTCGAGGTTAAAATTTTTTTAAATTTTGGTGATGATTATTGAACCTAAGCGATAATGACCATGATTTCAGTGCGTGCTAAGTTTGATTTATTTTTGTCTTGGTCGAGAAGTAAGCAGCAAAGCAAAGATGCTCAGATCACCCATTGTATTATAAAGTCGGTTAATCTGGTTGCATGCACTGCAACATGGCCACCAGACAGTATCAGCATATGAAAGTGTGTGTTTATGCATAGCCAAGATTGTTACATGTAGCACCGTCTTGCTAGAAATAGACATCAGACGCATCAATATGATTCAATTGTGGCCATAAAAAGTCACTCAACATTGACTGGTATCGCTCAGCATTCACAGTAACAGAATTTCAAGCACCATCATCAAAATGCAATAACAATTATGCTTATTGACGAATCCATCCACGTACCTGTCCATGGTTGAAATTGTACTATCTTCGACTACATTATACAGTGTTGACATCTAGGCGTTAGTTTTATAACGTTCTGGAATGTGTTTTCATATTTTCTTTTGCTTTTTCTCATTGTTTCATGTGTTTTTTTTTTGACGATAATTGGCTTCATCCAACATAGTAACTTATTAGGTTTCATCGATTATTGGAAGACGTCAGGGACAACAAACCAAAGCAGAAGATTTTGACTATTGAGTAAAAATAAATTTTCACTGTTGGTCACTACTATTCCACAATTATTTTTTTGGCGGAAAAAAAAGGTATGCAGCGTCGGTAATGCAGTGCAAAAAATAGAAAAGTATGTGTTGTTATTACCGACGATTTTCCGAAAATAAGCTGCATACATTACAATATTTGATCGAACCCTCTTTCGTTGTTGATTGACTGAAATGTTTTTGACTGGTACCCCTGACTCTACGACTTATTTGTACACGTTTTCGATCACAGGACGATTACGGAACTTGCTCACACGTGACCAATTGTGCTAAAAATATTTGCAGTTTCGCCATGCATTTTGAAAATGCTTCAAATTTTGAGTTCATGGTTCGTGTGTACAATATCGCCCAACCATTTGTTTGCTGACATGTTGCTATTCTATAAAAAAAAAACATCGAACAGTGTGAACTCTTTCCTATCTATTCTCTCATTCTTTTGCAACATAAAAACTGTGAAAACCCCGAAAACTCTGAGATAACATAGCCTAATGTAAATATTATAAAGACTTCTCAATTCGCATAAAAATGAACGGGATTTACACGTATATCTTTGTTGTTTAACCCTTAATGAACGAGAACTTTGTTTTTTGTAATACTCACCTTTATTACGACAGAAAATTAGAAGACTGGATTAGATAAAGTTTTCGAATATGGCCAACTACAATGGAACTAGGCTATTCCTTAACCGATTGTGATGCAATTCGACATGTCCGATTAAAATGGGATTCTAAAATGTAAAATTCTAAATATGAAATGCATGTCGAAATTCATCATAATCAGTTAAGGAATAGACAATTTCCATCCTAGTTGGCCATATTGCAGAACATTATCCAAAACTCATTTTAAAATTCCATTTCTATCCCGCGTGTCAAATTTTACTAAAATTGGTTTAGAAATAGCCAAGTTCCATCCTAACTGTTCATATTCCAAAAATTCACCTACAAATCATTTCAGGATCCCAGGAAACCGATTTTTCTCTTTACCCTACTTTTCTTATAGAGGCCTTTCGTTTTCTATGGCATAATTGTTTTGTCCTCTCAGCGAGGCCTTACGTTCGTTAAGCATTAATTTTGTTATAAGATCATAGAATAACTACTATAGAAGCATATTTTGTATGAGGGAAATATACCCAAATAAAATAATTTCAAATATTTTAAGTTCTGTTTTTGTGATATTATGAGACGAGGATAATTTCTATATGCCTCTCCTTCTATCATTCATGTTTTAAATAAACAGAACGAAATGTTTTTAAAATAAATGAAATATTTACGAAATACAAATACTGGAAACCACACCCCTCACCGAAACCAACAAAAATGCTTATACATTTTTACATCCATTTTTGTTGCTTTTATCAATGCCGTCTAGAATATACAAGCCATACTGCTGTCTACGTCACTCAATTTATGTCGACAGTTCCATTAATCTTCTGCAGATGGCATTAATGCTAGAAAAATGAAAGAGAACAAAACTTGAAAACGAAGAGATTAAAACATGCGAAAATATAAAAAAAAAATTAGTATTAATCCAAGCGCAGGAAAAGAAGGTTGTACGTCGTGTGTTTTTTTCATAATTTGAAATTATTAATAAAAAAAAGTTCATATACATTTTTCCAACTCATATTACATTTTTAGTTAATATTTATTTATATTTATATCATTATTTCATTAATAGTTTTATTAGTTTTAAATTATGCAGACAATTAGCAGAGATAAAAATATGTACAACCTTCCTTTCGTACGCATGAGATAATACTAAATAATTTTTTTATTTTTGAAATGTTTTATTCTCTGTTTCTCTCAACTCTTTCATTTTTCGAATGTTAATTGCCATCTAGGTTATGTCGATGAATTAAAAAAAAATAATTTTTGCTTGTAGCAGTATGGCTTGTATATTCTAGACGGCATTGCTTTTATCCTAATAATTTTTTTCATTACCTATATCAGTGCCAGTGTATTAAAGGCCGTTTTAGTAATATTGCTACCTATGTATGTGTTATAGGATCACAAACAAAAATATTTACATACAAAACGTAAAAAGTTCTATGAAAAAAAAATTTTTTTTTTGATACTTTTTCGTTTCGCATTTAATAACTTTTTAAATAAGGCCAAAAATGAATTTTCATTCCATTGACAATAAACTAGGATATTGAATTATAATATTGGGCAAAAAAAAAATAATTATTGTTGAATATTTTGCATATTTTCATTCAACGCCGTTTCACTGTTTTCTAAAATTTTTGTCTATAAAACTGTGAGAGAGACTAAAATCAAAACAAACAAAATTAACAAAACAAAATCTATGAAAACAAAATGATTTTGTTTATTTTCTTTAGTATAGCGTTGCAACTCATGATGATAGGTTGTTCCTGTACGATGTTATGTTCAAGGGTGGGGAAATTGTAGATCAGTATATACAGAGAAAATATAAAAAGCGAGATTTTATTTTAGTTGTTAGTACTTTCCTGATTGTGCGATTACATTTACGACATGAGAAATGCGTAATTTGCTTTTGCTGATTGTGCGATTAAGAAATGCGTAATCCGTTTTTTACTTTTTTTATAAACACATTTTTTTTGTAAACCATCGATTATTAGAAATTAGGTTATTGAATTATAATATTTCATTTTTACTGTAATATTTTGCGCCTAAATAATTAAAAATGTACAAAACTCAAATTTGAAACAAAAAAAAAGTTTGTAAAATTTTATTTTCTAATTTACATACTATATCTAAAAAATGCATTACTATGCATTTTTACATTTTTAGAACATATAGTTTTATCAATTTATAATTTTTCAGTCGTAAAAAATGACACTAATAATTACTAATAATATTTTAATTACGTTATCTAATTGCTAGTAATCGATCGTATAAATAAAAGTTGTACATATATAAGAAAAGTATTACGCATTTCTCATGTCGTAATCGCACAATAAGGAAAGTACTAAACAAACATCTCGCTTTTTTTATTTTCTCCGTACATACTGAATAAAAATTTCCCCATCCTCGGACAAAACATCGTACAGGAACAACCTATCATTATGAGTTGCAAAGCAATACTAAAGAAAATAAACAAAATCATTTTATTTTCATACATTTTGTTTTGTTAATTTTTTTTGTTTTGATTTTAGTCTCTCTCGCAGTTTTATAGACAAAAATTTTAGAAAACAGTGAAACGGCGTTGAATGAAAATATGCAAAATATTCAACAATAATTATTTTTTTTTTGCCCAATATTATAATTCAATATCCTAGTTTATTGTCAATGGAATGAAAATTCATTTTTGGCCTTATTTAAAAAGTTATTAAATGCGAAACGAAAAAGTATCAAAAAAAATTTTTTTTTTCCATAGAACTTTTTACGGTTTGTATGTAAATATTTTTGTTTGTGATCCTATAACACATACATAGGACACGCCATTTTTTTTGTGCTCACACGGCCTTTAATACATAGGCAATGCCTATATGTATTTTGGTTTTGTATTAGTAAAACATAAAATTAAAAAACAAAATAAAGAGTCGATTTAGCGTGTGTATTTTTTAACCTTTTTGTTAACACGATACATCCTAAATTTGATTTTTTTAAAACTAGAATGAACTTTTTTTTTATAATAAATTAAAACGACATTTAAATTATGATATCATATTTATATCATTCGAATTTACGTCCTTTTATGGAAAACTCGTGATAAAATTGTTCCACTTCCCGATTTGTAAGCGTTGACGAGAAGTAGTTTTATAATCGTGCCAAACAAAGGTTAAATAAGCGAAATGAAACACATTGAATAAACATGCAACATACGCACTGACACAACACTTGTAAATATATAACTTAATTTCGATTTGCATCTTTCGTCCTTTTTTCTTTTCTCTATTTATAAGCAAAACAAACAAAAAAAAAAAATATGAATACTCCGAATCTGTTTGTTTGGGAAACGTAAGAAATAAATGATCGTAATAAAGTTTTGTTGATAATACAATGCCATGTAGCGGCATTGGTTGATAATACACGTGCACATAAAAATGTAGATGAAAAATTATACTAATGTATTTTATTTTGTGTCACAGAACGGTCATTCACCTTTTGTGTTATGATTATTTTACTGCTTATGTTTTTGTTACCTTTTTTCTCCATCTGATGGAGTTTAAATTACGTTTGCGATTTCGAATGCAATAATTATAATTTTTAGATTGGAGGAAAAATCAAATTGATAAGCAAATTTGTTAACCTTCACTCTGTGTATAGCTTACTATCACGTTGTCTGTGTATAGGGGTCAATCTGACCCCATAGATATCTTATAGGGAAAGTAAATAAAAATTCTTTATTTTCTACAAATATCATAAAAAAAAAATTAACAGTTCAATTCGCTGAAAATCACATTTAAATTAGTCAAATTTATGTTTTAATCAGATGCATAATCTGATGCCACTTCCTCTTCATCCGAAACAATTTCCCGTTTTTTTATGCAATCTATACATATGATTTTGGTGTGGTTTGGACAAAATGGCTCATTACAAAAATGACATCTTGTTCTGGTTTTCATATCAGATGATTGATGGCTCAAGTAAGATCTTCGTTGTTTGCTAACAATCTTAACCGGCACTTCTTCGCCTGTTGATTCCCGCCTAATTGGTAATGCTTTATAACCTATTAAGTCGATTGCTGTCTTTATTTTTATTTAACTTTCGAGTGTTTAAGTGCAGCTCCAATACGTTGGCCTGCACCAATTGCAAAGCCAATTGTTTTAGAAATGATTTTCTTTCGGATGCTTTCCGAGTTTCATACAAAGGGGCGGTTGGCGCTTTTATACAAAGCGTAAAGGCTGCAACATCAGAAAGGTCAGTAAGGTTAAAAAATAACACCATCAGCCATTGTTGAGTTTTCCGTTTGCATGTACAGGTTCTCACTAATTTAAAGAAGGTGTCTCCAGCCGTCATTTTGTTGCGTTATAACCCAAAATTTAATTAGTTATATTAGACTCACGGTCTACTCCGTTATAGTTGTGTAAAGTTGATAATAGCAAACGTTTTTATTTGGTTTAGGAATAAAACCCACAAGTGTTAGGTTGATATCAAAACAGAATATTGAAATGAATTTGATTTTGAATTTATAACCGAACTATGCTCTCTTGGTTGCCTATATAATACTTCTGCGTTCAATGGGTAAGAATTCTTTGCGTCGCATAGCCAGAATATTTTAATTCTAAACTTCTCTGGCTTCGAAGGTAATACTGTCGGAAAGTATATCTCCCTCGACCTAGTGCCAATTGTTGATCAATGATTAAATTTTATGATGGTTTATGAGGTCCTCGAATGTTTGCCAGGGACATATTCCATATATGTATATTGAAATGCTGCCAATCTATCGATTTTTAGCCGCTCCTGTCTTAGACAGTTATAATAACTGATTGGTTTGATTTATTGCTGTTTGAACCGTCAAACCTTCTCTTTCTCACAGTAGGAGAAAGTTGCGTGTTTTGGTTACAATCGGATGTTTTAAGCTCCACTTTCGGATAGTTTTTTATTTTGGGTATATACATACGTAGTACCACATACCAGTGTTTGTTTCTTTATCTTCAACAGCCGCATTTTCAGCATTTTCTTATTCATTTCCTCGATCGTCAGCGACAAGTTGAAAATGTTAATCGTTATCAAAATTTATCGGTTCAACAACTTGTTCACGCTGATCGCCATCGGAAACTCCACATCAATAGTGTCGTTTGCTATTTCCGCTTCATCTCATACCTTAGGAGTAGAAGTAGGGCTCTTGGCTGCTCTGTCTTTTTCGCACCATAATAACAACGATCATTCGAAATATCGGTAACGATAAAATAATACAAAAGTAAAATGAGAAAAAATATTAGGAATAGGTAGATATATACATACATATATGCCAGAGACGGGTAGTGTCAAAAACTAGTATTTGTGGCACAGTTTATGTTACGTTTTGACACGAGTTCTTGACAGTCTTTTAAAACCTTTGTTTTCGACATTTTTTGACAGTTCTTTTTGACAGCGAAAAAAACTGAAAAATGTACAATCTTGCTTCATTAACGTTCAGAACTGTTTCAACCAGTTAGAACAGTTTCTAAATTAATCGGTATATTTCAATATTGTACTCACGAAACAATAAGAATATTTTATTTCCTCTTTTTTCCAATATCACACGCACAGCTTTTGACACTTTCCGACAGTTTTTGACAGTTGCTGACATTTTTCGACAGTTTTTGGCCATAATTTAAGGTTTTTCACCCAGTTTTGACCAAATTTTCGAAAACTCAGATTTTTTAGCGTTTTTATGTATAATACACATACAAAAAGTGAATAACAAAGCAGTTTCTCTCTTAGTCTCACTTTCTAATTAGCAGAAAAATTGCACAACACATCACAGACATATACAATACATTCATAGATATAAAAAGTAAATAATATTTTGATTTATATAGAAAATAGTGCATGGAAGTAACTTGGGATTTTGACCTCAGTACACAGAAATGCGCTTGGTTTATTTCAGACTATGGTAATTATAAAATTTACAAGTAATTTGGGCCTGATTTTCATTGTATTGCGTGTATAAGATATTAGTTGAGGCTATCTTATAGGGCATGGGCCATTTAAATAATAAGAAACGTATTTTTTTTAACTTTAAAATTGACTGGGGTCAATTTGACCCCAATACACAGAGAGAAGGTTAAATAAAAAAAAAGTAATAATTAGGGCAACCAAAAATATGCAATAACATATTTGTTTCCAGAGCACGAATTTTGAAAAAAGCAAGATACAAATCCGTAAAACCAAGCATTTTAAACCCAACTTGTTGGTGCATATTTTTGCATATTTTTCCAAAATGGCATATTTTTGCATATTTCACGTATTATGTAACGTGAAAAATCATTTTTTATGGTTATCTATAGACGAGACCATTGATTCAGCTGGCCAGTATGTGGCCAATGTCATCAATAGTATTCTGGTCGTTGAAGGTAGAACAAAGTCGTGGGGCCTGAATCAACCATTTTTTAATATCGAAACGTGATGTTGTTTTAGTTTCAGATTAAATTTACCTAAGAAATGATAATTATTTTTGAATGAAATTACTCAAGTTAACAAAAATATTAATAAAATTAAATTAATAAAAATTATGTGAGCCTATAAATATTTTTTTGACACATTGTAGATATATTTGTTTGTGATTATTTTGTGTCGTTTCGCGTTCTTGAAAAGTAAAATTTTCCATTATTGAAATATCACTTTCAGTAAAAAAAAATTCTCAAAATGAACTGTCGGTCTATTCACTTATTTCTGTTCCATTTGAAAATTTAAAAATTCGTAAAAATGTAGGTGGACCCAAGATGCGCCTAAACTGTTGACACGGACATATACGATTAATATAATATCGCCAGAAATATAATTCGGGTTTTTCCATAAAGTAGATATTCATAAAAAAGTTCCAAAATTTATGCATATCTAAAAGACAGTTTAAATTTTTTGGAACATATCAAAATATTATCAAAAAATCAAAATTATTTTAAATTTATCAAAGGCCTTCAAATAACTATCAAAGCACAACTAATGCTTATAGACTATTTGAATTCAGCTTTTGATGTGGATTACATTCTCGTCGGAAAAACCAACCAAGATGGATTGGAAAATTTCTTTTCCAGACTTCGAGGAAAGGGAGGATTTAACTATACACCCACCAGCCACGAAATAGGAGTTCATTTCGCTAACATTATTGTTATTAAATTACTATTCAATAGTGAATATTCCAATTGCCTTGCAGACGATGGAAGTATGATAGAGCTCGAATGGAATACTTTCCAAAATGATTATAAAATAAGTTTAATGCAAGCCGAAGACGAACCTGTGCCTGAAGAGTGTGAGTTAGATAACATTAACACAAATAATAACATTTTAAAAAGAAATGCAATACTGTACTATGCTGGATATTGCGCTTTTAAAAAAGTAAACTGCAATGAATGTAGTCAAAAATTATTAAAACAAAATGACAACATAACATCGAGTGAAACATTTATAACAGAAAAAAAATTTAATAAATCGTCAAACTTTGGGTCACTTAAAGCACCGCAGACGGAGTATGGTGAAGTAGCATATGTTTTAGTAGCTGTATTTGAGCAAATGTTTAGAAAAAACTGTCATTTGCCAAATATCTTAGCAAACATTTCGGAAAAATGTATGAGTATTGTGGCTCGGGATTTTCCAGGATTTTTGCCTTTAAAAGATGAAGGGCCTTGTTATGACCATTTTAAAATTTTAATACACTTTTTTATTCTTGTGTTGATCAGAAAAAATTCAAAATGGTCTTTAGTAAAAGGTGAATTTCAAAAATTAAAAAATAAACCTAGGCACCAAGCATCTACCCAAACTTCCAAAAAGCTTAGAATTTTAACTGTATAGCTAATAATAAAATATTAACTTTTGTTAAAAGAAAACATGTTTAGTTTTATTTGTTAATTACTTTCGAAATGAGTGTTGGATTTCTTTTGTGTTAATTTTAATAAAGAATTATTGCAAAAATAAAATGCGTATTTCCCAGGATTTTCTGCGAAAAGTGTTGGGTCAATAGAACATCACATTAGATAGAAACTATCGTGGTAAAATAATTTTTCTTACAAAGTAATCCTAATATTTCAGTGAAACCGATTTTTTATAATCTTTTTATTACCACGTTAACAGTTAACTTGCCAGCGCAATTTTAAACTAACTTGCACATTACATAAATGGCATTCACTGGGTTAACAAAATCCATACAAAAAATATTAAAACGGAAAAAAATGTTGCCCTCCAATACGGATAAAATCTAAAAAAAACAAAAAAGCAGAAGAAATTCATATGTATATACGAATATGGTTTCTATTCGGTAGTTTTTTAGTTGTTATTTTAGCCGCCTCGAATTTTTTGTTTCTTTTTGTTTCTTAATGGTACGAGTAATTAAGACAATTTGGTGTCATCACTGATTGTATCATTTTGGCAGAGAACGAATTTAAATACTATACAGAATGTATTAATAGTCCTTATATTCAAAAATGGACGAATATTCGTATAACGAAATTGAAAAAACACAAAATACAAAAAATTTTGTATTATGAATATACCTATTCGCAACGTGACGAATTTTGAATTTCACTATACTAAATGTTCTTATTTCAGCTTCGCGTTTTTATTATTTTTAAATACAGTATTTGGTTTTTTCTATTCTTCTACCAACAGTAAAACAATACATATACGATTTATAAACGATGACATTGAAATCAACTGTTTTCCTCTTTCCTTTCTAGTCTAAAAATATCGCATGCATAAAAAAAATACATACTAACCCAAAATCATTGTTTACAAAATATTATTGTGTTTGTTGTTAACTTCCTTTTTTTCGAATTTTTTTAAGGCATTAAAATTTTGGTAATGCTTTGAACATTTTTGTTGGTATTGATCTAGCATTTGTGTTCGATTTTTTGTTTGTTACATATACAAAGAAGAAAGAATGAAATATTAAGCACCGCCTTTCAATTTTCCATTGTGTTCATTTATAATAATATGGGGATAGGAAACATGAGGAATAGAAAGAGGCAATTAAAATTTATACATTCCTTTCATAATATCACAACTAAAATCTCCAAACGAAACAGAAATTATTTTTCATTACATATTTTAGCCATACAAAATCTCTCTCTATTTAAAGTCCTTCCTCAATGATAAGATGACAAATAAACATGAATTTGTCTATACCATACAAATCGATGTTTCTTTATCATTTGAAAGAATGGTAAGCCCGCAATGAGTTATAGACGGTCAACAAACACGGATTTTAAAAATGGGGGGGTTTTCTATATCTCAGTGACGGCTTTTTATCCTTTCAGATGACAAACAATTATGGATTCGACTAAGCCGTTCTTTAATACCAGGTGGTATAAAAGATATAAAACCAGATCATTTTCATGCGTATTGAGGCGTCTTTATAATATTTATATTAGTCTGTTAGCTTTTAGCAACCATGCCTTCTGGTCAAAGGTAATACCAGAGACCCTATAACAGAGGTGATATATTACCAATCACATTCTTGTAGGCATTCTTTGATAGTAGAGGCGATAATTCCTCAACTACTCAAAATGTGTTCCATTCACTTCATGTTGCTTTTGTTTGCCGCTCACCACCGATGCATCGACAAAGGCCGATAAACGATTCCACTTTTCTGCAAAAGAATTCGGCACCTGATCCAATCCAAATAATAAAATTTTTCTGTGTTTCATAGATTTTTCCATTGAACCACTAATACATTAAAGCGTATTATTTTATTAATCGCGCCTGATCCGTTTGCATCTTTCGTTGCATGAACTGCTTGGTTCTTTCTGGTTTTACCTCTGAATCATCTATATAACACCATATTCAATCAAGTTCGTCAGCTTTTTACATTCATCTTCCGGGTCAAATTACTTTAAAGAGCTGCTCAAATTTTATCGAAATTATATCGGCTTGTTTTTTTGTCACAAGGAAATAGACATAAAGTTCTCATAAAAATTTCAACAACGGACTTTCTCTTTACTCAATAATTAATACTGGCTCCGACTATTTTCAATCAATAAATGTGGATTTGCCCGTTAGAAATTGTCGGTAACTTTTTAATGCTGAAGTTTAGTTACAGATCTTCAGTTTAATTATATGGTTTATTCCATCAAGCTGTAGCATTTTATTTTATGTAAAGTTTGTCAAGATTCCCTTCAGAACGAATTTTATTTTGTATACCCTCAATTCGAACTTTAAACACTTCAGAGATAATGAACTTTGAAAACCCATTTGGAAGAAGTTCCGTAATGCCAATATCACCAACATCCTCAACTAAAAGTGTTGAGATAGAAAATGAACAATCCCTAGACAGCTGTGTAAGATTGAAAAAATTACATCAAAGTTAATTAATGAAGTTAAATCTCTAAAGCTAGAAAATGAGAAACTGAAAAATTCTTTACAAGCAAAGGAACCTGAGGAGTAGGATGCTTCAGAGTTCCATACTGACGAAGAAGACTTAAGAAAAGATACTGACTGGATCCTAAAAAAGGACAGGAAGGAAGGACCTGGAAAAAGAAAGAAATCATAGTCTTCTCCAGAAATTGTAACTTCAAACCAAACTTCAAAATCAGGTGTATTAAATCAAAATCAGCAAAATATACCCGAGCAGGAAAAGGAACAATCAACATTATTGGCGTAGCTGAATATGGTACTATACAATCATTAATGAAATCGGTGACTACAAAAAAGTTGACAGATGAAGGCAAGGAATGGTACACAAACGAGGACAAAAATGATCTTCCGATCAAAGTGATGGTCGCCTTCACTCAACCTGTACTAAGTAGGATATAATCGAAGACCTTATAAACACCATGGCTTCAAAATAGAGGATGCTGTAAATATCCTAAAAAAAAAAAAACCGTAAATGATCAAGGGATCAAAATTAATAAAAGGGGGCGGGCTTCCATTGTTCATGCTTACTTTTAATAGCAAAGAAAAAGTGGAAAAAAAAGAGTTAGAATAGAAGCGTTAAGAAAATACACTCGCTTGATACCTCAGTGAAAGAAATGCCAAGGATATAATCACACGCACAAATATTGCAAACGAGAGCCTAGGTGTGTGAAATGTTCGGAGAAACATCTCACCCAAACTTGTAATTTGACAAGAAATACGCCACCAAAATGCGTAAATTGTAACGGAGGGCATCCCGCTAACTATAGAGGACGTGAAGTAGCCAGGGAACTGCAAAAACTGAGAAATAAAAAACTCCAGGGTCCGCTAAACCATGGGTATCCAGTAGTAGGACAATCTCCAAAACCTCAGTGGTAAAACTACCATAAACAAGTGCAATAGTAGGCCGAAAAACTTATTCACACTTGTAAAACAGCGCGAAACAGTAAGCAACAAGGCGGCAGCCAAAGCCTAATTCCTGAAAAAATTCTAGAGACTATAGAAGCCTTAAACTTAAGGCTGCTAAAACAAGAAAGAAGCCTGGACGCTTTAAATAAAATAGAACAGTAAATAAAATCACTACCATGATGTACTAATCTATGAAGATGAATAACACATTCAGAGTCGCCAATTGGAATTCAAATGGGATGTTCCAATAAATTCCAGAGTTAGAAATTTTTCTAAATTTAGAAAAGATAGATATGTATACGCCTAATTTCAGAATCTCATCTGACAAAAGATTCATTCGTTAGAATTCGAGGATACCAGTGCTACCACGCCATCCACCCAGCAGGAAAAGCGAGAGGAGGCTCAACCAAATTTGTGAAAGAAAACATTAAACATTACGAAGGAGTAAACATTTAAAAAGAAACTATGCAAGTAGCCCCACCATTAATGTTCGATTAAATAATCAAAAGGCAATGAACATATCTTCCCTTGGCAGTATAATCTGAATAAAGAAAATTATGTTACGTTACTCCAATCGCTCGGTGTAAACTTCTTAATTGGAGGCGATTTTAATGCTAAAAATAGATATTGGGATCAAGACTAACAACCCACAAGAATAAGGAGCTGTTTGCAGCTGGTCGGGCTTTAAACTGCGATTTCCTGTCTGAAGGTAAACCAACATATTGCCCAGCGGATACAAATAATGACCAGACGCCTGTCATTACGACACTCAGTGATATTATTATCAAAAAAGAAAATTTGCCTAGGTTAACAAATAATAAAACAAACTGAGATCTCTTCCGGAACCTATGGTCGAAAACAACACTCAATTGAGAAGTGAGAGATCTGGTTAGAGAAAAACGGAAAGCGCGTAAAATCTGGCAGAGAAACCGAGCACCACAAAACAAATTACAACTAAATAATTTAAGCAACAAATTGGAAATGCTTATCAAAGAAATCAAGAACAAATCAACTAAGGGTCTTGAAAGGCCTAAAGTTCAAATAGTTCCTATGAGGAATGACGACGGAACTTGGGCTAGAAGTGCCAAAGAAAATGCTGCATTGTTTGCAGCCACCCTTGAAGACACATTTCAACTTCTTCCAAGGCAAACAGCTGGTGGATAACCAAAACATAAGACCAGTAACACTACAAGAGCTAAACGTTGAAATTAACAACAACTTAAGTTCAAAAAAATCCCCTGGTTATAACCCAATCACTGGACTTGTAGTTAAAGCACTACCAGAAAAACGATTATGAAAATTACTGCAAGTAATCAGCGCAGCGTTTAGACTAAAATACGTTCCATACCAGTGGAAGATGGCAGAGGTGAAAATGATTCTAAAACTTAACAAGCCGCCAAACAAGAAAACATCGTAGAGGCCGATTTCCCTACTTCCTACAATTTTAAAATTAAGCTATTACTCAAGGCGTTAAAATCAGTAATTGAAGTAAGAAAACTCATTTCTCGTCACCAATTTGGATTTATAGAGGGACATTCTACCATAATAGATCCAGTACACTGAATCACAGATTTAATTGAAGATGCTCTGGAAAATAAAAAAATATGCTCAAGTGTTTTCTTGGACGTATCTCAAGCCTTCGACAAAGTATGACACCGAGGCCTGGAATATAAACTATACAGAGATCTGCCGAAGCAGTTTTACCTGATTTTACAGTAATATCTATAGCTGATCGATACTTTCGTGTAAAACTTGAGAAGGAATACTGCGAACTAAAGAAAATATAGTCTGGAATTTCACAAGGAAGTGTTCTGGGGCCAATTCTCTACACACTATACACGCAAGACGTACCAAGCACAAAAAGGAACAAGTATTGCAAATTTTCTAATGATAACGCAATCTTGGCAATTAGAGACAATATAGATCAGTCAACCACTAAATTACAACATGCTGTATGATGGATGAATGATAACCTTCATAAGGATCTAAAAATGGAATTCGTCAGTGAAGAAATTAAGAAATATGCGAGGAAACACGTACAGCGCCTTAGCAATATGAAAATTCGAATTTGCGTCGTATGCTGATCATCCCGAACCCAGTAAGGCGGCTTCGACGAACTCTTAGAACTAGGGCAGCTAAATTAATAAAGTAACCAACTTGGAGCTAATCATTGCGTTATACTCCTCAAACAGTTAACAATATTTAGTACAGATAAATTACTAGATGAATTTGTATTCAGTGTTGTAGTATTTGTTAAATAAAAGAATAAAAAAAATTCCAAGTTTAAGGCTGCTTTGGCACCCTGAATTCGTTCTTTTGAATAAGCTGTACGTTTGCTTAGTAATTTTTCTGTGACTTGAGAATGAAGCTTTGGATGGTACACCCTCACTCTTAATAACTCAACCTTTTCCCAAAAAATATCTGCCCATCATCTATTTACCATAGTCCTGTATCTTACCAAACACTTAATCTTCATCCGAAACCATTTTCAATTCTTTGATGCATTTTATGCATAGGATTTTGGTGTGGTTTGGATAAAATGGTTCATTGTACACAAATGACATCTTGCTCTTGTTTTCATATCAGATGATCCAGAACGCAAAAGTAACATCTTGGTCGTTTGCTAACAGTCTTAGCCGTCACTTTTACGCCTGTTGAAGGTTGATTGCTGTTCTTACATTTTTTTAACTTTCGAAGGTTGGTGAGCTGTCCTGTACCAGTTGCATAAATAATTCCTTTAGAAACGATTTTCTTTAGGATAAAACTCTCAATCTCAAGTGTTAGGTTGTTATTGAAACAAAATTTTGAAGATTTTAGTTCTGGTTTTTGCTTATTCCGCCTTACTAGTATTCAACTCTATGGGAAAATCGGGTTTATTTTGTATAATTGTTCCAATTAGTGTTTTTTTTCTGCAGAAGGAACTCGGCTAAACGTACGGTGCGGATAGCCGATGGACTAAATTCAGGGCAATTTCAATCAACCGAATGAGGCCTCCCTGGTTGCCCATCAACATACACTTCTGCGTTCAATGGGTAAGAGTTCTTTGCGTCGCATAGCCAGAATATTTTAATTCCCTTCTTCCCTGGTTTTCATGGTATCTATTGTCGGGAAGAACATCTCCCTCGAGTTAGAAGCAATTATTCATCAATGGTTAAATTTGATGATTTAACAACATTTAAAAACATTTTCCATACATCTCGGAATGCTGCCAATCCAGCGGTTTTTACCCGCTCCTATCTGATATCACAGTTCAATAAAATGAATGATCGTCAAGATGGTATAGTTCATCTAATCACTCGTCCCAGTTCTTATGAGCACCAGCGTAAATTAAAATGCTGATCGGAGCAAACCCACCGAATTAGTATCATACCAAGCACGGTGTTTTTCTGTTATTTTACTATTCATTGTATAAAACTTCACCAATGTTTCTGGAATAATATTTTGGAAAGCTACTAACTGAGTTTACACCGTCAAGCCTTCTCTTTCACCATATACCATAGTATCTGCTTCTTCATCATCAACAATGGTAATTTCAACATTTTCTTGTACATTTCCTCGATCATCAATACCAAGTTCAAAATTTTAATCATCATTATCAAAAATTTTCGGCTAAATATGCTCATCCTCATCGTAATCACAAACGTTTATCGGCTCATCTTGTTCACTCTCGTCGCAATCTAAAAAATTCACATCAATATTGTCGTTTGGCTATTTTCTCTTCATCTGACACCTCAGGAATAGAAACTCTATCGAAAAAATTTACGGAGCTCTTGGCTGCGTTGTCTTTTCCGCGCCATAATAACTATATTTACAACTAGGAATAACTATTTTTACCAGTAAGCAGCTTGATTTACAAACACGAAATAAACCAGAAATACCGTTCAATGATCGCTCAGTTTCGAAGTTAACCGAACGTTTTTAGCCGAAAGATATAAAATATCGGTAATGCAGATAGTGTCTTGGCTATATCAGCTGAAAGTTACCAGCGGACATATTTCAGCCGAAAAATATTTTACATAAAATTTTTTGACGAAACATATTTTAAACAACCTAGAAACTGGTATTTTCATGAAGTGATATTACGACTGAATAAAGGCTCATTTTGGTTTTTCACTGTTTACCATAGGAATTATACTTTAAGTTCCATCAGAAAAGCCAAATATAAAATGTAAAAATTTGTATGAATTCAACCTTTAAAGTGTCATGTCTGTAAAGTATTTCCATGTGGGGAGCCCGGGAAAATTCGTTTGAATTAAAAGCCCATATACAATTTAAAAATTTGTATGACACTTTAAAGGTTGAATTTATACAAATTTTTACATTTTATATTTAGCTTTTCTGATTAAACTTAAAGTATAATTCCTATGGTAAACAGAGACAAACCAAAATGAGCCTTTATTCAGCCGTAAAATCACTTCATGAAAATACCAGTTTCTAGGTTGTTTTATTAATTTTTCATTTTATTTAAAATATGTTTCGGCTGAAATATATCGGCTGGTATCTTTCGGCTGAGATAGCCAAGACACTACCTGCATTACCGACATTTAATAACTTTCGGCTGAAAACATTCGGCCATATATCTCGGCCAATAGTATCTCTTACTAATTAGCAGAAAAATTGTACAAAACAACACAGATATATACAGAAAATACTACGTGGAAATAACTTGGGGTCAATTTGACCCCAATACACAGAGAAAAGGTTAAAATTGTTATATAAGCGTCTACCGAATTTTGTTGACCTTTATTCTTGGTGAATTATTTTCTGTGGAGATTCCTGACTATTAGAGGCTCAACAGCCGTTTTAAATTTGAGACATTAGAGCATCTATCGTATTTTATTCAAAATACGTAAAAATATCAATAGTTTTTCGACAGTGCAAGTAATTTTTTCGGGAAAATTTTGCAATTTTTCCATTTTTTGAGCGGGGGTTTGGGGGCGGTAGCCCCCATCCTCTAAGGTATACAACGAATTAAAATAACATTAAAAAAATTGTTATATTTACAAAAGTGGCTTTTTTTAACATTTGTGGTACTATCAAAAGAAGCGATAAGGGCGAAAAAAAATTCTTTGATCTGTGTCTGCAAGGTTGACGAAGCAATTATTATTAATTAATACACAATCCTAACGTCAAAAATTATCAAAAAATTTACATGTTACCTTGTTTAAAAGTGAAATTTTCCCAGAAAATGAGGTAATTTTTGCGGGGAAATTTGGCTTCCCCTTCCTAAAAACTATAGATGCATAATCCTACATTCAAAAATTTTAAAAATATATACTGCTTACTTGATTTTCTCGATGTACACGTAAAGTAAAAAAACGCCATAACATAAACAACAGTTTCATAGTCACCAGTAGGGATCCGCAGAAATTATCGATACTTTATAGTATCGATACTTTGATTGCGATACCAAGTACTTTTGTACTCGATACTTTTTGTAACGATACCCAACTGGTATCGATACTTTTTGATAAAAAAATATCGATACTTTTTGATGAAAAAATTGTACATACTACTGCATATTTATGGGCTACACGAATTAAAAAAGGCTGAAATAAAAATGGTCATCAAGAAATGTTCATTAATGAAATAAAAAAAAGCCTTAAAAGAATATGTTGTGAATGAGTTAAACCGCCTGTTTGGTGAAATCGAGAACAACCACTGTATGGCTGTTTCAACGATTCTCGATCCCTGCTTCAAAAATATTAATTTCAAAAATACCTTAGCTGGTGCCCGTGCTATTTCATCCGTCAGAAAAATAATGGACGCCTCTGATATCACATCATCGCCGTCTGAATCAAATGATGAAGGAGATCGGCCAGAACAGCCCTCAACCTCATACGATTTTTGGAGCCATCACAAAAAATTAACTCACGGCCGTCGTAAAAGGCGTTCTGACAAAGACGAAGACAAAGATGGGCTGAGTTTATATTTGGCGAATTTAGTTTGCCCACTAAAATCCCGGATCCTATAATTCAGTGAGAAGAAATTGAAAACGTTTTCCCTCACTTGTACCGCCTTGTCAAGAAGTACCTGATACCCGGTACCTCCGTACCATCAGAAAGATTGTGTAGCGGCTCACTCATGCATGCTCCGCCACAAAGTATCACTGACATACATTGGCGTCTGAATTAACCCAATCAATAATGCAACGTCTTCACGCCGCTCAACGTTGACATTACCATTTGGGAACACACGCATTCAACCAATGAACTACTGTCTCTTCCACATGAAGAGACAACAAAACCAAATAAAATATTTCTTTTCACATCACTGCTCACGTTCTCTGCAGCGACAACGACAACACATCGCTCGTGGTGTTGGTCGCCCACCATATTTGGTGCTGTCGGCCAAATAGCGACAAAATATGTATTAAAATAAATGTTTATAAAATAATTTAATTAAAATAAAATTTATTAATTAAATAAAATTAAAATTTATTAAAATAAATAATTTATTAAATTAAGTTCATAATTTGTTATTATTTATTTGTGAACGCTAAAATTGTTTTCTAAAGCTGGAGCGATTTTAACACAAACCCGAAACAGACTTATGGATGACAGGGTGGACAAACTTCTCTTTCTCAAAATTACTAATTATTATTTGTTTTGTGTTTCTTTTGTGTAGTAAACACATTATAACAAATACAAATTTACATAAATGCCTTATTGGGTACTCCCTATTAAAAAACTTATATTAGAAATCAGCTAAATGTTTTTAAATTGTACTCGATACTTAAGAGTATCGATACTTTTATTATGATACCATAGAATAACTAACTATAGAAGCATATTTTGTATGAGGCAAATATACCCAAACAAAATAATTTCAAATATTTTAAGTTCTGTTTTTGTAATTTTATGAGACGGGGATAATTTCTATATGCCTCTCTTTCTATCATTCATGTTTTAAATAAACAGAACGAAATGTTTTTAAAATAAATGAAATATCTACGAAATACAAATACTAGAAACCACACCCCTAACCAAAACCAACAAAAATGTGTATACATTTTTACAAACACTTTTGTTGGTTTTGTCCTAACAATTTTTATCATTTTACCTATAAGTATTTTGGCTTTGTATAAGCAAAACAAAAAATAAAAAACAAAATAAAGAGACACAATTTTAATTGAAATTAACAATCATTTAAGTAATTTTGCTTTTAATAAATTTATTTTTTGCTCGAAACATCGCCATGCTTCGTGTTCCTTTAAACATTTCATTTTCGTTTTTCATTTCGTTCAGTAGTGGTTTATGCAGTGACATTTTAGTAAATAATATACAAAATGAAATTTTTAAAGGAACACGAAGCCTGACGATGTTTGGGAAAAAACATCAATTTACTAAAATGGAAACTTGTCTATTAAAATTTTGTTAATTTCAATTAAAATTGTGTACAACCTGCAATTCAATATTTTTAATTTCAAATTATTTATATTTCTAAATAAAAATTTTCATTTCAATTGAAAATAAAGACGATATAAAATGAATGATTTGGGTTACGTTCCATAGGAAAATAAAAATCTTTATTCCCCTCTTTATATTAATGATTTGACTTTTTTAGACTGATGTCACGGCTTTTTATGCAGTGGCATTGATACAAGTTAATTTCGATTTGCATCTTTCTGTCCTTTTTTGTTGTGTGAAAAAACATTCAATATGGTATTTAGTAAAAGGTGATCAAAAATTAAGAAATAACCCTAAGAAACAAGCATCTACCCAAACTTCCAAAAAGCATAGAATTTTAACTATAAACAATAAAATATTAACTTTTACTAAAAGAAAACATGTTTAGTTTTATTTGTTATTACTTTCGAAATGAGTGTTGGATTTCTTTTGTGTTATTTTTAATAAAGAATTAGTGCAAAAATAAAATGCGTATTACCTAGAATTTTCTGGGAAATATGTTGGGTCAATAGAACATCACATTAGATAGACACTATCGTGGTAAAATAATTTGTCTTACAAGGTAATCCCAATATTTCAGTGAAACCGACTTTTTATAATCTTTTTACTACCACGTTAACAGCTAACTTGCCAGCGCAATTTTAAAATAATTTGCACAATACATAAATGGCATTTACTGGGTTAAAAAAATCCATACAAAAAAAAAAACGAAAAAAATGTTGCCCTTCAATACGGATAAAAAATAAAAAAACAAAAAGCAGAAGAAATTCATATGTGCGAGATGGTTTTTATTCGGTAGTTTTTTAGTTGTTGTGTTAGCCGCCTCGCATTTTTTGTTTCTTTTTCTTAATTAGTGATACGAGTAGTTAAGATAATTTGGTGTCATCATTGATTGTATTTTTTGGTTTGGTTTTAATTTATCTAACCAACACTAAAACAATACATATACGATTTATAAACGATGACATTGGAATTAACTGTTTTCCTCTTTCCTTTCTAGTCTAAAAATGAAAATAGCAACATGCTACATATAATTAAAACAATGCATATTAACACCTGTACAATTTATATTTACTTTTAAGCCCCAAGTCCACTGTGAAAAATTGACTGAGCTGACTTGAAGTTGGAAGAAAACAAAAAAAAAATCAGAGAGACAAAGACAAAGTATTTTGTTATTGTTTTTTTTATACCAAATTTTATAGATACATTTTGACAGCAAACAAAAACATAACCAAGAATTATTAAAAAAAAATTAAAAATTAGTGTTAATTCGATTATTTTTACGATTCAAAATAATCTAAAAATAATCTAATACTCATATCAGAATTATTTTATTCAAATTATTTCCGTCATAAAATACAAAATTAAAAAAAATCTTTCCCATAAAAATGCCAAACAATTAAAATTATCAGTGTGTGCGAGAAATATTTTTCATCGGTACACAATGTTTATGCACATGTATTAGTTGGACTGCCATACCGGCTGTTCACACGCAGTTAACACTGCAACACATCATTTCCTCGTTTCTTACCTCTTTGCCTATAAACTAACTGGAGGGGGAAAGTAGTTTTTAGGCAAAGAGGTAAGAAACGAGGAAATGATGTGTTGCAGTGTTAACTGCGTGTTCTCGATTTGATACTTTTTTTTAGTTTCGATCTCGGTACACTAACACAGACACACATTTTTTGTAAGTAAAAACTTGACTGACTCCGTTGTGTGTCTCGTTCACACAACCACCGATTTTATATTTTTATCTCAAGTTATTTTTACTGACAAACTTTGATTCACAGTGGAATTGAGGCATTATGATCACCAAAATCATTATTTACAAAATATTATTGTGTTTGTTTGTATTCAAGTTTCTTTTTTTAGAATTTTTTTAAGGCATTCAAATTTTGTTAATGGTTTGAACATTTTTGTTGGTATTGTTCTAGCATTTGCGTTCGATTTTTTGTTTGTTGCCTATTCAAAAAAGAAAGAATAAAATATTAAGCACCGCCTTTCAATTTGCACTCCTTTGTGTATTTTCTATTGTGTTAATTTATAATATTATGGGTATAGGAAACATGAGAAATAGAAAGAAGCAATTAAAATTTATATATTCCTTTCATAAATTCACAACTAAAATCGCCAAACGAAACAGAAATTATTTTTCCTTGCATATTTTAGCCATACAAAATCTCTCTCTATTTAAAGTCCTTCCTCAATGATGATACTAGTAACGAGTAAAGTATCGATACTTTCATTTCGATACCACATCCCTAGTCACCAGTCACGACATAACGTGAATATTGAATCTTTTTGCAAAACAGCAACAACACTTTTGTGCCAACTTCATTTTTAACCGATTATCCAAAACACACAAAAATCAACCAACACCACACACTTGTTGTGATTATTCACCCTAAACTGTAATTTTTTATATTAATTATCGCGTACTGTACACAAACTAAATTCAAACATTTTTTTCGTTTTCTGTTTTTTTGTTTTTAAATAGTATTCAGTATTTACTTACTTGCCGCTTTAGTAATACAATCGAAATAGACTTGCTAGAAGTATTTTTTCGTTTCGTTTTAATGACAGTGAAGTGATGCATTAATTTAATTTAAAAATAATTTTTGGTGTAGTAAAAAAAAAAAAAATTGAATTAAATTAAATTAAAGAGCAAAATTTTATTTTTGTGAAGTGTGAAAAATTGTGAAAATTTATATAAATAAAAAATTTGGTGAATTTTAGTGTGTATGTAATATGCATGTATAGTGTGTTAAAAATCAGCTGATTTTTTTAATAAAATTTCGAACAATTTCTTAAGAAATTTGAAAAATAAAGAAAAGAAGAAAACCATAAAATATTGGAATAAACTATCCCCCCCGTATATATAACTTTTGATTTTAAGGTAAGTCGTTAATGACGATTCGATTTAAGAATAGTAGTATTATGTGATATCATATATATGTACATATGTACGTCGAGTGTATACCGGTTCTTACTTACTTTGAACAATAAGAAAAAAAGTGTAAATATATTAAATTAAAATGTAAAAATATGCTTGTGTCACGAATTAAATTTAGAAATTATTTTAATTTCGCTTATACAAAACAAAAAAAAAGATCATTTTAAATTTTTGTTGGGTTGCCAAATTAAAATGTAATGTTTGTGTGTATTGCAAGTGGTGTAAACCTGCCCCGGGCAATCGATCATTGTGCATGGAAATATAAAATAACCGTGTTCACACTTATTTCATATTGATTATGTATACACAGACACGCAGTTAGTCACTGTCTTCAAATGTTGGAACGGACGCGTAAACAATCGTGTATGTATTTGTACAATTTTGATAAGAAAACAAAATGTAATTTAGTTTCAAAGTTGATAAGACGTTTACGGTTTGTTTTGTATAATCGTGTCAAGGAAAATATCTAGATTTTTACCCATGACCAATGATAAACTTTTGTCTTTCGGGCGGTTATATCAATTCCTCATCTATTTATGTAAACCTTGGGGGGAATAACCTTCAGTTTTTTACTACTTTCAGCGATTTGTATCCGATCAAAATTGTGATCTATTATGTCATTTACAAATTGGTGATTGCAATCTTGAAATAGTTTTGGAAATAGAAATTATTGCGAATTTGATTATTTATACAAATACAATACAACGAATTAGCTTCAATTTATGCGATGTTTGAGCAGTGCTAACACATCCATTGTGTTTGTATTAGCTTCAACGTTTAACACGTTTTTTTGTAGACAAGAAACTTTCACAATCAGAGATCATATTTGGCCACATTTTGAAAAACAGACTACATATTTTCAGAGATAGATATTCAAATTGTTAGACAGGTTTAAACAGAAGTCTCATTTCAAAAAAAAATGTATCACAGAGATATCAAAGGATATTAACTGATGTCAAATCATTGAAAATAAAAAGACTGAGCAACTCACGTTGGGAGGTCAAAATATTTAGGGTCCAGGTTGGGGCCGTTCGGTACCAAATTATCGGAATTAAGGCTTTTATTAATTATCTTAGGAAATAACCTCCCATTGGTATTACGGATGACATTCTCACGTTAGATCACTCTTGATTCGTGTATCGCTTTTAATATTAACCTTAAAATACCAAATTTAAAGCCAAGCCGTAATTGGATTGGGATTCCTTCTTTCTCGAACTCGTCTCCGTCCTCCAAATAAGGCTGGTGGTCGTGGTCCTGATGGGATCTTTCCAGCTATAATAACAGCATATTGTTCCTCTCAGCATATCGTTCTTAGGTTTCATTACGTTGACACTGAGTTGCATGACCTCTTAATATTCCTCAAAGTTGTTAAGGGTTGCCACAAGATTGTGTTCAAACCAAAGAAAAACTAAAAAATTCTGGTTTTATCGTGCTTAGCTATGCTGATGACCTGGTTTGAACCATTCTTGGAAAGCACATAAACATCTTATCTGAATTTATACAACAAGCTCTAATTATTACGGAGGAGTGATGTCCAAAGAAGAATTTGTACGTCAACCTGTCTAAAACTGATTTGGTTGTCTTTACTAGGCGCAGCTGCAGAATCATTGGTGATTGGCTGTACTCTCTCTTTTTGGTTAGGAGATTTCAAAATCAGACTACGTTAAACAACTTGTTGTTACCTTGAACAGTATAGACTTTCCTGGAAAAATCACCTTGAATTTAGAAACCAAAGAGTTACTCCCTTTTTTTGACAATGCACAAAACGATTAAGGAAATCTTGCAGTTTCCTAAAAAAATCCTGACATCTTCGACCCCACTTCTTGCTATAGAGAAGTTACTGTTCCCGCCCCAATTGCAGTCCTTCCTTCTAGATATTGTTTGTTCTACAACATTTCGGAAATGAATTGGAGCGTGGAACTCTCTCAGATCAATTGTGAAACACAGAAAACTTCTCAATTCTTACAGCTCATTTATGCCAGAAATCAACCTGGTTAATGATGGAACGATACCTGCATTTGACTTCATGCCTTCTTTACCATGGTTAATCCTTCGACGGATTAAAGATTCTCGCCGGACCTTCTTACCTGGTTAACTGGGTGCGGTGTTTGGTACATATTGACCTTCGTCTTGTATACATGACACTGTATTTCAATCGGAGATGCTTGCTCTTATAAATTGTGTGATGAATCTTTGTACATATTATTCCTTGTACAGGTGTCTATGCTTCACTCACTGAAGAATCTCGTTTGATTATTTAAAAATTGGTTAAACATTATGTCTACTTTGTCCCCGCAATAGTGGCACAGTTAAGTGGGTTCCTGCTCATTGTAACATTGAGGCATTCTGCGGTTTAGTGAAGCGAAATTACATAAAAGTGATCTGCTAATTTAGGCAATACACGAAAAATTCAGAAAAATTCCCTTTTGCTGAATCGCAACCGATTCCAACATTCCCCTCATGATCAAAAATAAAAAGCAAATCTCCCACAGGGCGCTAAGAGGCCTAGAGCCGGCATTAGTGATTGTGTACATCAATATAATTGCGAAAGCATCGCTTGATTTTCAATATTAGAAAAAGAGGTTTTTATTAAAAATTCACTCAATTTGACAGTTTTGTCATTGTATCTGAACATCGTGATAAAATTAGAAATTAAAGTGGTAGCCCTGGATATTAAACCAAAAGCACCATCTTTGGCATGGTTTTTTAAACACGTGGATGAAGAGCATTCTTTAAAATCGTAAAATTCCAATAGTAGTTGACGACTTTCTCAAGGTCCCCTTATTTCTCCAATCTAGACGTACGCAGATAATGGATACATTGTTTTAACAGGTGCGATTTCATCATTACAATTCTGAATGCTAAATTAACAATTTGTAATAATTTGATCTCTTCAATTAGATTGAATTTGATTTTTTTGCTTTCTACCGGTTTGTCCATTGTATATGTTGAGCCGACCCATTTTCGTGGTACTAATTCTGCAAAACTTGACCTTATTATTAATAACAAACGTCCGAAAATCATTCTATAATGACTTCATTGCTTTCAAGGTAGAAATAGTGAAGTCTTTAATTCATATATAGAATTAAATCAATAGCTATCGGAATGGACGGTGTTTGTCTTAAATTCATAAAACTGATTCTGTCTTGTATTATTCACAAACACATTTTGAACTAACTAAATTTATCAACGAACCAAACTCTAACTTCCGAAATATTAATTCAAAGAGTACCACAAACTCTCAATCAATTCTTTCTTACATTCAAAACCACTGTCCGACATATATGTTTGGCTTCAGGGCCACAATTACCTCTTACCGTTTATCTACCGAGTATTTTCAAAGTTTCGAACCATATTTATAATATACTGATGAATGTAGGTGGCCAGCCCAATGAACTCTTTTACACACAATATATTTTAATATCTGTCGAAATATTAGGGGTACCCACCCCCCATTTCATTCGCTGCGCAGTTAAGACGTGTTTTGTTGTAGCATATTACATATTATAGTGTGGACTTATTATTTTCAACAATAACAAAAATTACAGTTTTGCAAAAAGAAAATGGATGCTAATGAACCTTCAAAAGAACACATACGTCATTGTATGCTATTTCAATTTTGATCGGGATATAATGCAACAACTGCAACAACAAGTATTTGTGATATCTATCGTGATGTTTTGAAGGTCAATAAGTGTCAGCGTTTGGTTTAGGAAATTCGCTAGTGGTGATTTTGAACTATCGGGCAATGTTCGAAGTGAGAGACCTTCTACATTTGATAATGATGCTTTGAGATCAGTGGTTGAATCGGATCCAAAACTTAGCATACAAGAAATAGACGACCCACTTGGGGCCACCTAGTAAACAGTGCAAAGACAGCTCCATGAAATTGGAAAAGTATCCCGACATATTTGGGTTCCACATCAATTGTCGATTTCAAACAAAGACCAGCGGTGAACCATTTGCACATCGTTATTAACTAGGCAAGAAAGGGATCCATTACTTAACAGAATTGTGACTGGCGATGAGAAATGGGTGCTGTACAGCAATTTAAAACGCTCCAATCAGGGGCTTTTCTCCAAATCAGCGAGCTATACTTACACCTAAACCGGGTCTGACACTGAAAAAGGTCCTATTGTGCGTTTGGTGGGACTGAACTTGAATAATTCATTTTGGCGCTACTAAAACCGGGCGAAACAGTTACAGCTGATATTTATTGCCAACATTTAGAACATCTACGAGTACGTAATGAATAAGTGAAGTTCCATTTGGAATGGAACTTAGGACCATATTGTGGTGATTGATAAGATACCGCAAAATTGCAAAAAAATGGTATACTCGAACTCTGTATCTTGATTAGCAAACTATTGACTTCGTTATTTAAGTCCGAGAGGATTAATTCCGCCGACAAAAATGAATTAATTTCGCAACATTTTCGACGGAAAATTAATTCATTTTGATTATGAATTAAATGTGCCGCGAAATTATTGCATTTTTGATTTTGAATTAATTTCGCAATGAAACAAAACTGCAATTTGTTTAATTTATTTGTCTGTATTTGTATTTGTGTGTTTGTGACAGTAATACGTTAAAATAATTTCAATCTTTTGTAATCTATAATAAGTTATTTAGTACTTTTTCGTGAAGGTGTAATGTAATGTATAAGTGACATGTTCTTTTCATTTCGACGACGATATTTGTATTTCATATTTATCGACGGAGTTAAATTCTTTTGGAAAATGAATTAATTACGCCACAATTTAATTTTTTTTCAATATGAATTAAATCCGCAATATTTAACTTTTCAAAAATAAGATATCGCGAAATGCAAAAATGTTCGGGCCCCACTAAGTTAATCCGGCCTCCCACCTCCCCCCCCCCCCAATATTAACGATTTAAAGTATCTGCAATTATTTTTTCGAATCAATTTTATTTTATATTTTGGAAGAAAGTTAATTAATTTGAAACAAAACATAATTTTTCAATAAAAATTTTTGAAATTTTTCAATGCCACTTGTTCAAATAAATTTTCTGTAAAAATTTGACAAAGAGTTTTCATATTTTAGCTTAGGTTTCTTACTCATTTTCAATAAACGAAATATTTTAAATTAATTGACGTTACTTATATCACATTTGGTTAAAAACAAATTAGAAAAATTTCACTTATTTAAGTTTTGAGGTTATATTTAGCACAAGGACATTTACGTCCTGAGTTAAACAATACATTGCATTGCGAAAACGATCGAATATGTGATTTTACGCAACTAATTTTGATGTAAGCAAATCTGCCATATTGCCACGAAAAATACGAAACAATGACATCAAATCTTGCTTTTCGATTGTTTTAACAGGCAAGTGAGTTTCACAGGTTTTATTATTTTAAATCCCAATAGTAATTAATTTCATACTAAAGTCACCTTCCCATATATTGAAGCTGTTTCAAAACATCAACTTGGCTTTATGCTGTAAGATTCTGAATATATATTTGAAATGTGTTTCAATGTCGAATTCATCGTGAGTTTCATCCCTTTTCCCTAAGTCAAGTTACTTGTCAGTTAAACCTCGCTATAGCGGACACTCTGTTAAGTGGACACCTCACTTGAACTAACAAATTTGTGAGCTCAAAATTTACTATTCTCAAGTAAAACTCCCTCGGTTAAACGTATTGGAAATAAGCATTGAACACATTCGAATCATTTCATATGTTTCACTGTATTTAACTATTGTAGCTAACTTCACTTGAGTCAATAATATCTTTTTCAAGTAACACAACCTAAAAGAAGCAAAATAAAAGGTTTTTTAACATAAAAATTAATCTGGAATCATCCGTGTTTTACTATTTTCAAGTTTCCAGCTCTGCTTAGTTAAATTCCATTAGGTTATGGGCCCAGTGGATGAAGAATACGGATATTTCGAAAAATTAAGGCAGATTAATTGGATAAAGTGAAATTGATTTTTCGGTGTTGTCAAATTCACATACGGAAAAGGATGGCGTCAGCTGAATCAAGATACAGCATTTCAAAGCTAAACGGAAGAAATTATTTTGTATGGAAATACAAAATGGAAATGCTTCTTAAGGCAAAAAGGTTTATGGGCAGTTATCAATGAGGTACAACCATCACCAGTTACAGCAGCGTGGATAGCAAATGATAAAAAGGTACATTCAACAATTGCATTGAATGTAGAAGACGATCAAATTCATCACATCATCGGTGCAGATTCAGCAAGAAATACATGGAGAATTCTTAAGGAAACGTATGAATCAAACACATCAAGCAATCGTGTGCACATTTTGAAGTTAATCATGCAACAGCGGCTTTTCCTGAACGAGCTGTTTCGAAAATTATTGGCAAACATCGCAAATAAATCATCAGTTTACAGCAAATTCAAGGAATATATTGCGATGGTAAAGGTTCAATTCGGAAAGAAACCTAAATGCATCCATACAGATCGAGGAGGAGAGTACATCAGTAATGAATTCGTGAATTATTTAAAGACGAGCGGAATTCAAATCCAGAGAACTACTGCGTACACACCTCAACAAAACGGAACAGCGGAACGCAAAATCAGAACGTTGGTAGAAATGGCTCACTGAATGCTAATTGACGCAGGTCTAGAAAAAAAGTTTTGGGGCGAAGCTGTAATGATGGCTAACTATGTCCAGAATCGTTTGCCAATAAAGGGTACAGAAACAACGCCATATGAAGGCTGGTTCCAGAAAAGTCGGATTAGAATGTTATATGCATGTACCAAAACAAACAAGGCGCAAATTCGATTCAAAGGGTGTCAAAGCAGTGCTGGTCGGTTATGATTACGAATCAAAGGCATATCGATGTTACAGTCCGGAAACCGATCGAGTCACAGTTAGTAGAGATGTTCAGTTCGTCGAAAGGGGCCATTTGTTACCTATCAAGTCCAGCGAATATTATCAACAGGAACAAATTTGAAGATGCAGAAAACGATCAGGTGCAAAAGGAATTAGTCGATGAGGAAGTTCAGGAAGAGAATCCAATACAAGATCACTTTCAGAATGAAGATGAAGAGCAAACTGTTAGACGATCACAACGTTCTAACAAAGGAATTCCACCAAAGAAACTTATTGAAGATATGAACGTGGTGAGTTCAGTCATTCAAGAACCAAAGTGCTACGTAGAAGCTATAAAGGGTGATCAAAAGAGGCTGTGGATTCAAGCAATGACAGATGAGATGAAGTCATTGATGGAGAATCAAACATAGGAGCTTGTGAAAATTCAAGAAGGTGCAAATCTAGTTGGCTGCAAGTGGATTTACAAGCTAAAGTGCAATTCAGATGGAAAAGTAGTCAGACAGAAGGCAAGGCTTGTTGCTCAAGGTTTTTCGCAAAAATACGGTACTGACTATGATCAGATGTTTGCTCCAGTTGTTCGTCAAACTACGTTTCGAACATTGCTTACAGTGGCAGCAAACAATGACATGAAGGTTTCTCATCTAGATGCGAAAACGGCTTTTCTCAACAGTTGTCTAAAGCAATCAGCGCGCAATTGGAACAAAACAATTCATCAAATTCTCATCGATTTCGGTTTTGTTCAAAGCAAGAATGATCCATGCTTGTACACCTACAAATATGATGGAAAAATATGCTACGTATTAATCTACGTTGACGATGTGGTCATGGCTGGTGAAAACAACGAGATAATCTCCAAGTGCGAAACGTTTTTAAGTTCGAAATTCAAGATTAAGAACTTGGGAGAGATTAAGGATTTCTTGATTCTTCAAGTCAAGAAGGAAGCAGATGGCTATTACACGTTGAATCAGACTGCTTACATTGGAAAATTACTCCTCAGTTCCATTATTAGTTGGATATGGTAAAGGAGGAGATACGGATTTGTTGTTAGGCAACGGCAAATATCAAAAGTTGCTCGGTTGCTTACTGTACATATCAGTCAACATGAGACCTGACATATCGGCAGCAGTTTCAATTCTAGCACAAAAGATATCCAGTCCAAACCAGGAGGATTGGAACGAATTGAAACGAGTATTAAAGTATCTCAAGGGTACTGCCGGTTTGCAATTGTTACTTGGCAAGAGTGATGGTACGGATCAGTTAATCGTATATGCAGATGCAAGTTGGACTGATGATCGTGCAAGCAGAAGGTCACAATCTGGTTACATATTCAAGTATTGTAACGGTATTCTCAGTTGGTGCAGTCGAAGACAGGATTGCATTGCGTTATCATCAACGGAAGCAGAATTTATTGCGTATGTCTGAAGCATGTCAAGAGGCGAATTGGATTCGTCGTTTACTCAATGATTTCGATCAACGCATTGAAAAACCGATAACAATTTTCGAAGACAATCAACGTTGTTTGAAATTCAATGAAATTCGTCACGTACCAAACATATTGATGTTCGAGAGGCATTTGTCAAGGATTACATCGACAAATGTATTGTTACATGCCAATATTGCCCTACGGAAACTATGGTGGCAGATTTGTTGACAAAACCATTGGCGGGACATCGTGTCAATGTTCTTCGGGATGCATGTGGAGTTAACTGATGATTCAAATGAGGAGGAGTATTGGAAATAAGCATTGAACGCATTCGAATCATTTCATATGTTTCACTGTATTTAACTATTGTAGCTAACTTCACTTGAGTCAATAATATCTTTTTCAAGTGACACAACCTAAAAGAAGAAAATCATCCGTGTTTTATTTTCAAGTTTCCAGCTCTGCTTAGTTAAATTCCATTAAAACGGACACCTCATTTGAACGTACATTTTATCTAGATGCGTTGACGTTCGCTCAAGTAAGGTTTCACTGTATTTGTAAATGTATAATTTTGGCTAAATTTATCGTCCAGAATTTACAAATAATTAAATGGATTTTAAGAAATTTAAAATTTCATGAAGCTGCAATTAATTGTGCAGCTGAGGAGGTGCGATTATGAAAAAATAATATTGAATGAATCAATAAGCCTTGATGGCGTCTGCTTGAAAGAATTTTGGATTTTTGTATAGTGTTTTGTAATGTGTTCTATTGAAATAAATAGAACACATTACAAAACACTATTGAAACACAACATGCTTTTGTGAAGATGAATATTATCAGGAACCTTAATAAGTAAAATTTTAAAATATACATTTTGTCTCTCTGGTGGACGTTTTATTATTTATATCTTAAGTCAAGCGCCTAATTCCAACTTCGTCTGATTCAAATTTCTAGATTTTTGACAAACCTTTCATTTTAATTAAAACTCAAATTAGTATTTGCTTATAAATGCAAAGATGTAATTCATTTGCTGTAAGACGATGTTTAACCACAAATTTTTATTTTGATGGTGGTCATTCATCCATAGCTTAGCATTTGTAAAAAAAAAAACTTTAATTGCACAACACCTGTCCATTCACAACAGATATTCTAATACAAATGATACAAAATCTAATAAAAATCCACAATTTCACACACATTACCCAGTTTTAATTGCTGAGTATCGTGTGGCTGGTTGCCAAAGGCAAACTGCCAAATATAACTTTTAGGGCACGAACGTTACTTAATCAAATGTTTTTTATAATTAATTTGTTCTACTATTGGCGTATGTCCTTGGTTGGTTGTGTACTCACCACATGGCCATAACCCATTCAATATTCATGTATATCGATCGATTGGTGTGAAATAAACCGTATTCCGCACTTGTACACACATAACACTAATAACAATAAATTAATGATTCGGTAACAAAAAAAAAACGCGGAGATAAACATTTTAAGACTTTATACGAGTGATACTATTTCAAAAGCAACAAGCAAATGTTATATAGTTTATTTATTTTCAAACTACCAACTAAAATCTAATTTTATTTAAAATTACGTTATAAACACATATGTTAAATACACAATCATAGAGACGCGGTATAACACGCATTCAATACAATAAACACGTGGTTTTTTTTTGTGTGCCGACGAAATCAATTTTCTCTACCTTATTTTGGAATAAATAAATAAATTGACTTACTACACATACAGTGTGCACGAGTACTTTAAAATTCAATAAACTCTGTATAATGTATACGAGTACGTAAATATACAAATCCCCAAAAAAAAATAATAAATTGATAAGGTGTACCGCACCTTTCCGATTATTCAGGTAAATAAAAGTGTATTTGCCCGGCAAATTTGCTGTTTGATTGATTGACCAAAACAAAATTTTAGTTTTCCGGTTAATTAAAATTTTTATTCTTCGAAATACAAAGGTGGTTGGCTAACAATAAGCATAAATAATTAGGTAAATTACCATAAGTTTGTTTCATAACTTGACGGTGTTATTAATTGGATTTGTACACCCAACGTAATTTGTACAATATAATTGTGATTCAACGTCAATTACTATAGCAGCCAAGTTTTAAAAAGCTTTGATATTTGACACAATAAACAAAACAATCGAAAGGCACTAGACTTAAGTAGAAGCAATCCATAAGACATTTATACGTTACCCGAAGGGTAAAGTAACCAAAATGACTTATTATCAATTTTTTATTATTTTTATTACAATTCACACTTTACCCAACTTCCATGCATGCGGGCGAGTAAGCATGTATTCCTGATGTCTCTTCTTCTTTCAGAAGACAGGTTTGGACGTTTGTCCAATCTGTATATCGTTGATGGGTGGATCGTTAAAAATTAACCAGTTGGGGTGGACTGTAACGCAAACATTGCTCCTCAGCCTGTTGTAACATTGTTTTCTAGATATACTTGCCAAAGACAACAAACAATGACGAAACATTAAGTCTCCACTTAAGGCATTTTTTTTGTTTTCTACTTTGTGTGAAACATTTCTTTTTTGGTCTTTTACGGTCTAATTTTTATTTTTCTAATCTCGTAAATTGAATGGTTATCAAATAAATTTCGTATTTGGTAAAAACAAAATCTTATTTTATTATTCAAATTATAATGCAATTTATTAATTTTTTAGTATTTGTAATCATTAATCGGAATTTTTTTACGTACGCATTTTATTTCTCCTATTTCAAAAGAAAAAATTTATAGGTATTGTTAGAGCATTAGACGAGCTAGAACTACTCGCTAAATAATTACACAAATGTCTAAGGATCAATAACGCTTTAATACTGACCCTTCTGTCAATGAATAGGTCTAGCCAGACCTTTTTGAAATTGAAATTATTATTACAATATATACATCATTATAATATACATTGTGAAATAAAAATATTATTTGAAATGGCTGATGAAATAAGTGGTTATAGATGGAGACGGTAAGAATAATTTTTGCTTGGCCTGGTAAACTGTTTACTAAAACTAATATTTTATAGAATGTCCGCAGCACAAAGGGAGCAAGAACTGATAAGACTTGCTGAAGAAATAAGTGATGATATTGATAGCGATATTGGTGATTTTAGTGGCGATGAAGACGAGGACTATGTCCCAGAAGGAGGAGTTTCTGATATTGAATCAGATCTAGTAATCGGGGGTTTCAGCAACATTGCCGATTCCGATGATGAAGAGATTTTGGAAGAACTTCACGAGGAGAATGATCTCGCTTATCAACAGCAAGATTTACAACCATCAATAGAATATTTCGTTGCACGTGGTGGAACGAAATGGCAGAAAGATCCACCGTCTTTGGGACGAATGAGAAACCACAACATTATTAGAGAAATCGGCGGACATACAAGACGAGGAATGAGCATAAATCTAGTTGATATTTTTAAAACTCTAGTAACCGAAGAAATATTATATTATTATACAAAGTTCGATCCGTATAATGGTCGATATTATACATACAAATAGAAAGGCAAACATGGAGACATCAAACTATAATGCAAACAATGGCTCAAATAGGCCCGCACAGTGGATTCCCGTAACGTCTCAAGAATTATACGCATATTTTGGAATTTTATTGGCCTCCGGATTAAATCATTCGGGCAACAATGTCTATCAATCGCTTTTGGGCAATAAGCCGTTTTATAAGATTTGACGACCAAAGAACACGTACCGAGCGACAAGAAACTGATAAAGCAGCACCAGTACGAGACATATGGGTAATGCTAAACCAAAATCTCGAGGCATCATACACTCCGGCGGAAACAATAACTGTTGATGAACAGTTATTTCCTTATCGAGGAAACACAAAATTCACACAGTATGGTGGGCCTGCGAATCATCCAGCGGTTATCCCTGTAAAGGAATATTGTATACCGGTAAGGAGTCAGGACGGGAAAGAGAACGCAACCAGGGAGAAAGAGTATTGCTCGAACTCACGAGTAAATATCAAAGGAGTGGAAGAACGATTGTTGCGGATACATTTTTCACGACTTTGGAAGGTGTTGAAAAACTTAGAGCGTAAAAACAAAACGTATATTCCAAAAGAAATGTTAGCAGATCGCAGCCGATTAGTTCATTCCAGTGCATTTGGCTTTTCAGATCACATTTCTTTGGTGTCATATGTGCCAAAAAGAATAAGGTAGTTTTGTTGTTGTCATCCGTTCACTATGATACAGAAGTCGTTGGAGAAGCGAGAAACAACAGGCAATAATATTTTATAATAAAAATAAAGTAGGCGTAGATAAAATGGACCAAATGTTTGGGGAATACAATTGTAAACGTCAGACAAAACGATGGCCATTGGCTTTTTTTTACAATATGTTAGATGTGGCCACTTTGGCATCATTCATCATTTATAAAAGTGTAAATGATAGTAATAAAACCCGAAATACTGATACTCGTCGAAAATTTATTCATTCTTTGGAAGAACAATTAGTGACACCTAAGATAGAGAAAAGAATGAATAATCCAAGAGTAATTGGCCAGTTTTCCGTCAAAAACGCAGTGGAATCATTTTTCGGAGTACCTTTAGAGCAGAAAAAAGCCCAGCCAAACACCAGCGGATTGTCAAACCAAAAGAAATCCTGTCAGATTTGTAGAATCAACGACAAGTTTCAGAGAAAAACTCGTTTCACATGTACTGTCTGTACCGATCCAGTATGCCTCCAACATAGCGTGCAAATGAAAAAACGAAACGTAGGAGTAGAACAAAAATCATAGACTTATGTTAAATTCTTTCGGAAAAAAAAAAAACACCCTGAGGGTGAAAAATTTTACTCGAAGGGTAACCATTTGACATTACAAATTCTTTCTGGGAAAATAAAGCACTTTATTTTTTGCTCGAGAGCATTTTGCTTTACTCTAGATTTTTTCATAGATTTGCTTTACTCTTTACAAATACATAGAATAGTGAAATGTCAAAGTGAATTGGAAACAAAAATAAAACTTCATTTTGATATTTCATTTGTTGTTTATTGAATATTAATGCGATAAAATTAATTGGTTCCATCTTTTTGTTATCAAAATAAAAAAAGTTTTACTGATCTGACTGACAGTAAAACATAACCTCACTTTATTTTGCTCTTTTTACACCAACAAAACTACAAAAATATTTTCATATTCTTTAGGAGGTTAAAAAGTTACTTTATTTCGAGTAACCCGAAAGAATTTAACATTAGAGAGAAGACATATACGATACTCATGAAGAGTATTTAGTTTTACTAAATAAAAAGAAACTGGAATTAATGATTTTGAATTAATGTTTTATTAAATAAATAAGTGCTATTGGTATAGATGTGGTGTTTTAATTAAACGTGTATTAAATAGTTATTTGTGGAATTGGTACACGGCCTGACACGTGTTCCAGGAGTAACAAATGGGGTAGCGTTACAGTGTAAATTGAAAATAAAAACAGTAATTACAGTGAGGTAACGTGGCGGGCCCCATTTAGTGTTACAAATCAGATGTGGGATAATTGACCAAAAATTATTATAAACAATAATATCGAGTGAGCGGGAAAAAAAAAACAAAAATTATTACAGAGTGATACAAAAAAAAATTAATAGCGTGAAACGTAATATAACAGTGTAGCTGTTTTGGAGGTTAAAAAGAATTAAAAAAATAAACTATCTAGGTTGAAGCGTACGACGGATAGTTTGGAAAAATTAAGTTCAGTCATGGATGGGTATACATTAAACCAACTACAAGAGGAATGTAAACGGCGATCATTGTCAGTGGAAAGAGATGAAACCACTTTAATGAAGCGGCTGTTTCAAATGGTGATATTTACCCCATGTGACGCTGATTTAAGTTCAAACAATAAAATGCCGGATCGAGTAAATGATCCAAATTAATCGATCGACAGTAAATCGGATGACTTGAGCGATGATGAGTTAAGTGCTTGGCGTGAAAATAAATCAGGTGGTGGAAGCGTAAATAAATTAACCGATCAGCAACGTGAGCAACGTAATAAAGGTGAAACTACATATGAACCGGATGTTGATGCGGAACTGTTCGACCGTGAACGGGATCTTCTCGAGCGTGAGAAACGTATATATCCAAAGGGAACGTGAATTATATTTAAAATCAACCATCCAGTATTCGGACAGAAGTCGGCTATATTTAACTCCGCGAGATGTCACGGAAATTTTACCGGAATTTGACCTAGATACGAAATAGAAAGGAAATATGAACGTGTATCGACGGAAGCATACGTGGGCTCCAAGCCAATTGAGCCGAAAGCAGACAAAAAGGAAACTATTGTGAAACCTAAAGAAGTACAATGTTACAATTGCCACGAGTATGGTCATATCGCTTTGAATTGTCCAAAACCGAGTCGGCGCAACAGGTGTGTAAAGTGCAATCGAGTGCACGGTAGTCGCGAGATAGATTGCAAAAATACAACGTGTGACAGTAATGTTGGTATGGTGGATAAGATTTCTCACAAACAGCGAGTGAGAGTTGATAATATTGACATGTTGGCGTTGGTCGATTCCGGAAGTGAGGGATCGATGATCCGGAAATCCATTGCGGGTTATTTAAAGTTAAGTTTAATCCCGTGCAGTAAGGAAATAAATGGTTTTGGCGGTGGATCGTACTCAGTTCGTGAAAAAGTTATGTCGGAAGTGGTTATAGACGAAATAGTGGCAGAAATCGAAATGTATGCTGTTGGTGACGAAATGTTGAATACGGACGTATTACTAGGGCAAAGTTTGATAAACCAATCAAATATCAAATTAACGATTATGAATGGAATAACAGTATTCGAGAAGGTAAATAAAGACGATCGTATCGAGTTTAGTGAGGTCAATCTAATTTCAATAAGAACCAGTCCATCGAATGAGAAATCAAATGCTGAAAGCATTAATATTGAATGCAAACAATTACAAGTATGTAATAGTAGACAAATTGAGGTAGATAATCAAATAAATGGTGAAATGTTTGAGGCTAAGATCAATATAGATGATTCCTTGACGTACGAAGAACGTAAAAACCTAGTGAGTTTGGTTAGCCAGTTTAAGAATTGCTTTGCATGCAACCAGTCGGAGTTGGGAAAAACTGAATCAATTGAGATGGAAATAAAATTAGTGAATCCCGATCTAGTAGTATATAGTCCATATCGTTTATCGTATCACCAGCGGAATGAGGTAAAGGTGATGATTGATGAGCTTTTGCAGAACAAAATTATTCGGAATTCGGACTCACCTTATTCCAGCCCAATCGTTTTGACAAAGAAGAAATCTGGGGAGATGAGGATGTGCATCGATTACAGACGGTTGAATGGACGAACACGTAGATATCGATTTCCATTACCAATAATCGAGGACCAGATACAAAGGTTAGGAGAGTGTAGTTATTTTACGGGGCTAGATTTAGCATCGGGATATTATCAGATTCCGATAGCAAAGGAATCTATACCTTTTACAGCCTTCGTTACTCCTGACGGTCACTATGAGTTTCTGCGGATGCCATTTGGTTTGGCAAATGCTCCAGCAGCGTGCCAAAGGTTGATGAATAGAATTGCGCGTGAAATGAATGACGAAATTGTCGTGTACATAGACGACATTATTGTACCTAGTCGAACGATACCAGAAGGTATGTCAAAATTAACAAAATTATTAGCCGTTTTACAACGGCACGGAGTAACACTAAAATTGGAGAAGTGTGAGTTCCTAAAGAAGAAAGTCGAATTTTTGGGATATGAGGTCTCAAAGGGAACGCTTAAAACGGGAACCACTAAGACAGATGCGATAACCAACTAGCCTGCCCCTAAGGATAAACACGAAGTTAGACAGTTTGTTGGATTGGCAAGCTATTTCCGAAAGTTAGTGGTAAATTTTGGAGCAATAGTAGAATTTCTGACACGGCTAACACAAAAAGACATTGATTTTGAATGGAAGGATGAACAACAAAACGCGTTCGACGAATTAAAAAAGAAATTCGGAAGTCGCGAAGTACTATTTTCAACCCGGAAAAACAACATCGTGTTCTTACTGATGCAAGTTCAAAAGGATTGGCAGGCGTACTATTGCAAATTGATGATGACTGTTCCGTTTAGTTGGCGGCAGCAAAAGATGGGTTGTGCCTAAATAAATTGGATGGCATGTGGTGAAATCAATGCATGATGATGTTGGTCACGGGGGTGTAGATAAAACGGTGCAAAGGGTAGCCGAACATTTTTGGTTCCCTCGAGTGAGAGATTTTGTTAAACGTTACATTTTAGCGTGTATTGAATGTTGCTATACCAAACATGTTGGAGGACGACCGGAATTAGAGATGCATCCTATCGAGAGGGTTGCCCTACCATTTCATACTGTGCATCTAGATCATCTTGGGCCATTTCCGGAGAGCAAATCGGGAAATAACTATCTAATTGTGATGATTGATGGTTTTACTAAATATGTATATGGTGATGTCGGCAGTAAAGTATACATCAACCCAAACAGTACTTAAGATGATGGATAATTGGACAGTACACTTTGGTACTCCAACCAGACTTATAAGTGACCAAGGATCAGCATTTACATCTACTAAATTTGAAAGTTATTGCAAGGAACATGCAATAAAGCATATAAAGAATGCGGTATCGACCCCTAGGTCTAATGGTCAATGTGAACGATACAATAGGACCGTTTTGGCAATGCTGAAGGCAAAGGCGTTGAATGATATTAGAATTTGGGATGTCAACTTAAACAATCTTCAGTGGGTAATAAATAATAGCAAGCACGAAGTTACAAAAGTGTCACCTCAGAAGCTAATTCTAACTTACAATCCCAGAAGTATTCTTCAAAATAAATTACTCTTGGCCTTGAATAATGACGATGAGACCAAAGCCGATACTACGAAGTTGAACGAGATTGTCAAGGAGCGTATCATGTTAGCCGGAGATAAACAAAAGAGAAGATTTGACGCGACCCATAAGACTCCGCGTATCTACCAAGAAGGGGAGTTAGTGTTCGTAAAGTGGAGTGGAGGTCCAACAACGGGAACTTCGCGTAAATTAAAAGCTCCATATCGAGGGCCTTATTTGGTAAAACAAGTCCTGCCAAATAATCGATATGTTATTACGAATGTGGAGGGTGCTGAGCAAGGCAGACGCGGTTACGAGGGTGTGTATGCTAGCGACCGAATGAAGCCATACGATACTCGTGAAGAGTATTTAGTTTCACTAAATAAAAAGAAACTGGAATTAATGATTTTGAATTAATGTTTTATTAAATAAATAAGTGCTATTGGTATAGATGTGGTGTTTTAATTAAACGTGTATTAAATAGTTATTTGTGGAGTTGGTACACGGCCTGACACGTGTTCCAGGAGTAACAAATGGGGTAGCGTTACAGTGTAAGTTGAAAATAAAAACAGTAATTACAGTGAGGTAACGTGGCGGGCCCCATTTAGTGTTACATTATATAAAAAAAATCTATATATCGTCACCTCAGTATTTAAGTGTTACAAACGCATTCTGATCATTTGAAGGTAGATCTGCCATTATGTAATGTGACGGTCTTAACTGCAAATTGACTAAAATTCATTTGTGTTGCTTAAATACTAGACTGACGAAGTGGTATAATAACTACGTTGGAAACTGATTTGACGATCCAGTCTACATTTTTACGTAAAATGGCAGTTCTAACTCCAAAATTACAAAAATGCGTTTGTATCACAAAAACATTTCGTTTAGTTTGTTTCTTGAAGGTGTACCCTTTGTGGTGCTAAAATCAACTTTAAAGCCGAAAATGCCCATTCCACACTGACTTGCGTTGCAGGAATCGCTAGCACAACTTTTGCAGCTTCATATAAAACTGGAATTTTAATTTTATGGTTTTCCTACTATTCCATAATATTTTTCTCCTTGTGGACCCGTGAAAAGGATTCATAAACACAACTCCTGTTATACGTTTAGTTCAAAGTTAGCCCAGCTGTCTAAATTGTTGGATTATGATAAATAATATATACGACATGCGATTTTTTTTGTCAACCCGAAACCCGGGTGAATCGAACCCGCGAAATGTTGGGTTCAGATTCGAAAAAATTACTAATAATCTTTGAACCGGAGCGGGATCGAGGTTCGGGTTCGGGTTCGGTTCGAAACCCTGGTTTTATTTACATTTGAATGTAAAACCTATTTTTAGTTAATTGATGGCTTATCTCCACTACATATTTTTCTCTAGACGGGAAAAAAACTAAGACTGCGGATCAATAGTCGGGTAAATTGTTATTTTACCTACTTTTTGACACTGTACAACGTAAATTGAAATACTGTACTAAAAATTTGGCTAAAATATGAGATGTTAATGTACAACGTCATAAAATAAATTTATTTTTATTCTACGAGTGAAAAACAATAAAAAATATTTGACGTTTCATTTTGCACCTAATAGCTAGCGATTTCAATCCTCCAAACATAATTTGCCCCCATCAAACCACTTTTACTTCTAGAGCATTGGTACGCCAATTGAGGAAAATGTGTACTAAAATTGAAATTTACTGTACTAAATGATTTACCCGACTATTGGTCCGCAGCCTAAGTAGTCCATTTTTTTCGTGACCATTTTTAGAACATTTTGCAAAATATATAGACAAAAATAATTTTGGGCATGCGCATTGAAATTTTAGCAAGAAAATAATTCTAAATGATGCTTAATCAACTGGATTTAATATTCGCTTAAAACTGTTTCTGTTGGTATTCTGGTAGATAAAGGTTAGCGCAAAACTACAATGTTTCTTAACTCCGCGACCGTCGAATGCTTGAACTTCTGGACTACCGTGCTAAGCAAGTTTTACATAATTACATTTTTGCCTAAATTGAGTTATTGATGCCAATCGATAGCTAATAACAAAACTTTATCATTAACATTTTAAAAGTAAATTGAGAAACACGTAATAAGAAACGCGGTTTTCATTTTTATATAATTCAGTTCATTTCTAATAAGTTTTTACACTACATAATAATAATTTCTTCTTCCTTTAAAAATCTTCGCCTTGAACTTAAGGATTTTTTTAGATTTTTAAAATATTTTTGGTCGAAAGGTCAAAATGAAAAAATCATTAAAATCCTAAATCTTATGTTATAAAATTAAATCAATATTATAAAATAAATAATATAAATGAATGGCTGCAATATGTCAGCGCTGACATGCTCAAAATACAAAACATTTGGTCATCGCTGCGCTGGTTACACAAAAATGAAATTAGGACGTCTGGTAGCCTTACCCAACATGAAATTTCACGTTCTTAATGCAATAATCACGTCCTTAAAATTCAACCTAACTTAACCAACTTTATTTTCTTGCATAGATACATACATATGTAGAATTTCAAGTGCACCGATTCGTCTTTATGTTAGTAGTTGTACAAAAATGTCACGAGCTCAGCTCAATCCATTTTTTGGTGCATTTTTACAGTCCAATTCTGACGATAAGACTCTTAAGACTCTCTTAGCTAAGACCCAGTTTGTACATTTTTTTTTTAAGACGAAAGTCTTAATCGGTATTCTGGCGGTGATAGTGTACTAAATGTGTACTAAAAGATAGACTATGTACTAAAATCTCTCCAAAGATTGTGCAGAGCTGTCAAATGGTATTTTTCCCCCTTTTTCCTAAAATTCTCTGAAATTTTGCTTAATCCGCGAAAGATTAAAGGGTAAAACGAATTCAAAATTTCTGCAATAAGGTTCCAATAAGGCTCTGTCTTTTTGTCGGTTATCTATTTCCCTTTTAGTAAGACTTATTATTATGGAATTACAAAATAAAATTGTGAGACATTTATTTATCTTGAATAAACAGATAATGTTTCTGAACTAATTGACTAAATTAATTTAGCAAACTTTAGCACAGGTGGCATTTTAAAAAAACAAATAATCCTGTGGTATTCTTAAATTAGGTACATACTCGCATGTATCGTCTTCTTTGATAGCTGGAATTGAAATATAAATGCAAATTTTGCTGGTATAACAACTTACATATATTTGTTAAAAAATATAACGAATAACTTATTTTGGTTTAAAAATATATAAACGATTTTTTAAAATTTTAGAAGTACCCTCAATACGGTTAGTACGTACTAATAAGATTTTCGCTAATATTTATATCGAGTTTACACGAAATTATTTTACAGCAGTTTTCGTTGCATTCAATTTTTTTCTTCTCTAAAATTTGCGTTTGGTTCCTAAGCAGCTCTATACATTTCAAAAATGTATTATTCTCAGATATTTTGCTTCCGGAGCGATTCAAAGGTACATGGCATCAATCTATGTGATTAGTCAACAGCATTTTGGTACGATATTGAATGAAGGTACTGTTATTTGTAATGTACTCAGAAATGAACTACCAAGTATTTAGTAAAAATTTCAAACGACTTTAATGTGACATTGAATTTTCCAAACTGCCTCGGTGCCATCGATGGGAAGCATGCTAACAGCATATTTTATAATTATAAGGTAAAGGTGGTGACTTGTTATATAGAGGGAATTTAAAGAAAATGGAAAAACAGTTTTGAACAAAGAAATGTATTTCCTAGAGGACTGTGTGAAATACTAAAATTTCATATAATTTCGAAAGAATAATTTCGAGTTTCGACTTTCGGAATTAATAATTATAAAAATGCATAAAAAAGCAAACTTACATATGAGTAATTCGAGTGGTTTGGGTCATCGGTATCCTCATCTCGCATATTTGTAGAAAATGTTCTTAATAGAAAGAAGTCCTAAAGTTACTAAACAGTTTTGGCAATAAATAGTTGGTATATTTGATACATCTAACTTCTTATCGTCTGTTATTTTTGGATGATGCCGATATATAAAACAATATATTTTCGCTAAATTCCGAATAGATTTCCTCATCTGCGACCACTTCAATCTCTTCATCCTTTTGGTAGTTTTTGCTCTTGCCTTGTGGTATCGCAGACTATCGTTTAGAGATTTCCACATCGTTTACATGCATCAACTAAAATTAAATGCGTAAAAGGTACAAACTGAATTATTGATAGGTTCAAATAGCAAAGCAATGCACAAATAATATAATACCTATATTTTCAGCTTCGTTTTTCTATGGAAATTTTTAGAGCGAGCAGTATACCGAGCTTAACGGATAGTATTATATGACACCAAAAAAAAAAATGGATTGAGCTCGTGAAATTTTTTGTACAACTACTAACATAAAGATGAATCAATCAATGTACGTATCTATGAATACTATATAAAGTTGGTTAAGTCGGGTTGAATTTTGGGTTAAGAATATGGAATTCTATGGTGGCTTTGGCTAAGGCGACCAGACGTCCTAATTTCATTTTTGATTAAATATGACATGTCAGTGCTGACATGTTGTAGCCATTCATTTAAATTATTTATGTATATGAAAATTTTTGTTTGATTTTTCATTATATTAGGAAATAATATTGAACCATGAATTGTAGCGAACGTAATGTATTTCTCGGGCTCTAATAATTCAATAGTGTTTCTCAAATTACCTAGATTTGACATTCAACACGTATTATATTTTCAAACGGGTGTTTGATGTGGTAAAACGTTAAGATTTATAAAATGAAGGAATCTGATGATGACTTCAATATCTGTTTAGGAATTTGAGACGTGTTTTGGAGTTTTTGGTAGTTTGAGGATTTTGTTCGTTCGAATCTAAACAAAATCATTTAACAGTGTGACGTTTGTATGGGTAAGATTTTGATTTCTGATTAAGAGACGAAAATCGAATCATAATTTGATATGCGGGTAAATAACAATAATAATTGATTTTGTATAGATTTGGGATGTGAAAATCGAATAACCAATATAACTTAGTAAAATAATTGCTGACTGAGGGTTTTGAGCTAGTAAATTTATCCGTAAAAGAAGGAAAATGGGAAGGGAAGGAAAGAAAAAAGGAAGGAAGAAGAGGCATTCTAATGCAATTTTGAATGTTGGTTTGATTGTGGTCTTTTTCCGTTTTTGTTTCCGTGTTGTCGGCAAATTTTTTATTATGGAATCTTGGCTAAAATGACATTGGCTGTCATTATAATTTATATGAAGTGAAGTGGAATTTATGGTAAAGGGTTATTTAACAGTATTTAATAATAAAATAATTGATTAATGTGGATTCATGTTTTATGTTTCATTTTTTAGAAATACCTGAGAAACCTACAGCTCTCCAAAATTTCAAGCGTACAAAGGTCATGGAGTTAGGAAACATTGTAGTTTTGCGGTAAACTTTACGAGTACTAACGAAAAGGAAAATATAAAATTAATTTTTCTTTTTTTTTCGAAAATAAAAGAAACAATATATTATAATTTCCAACATCTATAGAACCGAACCTCTTAGGCAGTTACATTTTTTCCCTCTATGATGAGAAAACGGCTCCTTCAGTCATAAAATACAGACTAAAACTCCGATTATAAAGGAACTTCAGCCCAAAAATAAAGGTGTTACGGTCATAAAACAGTTTGACTGAAATGACTTTTGTGTATTTGAACTGAACAATCTTCTTAAAAAGTACTTCAGTCATAAATTTTTGGACCGGAATGCAAACCTTCATTTTCAGAAATTCTGGAAAATGGAGATTTTTTTTTAATATTAGATTGGAAATCTGCACTTTCCAGAATATTTTAAAACCGTTTCGGATGTATCCATAGTCTGAACCCAAACCATAACATTAATTTCACTTTTTGCAACAATTTTGCCAGGGATTCCTTTTTAATTGTTTGACTAAATCTCATTTTCAAAAATAATTTGAGTCAAAAATCTAAAAAGAATTCCAGTCAAAAAAGTTTCGACTTGGATGCCTTTTTGGTTTTTTTGATTGAAATACCTTCTGAAAAGGAATTTCAGACTAAAAATATTTTGACTGAGTTGAGTTACCTTCTAAATTTTGACCGAAACCCCTTTCTTTTTGGGGTCCCTTTTAAAACAAACCAACCAAAAGGTATTCCAGTTCAAAAATTTGTGACTGAAGTACCTTTTCAAAGGTTGTTCAGGCCAAATACCCAAAGGGCATTTCAGTTAAACTGTTTTCTGACCGAAACACCTTTATTTTTTGGATTGAAGTTCCTTTTTAGAAAAAGGTTTAGTCATAATATGTGTATGGAAAATTTTATGACAGAAACTTATCTCGTTTAGTAGTTAGTATTTCAGTCACAAATCCAAAAAGATGTTTAGTATTCTGATTCAACTTCCTTCTGAAAGAGCATTTCAGACTAAAACTATTTTGACAGAGTTGTCTTTTAATTTTTGACTGAAACTCCTTGCTGTTTATGACTGAAATGTTTTAGACTGGTATTCTCGGAGCCTTAAAAAACGCATGTCCTTCCTTTTCTAATATATAAAAATCTAAATACGCCAAAAATTAAAATCGAAACAATTGTGTCACTCAATAAGAACACTGTTATGAAAATAAATAGATTAGTAATTATCTACATCGAAAAGCGGCCTGTATACGGTCAATATTAAAGTCGTTACCGATAACATCATTACCTCCAAAACTCTTATTTCTCTTTAGGAGCATCTGTGATCAGTTTTTGTTCCGCCCATAGTTTGCTGAGATGTTTCGGTTTTTCTAGGATCGTTCTTTTCCAGGTTATTGCTGGTCTCCCAACTTTCCTTTTCCCTTGCTGGTTCCATTCTAATAACCTTCGTGTGAGTAGTAAGACCAATCCATCCCGGTATTTAGTATTTTGGAAAAAATTGGAAATTTCTGAATTTTGGAATCTGACAAACTTAAAATTTTAGAAATTCGAAAAACGGAAAAATTCGAAAAATTTGAACTATTGTGGAATTCACCAAACTTAAAAACGGAAAAATTTAGTCTCTGCATAGAAATTAAAAATCTTAAATTATTAAATTCACAAATTTAGCAATTTAGATTAAGTATTATTTAGTGATCTGGAATTAAGAACGATTTAGGAAGGAAAACGACTCAATGCATTCTAAAATATAAAAGTATTAGTTATTGAAAGATTAATTTGGCATTAAATTTCACATAAAATTTAGACTATTAGTTTGAAAAAGCGATTGGGACTTTAGAACTTATTACTTCTAGTCCATTTACTTAATCTAGATTTATATACCATTCAGTGTTCTCCTCTATTGCCAGCAGTGAGCCACAACTAACGAGAAACCATATTGAGTTTATTCCCGCCAGCTAAATATGCGACTGCCAAAAATCATAAATCGATCTTCAATTAGTCTATATAGCTTTAATCCCGCAAAGATCAGTCGCCGCCAATAAATCATCACACCGTTATAAAAATTCCGACCTACATAATGAATAATCCCGAAAAATTCCTATTAAATTCCAATTTTGTTTCGATTGGTTAATCTCTTGGTACAGATTTAATATACAATAAATCACCAATGTCTCTCCTCACTATACGGCGTTTTTGAACTGGAATCAAGAAGACTGATAAACAAACGTGTATATTCATCCATTAAGAAAATTTTCTTTTAATTTAAATCGTCAGAAAGAATTAAAAGAAAAACGTGTTGTTTGGTCTTGTGTAATACGTGTGTGAATGTGTTTATATAGTGTTATATTAACAAGAAACAGCAAGAAAAGTCTTAGCTACAAAACGTCTAAGATAAACAAGTGTATGGTAGTGTGAAGTAGAAAAATGAATTTTTTTTTAAGATAGTGGTATAGATAGTAGTGAATGCCTTTACTATCACATTATTGTTATTGTTGTTATTTTTGTTGTTGCTATTATCTATTTTATTATGCAAATGAATGGGAAGAAAATAATAAAAATGTTAATAGAGAAAAATTACTTTTTAAGTAAGACGTGTGGTTGTATAAGATGTAATAATATGTTTGTACAAAGGTTATAATTGAGATTTATCAGAATACTCTTATTATAGATCTTATGATTAAAATTATAGTAATTAATGGTGAAAGGATTAAAGTACGAGCAGAAAATCGAAATTGAGCACCCTTGTAAGCAAAGTTTTTTGAGTTCTTATATGCAATAACGGCCTGCCTGAAATATACCTACGAATATGCCTGAGTCGATTATAATTTTTAGTATTAATTAAACTGCATTTCTAAGTACTTTCGATCGAGATGTTGTGAATTTAGTATTAAAGTTTTGTGAGATACGGAGCTAGTGTTGAAAGAAACTGTCATTGAGTCAAGGCTGGTATCGGACTGTCTGAAGGTAATTAAACATCTGGCAAGCTCAAATAAGGTAACACTTATGTGGGTGCCCGATTGCACTGGAATAGAGGGAAATGAGGCTGTCCGCGCAGGATGGATACAAAAGTATTCATATATTGGCGCAGAATTCCAGGTATACGGAAAAAGCGAAGAGATTTATACCACCTTCATCAGGCAGGGTAAACGAGTGTCTTGAACTAAGGAAACCTAGGCTAAGGCTACTAACCGGCTTTCTTACAGGTCACGTCCCCTTAATATATGACCTTAAGAAGATTGGTCTAAGTACAACAGACAGATGCTGCATCTGCGACATGGAAGCATAATCAGCGAAACAAGTTCTGTGGCAAATCCCAGACATTTTCCGCCAAAGGCGTCCACATCACCCTACAGTAATAATAATAATGCAATTTAATCCTTAAATAGATAAAACCCGCTAACAGCGCTCCTGAAATTAGTATACTTGTATTTCCATATGAGCGAACAAATAGAACGGTGACCACAAACACAAATTTTTAAACTTTCGATAGGTTGTTAATTTTAGTTAAGTGATAAGGTAATTTAAATTTGACTGAAATTTCACAATTTTTAAATAACGAATAAAATTAGATTTGGTTGACCGATTTTCACATAAATAGAAAGAATGCTTAAATATAAATTGTCAGGCCGAATCCGATAATCGGTTTGGGCTAGAGAGAGTATATAACAATAGGGTTTCCTTAGTGGTGTTGTTCATGATGTGGTGTGCAAAGTTGGATTTTACGTTCTGTTTGCCAATTTCTTTTATATGTTCTGTAAATCTTGTTTTGGAATTTCTACCGGTCTGAGGTGCGATTCCGGTTCAGTGATAAAATGAAATGATAAATTTGAATCGGTGTAAACAAAGCAAAAAGGAGAATTCATTATTTTTCGTATTATGTTCGGTAATTTGAAATTTAAATGTTTGAATTTTATCAAAAAGTAAGGTAAAGAAAAAATAATTATTTAATGCGCTAGGTTTACAAGAGTACTAAAAGCTGTATTTGCTATACTTATACCATTCAATATTTGATCGGTAATTTCAGACATTGTTTTTAGAAATCGATTTACGACACCTTATTTCCTTATTAATGTTATACCAAAAACGATACATATTGAGACATATAGAGAGTTATTTATACGAGGGTGGTTTGTACCCTTTGTATTTACATCTGAGCTCTATCAAAACCAACGTAATCAGCCAAATAACCACAAAACTTTAATTTGATTGGATTAGAGAGTGTATTGTTCAATTATTTGTAGTGGACACTAAATACGATCTAAATTACGCAACCCGATACTTTGGAATTTATTATTCAAATTCTTCATCAATGCGTAAAACTGTTGATCTAAACAGCAATTTTATATATTTACAAAATGCATTGCCTACGTAATTGTGGAAACCAATTACGAATACGTAATTGTGGAAACCAATTTGAGTCCTGATATACATATATTGTTCTGAGTATTTCCCGGCAGATTACATTGTGTATAGGGGTGATCGGTCGCCGCTAACTAGTGTCAAAACAAGTGGGGAGGTATGCTGATCGCTATTCATTTGTCTATTGTAAGTATAGCTGTTGACAGTGATCCAACAATAGAGCTTAAATGTGTTAAGGTGAATATCTTCAGAATTTGTTTTACATTATTGCGGCTTATACATATGAAGTTTATGCGACATAAGCTGTTTATATAATAAGATTTCCAAACTCAACTTGGATAAAATCAACTTTCAACTTACCGAACATTAAATGGCTAGTTGATGAAGATGTAAATTGTATCATTCATCAAAATTTTTTGATTTTAGGTATTTATTATCAGCACAATGATAGTATGATGTCTTATTTCAAATCGGTTGACTGGGATTCGGGATTTTCGTTGGTGGACATGGTCATTAACCGTCATGTGCAAATATTCTATGACATTTTATTCAATGGCTTCAACGGGTATGTCCCATTTTTCTGTTGGAAAGGTTAATCTTAACAATCCTCTGCTGTTTAACAACGACCTAACAAATCTTCGAAATCGTAATAAAAAAATTATATCGAAGGTGAAAGTTCTCCAAGAGTGCTGACGACAGACTATCATTTTTAGATTTACTGAAACAGTTTGATTGTTTAAATAAATTCAAAATCATTCTGGAATTTTGTTGACTCCAAAAGACAAATTTGTTTTTGTTTCCGTCAACAATGTCGTTCAATGGTATAACTGAAAATGTTTATAAACGTATTGATATTGTCCAGATGATATCATTAAATCCCTTCATCTTTTTAAGGATGGATGTGGCCCAGACAGTATTTCTTCAAATTTTCTTAAACAATACTGTAACGAAATGGCTCGAAATATGTTTTTCGGTCTTAAGTCGCTTATAGTAGATGAACAGCAAGGTTTTCTTTCCGAGGAGGTTCTTCTGTATCAAACTTAGTAGAATTTATGAAACGTGCAACAGAGGTAATTGAAGGCAATGCTCAACTTGATGTTATTTATACTTCGGTAAGGCGTTTGACTTCTGGAAAAATTAAAATTACTTGGTATTAATGATAATTTGATCAAATTTTGCTTGAGTCTGAAACAATTTATGTGCGTTCTGGGATACCTCAGGGCTCGCATCTCGGTTCGCTTATTTTCATATTTTTTTTGAATGATATCACGACAAGTATAAAATGTTCGTTACAGTTACAGGGATCACATAATTAGGATTGAACCAGTAGAAAAATCTTTCCTAATTTGGTGGGTTTGACAACCGATTACCGTGATGGGAAAATATTAGATATCTACCTCCATATGTTGAAAGATGTAATCCCTTGAAAATTTTGCCTTTCGTCTTGAAATTCGTCGTCAACACGTAGAAATGATATGTAATGTAGAAATCTTCGTACTCGCATACCCTTGAAAATAGATTCTCATAGAACCAATTATGTAAGTCACGAACCTTTGAATTCAATGTCGAAATGTTATAACGAACTGAGTAGTTTTTGTGACTTTATTTTAGTGACTAAATTGTTTTTGTCCCGAAATTCTTCCAATTTTTGAGAAATCATTTCAGAAGCCAAAAACATGTTTGCCCTTACCTTTTATTTTGTGTCGAACAAGTCCTATTTCTGGAATTTGCGTCCACTTAACGACAATTTAACATTGACGAATCTTACCTTCGCCAACTCGACGTGAACAAATTATGTCGACATTTTTTCAAACAAAAACCTCATTGTGAACTAAGGCCAATAAACCTATACCAGGTTTTATTATTTTCATTTTGCAAAATCTTTCTTTATAGAAGGTATTCACTTATTTATTTCAAATAATTAGAATATTTTAAGGCTTTTTAAATTTCTTAGAGTAGATTTTCCGTTGATTTTGAATTTGCAGTTGCCTAATTATACAAATTATTCAGATTCTATAAAAAGAAACTGAGAGATATAACGTGAAACATCGGGTTATCGAATCAAACGGATTAAAATTTTAAATCTTAAAAAAAAACGTTTACATGCATACAAACATATATCCCAGTGCACACAAAAATTTGGTACATCACTTTTCTTAAGAACTAATTTATTTGTAAACGTAATTAAATATATTCTACATATTTGAGTAATCATTATTGTATACGTACAAATTTTACCATCGGCGACAAAAAAATTTTCATCGACAAAAACCAGTCTGATAAAATTATTGAATCTCTTTCAAATTCGTCATAAATTTATCATTCGTCGCTTACTTGAAATCGCAAAACACCGTCTATAACTGTTACACTTTTATCAGATTTCATTATCATCGAACCAGAATCGCATCCTGGTGTAATAAGACATGCAAAATTTTATTTTGAGCAATGAAAAAAATTAAAACGGATGACTAGATGGTAATGAAAAGTTTTTTTATCATTTCAAATTATCACTGAAACGGAATCGCACCCCGTCAATAAAAGATTTATCACAATCATCACATTTTAATTTCTATGCAAGAATTCAGCCGTTGCGCAGTTTAATCAGCATAAAAAATCGAAAAGCAGGCGAAATGCAAAAATGTCTGCTGCATTTTTATACGAATTTCAGTCTGATTGCAAAAAATTGACAGGTACTGCTTCTTCTTTAGTGTGACGCAGCCTAACATTATTTGCTGCATTTCAATCAGCTAAACTGCACATCTTTGGCTGCAATACGAAATTCTTGATCGACAAACATTGCAACGCCTAATATTTTTAATGGTACTCATCGTCGATTTGTCGTACTCTATTGTTACAAACTTTACAATTTTCGTCTATTTTTCTGTTTTGGATTGAATGATTATGTAAGATCATTGTTGAATTCGATGATCGTTAATCATATTTTTATAGAACATTCCATCGTACATATTACTGCTCGTTATTTGTTTTAAAATGTTTAATTCGTGATTGTCTTCTTGGCTTATCTTGTGATAAGCTGATATTTTGATGGATTTAGATTATTTGAAGGCAAGACGAAATTTTTCCTTCAAACGGTATTAAATCCACTGGAAGAAAACATTACAGTTCTAAAACTAAAAACTAAAAAAACTTTCATAATCAGTTAACTTTAGAAATTTTAGAATAAGTAAAAAGTAAAAATTCAATAAATCAAATCTCAGGAAACATCCCCTCTAAACATTCATTTTCTAAATATTTTATTATGCGTCTATAGGAGTCAGCTTGCCACTAAAATGAAGTTTCTAACAAAAACAAAATGACAAAATTGCAAAACCTGACAACAGAAGAACACGTACACCAAAAAGTGTAGGTGAAGTTTGATGGCCATTAACAAGTATTCGTAGAAATAGGTAAGCAGATCTGACTATATGACACAGCATTCAGTAGCGATATTCTTGCGCAACCCTCAGGGGCCGAGATTTTTATTTTAACAAATTTCCCTAAATAACTATGGTCAGTGCGAATTTTACATATTGATCCACCTCCATTTGTATTTTATATCAATTTTAAAGAGATTGGTCAATATAACATTTTCTAGGTCCGAAGGCCCTAAACTGAGTATGTGCATGAACTTTTTCACATGTATTAGTTTCACACTGTTCAATTGAATTCCAATTTGAAAAACCTGGACAAAAATGTAACTTTATGACAAACTCGAAAAGAATCATTCGAATAAAAATTTGGAACAATTTATTTCGGGGGATAGGGAATAACTTTATATATTGGTGAGTGGCGTGTGGCGAGTTTGTTCAGCTGTTCCTTGTATTATCAGAACCTGAGTCCAAATCTGTCGCAAAATGCGTTGCCAATGTGTTTTGCCAATTTCAGTTGAAATTTGAAAAAAAAATTATTTCAAGGGATAAAGGGTATATACCTACTCTGTTTACTATCAGAACCTGAGTCCACTTATCTGGCATTCGAAACAAAATTTATTTCTGAGTTCAGAGGGTATGTCTCGGCTTGATGAATGAGGAATTTAATCAGCTATTTCATGCAGTATAATTAGTTTAATGGTCCTTAATCATTTTCAGACAAAATCGTAATCTGATGTTTAAAATTTGAAACGCATTTAAATCAGGGAACCTGAGCAAATTTCTGATAAGGGATGTTAATGAGCCTTTTTCAATTTTATGCAAAACCGTCATTCAAAATTCAAATTCGAAACACATTTATTTCTGGAATATCGACTGGTGGTTTGAGGTAGAGGAAAAGAAAATTATGATTAACGCATTCAAATGTCATTCGAATTAAATATTAAATAAATTTACCGACTGTAAATGGAAAATATTTGTAAATTCCAGAATTCTTTTTTTTTTGTTTATAGTTTATTTTGGGATTTCCATTCTCAAATTTCATTTTAAGAAAAGTAAACATAAACCAAAGTTATACACGTTACTTGTGTAAATGATACACACGTGTGCTTTGTACAACTCTTGTATATATACGAGTAGAAATCGACTTCAAAGTCATATGTTTTAAATAAATATAAACAAAACAAAATAAAACTGAATGTTGTTAATTTAAATTAAATTTAAAACAAAATCTAAATTAATGATTTATTCGAAAATAATTAACGAGTTAATTTATATTCCTGTACAAAAAAAAAAAACATTTAACTGCAACTATGCAAGTGTTAATAACAAACAAAATTTACTTACTTACAAAGTGACACAGTCAATATTTAAATTAATTGAGATGTTTATTTATAGATAAGAATAATTTTTAGATCCAAAGTGTTTAATTAATCTGCTCTTAATATTACATTGTCATGATTATATTTAATGCAAGTTGCTTAGTGCGGGATGTAATAAATTAAGTATCACGTACTTATGTATAATTAGTTGATACCTACTACATCGCGGGGTGTGATCTTACATACAACATGTATACTAGCCAGCGTTATCTCGTCTATTTAAATCGATACTCGATATAAAATATGTCTTCCTGTCGGTTGATAACACAGCACACAATTTGAATATATTTAATTTGTACTTGTAACATAAAAACGTTATGTAAGTGCGGCGCACTGATAAGATAAAAATCAATTCGATTAAAAAAAAAAAAATATTTCTGATATTAGTAAGTTCTAACATTTAGCTAATAATATTATTATTTATCATTACAGGTAAGGTGCCATTCCATCGCCTATATCGATTTTGGTTGTATTACATGTCAAAAATGTGAATGCATAATTTAAAGGTATCGACATAAAATAAAATATTGAGTCTGGTTTCTCGGAGGGAACGATTTTTCCAGATAATCGTGGGTATCTTTATTTTTAATCTACTTTTAAAGTATTAAGGAAAAGTCGGGATACTTGTCCAAGTGTTTCGTAACGGCCGATTATCTCAGTATAGTTGTACTTTGTTCTAGATTACTTTCCTTTTGTGTAGTTTAGTACTGTATTCTTCAGAAAAAATAGAAATAGAGTCAAATTACAGCCCTCAATTCAAGAAATAAATGAAAGCAAACCTTCACACAAACATCGAACGAGTGAATGAAAATTGCTTACAAAAAGAAAACGAATAATGGAATAATGTGGTTTAAAACTACAACAAAGCGACCAGAATACGATTATGTATGAAATACACGTTTTTATGCTTATGAAGTGATAGGAAATCATACCTTGAATGAAATTTCATCCGCCGCGGCGAAACCCAGCGGCAAAAAAAATCGTTGTTCATCGCTAGTTTATATTTTTGCACAAACTATGATTTCTTATCACTACATAAGGAAAAAAACATGAATTTAAATTTGATGCCCGCCACCGACTAAAGATGTTTGGAATTCGTTCAATGACTGGGACAAAAATGTTGTTCTTAAAAAGTGAGAGAACGGACAAGAATTTTTACGAATGATTCTGAATATGGCTAATAATTTGAATATACCAAATGGCGATGAAAGTGGAATAATTACCGAATCCGGTAAAGCATTAATCGAGCGTTGAATGTATCGGTAAAACACAAATTGTTAAAAATTTTTATAAAAAATTTAAATGGAATGATGAAAGAAAGGAGGTTTTATGAATGAAAATAATTTATTGCAACCTTCTATATTCGGATTTCACAAGAACCATTGTTCAATCGAACATGTGGCAAAAGTTTGGTTGTGGAAATTGAACAATAAATTCTTCGAATTTGTGATTTTATAAATGATTTTTTTTTTCTAAGAGTATACAAACCGTCGAAGAAGGAGTATCATCCTGCTTTGGCTGATATGTGACTTAATAAAAGGAGGATTATAATAAGGAAAATAAATGAAGTTATAGCCAAAATTCTGTTTGGATAAAATCAGATTGAGACATTTGCAATGGTTGGGATGTCAGAAGGTTTAGCGATTGCGAATTTTGGGTAAAAAATTCAAAATCGGTTTTTCGGTGTTCAGTATAGGAAAAAATTAGTTAACCAGTTTTAAAACCGATTTTTAAGTAAATATTAAAAAATTAGTACATATAAAACTACAAAATAATAAAATAGATAATTTTTATTCCACTTTAAAAAAATCAAATTTATAGTCGTGAGATTAAATTAAAATTATAAAAAAATGTTCAATCAGGTTTTGTTTCTGCCGCTTTTCAATAAAACAAAAACACGCAATTACCAAAGCTTCATCTCATTTGTTATACAGATAATGTCAGCTAAAGTTAAAAAAAATTCTGCAAGTTTTTATGTAAGTTATTTAGTAATTTTCCGGTCCTTATGGCTGTAAAAATCAAAATTTTTGATAATAATGTGAGTAGCCTGTATCTATAGAGCAATTTAAAGGCGAGAAAAAAATTGTATTTATCACCAATATCATTACATATACAAATTCAGAATCTTTAATTGATCAAGGAATAGGTGAAAATCCGCGCTCTAGGCAAGCTGTAGATTCCGGAACCCCACGAAATAAAAGGAGAAGCCGACCTTCTTAAACAAGACGAATATGTAAAATTATCTAAATAATTGTTCCTTGTCTGTGAGTTCTTTGACATTTTACGTAATCCTATATAAAAGCACCAACTCATTTAGGTCTGAATGAGTTGCAAGTTTATCAAGAGGTAAATGCTTCCGTTTATTCCTCCGTTCAAAACTCTTTCTTCATTTTAAAGTAAGAGACCCTATTATGCTTGAGTAAGAGGCCTTTAACATTGAAATCGGTTATTCTGGAGGTACATACCTATATATGTATAGAAAAAGCGATCGATAAAAAATGGCCCCAAAATATAACAAAACGCAAAACAGTCAAGCCTATTTAAATACTAAAGAGACATTTGTAGGTTATGTTAGGTTAGGTTGGAGTGGCTGCTTACACACACTTAGACCGGTGATGGTCCATTGTGATACCACAGAATATATCCCTTTTATCCCTGTTGGAACCATTTTGAGCCACTTATGTAGTGTAAGACGTCCCGAACTTTAATGTTTTCGAGATCCGAGAGGCAGTCCATCCTGAACTTACCCAAGTGTGTGTGCCTTCTGAGTTCCAATGCTGGACACGAGCAGAGGAAGTGGACCAACGTCTCTTCCTCCTCTTCGTCCAAGCAACTTCTGCAGAAGTCATTTGACTCTAGACCCAGCCTTCTTGCATGTTCTCCAAAAAGGCAGTGTCCCGTGATAATTCCTACGGCCGTTCTTAATTCACATCTGCGTAGGGATATTAATGCCCTAGTGCGCGCCAAGTCCAGCTTTGGCCAAACTTGTCTTGCAACTCTACAGGTGAGGGTGTTAGACCACCTTTCCCCCGCTGAGGATAGTGCCTGCTTCCCAAGTGCTTGTCTCAGCGCTGTGATAAGCCCCCTCAGACTTGCCCTTTCCGGTTGCAGCCGGAGAGTCGTACCATGCCTAGCAAGTTCATCCGCCCTACAGTTCCCCATGACGCCCGAGTGACCTGGGACCCACATTACCTAGATAATGAAATGCTCACCAATCTCATTTAGAGATGAGTGACAGCTCAACGCCACCCGTGACGCCAAAGACACCGATTCTAACGACCGGATCGCCGCTTGACTGTCCACATAGATTGTGATATCATCGGAGGATACCACATTATGCTTCAACCACGTCATGACCTCCTCAATCGCTACATTTCAGCTTGGTGCACGCTGCAGTAATCAGGGAGACGAATAGAAATGCTTACATTTAATCTTTCACAGAATACTCCAGCTCCCACTTTGCCGTCTAGCTTGGAGCCATCTGTGAAGAATTGCAATGCTTCGGTTTCCGATAACGGTCTATCCCTCCAGGATTGCCTTGAAGGGAAGGAGGTCCGAAATCTCTTCTCGAAGCGTAGAGTAGGTTTAATGTAGTCAAGATTCGCCAGCTCATCCTTCAACGATCTAACGATAGTAGAGTACTTCCACTGAGAGACGGCCGGAAGTCGTACAGCCGTATTTGCCGCCATCTGTTTGCCAAAAATTTCGACCGGAAGAAGGTGCAACATAACCTCTAAGGCACTTGTCGGTGTTGACCTCAATGCCCCGCTAAGAAGCATACAGGCCGTTCTTTGCACCCTCTCAATCTTACTTTTATAAGTTACCTTGTCCACAGCTGGCCACCAAACACCAACCCCGTACATGAGTACAGGTCTCACTACAGCGGTAAGCTTTTGATAAAGTTTGGCACGATGGACTAATTTACAAAATTGAAGAGCTTCTACCGAAAAAATTTCACTCAGTTTTGGGAAACTATCTTCTTCAAAGGCAATACATGGTCAAACAAAACAGCGCAACTACTTGCTTAAATGATATTAATGCAGGTGTCCCGCAAGGTAGCGTTCTAGGACCAATATTATACTTGTTGTAAACAGCTGATATACCTGTAACCAACAAAGTAACAATATCAACATTTGCCGATGACACGGCCATCCTGGTGTCTCACACTAATCCTGAAATTGCCTCAAAGGAATTACAGAATCATTTAAACAAAGTCGCGGACTGGCTTAAGGCATGGCGAATAAAAGTGAACGAAAAATCAACTCACGTCACATTCACGCTAAACAAGCGCACCTGCCCATCAGTGAAATTAAACGATAAAAATATTCCTCAACAAACGAAGGTAAAATACTTAGGTTTGCATCTGGATAGAAGGTTAACGTGGAAAAATCATATTGAAACAAAGCGCAATCAAATAAAAATTACAGTTTCCAAAATGTATTGGCTGATGGGAAGAAAATCTCAGTTGTCATTAGCCAATAAAGTTTTACTGTACAAAGCGATAATCAAAGCCATATGGACATATGGTATTCAGTTATGGGGATCCACCAGCGCTTCAAACAGAGAACTCCTGCAACGAACCCAAGCGAAAATACTTCGCAGTATTACCAATGCTCCTTGGTACATTCGAAATAGTAATATACATCACGACCTTGGGACTAAAACCGTTAAAGAAACAATTAAAGAATTCAGTTCGAAATATTACTCAAAACTAGAAGCACATCCCAACGAATTGGCCAGGGAGATACTAAAACAGCCGCGATTTAGACGTCTGAGAAGAACAGATCCAATCGAACTGTTGAACCTATGAACCTGTAAATTTAATTATATATAATTATACATATAAGTATAGTCTAAATTAATTAAATCGTGAACCCTAACAATAAGTATTAACATCGGTTAAGACTTTTTATATAATAATTTTAGCTGAAGATTTGATTACTTCTTGTTAGTTTCTTATGTAGAAAGATTCAAGAATAAAGCCATTGGCAACATTTAAAAAAAAAAAAAAACTACAGCGGTGTCGAGGCAGTGTACCAGGTCCGGCTTCAGACCCCATCTATGACCAATGGCGTTCCTTCAGGAGTACAAAGCTATAGTAGCTTTGTTTATTCTCTCCAATATGTTGGGCCCCCAACTAAGCTTACTGTCTAAGATAATGCCCAGATATCTAGCTCTATTAGTAAACCTCGTGCCATTTAAGGTAGGAGGGACAACTACCGGGATTTTGTATTTCTTAGTGAATAGTACCAGCTCTGTCTTGGATGGGTTAATACCAAGTCCACACATTTGCCAGCCCATTTCATAACGATGGTAAGCGAATTCTGCATTACGACTACAATCGTGCCCAGGAATTTCGCGGTAACAGCTAAAGCTACGTCATCTGCGTAAGCGATAACTTCAATACCCTCTCTATCCAATTCTAGTAGTAACCCGTTTACCACTATATTCCAGAGAAGAGGGGACAGAACCCCCCCCCCTGCGGGGTTCCCCTAGTTACTCGCCTCTTGATGGTGGAGTCCCACAACTTCGAGCTAACAATCCTTCTTCCCAGCATATAATTGATTGACCTTCTCAGAGGGACGTCCCCCTCCAAAAATGACCATCCCTCCTTGATTGCCTCCGCTTTCACATTATTAAAGGCGCCCTCTATATCCAGGAAGGCCACCAAACAGAATTCCTTCGAATTAATCGATTTCTCAATCGTACACACCAAGGCGTGCAAAGCAGTGTCCACAGATCTACCCTTTGTGTACGCATGCTGAAACGGTGCCCACTTCCTGGCACCTATTTTATCTCTAATGTATAGATCCAGCAGCCTTTCCAAGGTTTTCAAAAGAAAGGATGATAGAGTTATTGGTCTTAGGTCCTTAGGATAGACATGTGAGCTTTTCTCCGCTTTCGGTATAAACACCACATTGACATCCGTCCAGTACCTAGGAATATAGCCCAGCTTCAAACACCCTTTGAATATAGCTTCCAGGTAGGGAAGAATAAAGAATATAGTTCCGCTGGTATAATTTGATCCGGACCAGCCGATTTAAATGGTTTAAAACCGCTCAGTGCCCATAGGATCCGTTTCCTGGTTACGTTCCCGGCTACCGCAGGAATATTATTTCTCGGTATTTTGGGATACGCCGGATTCGCCCCTCTCGCTAACCCTCATACCCTCTGTAGAGGACTTGTCAGTGCCCCCCCGTCTGGCCGGGCTGCCGACATCCTCTTCCATCGGTACACCAGCTCCTTCGCTTATGTGTACCTCCTCATCTTCCAAGTGAATGCTTGCCAGACCGAGGTCGCTGGATTCACTGTCCCCCCCTACCCTCAGAGTATCCCCCTATGCTGCTGGAACCCCCTTCAGGCCTGGGCGGGTTGCCACCATCCTCCGGTTGGCCTCCCGTACGCGCTTCCGCCCCATCCTTTTTATAAACGTTGAGAGTAATTGACCCGAATCCGGAGTCAATTACTCCCTTCGTTTTGTGCAGGAGAGCAAGGGACTCCTTATTTATTACCATAATTGATAATTTCGAGCCCCCCTTCGGCTCCTCCTGCTTGACGATCTTCCAATTTCCGGTCGGAAGATTCGGGTCGGGAGACATTTGTATAACAAGAAATTAATTTTTGATGTTCTTTATTTCAATAAAATTGTTTCATGTATTTAATAGAAAAAGGGCGTCTTTTCTCGAAACAGTAAAGGGAACTGCTATTTTTTTCTTAGAAACACACAATACAAGAAAAAAATAGATCTCAAAACCAACCTACATTTCACTAAACACTAATATGTGCTAAATCAACGGAAAATCGATTGTAATTATAACCGTAAGTATCCCACCAAAAGTACTTACAAATTAATATGGTATTCTGAACCATTTGCAGAAAAAAGATGTTGCTGAAAAAATCAGAATCCTATTATGAGACTTTAGCCGTTTAGACCTTTGATAATAACGTTAGATATCACAAAAATAATTATTTCCTCATGTTTATGAGATAAACTTCGAACCTGATCTTCCTCTGGCAGATCGAAATGTACCACTACATCCAAATTGTCTATACATAGATGATTTGAAATGTAACAATTATGTGAATAATTTTAGTTCAAAGGCCTATATCATGTTCAACAACCTAAACAATCCCCCCTGCTTTGCGAAAACTTTCATCACTTGCGTAAAATTTTTTGCATAATCTACTTTGCTTTAAATTATCTCGTTACGTTGCTTGAAAGAATTTTTATGGCGGTGATATTCTTTCAAATTGACCTGGAGTATTATACGACGATGTCGAATATTGTATTGCAATCATCCATAGTATGCGATCGCGAAATTGGTTTCATCAACTCAACTATCTCTATTTTCAATGGATACCGCAAGAACTTGACCTGCCACCATTGCTTTTTATTTGGTATTATGTATGAACATCGACCAATTAGTATTGTTACATCAATTTATCTTGAACCAAAATATCATGGGCAGAAAAGTGCGATTTTTCGATAAACAACGATTTACATAGGAAATTCATAATAAGTGACTCACTTTGAGAATATTACAACAACAACGCATTATATTTCCATTCCGACATGGAATAGCTCCAAACCAATTTTTTGATTTGTTTAATTTTTCTTGCTAATTGATAAAAGTACAAAAATAATACTCTTGGTTGTTACTTTGTGCGAAATTTTCATTTCTAGGACGCTTAATAAGGGCGTACCCAATGTTTGTAAATTTGACTAAGAATTGAAATAGTTCATGCCGTTGAACCTTTCACTACCGATCCTTAAGTATCAGAATGTCAATTTTAACGTTTTAAAAGCCTGGTGAAGGAATATTACTTTTGTTGAAATCGCAATAGGCCAAAATTGCCTCCTAACCAACACATGTTATACTTTCAACTTAAAAGTCAACGGACTCTGTAGAAAAGCATTATCTGAGGACCAAATTATCACAACTGGCCATTTCGACTTTCTGTCAAAAATGTAGTTAGAACGGAAAATTGTGAAAATTTTTAACCTGCGCATATAACCTGATATTTTCCTCATAAGACCTGTTAAATTTGGAATAAATTGTTTTAAAAAAGTGACGTTAAGAAATAGAACTTGTCAAAATAGTTGGTTTCTTGGATTGATTCCATCTGGATATTTTACCTTATTCTCAAAATGCTTTTTTAAATAGTTTTTAGTGGTAACGGTGAAAACTAAATGAAATTTGGAAGTTTTATTATGAATTGTACATTTAAATTTTAAATTCTATCTTAAGGTTGGGAAACATCGGAAGCGCCTATCGGAAGTGATTTCAAATTCTTGTCATAATATATTCACAAGAGTTGTACATGTCTAGTGGTGTTCTACCTTTTACCCACTTCCTTATTTACGACAACTTTATATCTGCAATATTACAATATGCTCAAAATCATCCGAATTGGTTAATACCCCCAGGAAAAACTTTAATTTTATTCTTGGAAACAAACGGTCCATAGTTTAACAGAAAAAATTGTTGTTAACCAAGAAGTTAAAAAGGTTCAAGTAATAGCTGTTGCTGAGCACTATTGCATTTCTTACAAATTTTAAGCTAAGGGACCGTAATAAAGCTCGGCCAATATGAAACCTACATTTTTGTTTAGATGAGCATTGGTAACGTTATCTTTAAATCGGTACGCACTTGGTACTTGAAAATTAACTCTTCTATGTTAGAATAATAGCGGGATAGCCTCAGACAAACATTTAGGTATAAATTGGCCGCTTTATGAAACTTAATGTTTTTAATGTAATACCCTCTATCCAGGGTACTAGACTAGCGAAGATTCAGAATAAGAAGTACTAAATATGGGCAGAGCTCATTCTTCGGTCATACAGGATGCTTTACTACCTTATGTTTGCTCAAAACTTTAGAACTTTACTACCGTCCAGTTATGTATATTATAAATAATTGCTGGTTGAAGATCGGTTTCATTAAACATTCGGACATGTGTCTTCTATGGTGTTTGGATTCAACATTTTCTGAATCAGCATCCTATGCCGATTTTTTATTATTTTTTTTTTCGAAAATGTCGAATCAAAACAAAAACTGTGTGTTTTTCGTCGTACCCGATTTTTAAGTCGGGTAAAAGGAATTGGGTCAAAAATTACAGAAGCATTGCTATTCTAAATGTACACTCTAAGCTTTTCGAATTTATGCCCTAAATCATTCAAACCGATATGCTAAAGCCTTCGTCAAAATTGATCATTCGCTATTCTTGTTGCTATGCTGGGGATTTTGCAATGGGAGTTTGTTCCCACCAGGGAAGATAATCAGTTACAGGAAGACTATCAGTTTGTATTCAAATATAAAATAATAACAGTAAAATTTACTCAGGGACAATGTGGTATACGATACTATGATTTCACAATAAACTAATGGAAACGGATCGAATTTATTGAATCGCAAAAAAATACGAAATTCGATTCCCTTCACATTCGCTTCGTAAAATAGACTCCTTAAGGAGATTTGGATAGATTTTGTAAGTGGCTGACTAACTCACTTGTCAGGATCGCTACGTGCCCTCGCTGGCCCATTGTGATGTCGAAGGCAATGAAATTGCTGACCCGTAAGTCAAAGCTGGTTCACCATTAGAACTAATTGGTCCTGAATATATGGCGATATAATTTATTAGCGATTCCAACATGAAGTTGACTAGGGGGGACTCCAACATGAAGTTGACTGGGTCCGTCTCTAAATCTTTAATTCTAGATCTGTTGATAAAATGATTTAGGATAAAATCCCTGGTTTTTACCCTGGTCCAATGTGAGCAAATTTATATACGACTTTTTCATTTTACCGTTTTCGTTTCCCGATAATTCAGCAATATTTTCTTGCTTGCGATAACACTACAAATATAGAATTGAGTATTTGCTTTAATCTGACGTAAGCTTTCATATTAATTATTTTATCAAAAATTCTTAGAACTTATAACGATTGGATCATTAATGTAACATAGTGTCTATAAATCGAGCCAGTTTTAAATATGTCGCTTTTTTTTTAATTCCGTGTTTCATTTTTTGACCTTCACATTTTAAGAAATTTATTTAGGTACGTGCTATAGATAATTTCTTTATTGCTCTTAATTGTTTTTTTTTTAATATTTACAGAAACGTTAATAACTAAATATTTTCTAAGTTTGAAATGAAATGCTCAAATTGTTAAAGTTTGGTGTCAAAATCCATATAAATTCCTAAAATCCTTAAATTCTAAATTCTAGTAAATCAATAAATTATGTATCTTGAATTCGTTAGAAAAATATATTTCTAATTCCTAAAGAACTTCTGAATCTCTATGCTTTTTTATATTTTAGTGGGGATTTTTACTCGAAAAGTGGTTGCTCTATTTGATTGGAATTTTTATTTCATATCATAGTCTATCATCGAAGTTCTTCAAAATATGAGAATGGCTAGTTGCTAAATCAAAGTCGCAACTGGGTATCTTATTTCCTAAAAATATAGAATTTAAACCACTTTGTTCAGACAAGTCTTTAACGGACATATGAGTGAGTATAAAGTAAGTAAGTAAAATAAAAAGTTAGCCTCAATTGTTTTATAGAAAAATATAAATTGATGTAAGTAAATTCGGTAAAATATTGATAAGCATATCAAGAGGCACACCCTTTAGCCTGCATTAAAATTTATACAAGACTTTTTTAGGCGTCTTTAGTATTCAAGTATTATTTGACGTTTTTTATATATTTTTTTTTTATAGAAATATTTAACTTCTATGAATTTTAAGTTTATTTCGTATATGTATGATAAATAATTCATTTTGTCTTATTGCCAATGACAAGTAGATATAAATACTCGTTACATCATTTTAATACCTTGTATTAGCGTTAGGTAATTTGGAAATAATGAATAAAATTTAATTGATTCTTAATGTAAATTTATTTCAATGTTTTCTTATCGAGATTAAATGTAACTACTTATATACTATTTGTAAATTTGTTGAGAATGTGTAAGTTAAAGTTTAGTACCTGGTTAAAAAAAATCGTAATCGTTAAAATTTGTTATCACATCTTAATCTCGATAACACAGTTTTAATCCATCATAAAGTTAATCACTTTCCTGTCATTTCCAAATATTTAAATTTACCTAACATCAATATCATACGATTTAAGAATACATATATCCGTCGAGTTTTAAGTTGATGCTTCAACCGCTTAAACTTAATACCACTTTATAATTACAGTAACGCCCTAAAAGTCGAGGACAGCTTAGAAAAAAATATCTGTTTGATTAACTTAGTAGTCCCGTAAGGTCACGACAATAACCAGAGCATCCTGCATCTTATAGAGCCATAATCAAAAAATCTGAGCTTTTATAAGGGAATTAGAAACAACGAGGAAAAAACGAAACTTTTCATAGTAAAACATACAAAACATATGGGAAATCACTTTTTTTCCTAAGACAAATTTTTAAATGAAAACGTTACAAGTTCTAAATTATGATTTCTGAAATACTTTCATAGATGTTTGAATTTCAACATATATGAATATCGTTTAAGTAAATCATTTTCATTTTCTTATAATAATTGATTTATTTAAACCAAAATATTAAAAATATTTCATAACAACAGCATTCTGGCCAAATTGAAATAAAAGCTTACTACGATTCGTTTGATCATTAAGTCTATATACATTACATAGATGGCAGTGATGGCCGTAAAAATTTGGTAAAATCATACCAAAAATTACCACCTGAGGAAATTTCCAGTAAAAAAATTGTAGGAAAAACAAAACAAATTCACAAAACATTAAGTACGAGTGATAATTTTGTGATTAAATAATTTTTTTTCGTATTTTTCTGTAACCATTTTAGACATCTTACGTACACTAGTAAAACTAAAGGTAAAATTAGCAAGTATTATTTTAATTCGTCAGAGCCAACTTTGATGTATTTTTCAAAATGAAAGTTCGAAAAAATATATTTTAGAAATAATTTAGTTTTAATATTTCTGCAATTAATATTTACTTAATACCAATATGGCCTTCTTGTATATTGTTCTTAAAGATATGTAGAAAACTTTTATATAAACATTTTATAATATATTTGCTTTTTTCATTGAAAAACTTGAAACTAAAAAACACCATTTTTACTATGGATTCCTATGGAAATCAATAAAAAGTTGTACCACTAAAAAAGCTTCTAAAAAATACGTCATTTTGATTATGGCTCTATACTCTAGAAGGCTCTGCTAAATATAACACAAATTCAGAATTTTTTTAAATTTTTGAAATTTCAGAAAGTTCGGCACCAAAAGATGGGTAAACATATATATATATGCACAGAAAATCAATTCTACTGCTGAAAAGGTGGTTGAATTTGGAGGCAGAGTGAAAAATGGTGTCTTATAGCGAACATCAAACTATTACCAGTGATCTCCTTATAATGGATTTCATTTCATATTGTAAACAGTTTGAATAACACGATCGGGTTCTGAATTTTGAATGTTGTCTTCATCTGATGGCTGGCTCGGCAAGGTTTGGTTAAACGCCATATCTGAATGTGAAACCGAAATTGATAGCAACTAAATCACAATGACTTTAATTCAACATTTTTTGTCTTGAAGTACATCGTTATAATCTAAATAAAATAATTACCAATTGTCTTTTTTTTTTTTTTTTTTGAAAATATTATGGTTGTTTCCATAAACGACTGTGCCTCTCGGATAGCACAACTCGCATTGAATCAAGATTAACTTTTAATCACATATTTCAATACTATACGCATAGACAGGTAAAATCTGTCATACCATGATTTCAATTTTAAAGGTACAGAGAGTTTTCTGCACTGCAGTTGGCATTGCAATAACTAAATTTTAACTAAAGCCGCCACTTAAATAGTGATTTAATTTTTATTAAATATGTTTTTCGGGATTATTTTGGCATCGTGGAAGTTATCGACCATTCAATATTATAACTATAATAATTATACAATTAATGATATTTAGGTAGTTTCAGGTTAGAAACCTTATTAAAACCGTAAACAAAAATCAGCAAAATTAATGGTCTTCAATATTGTATTATTGTACACCTATGATTGTTTGCATTTAATTTTTGGGTGCGTCTTTATTTTTAGTGGCGGGTTTGTGTTCCTGATGCCAGAGATAAGAATAAAGAGATAAATTATTGTGAAGAATTGCATGGTTTTGCAAATTCTGGCAAAATCGACTGATAAAAGCGACAATCTTGATGTGAGTAAAAGCTGTAATACAAATGGTAACCCAACGCTACTCGTCATTCCTACGCCATCTATTTAAAAATAGGTACTTTTCATTTTTTACTTCGAATATTATCATAACTAACCATGTAGTTGACAAATTTTATTAAATTTCATATGAGAGGTATTTTCTATCTTGCCGTGGCCGTTATATTTTACAAATATTTTATCAAAAAAAAAAAAAAAACGTAGTGTGACGTTGACACCTAGTGTGTAATAGAAGAAGTTAAATGAATAGCTCAATGTTTAACTGTACTAAAATGGCATTTTCCATGATAAAAATTGTTACGTAATGTTTCTACGCTATTCAAACTGGAAAAGTCATGTCATGAGATTTCTAGAAGTTTGGTTTGTGTATATAAAAAAGCGAACAAAGTCGAATTGGATTGGTAATATTTGGTAAGCGATAGAGTAAAGATTAAAAAGGAATTAAAAAGTGAATTAAAAAGTGTTTTTGTGGAAATAAAGTGTACAGTAAAAATTTGAGAATAATTTATATAAAGTGATTTTGTGAATTTTTATTAATAAACTGTGTTGTAATAAATCTTGTGTGAAATAAATAAATTCGTTGGTGATAAATTAAATTGATTTTGTATTATTCACAATCCAGTGATACGAACCTTAATTGACGAGGCAAAAACCTAACAATTTGGTGACAGCGGCGGGATTGTGAATAAAAAGATAAAGAAAATGATTCTCAACGAATTAAAAGTTCCAGAATTAAAAAGGGAACTAGAGAAACGGGGTTTGGCCAAATGGCCACTGATGGTAGTAAAGCAGCATTACAAGCGCGACTACGTGACGCCATGGAGAAAGAAGGGTTAGACGCGGAGCATCATGATTTTGGAGAGAAGGTAACGGATACGGCAATCGTAGAACAGAAAGAAGGAGATAAATAACCGTCAGCCGAAACAACACAAACACCATCTGGAAGCTTCGATTTGTCACACTTAATTGCTGATATGAAGCAGATGATGGTGCAACAAGCAGTGCAGTCAAACCAAGAAATTAAAAACGAAATGAAACAACAAAATGAGCGACAGTTAGAGACTATAAACCAATCAAACCTAAAAATGGAACAACAAATAGAGAAAATTGAACAACCAATCCAGGAAATTGCAGGTGGGCAAAAGAGAATGGACGAGAAACTTCTCGAATTACCTACTAACATACATGGCGAAGTGGAGAAGCTGCAACTGGAGATTCAAAACATTGACGAAAAATTAGAAACATTACGTAACAAATTTATCATGGAAAATTCCATTTTAGTACAGTTAAACATTGAGCTATTCATTTAACTTCTTCTATTACACACTAGGTGTCACCGTCACAGTAGTTAGTTTGTATGTGCTTGTGCTTGTATTTGTATATCAAAATGCATTTCTTTAAATTGCTTTATATTGCGCTCTTATACTGCATAGTCGAATAGGTCGTATTCGACTCGTATGTGTGAATATTTTTTATGTAAAGGAAAAGCAACAACAACTTAGAGCAGAACGCAGAATCAAAACAAATTTATGATCTTTGTAAAATTTAAAATAAAGTAAATTTATGTACTACATATTTACTAATAGTGGTAATGTAATTGTAAGCCAAATTTAATTGTTTTTAGATTGAATCGATATGTCTTAATCAATTCGATAATTCGATTTGATTAATGAAAATTTGGGATTTTTTAATGGAAGTGGGATTGTAAAATTATTCGAGTAATTTAATATGGTTACAAAGAATGGTAATTGGTCTGTTTTTTAACGGTTTATGATAGAATTTGAAAAAGGCCTTGAATTATGTAAGTAATTTATTGGGCAAATGTTACCATTCATGGCAACAGGTTGGGATGATTTGCAAAGAATTCAAAATATGTGCTGTCAAAACTATATTTTGTAATTAAGTTTATTGTTTTTATTTTAATATAAACTATTTCCCCTGTAATAATATTCTCCAATTTGGATTGCGGGCATTTTGCTAATTACATTTAATAAATTTTTCAGCCAACCAACTGCAGTGTTTCCTGTTTAATACCAATATCATAAAATCCAACGCAGCTTTGTTATGTTCGGAGCACGGATTTTCTGCACTGTAAAATTCTTTATTTGTGATGCTTATATTATTTATACAAATTCTTAAAATATATTCCTTTAAGTTTCTAATTTTGCCATGTTCCGTAAAAATTTTGGAAAATATTAGGATTTGTTCACGGCATATATTAAAAAAAAAAAATCTGATGGCGCTTTAAAAGCTTTCCGAAATCGCTATCTTCACAATAATTTTTGTTGCTTATCAAAAATTCCGAGCGACTTTCTAAAACTTCGGTATTTTATTTTTTTATTGATTTTTGAAGCTATATATCCTACAAAATATCGCATTGAAGGCTTTTGGAGGGGAACATCAAGATTAAAAAAATTATCTGACATGTCCGATATACTGTCAATTATATTCAAATTATCATTTTCACTTGTTGATGAAATATTTGCATCTGTGCTACTACTGTCTAATAAACTTTCTGTCGGCTCAATTAATCGAACATCTGAATCGTTTTCGCAATTAGATATATTAGAAAATTGTGTCAGGATTTTTATTGTGGTTATTCTTGCAATATTCTGGTTGAACTCGTGCACAGATGGATTTCGATTGTTGCCGTTAGCCGCTCGAACCTGAGCAAATAAATTTTCGATAGGGTCCTGGTTAAATCTTGAGGTAACAATATAGTGAATTCCAATATTCTCTGATAAAATTTGTTTGGATACTTCTTGTACGCCTTTAATGGTTTGTATTAATCCTTTAAGGCAATAAACGGGGTTTCCTTTAACAATAGACATTTGTTTAATGTAGTCTGTCATATATTCAAGAAAATGGTCGACATCATTGCCTACTGTATCTGTCTCTATTGCTTCTAGAGTTGAGACAATCGAACAGCCTGTCGAACTTTTCAATAAATTTGTATGTAGAAATGGCGACGGACTCGTTCGACATTTTCTTTAATTGTACAGCGGTTTTAATAGCAGCAGCAATACTTCTACTAAAAATTTGAGTAGCTAAATGAACCCTCATTGCCTCAAAATTATTCAGATAAATATGCTTGAATGTGATTTTTGGGCAACATTTTGTTATGGAGCTACGTTCCAAATTAAATAGTTCGATCCAAATATTCCAGCTAACCACGCCGTCAGGGCATCGAATATCGGATTTAATGAGAGTATTTCTTACAGACTTTATTAGATGAGGTACATCGAACATTCCTACAATTAATTGATTATTATTATAAAAAATAGGGGTTTCGCAATTGACTCCGAACATCTTGAACATTTTCGGTTGTTCGCTCCTTGATCGCAGACCATGGCTCTAATATTATTCTTATCTCTGCTGATGCCCCTTTCTGAAAAGTCTAGCCATTTGTCCGATGCACATTTTTTTTAATTTTGCGAACCTAGACATATAATTTCTAACCTATGTATATGAAGCAATTGATTAACGAGATTTTTGGGAAGAATTTATGAAGATACGTAAAGGGGAAAACGAAATTAAATGTCTTAAGTTCCTTTAAAATTTGCAAATTGAGAAGGAACCTAGTTTCAGGGTCTCAAATTTAATTACCATCAACATCATATTTCGCTCCGACAGAGAAGACAGTTGCAAATCTAGAGCGGTATAAGGAGTGGAAAATGGTTTAAAACTAAAGAAATTCTAACTTCTAACTTCTTCTCACAAATGGTAAAATCCAAATAGTTCCTCGTTCATGCTGCAGAAATGGTAATGTTTTTGAGATTTTCAAGAAAAGGAATTTGACTCAAATTTTGGAGAGATTAAACTCACAATATATGTACCTTTCATTTAAGTTCACCTCAGAAAATGCAATAGACTGAATTCAACACTTTTTTCGAATATTACAGTTGCTTAATTTGTTTGTATGGCAAACCAACAAGCATAATGAGCTGAAATGCAGCTAATATTATCAAAATCGGTTAAGAAAAAGCCAGGTATCAGCCTACATAAATATTACTTTTAGCCAAAATATTTTTAAAAAAGGTAAGTTAGTTCCTAAATGGGCCTATTTTCCAGAACTTCATCTAAACATTGTTTAAGAACCCGCCCTCATCGTACAGTAGCATATCGAATTTCTTCAAAATCGATTAAGCAAAAGCCGAATACCGTTCTGATTGGCCGTATTCCAACAGTTAAAAGTTATTGTAGAACTTCAAGCCAAGAAGCCAAGTTCAAGCCTAATAATAGCTGATTTATATACATTCTTTTCGTACTACTCCAGAAGAATATAAACACGAAGAAAAGTGCAAATACATTTTATCCATATATAAAAATGGGACAGGCATACTCAAAATTTCATGTTTTCCTTTCCCAAATTTTACTATGGGAGCGTCCGAAATGGAAAATGTCCATTTTGCCAGAAGGCAGATCCAATTAAAAAAAAACTCTTTTTGACAGATTTATGGTCGAAAACAATTTATTTCATGACATCCTTTTATGGTCTTACATCAAATTATCATACGTCTAATCACATTATTTACGTTATTTTCTTACGAATTGTTGTATAAAGTGATGATCACAGTAAGGTATAAAAAGAGCGACCGTGATTGATCAATGATCGCTCATTCGTCCAACAAGGTTACAAATCCGATCATCGTTTTTTATTATTATGTGTAGCAACAAAACAATCCAACAGATGTTCCTTAACGTGAATGTTTCTTTTTTGTCAAATTCCTATTCCGATAAAAAAACGTTCACGAACTTCGAAAAAACATAGAAAATAATAGTCGGATATCTTAGAAACACCGTAGGTTTTCGAGCTCGATTTTACGATTTATTAAGACTGATTTACATTCAACGACAATCGACGTCTGCAAAAAAATTGAAACACAACATAGAAAAAAGTACAAAGCCAAAAAGAGAAAAAATAATCAACTGCTTAAAAAAGTCAATTGAAACCCGAGAAACAAACCCAAAAAACTTCGTCTGTTTTTTTTTTGCAGATGTCAAGTTTCATCTTTTTTCTGTAAAATCGTCGATGCGTGAATAAATAACTATAATAAGGTTCCATAAATAAGAAAACCAATCATTTGCATTGGTTTATGACAATTTTTGTTTAAATTTACGTTTTATATGTAAAGAAAACGAATTTTTGATTTGACATCTGCTTCAGCGAAATTTTTTGAATGTAAATCAGTCTTTAACCCTTAACGGTCCGCAAGTATTTCAAGTTTACTTTCCACCAGGTCCAGCTATTTTTCATACGACACGCTATTTTTCATATTCCTCACTGTAACTTATATTTGGTATTCTTCTTCTCTTTCTAGGAAATACTTCACTATCGCTACTATTATCACTATCATTATAGTCATTATGGTGACTTTCACTTTCATTTTCATCAATAGAAATACCGAATTCAAACTCGTCCTACAGCTATCATTGAAATTATTGTCACCATCGTGTATTGTTCTTTCAGAGTTGTCTGCCATATTTTACGGTTTTAAACAAAATAAATTATAATAAACTAAATTGTGGAATATAACTCCTGAAATGTGTACGCTCTCAAAAATCAAAACAAGACTGAATTTGTATTCGAATAACACAAAAGTGCTTCTACAAAAAAACGGTAAAAGATAACAAGCAGAAAAAACTCACCGAAAGCACATGGCACAATACTTAACGCGTCACTAGTAAATATAGCAACAGTAATAGTAATAAAAATAATAAAATGGTTATTGCCACCATATACGCGACATTGGACCGAGTAAGTAAAAGTGGAATGTTGCTTATATGGCGGCATTGGTCCGTTAAGGTTTAATTTTATTTGACCAAATTCAAATTGTTATTCATTTTGAAATCGCGTCCCTGCTGAATCTCGGTTAAATTTTTGAGTCACATTTTTGATATCGAACAATTATTTTGTAATTTACGTTAGACATTGGCACGAAAAATAACAAATCACAATCACATTTTTATGTCAAAATAAATTGAATGTATGTATATGACAGTATCGACAACTTTTAGAACTTTAAAAATAAAATTTAGCAAGGATTCCAGGAGCCTGGTGCTAAATAAAATAACTAAAAAATATTATTGGATTTTGAATACCACGTACACAGTGGGTATTCACGAATACCAAAATGGTATTGGACACGTGGCATTGTTGATGAAAATGGTCAAATAAAATGCGCCTATTGTCATTATTCGAGAAACAATTTTGTGTTATGTAACTAGAAAATAGGCAACGCCTAAAACTCCAGCTTAATGTCGAATAATCTGTGGATGGAATATCTTCGATAATAGCCGATATTCATACCAAAAAAACGCTATTGAAAAACAAATATGGCTGACGGTTAGAATGGTCTAAAGTTGTTTGTTTTATATATATGCCGTCAATTTAAATCATAAAAATTTATTGTGTATTTCCTGAATTGACCGCAGAAATCTTAAGCCTTCCAAAATCACAAAACCCAAGAATAAACAACAAAATCTCGAAATCCTCTAAAACCTTGGAAATTCCGTATTAATCTTGAAAGTCTCGAAAATCTACAAACCAACAATTCCAGATGAAATTGCTTAGAGCGAAATATCCATTTTAGTGTTGGCAGAACACAAACGAGGGCCCCAAAATACATGACCTGGTTTTTTATTTTATCGGATAAATCAATGAGATAATTTATCGAAGAGAACAGAGCGATTGATTGCACTGAAAAAAATGGAGGTGTGGCCAACACACGACTTTCTTTTACGAACAGAGAATTTTGAGAAATTTAATTTTTTTTTTATAATTTTTGGAAACATTTTGTATAAAGTAGTTTTTCGTAAACCTTATACTTTTAAAGATATTTGTAAAATAAATTTTCTGGACCAAGAGAGTGGCCACTTCCGGTTAGCCAATTTAGAGTAAAATTCACTGGGACCTCAAAAGATAAATCTCTGAAAATCTCAAGGTTCAAAATATTCATGATTACTATACTTTATTTTACTATACCTTTTCAACTTCAAATTGGAAGTTATCATTTTCAAATTGGAAATAATCATTTTCAAATTGGAAATAATCAATATCAAATTGGAAATAATCATTTTTAAATTTAAAAAGAAAAAACTTACAGGGTACAACAATATTTATGATCAAAACTTTATTAATATATACAGTAAATTAAAAAATCATATCGACTAAATTTAAAACATCTGGGGCCCTATTATCGAATTCCACATCCATTTTCCACATACGGACATGTCGTATATAAAACACATGCGGCATGGACATTTTCCTATATGGAGAATTTCTTCCACCTGCTTATACCCATTCAGAAATATTCCCTTAGTACCGAAAAAATTCAATTTTTATGAATTTTTACAGATTTCCACATGTGGAAAATGGATGTGGAATTTGAGAATAGGGCCCCTGGTATGATTTTTTGAATATATGCAACATATTTAGCACAATTTGCAACAGATAAATTTGGCAAATTCGGTAGCATAATATTTTCAAGCCTTTGTAAACGAAATTCGGGTTGGGTCAAATCTATCCTCTTTTCACCTGCTAAAATCTGTGGCATTTCAGTTGTTAAATCTCGTTTAATAGAGGCCTTAAGAGCCAACCAAGCAAATTCTATGGGATTTAACATTGAACTGTATGGGCCTAATCTTAATAACCGATGATTGATAAATTCACTTTCAAGAAACATAGCTTCACTATATAGACACATGACACGGAGCATTATCAATTACCATTACGACTGGTGATTGATATTTGGTTAGAGCATTGCGTAAACAATTGCGTATGAACTCATTCGCTTGCGGGGTTTTAAATGCTCCTCTTCTTGATGCTTATTCATCCCCCCATCACTTATTAAAAATGATTATTTCCAATTTGAAAATGGGAAGGTATAGAGTAAAAAAAAGTAAAAGAAGGAACTGCGACTATTTGAATTCCATATCTTCAATTATTTTTTATTGAAATTGATAAAGCTTTTTTATTAATTAAAACAAATTAGCTTATATTTGTACGTTTATTTATACAAATAAATAAATTTATAAGCTTAATATAAAAAAAAATATTCTGTAAATATTCAAAATTTTTAAATTTTTAATTAATTAAATTACTTAAAATTTTAGAAAATTTTGTTTCAGAGAATTATTTAAGACAAAAAAAAATCCAAAAATGGCGCTGAATTCCCCGAAATATAAAAAAACCAAAATCATTTTTTTTTTTGGTCTCTTTTATCCCTCCGATATATAAAAAAAACAAGTACAACTCCATAAACGAATATGAAGGCACAACATTACACGGTGACAATATTGGACAGTGTAAAATCTCGATCTATCGCAATGAAGTGTTTATTGAACAAAGTACGCAAACAAACACTTCGTTCTCCTTATATCTTTCAAATTTAGTGATAAGTTCATGCAGAGCATTTTCCCAGTGTAAATTAACGCAAATTAGGCGAAAGCACGCTTCCTTAGGTGGTATCTAGTTATTAGTTTTAATTCCTCATGTAATCAATAGCTGTTAGCTCGAGAGAAACTTTAATTAGTAATATTTCCTATTGACATATAGATCATAACATAATTGATGGTTCAGGTTTAGGACAGAGCTCCCGATGTGGAAGTACCTTCATAGGTTACTCTTCAAAAATATGTATAGTTAACCTCTTATTAAAAATAACCTCGATTGAAACTTTCCTACGTATTCTTTGATCTGATCAATGTTTTATAATTACCGGAGATTATTATAAATAATAAACAGCGCATTACAAATTTTAATATATCAGCACTTTACTATACAAACATATACTAAGTTGAAAGATCATTGCCGAAAGAGTGACTTGTCACTTTTTCTTGTATATAAAGCATTAATTCTACGTGTAAATCGGTTGTGTTGTGTGTAATCAACTCATCTAAATAAATAATACTACAACACTATAAACTATACTAAAACAATAAACAGCCACTATAATAAATAACGCGATACAATGTACAATACATACACGTACTAATATGACATAATAACATTGAATTGATCGATAGAAAAACGCTGCATAAATTAGCTCCGGCGAATCGACGTTTCTCTATATTTACTTGTTGTTGTTTTCTTACAATGTTTTTATAGTACTTTACAATGTTTTTACTTAGTAATATAGTTTATTAGCTAAAGTATTCGACATAAATAATCGTACGGTACGTAAAATCGATTTACTCTATATGCGGTTAATACCTGAAACATTTCCTCTCAACTAATGAAAGGTAAAAAAATTTATTTTGTTTTTTCATTGTTAAAATAGAAAAAAAAAATTAACTTTTTGTCTCAGTTTTTGTTTGACAGAAGAAAAAAAACTGAGACAAAAAATTAATTTTTTGTTTCTATTGTAACTGTGGGTCTATTTTTCTATTCGCACGGTACAGTTCGGTCGATTATTTTTCCTTGTCTGCTTTGGTCGTTTTCTCTTGGAGAAACAAAGACAATTTCTACACACATAGGCGCTGTATTTTACCTTTCATTAATTGAGAGCAACTGTTTCAGATATTAACCATTTAAATAGAAAGAGCAAATTGTTTTTTTTTCGTATTGTACGATGCTTTATGTGGAATACTGTATATTATGGTTAGCAGTTTAACACGTCACGTTAATAAAATTATTAATTTAATAAAAATTAGTGTGGCGCGACAAGGTGAACAAGAAATAAAATTTCTTGCGATTTAAGTACAAGGTTACTTCGTTTTTTTTTTTGGTGTTTTAATTATGTATGTATTATTTTCTTGATGGGTCATGACCGCGCATTATGTGGCTAGTGACGTTGATTCGTGTGATAATTCGTTCTATATAAATATTTACTTTAACATTGAACTTTATTTCAAACAATGCGACTTTGTTTTGATACTGTGTGAATTCTAGGTGACGCAGACCCAGGCGAAGTGACAACGACCTTTTATTAATAACACAAACATATAAAAATAACTAAGTGATTTAAATAATAAAACATTCATATTAATTATTGCAATAAGCAATTTTACAATACATACGAGTATGAGCAAAATTTTTGTTTGCTTGGTTTTAAAGTGTGCAAGAGTAAATTACCGGAATATTTCATTTGGTACGAAATCACTAATACGGATGGTTTACTTGTTTGTATTGGATAATTAAGGGTATATTTTTTCTTTGTACAACTACTGCCTTGTAGCTGATGTGTTCCAATTCTTAATGTTTTAGAATATTTTACCTTTCCTGAAAATTAGCTAAATCCAAATTTGCAGAAATTACGTTTTCTTGGTTTAATTTTTAGCTTTTCACAAAAAAAAAAACAAATAATTCAAAAATGGCATTTCAAAGTAAACA